>OX421445.1:37099247-37114247 GCA_949126865.1 Montipora capitata | reverse complement strand
ACTATTTTGACAAATGTGGAGTAAAAGTTGGTATTGGTTTGATATGTCTAGGAAATACATATGGGGAATTAGCTCTTGAATTCAACAATCTAAGCAGTTTATGGTCTTCAAAGCAAGTCAAAATAACAAAATGTTGAGAATGCTTCTTGAAAGATGGTTTGGAGTGATGCATACTTTCCTTCAATGAGTGACCTCTGTATGTACATTCAACAGTGTAGTGTTTCATTGGTGAAATGAAATTTTTTAGAACATTTTACAAGTTGCGAATGCAACAAAGTATGTCCTATGCTAATGCAATTTATGAAATAATTAGGATACTATGTACGCTTTCATTGGTCAATAGCTGTGTTTAGATGAGAGTATGAAAACACGGCTGTGACATCACACAAATTTTGATTGGTTATGCATTGTCAGACGTGCATTTTGATTGGCAGGTAGGAAATATGAGCTTGTATCAAGAAAATCGGTTTCATCAAGAAGTAAAAAACCAGTATTTTCCTTCATTTGTCAAATTATCTTTGAGGAATATTTTTTAAAAGCAATAAAGGACCTTTTTCCCATGTTTCCATATTCTCATCTAAACAATCAGGGGAGTTGGGAGAATTCTCAACAATTAGGCAAACCCTGGACTGCATCTCGGGTTTGCATAACTGTCTTGAATTCTCCCAACTCCCCCTTGTGTTTAGATGAGACTATGAAAACATGGAAAACGTCGTCTATTGCTTAAAGAGAAGACTGAAAATGATATAACACCAAACACAATGATATTAGACTGTGAAACGTTCATAGTTGATTTCCCTACACTTTATTTGTGCAAAATAATTAAGTGAATTACGAACGAAACCAAACTGCAAAGTTGCAAATTAGAAAGTCAATGAAGTGTGAAGCTAGTGTGTCTCTGATAAGATTGCAAAGTTTCCTGTTTCAATCCTCATAAAGAGCTGCAGCTTACCATGATAATATCCAATGGAAATCAGGGCTTTGTTTTACTTTACTTTATCTGATACCTTATCTGATACATCACCTTATTTCTTTCAATCATAGTTAAAAAGAGGTTGAGAAAGAATATTACATTTTTTCTCCTGTGGGGGGATTATTGTCTCTCCCTCGGTCATTCAGATAACTTATCATACCACCTATGACTGAAAATGAAACAGTACATTTTGTAATGCTGTAAATAGTCAACTGACTAGCTTATTTTGTGAAGTCAAAAATTGTGATATATTGCATTACATTAACAGAATTAATTTTACTGTATCTTCTCTGTTCAACTTGTAATTTCAACATTTATAAAGCTAAATATTTGTATAGTACCTGTAAGTACTTTAAAAAGGAGATATCAATATTTATTATTATTTAATTTACGTATTTTTGTCCTTAAAAATTGAAAATTCAAGTGTGCAAATATAAAGCATAAAATTAATAGTGTTGGGTAGCACTGTAGTTCCGTTTCTCAGTAATTTGTCAAAAAATATTGGTGTTGTACTAATAAGCAGTGCATTAGTACTCAGTACTGCTGGTGTTAGTTGTTGCATGATAAATTTATTTACTGTAGAAATCAATGAAATTGATAAACAGATCTATTTTATACTAAACAGGTCATGAAAAAGCACTCTTGTAATAAAGAAAATGTATTCTTGTAAATTTAAGAGGTCAAAAACTTTCATCAACCCATTGACCCCTGGGAGTGATACTTACTCGTCAACTGGGGGGCATCCCAGGGCGTTTGAGGTGTCAATGAGTTGCGTATATTGTAAATAACTCAAAATCTTACACTTGTACATAAATTGACTCATTATTCATAAATTTGGTGACATGTATAAATAAAGATGGAATATTTTAGACTGTTTAATTTCACTAAAAGAAAAGGCTAGTGAACAGTTTTACCTTTTATCTAATCTGCAGTAAAGCCAGGGTTTCATTACACAAAATAGCTATGCATATAAGATATGACTTGATTTGAAGCTAGATGTATGCAGTGACTGCCTCCTGCAAAGCAAGTTATTCTAGGCTTTGGATCAACTGTTTGAGAAATATTATGCGAGTGAAAGTTGTTTCAAGAAAATCATGCAGTACAGTTTGCTACTTTTGTTTATAGGAATGGCTAAGCCAGGTATCTAGGAGTACATTTGTAGATTCTATCAACTCAATTGCCAAACACGTAAATATTTTGTGACTTCCAGGCCCCACTTTCAAGTTTGTAGTGGGGCAGAGTCTTGTACCTATTCTTGGTTTGGCATAAGTAATTGCTTCAATAAATGAAATTCAGAAACAAGGGAGTTATGGGTAAAAAGGGGTCAAAAAGGGGCTTCTTGATGCAGAAAAAGCATAGAAGTCTTCCGGCAGTAGAAGTGATGGCAGCAAAGATTATATGAACATATTTCGGACCAAAGCGTGTGTCCCTTGTATGGAGGTGTCCATCCCCTGATTTTTTAAAACTCTATAAAAATCCATATCTTGAGGCTTGGACTAGGAATCTCACAAGGATCAATTATTTGGAGTGCAGTGATCTCAATTGGCTCAATTAAACTGCTACGTATACATACATACATACAGGGAAGTGCTTTTGTAGGTGTTACTTAGTAAGTTAAACGTGTGCAATACCCATTTTTATATTTTAAAGTTTTTTCACCCTTGTACACCTCACTGAAAATACTGCATTTGCAAAGCAGGGTTTGAAAACAATGCTAAAGTTGCAGCTAAGTTAGTTCCCTCTTAAAAATTCTACCTTGTATAAACTGGAAACAAAACAACGGTTGTGTGACAAAGTAATGTGACCCACAGTGTCACGCCATCACTGATATGTAGAAGGAAGCAAATGACAATGGCTCTGTTATGAACGATATTTTGACCAACGGGTGCACTACTTAAATTTCTTTTGATTTCACCAAATTATTAAGTTAGTCCTTAAAAATCTTTTGAAAAAGCCGATCCCCATATCACGATTTAGTTATTGAGTTATAAACAAAAATGAAGAGGCATTCAAGTTTTCAAGTGCAATCTAATTCCACTCCCGAACTGTCGTATTGACAAGAAATGCCAAAAAAAGTTAACGGAAGGATGCACAAAACAATCATTTGGCCTGAATTAAATTAAGGTTTGTAGGACTTAGTGAGAACGTTACATTTATGATAGATTATAGTTTCTAAAAACTAGCAATGTCAAAAAGTGTGAGGCTATAATACTAATATTTTCAAAATGACATCCGACCACGGAACTTTGTCTGGCTAGGGTGGAAAATCAGGAAATACATATCAACATGCTGCTGAAATCATTGTCCACTCATTAGTTACGTCCAGACTTGATAACTGTAATGCTTTACTTCAAGGGTACCCAACGATGGTTTTCTGCGAAATATCTGTTCGGAGAGGTCTAGGTTGCCTAGGAATTTCGATACCTTTCGATACCACTAACAAATTCGTATGGCTATTTTGGTCACCTAAGATTTTCGATTTTTTTTATTTGTGTCACGTTATGTTCACCTAGGATTTTCGAAATTTCATTCACAAGCTCATCTCCTGAAAAATTCGAAATTCGGTTACACAACTTTAGTTTTATTTCTAAGTTTGTTTTCTTCCCATAACTTCAGGAAGCTCAAATACCCGTTTAAGACATCAATCGAGACCACTCCAACCATTGAATTGAGCTGATTGAGGTGGCCTCAAGTTTCTCCCGGATGAGCTACTCCAGCACTCTGCGTGATGTGCTGATGGACGGCAAGCGGCCAACGTCATTTATTATTACAAGCGCGCGTTATAGCTGGGACTAATGTAACATTTGTATTGTTTGAATGTTGCATTACCAATATTTTGCCGTGCTTTTGACGTGCGTTTTCGTGGCTTCGCCTCAACATTTTCCCCTCTCATTTTCCACATTTAGATCCCGTTATCTAAGGAGAATGATATCGTGGGGAGAAGAGTGCTGAGAGCGAGCGACCACGCTAGTAGTGGGGAGAAGGGCAGCGTTACAAAATCGTATCATCCCTCGTTCCCAGGTTTTTTCCTTTCAGAGGGGTGGGGAGAGATTGTGGGGAGATGATCGACCTCCCATTTGTGGTCCATTTGTAGCCGGCTCCTCCACAGGCCCCTCGCGTTCAACCGTGCTCAAAGCGTGTGGCACCATAGGAATGTGAATCATTTACATGAATCTGGTCCATCTTGGGTACTGAGTAGTGTATTTGTGCTCAGCTGGAAAATTTTATCATGCATGGGTTCGGTGGGTCTTTTCATGTGAAGAGATTGGATGGGGACGACTTATTTCTGATTGTATGAACTTCGTCTCATTGTGCACGAAGTGCCAGGAAAAGAGTTTGTGAAACGTGAAGTAAATTCATACTCATAGTGTGTCCTCGGCGCTTAACACGATTACCCTGATGACATTAATGGACTAGAAACAGTAGAAAGCAGAGGGTTTTCAAGGTAAGCACACGAAGTCTTTGAGCTCTTATTGCAAAGCGTAGTATATTGTTGAAAACCTAGCTGGATTTTATTATTGTTAGTTGAAATTGGTACACTCAAGTACCTTCTTGTTGGATTCGGAGCGGCTAAATACAGGAATTGCACCGATCTATTGTAGTTCCCGTCATTCACTTGTACAGATATTACAAATTTGAGCCCGCGAGAATGAGAGCCCCAACACCAAACCAATGTTTTTACCCAGACCGCTGGTCGGTGAAATTCCTGAATTTAGCTGAAGGTGATTCGGCCGCCATTTTCAAATTTGGCGTGTTCACTGGGGAGATATGGTCTCAGTTTCCTTGAAAATCTTGTCTTTGTAGCTTTTGTTACGCCTACATGAAGGGCATTTCACTTCAGGCCATTTGAAGCCATGCGATTTTGTTTCGGTCGCGGAGCGGCTTTATTTACGTTTTTCATCCAAAAAATAACACTAAATACATCGGAAGAGATAAAAAAGGATTTTGGTCCATGGGATGGAATTTTAAGCCTTGAAATCGCTGAAAAGGTAAGATTATTTTCTTAGCTTTGCCTTTGTTACCCCTCAAACTATTCGCTTGTTTGCGCTCCAAATCTTACATACTTGCCTTGACTACATGCCCAGCGAATTATTTTATCCTTTGGGATGAAATCGGTAATTTGGGTGGTTTTTGGCCAACAGAGGTTAATTATTTGTTGGCAATGTGACAAGTAACGGGTCGGAAATTTGACACTTACATCAAATTACATCATCATATTACATATTATCGCTAATCGGATTGCTGAAAAAATTAACGCTGTGTCTACATGTCCGGCAGCCGGACAGGTTGTTGAAAATACTCCGTGTCCGGCAGTCACTGTTTTTTTAAATTTTCAGTTAATAATATCGAATCCTTGTTCACATGGCTGAAACCGTCACTATTTCCACCGTAATGTGAATTGTAGTGTGCTCGGCACCCGGTAATACTGATGTTTTCAGCTTCCGGACAGGAAATCGTAAATTCTCCGTGTCCGGCAGTCGAACATTTCCCGAATATTAAGTCTTTCCAAACAAAATATGCGAGTTTAACCATCCTAGGCGACGCTGTTCTTGTTTACACGGCTCAAGGGTACAATTACCACCGAAATACTAGTGTTTTTGCCACGAATGGCAATGTTTTCCACGAGCTTCCGGACACGAAATCGTAAATACTCCATGACCGGCAGTCGAATTTTCGAGCTATACCATCTTTGGCGATGCTGATCTTGTTTACATGGCTAACTGTTTGCGCTAGCGTTCATTTTTATGTGACTCTCCCGACTCTGTACATAAAAATACTATATGAACTACTTCCAGACACGTCATGTAGTGAAAGGGCAATTGGGTCACCCTTTATCAGCTGACCCAGCGTGACCTAATTTGAGCGGGAAATTGAAGAGCGGCCGATCGCAGGAGATTAAGAGGTTAAGGCGTGCTATATCTGGGCAGTAAAGGTGAAAAGAAGACTGAAGGTAAGGACCACACATTTGATCTTGTTTATTTGGGGTTGTTAATGTAGCTGAGCTGAGGCTTGATTATACTATGCACGCCATAAATGCCAGAACTTGCGAAAGGAAAGGGTGTTGTGACTGCTGTCTGTGAGCTGAACGGAGGTTGCCGTTAATATTTGTTTTCTTTCTCTTCCGGGAAAATTGACTAGTTAGCGATTTGATATGTATATGTTGATGGGTTGCACTAAAATGTCCTGGCCAAAAATTAGAAACCCTGCATTTGCCAATTGAGATATTGTGTGAGATGTGTTTGTCTGCTTAATTTGGTTCCGTGGGGAGGAGGGGGAATTCCGTCAATGCCATGCCAATTGAAAAATAGAATTAAAAGATAGTCAAATGCTCCGGGGTAAATTGGTAAGAGGCAAATAACCCCCACCCTGTGATGGACTTACTGGGGGTCCCAGTAATGGGGGGAGGGGGGAAGTGGGCACAGCTGGAATTGACTGGCACATTAAAAGAGATCAGCCTGGGTGTGGCTTGAGCTTATTTCATCCCCAAAAGATTCCACTTTAAGACTACTGATAAATGTTAGCTAAAAGTAAGCAAATGAAGACATTACAATGTTCCCCTTTCTTTCTTTCTTTTTAACTTGCAACTCCAAAAGATACATTGACAGTGAAAAATGTTTCCGGTTCATCCCAAACAACCAGAAATGGAGTAAAATCCGGCATTTTCATCGCTAAGGGAGACTTCGGGCATCACCTTTCATTCAATATGAGAGCATCCCACTGGGGTGCGGCAGGGTAACAACTCGGCCCAGTTCCTCTCGCCTGGTGTACTGTACACTTCTTACAGTGTATGTTCCTCGTCTGGAAATCCATCTTTTGTCCTTTCTGGAGTTATATACCCTGGAATAGTTGACTCAAAAGTTTTAGAGGTTGCATCGTTTAAAGTTTATTACTTGTAGGCTGGTCAAAAGGTGTAGTGGAGCGGGGATGGTACTTTTCGAGTATTGATCTTTTAGCGCGCGAATTTGAAACAACTGTCCATATTTAGTAAACTTGATTTGTCTGAATGCTCTTACTCTCGTTAGTTGATGGTTACACACCATTTATTATAACTGTTTATCTATCATCACCAGCAACTTCTCCATGCAAAGGAAATCGCATTCACGTTTCAGGATAGCATTTCCTATCCAAAACAACTAGGTTGTCCTTCAGTTGTCCGATTATTATAATTATTATTGTTATTTTAGGATTTTTCACGATGGATCCAACGTTAAAGGTTAGTATACAATTGTGATGATGCTTTTGTAAAGAGTATTTGGAGAAGAGTAAGAGTTCAACAGTACTCACTTGCCATTAATTTAACGCTGCATTAAAAGAAAGTATAAGAAAGTAAACAAAATACTTTGGCATCACTTCACAATTAAATGACATATGCTAACTTCTCATTGCTTTTGTAAGAGGAAGCACGCCTATCTTATCAAACCTTCCGTATTGGAAACTGTAAGTTGCCAATACGGCACCAATTAGAAATCATTCTCATAGCAGCTATTGTGAATGCGGAGGAAGATCGTGTGCAGTGAGTCCAGTATAATTAGAGGGATTCTGTGGACTGCAACTTGCCATTTTTCTCCTTCATTTTATTTTCTAACATTATAGTGTTAATAATTGTTTCTGAGACATTGTTGAACACAACAAGTTGACAACAAGATATCAAACGGCACAAATACACTATCCTCGTGTACAACAGGCTGTGGGAGCTTTCAGGCTTTGTAAAGCTACGCCTAGGAAAATGCCTTCTTTGACGTGTTGTGAAGAA
This sequence comes from Montipora capitata, assembly GCA_949126865.1. NCBI lineage: Eukaryota > Metazoa > Cnidaria > Anthozoa > Scleractinia > Acroporidae > Montipora > Montipora capitata. The sequence continues at coordinate 37,106,520 of OX421445.1, read as the reverse complement.
ATGCAAGATATAGTGCAGAAAGGTAAATATGGAGCTGTTTCATCCAATGTGGGAACTTTCGACAAGAAATCTCTGGACATCATTTGCAAAATCCACGAACTATGCGACATCTCCATGCGAGTCAAAGAGGAGAAATCTTGGCTGAGAAAAAAAATGTCGGTCCCCAATGGAAAGTGTTCTATTTCAAAGGAAGATATGGCCAGGTATGAGGACTTGATCTTCAACTCTCCTGATGGGCATGCCGTAGTAGACAACAATAACTTTATCCTCTCTTCAGATCTTGCCACGATTGCTGGAAGAAGGTGGCTGCATTACAGTATTTTAGCGGGTATCACAAAGATCTTACAATCCACAAACAAACAGACGATGGTGTTTATGCTGAACGACCTTCTCCAGATGCGCACAAAAGACCTGCGTCAAATTGTACATGAATTTTCGATTAGCAGTGTGAGGTGCATCACATTTTTTGCCCATGTCTTTAAGTCCAGGGCTGGGGAAGTACAGTTTTCTACACCACAGGAACCAGGCTGTCACTGGACTTTGTTGTACGTAGATTTGACTACAAATAAATGGTTCTACTGTGACACTGCCGGATGGACCCCACCAAAAGATGTGAAGAAACTAGTCTCTCCGATTGTGGAACTGATTTATGAAGAGGCTAATGTGGGCATTAAGTCTTTCGAAGGACTTGTGCAGGGCCATGTCAAAGAAAAGTCTCAAGTTAGCCACGTTTGCTCTTGCAAATGTCTGCCAAATATTCCTCTGCAGACATGTGGTAATGTTTGTGGTGTTGCGGTAATCTTCTTAGCAGCTATTGCTTCTTGCGCTCCTAAACTATGGAGAGATGTATTTCTTGTTAACAATGCCAAGTTTCCAGATGATTTGAAGTGGATTTTGCACCCTACTTCTTATTCTGATTTTATGAGAAGCGAGGTTATTTCTTGGTTGCTGGAGAATAGGGTTGAGGTAGCTTCTTTGGGGATCATCGATAGTCAGTTTGAATGCAAAGAAGCTGTTTCAGGTATGAACGTCTTTCTTGATAGTGCGGGCCCTGGCGACAGGTCGAGGCACCCCAAAAGGTTTCTAAAGGAAGACATTGATCTTTTCGACATTTCTGATGACGATATTAAAAGCTGTCGTAGCGACGTGATGGGATACTCTGACACCATGGAGTATTCAGACATAGAAAGCGGTGATGACACAAAGGACACCACCAAGATTCATCGTCGACCTGATACGACTGAGAGACCTCACCTTCAAGACTGTCACACTGGTATATCAGACAAGCACCCAACCGAGCACGAAATAGCCCAGGAAACTGTGGAGGCCGCCAACTGTCCTGATGAGGATTCCACTGTCAATCGTCAGTTTCACAGCAGAGAAGCTGTTCCAGGTGCAAACGCCTTTTCTGATAGCGAGGGCTCGGATGACAGGAGCCCAAAAAGGTTTCTAGAAGAAGAAACTGATGTTCACGAAATATCTGCTGACGATGACAAAGGTTGTAGTGGTGATGACTCAGGATACTCTGACACCACAGAGCGTTCAAAGATAGCAGTTGGTGAAGACATAAAGGACACCACCAACATGCAGCCTGGACGTGGCAAAGCGGAGGGGCGTGAACACCTTGAATGGGACACTGCCAACTTTGATGACATTAGCGAGGACCCGACTGAACAGGAAATAAGCGAGAGACTTCAGGACGCCAACAACGAGGATTCCGTTGTCGATCAGTCACCGGACAACCCAGCCACACATCGTGAAACGGACCCCACCGTTCCTTCAGTACCTAGTGCCAACAACACAGATAGTGCTTGCAGGTTCTACGTGGGACAGAAGTTTATGGAGCTGGAATATTTTCTTAATTTTAAAAAGTCTTTTGAAGATGCCAACTTTTGTGAGTTGTACAACAAGGATGCTCGCTATTTAACATCAGCATTGAAGCGTGTTGCTGCAGCCAAACCTTCCCTCAAGTACTACTCGTTGCTCTTATACTGCAAGTTTGGAGGGCGACCAAATGCCTCAAAAGAGCGCACAACAAAAACAAAATCGTTTCGCCAAGGCTGCCCCTTTGAAGTATACCTGTCATTGTCATCCGATGGTCAAGCTCTTGAAGTCATGAGAGTCAATGAGGGGCACAACCACGCCTTGACAAAACAGCTGTATGCTCACCTACCCAGGCAGAGAGCGGTTTCGGAAGAAGTGAGAAAGGACATAAAGGATGCCCTTAACCTCAAGGCGAATAAAAAACTGCTTCAACATAAACTTGAACAGAAGTCTGGTAAAAAAATAACGCTGAAAGATATTTCAAACATTCAACAAAGAACACCAAGTGAAAACGATCAGAACAACCTCGAAATCGTTACTAACCTCTTGAGACAGCAACAAGGATCCATTACTGAAGTTATAGTCGATGAGGACAACAACTTCAAGGGCCTCGTCTACCAAGACGAATACATGCGCAGCATGTACAATAAGTTCCCGCAAATGATAATGGTAGATGCCACCTATAAGCTGTTAGATCTAAGAATGCCTCTGTATCTGCTTCTGGCCGTTGACGGAGACGGGTCAAGTGAAATAGTAGGACTGTTTATTCTAGCTGAAGAGACACAGTCAGTAATCGAATCTGCTGTCACCATCTTTAAGCGTTTTAATCCCCGCTGGACGGATACTAAGGTGATAATGTCTGACAAGGACTTCACTGAAAGGGACGCATTTAAAAATTGTTTCCAGGAAGCTTCTCTTAACATTTGTCTGTATCACACCCTACGATCGTTTCGCAGAGAAATTACCTGTGACAAATTAGGTATCACATCTGCCGAAAGGTTACGATGTCTGGAACTTATGTCCAAATTGGCGTATGCAAAATCCAACAAGGAATTTGACACACACCGGGCTGAAATTAAAGCCACGAAACTTAACAGCATCATCGAGTACCTAGAGCTCAACTGGTTGCCAATAAAACATCAGTGGGTGGCATGTTTTAAAGACGAAGCGCTAAATCTTGGAGAAAACACCAACAACCGTCTCGAATCCCTTTTCAGTAAAATCAAAAGCGTCTGTTCCAAGTATGCAAGTCTGTTGCAGTTTTTTCGCGAATTTTTCTCCGTCCTCAGAACGTTACGAAATGAACGTAATCACCATTACCTGATGGCACTGGCACGCAAACCGGTGGAGAACCTACACTGTGATCCAAGCATTCAACAACATGCACAGCATTTAACTCCATACGCCTTCCAGTTTGTCCATACTCAAATTGACCTTTCAAATGCTATCAAGACAGAGAATGTCAAGAAAACCTGAAGAGACCTTTGAAATAAAGTCATCCGGTGACCTCATAACTGCAACTCCGTCTTCATGTACATGCTCTTCTGCGAAACGAATGGGACTGCCCTGCCGACACATACTCAAAGTGCGAGACATGATGAATCTTCCCTTGTTTCAACCCACCCTAGTAAACCAAAGATGGACCATGGCCTATTATGAAGAACTGGCAGAGACGAGATTCAGTTGTGACGATAGCACACAATTGGACCAGTCTCACACAACTGTCACACTGACAGAAAATAAACAAACAGTTCTTTCTCAAGCTCAGAAATTTAGGAAAGCCCTGAGAATCGCACAGTCCCTTGCGTCCTTGGCAAGTGAAGGTGGTATGCGTACTTTTACGACACGCCTACGCCAGTTGGAAGATGTAGCAGAGTACTGGAGTTTGGGGAGAGAGGTAACAATATCTGCACAGAGGGATAGTCACTCGTCAGCTGGAAAGCAGGATCCTCAAGACAAGGAAAGTGGAAGAACAATTAAACGAAAGAGAAATGGAAAGGAGACGGAAGGAAAGGAACAGAAACAGGAAAATGCTAGTGAAAGGAAAGGACAAGAAACAAATGATGGACAAAGTGTGGAAAAGAAAGCAAGAACTGAAGCTCAAGGACAAGGAAGAAAGGCAGAGACGTATGAAGAAAGGGAAAGCAAGAAAATGGCTCAAGAGATAAGTAAAGAAAGAAAAAGAAGAGAAACCCATGTAAAGAGTAAGGGAAAGAAAATAAAGAATGACAGTGGAGGAAGTGAAGAAAAACTCAAGACAGATGGAGGAGAACAAGAAAAGTGGACGACAGGTGAAAGCCAAGAACAAGAAGTAAATGAAAAAAAGAAGCAACATACTGTGCAAAAAGAAACTAAAGGGATGAAACAAAAAAGAGGCATGAACGACATAAAAAGACAGACACGCGGAGTAAAGGGAACTGAAAAGGAACAAGAAGTTCATGGAGAAAGTGAGGAACTGAGAAAAACAAGATACGAAACCAAAGATGCAGAATGCGAGAAAGAAAGTGACGACGCCTTCGGAAAGACTGGCCAACATTTGAATGGAAGAAATGGGCTAACAAAGGAAGCCTCAGAATGTACGCCAACATCTGGATTTCGTGACATTAAAATGCCACCAAAAACAATGAAACGTGGACGCCCAAAAGGAGCAGAACTAACAGTCGTTGGCATACCTAAAACTAAGAAGAGGAAAGTGGAGGGACCAATATTGTTACCTTACAAAAAACTGAAACCATATGACAAGGAAAGGATGATACTGGAATGTGTCACTAAGAAAAGGATAGTGGTTGCTGAAGCACTGAGTGGCAAGAGACTTTTGGACAATGACGATATTCAGACGAACATTCACTTAATACCGGACACTGTACGTGACAGGGACAACATTGACATTTTCCGGGTTCAAAAGTTCTTTACGGAAGACAAATGGTTCCAGATTCTAGAGATACTGCAGAGGAAAGAAGAAAGTGCTTGGTACTGCAAGGCGTGTAGCAAGGTGGTAAAGGACAACCAGGAGTCAATTGCTTGTGATCGCTGTTTGTTGTGGTATCACTTTTCATGTTCGTCTTTAAGTAGCAAACCTAAGGCAGGAAACTGGTTTTGTAAAACTTGCAAAAACAAGTTCAATTAACTCTATTCACACCGATTCATTGGGACCGGAAGGCGGATTCCGGCCTCGAGTCCATTTTTTGCGATACTGAACGGACGACATCTGTCTACAATATTGTCAAATAAGAATTAGGAAACACATTGCGTGATGTTTTGCTGGGCGTAAGTCAGGAAATTACATTAATGCCTGGTAATGCTTACAGTCCGCAAAGCCAGCAAAATCTGCCTCCCCTCCCACCCATTTCGGTCTGAAAAGGGTTAAAGAACATGAACTTCCTAACTTATTTCTATGTCACTGTTGTAATAATCTCGCACCCTTGTCGCTCTCTATTACTGATAGGTGGCAAGAAACAAAATCTATGTAACTGATATGGTAACGCTAATGAAGTTGTTCTTATGGTTATTGTTGACTGCCGAGGGTAGGACAAAAAATATTTGTATTTATAACAGAAACTTTAAGATTAAAGTTGTAAGTTATCTAGAGTTTCACGCACAACGTGATCATCAAAGTAACTGTCAATTTACAGTTTCTCTTTAATGTCTATTTCGCTCTACATGTCTTTGTATCGAGCATGGCTGCGATTTGGTAAAACTACATACATTTCTCTTTGTTTATACACATGTATATATTTTCAGGGTCCGGGGGTATGCTCCTCCTCCCCTAAGAAATTTTGAAGAATCATGTTAAAGTCCGGTCCGCATTTCTTGCATTCTGACATATGTTTTCTAATAATTTCTCTTTGTTAACACTCATTCCCTCTCTCCTAACCCTAACCCTTTGTGACCCGTGGGGGGAGGGGGGGGGAGGTTGTCAGCACTCTCGTTTATATAAAATGGTGCAGCATGAATCTATGGGATAGAAGGACTGAAAGATGTTTCAAGTCTGTACTGCGCAGTCTCAGCAAAAGCCCAATGTTTATAAGTAAAACAAGTACAGTCTAATGTATGAATCGATATTATTCGTTACGAACCCCACATACCTTATCTAATTGTTTTTGACCAGCGTCATCAATAATTATTTTTACAGCTTCAAAATTGTTTAATCAAATGGTATGAGAAAGATTCGAATCCATAATAGGAGGTTGACATGAAACTTTGAATTAAATGTACTTCGTGTGACTGGTTGCAAAATGTTTTGCATTTTGCGATGTCTGACATGAAGCAAAACAGACAAACCTAACTAAACTCCCAAGAGTACGCAGTATGGACTGGAAATTATCTTCATTTGAGAAACTATTCGACTGCCGGACAGGGAGCATTTACGATTTCGTGTCCAGAAGCTGTTGGTAAAACACTGCAATTTTTAATCTAAAACACTGCAATTCCCGGAAGAAACAAAACACTAGTATTTCGATGGTAATCGTACCCTTGAGCCGTGTAAACAAGATCAGCATCGCCTAGGATGGTATAGCTCGCATATTTTGAGTGGAATGACTTAATATTTGGGAAAATGTTCGATTGCCAGACACGGAGTATTTACGATTTCCTCTCCGGAAGCTCATGGAGAGCTTCAAAGTTGAAAATATCAGTATTACCGGGTGCGAGCACACTACAATTGACATTACTGAGGCAATGTCCGTTGTTAAATTATCTTCAGAAGTATTTTAAGTGTTTATGATGAGTACATATTAAAGACAACACTAGAATCAAGCTTTACTTTAAGTTTCACGAAAAAATGACTGAGGCAAGTGCCTCGGTTTGCCTCATACTGGCTACGGCCCTGCAACGTTAAAATGACCAAATTCGTGTGGACAACTGATTTTTGTGTTATTTTATTTTTCAATTTTTTTCCTTTATATTTTCCTTTGACAAAATGTTTTAGGAAAGCTTATCTTAGCTTTAAAATGATGTAATGCTTTCTCCCTAACTTTAAATACTTAATAAAACCATTTTTTTGCTATGGCTGATTTCGAGTAGCTTTGTAGTTGGGAAAAGAGTTAAATTAATAATTCTGTCTTTCATTGAATAACCTACACCAGCAAGTTATTTGTTGTCCTGCATTGTTCGCTCGCTGACACTACAATGTACTTTAGGCCACGATTGGAAACACACAAATCATTTGTAGAAACTGGGTGGTCGATAATGGAATAATTTGAAATCAAAATTATTAACATCACGGCAGTTCTAAAACAAAGTTAGGTCACTGTTTTACCAATTCTGAAACAACTCCTTCCAAATGCTAATCTTAGGCTCAAATACAATTACAGTAAGACTGGTTAGTCTTTGTAAAGGGTTAGGGTTGTTTCAGCATTGGTCAAAACAACTTGTGAGCTGACCTGTGACCTGACCTGTGAACCATTCACACCAGCCTAGAATTGCATTGGCTTATTCGAGTTTGAACTTC
>OX421445.1:37061747-37094247 GCA_949126865.1 Montipora capitata | reverse complement strand
CTAAGCTTCAGTATGAAAAAGATGTTAAGGGTCCCAGGTCATCCCACAACCCACATGCAGACAGATGCTGGTGAACAATTACTCTATGGGCTAAGTAGGCATAACAATGAGTATTGATTCAGCAGTCATCTAGATTTTGTTTAGAGCAGCTTAAATTTTACTCCTTTTCAACTGCCCATTATTTTGAACAATTATTCATTTGTCATAAGAAGAATTATTATCGGCGAAACCAGCAACTTTAAAAGTTAATTACCTTTTGACACTCCTTGTTGAGACTTCTTCCTCTTGTAAGCTTTCTTCGAGTTTATGTTATCGTCTAAATGAATGAATAAATAACAATGATAATTATTAATTATCGATAAACAATAATATCAGTGTGAAGCATCACCTGTAATTCTTCCGAGTTTCTATAAAATAGTTTAAAGCAAGAGGACACCTTTCATCTCATTAAACTCTATTACAATGACACAATGTTGGCTCATGCTGAAGTTGACCCTAGCAAACAAATTTTCGATCAGTTTCTTTTCAGTTTCTCCACTTAAGTGCTTAGTTAAGGGGAAACCCTCGTGGGACTAAAATGTGTCCTGGCTTTTACTTGTGTTTTGAGGGTAAACCATATTGATGATGCTTTCAGTGTATAAAAACATCAGTTATTCAGCCAATCAATCAGGAAAAAAGCTTGATTAACTCAATGCAACCAATACATGTAATTATGGTAATACGAACTGCTGACATGTACATGTACCTTGAGATGAGTCCACTTTCATCGATTTTTCTTTTGCTCTTCACATTTTCCTCCTAAATTCAGAAAGACAATTGATTTCTAGAGATACATGTCCAGTTGAGTGAGGATAAACTTGTATAATTTTACGTTTTCCCAAGATAATGTCCTGATACAGTTTACACGATCAGAAGTAGCAATATCATGACGAGAGCATTAGGGTTAACAGCATTTCGCTGGAAATATCACCCAAAGGTTCTTTTGGGAATTAAACTTGATTTACTACACATTTTCCTCTCTGTTGCAGTAAATGGTCATGTGATCAAAAGACTACATACACTGTATTGGGAATCGGCTTCTGTGGTGAGATCAAAATCAATGATACACAAAATGATGATGATACATGGCCATGATTACCGGTAGATGGGACAGGCAGAAACTTGGGAAAGTACATTTGTTGTATAGTTGGTCATGCCTAGTCTTCTCAGGAAGAGACCTTTGATATACATGTTCCTGCAAGTCAGCTTCTATATACACTCAATTTGGACTTTGGTGGGCATGAAGGTAATAAATAAGGAACTATTTACCTGCAGCAGGCCCTCTGAAATGTTTCCTTTTCAGACTTGTTTTTTCTGTGAGAGGTTCTGCTTTTCTTCTTGGGATATCTAGAGGTGCTGAATCATCCTTCATTGTGTGCTTCCTGATTCGACCCCTCTTTGACACTGTATTGAAGGTCACTGTCTCTTTAAAGGCAGAGCTTGGAAGCCACATGTCATCCTCAGATGTGTATCTTTTAAACCTCACTCTGTATTCCTCTGAGTGGAACTGCTTGTTAAGTCTTACTTCCAACACTTTTCCCACTTCATAGTACTCATCATCTTGATTACGATCTTCCACAATGGGACTTGTTGGTGGGGTAGCTTTTTCTTTGGACTGCAGGTTGGCTTTGCTATCCTCGGATAATGAACATGTCCCATCATCATTCTTCACCATTTCAATTTCACAGAGTACTTTATGAAGGGGAATCCATTTCGTCAATAAAATTTTGTAGGGTACATCAAATTTACCATCGCTGACTTCTGTATATGGTCGACCTCTTATTGATCCCTTGGCTTTTGAACTTGCACTTAACTGTTCTTTTCCTTCTTCTGATTGTATTGAAAGAATGTGCAAAAACTCCACCTTGTCTTTGTTCTTGATAGCAATGTCTCTGAACCTGATCACATTATGACTATCATCTATCTCTTTCCAAGCTTGGATAAGGGACTTCCCCACCCAATGTCTCCTTGATCTTTCCTTTGAAATGTACTCTCTAGGCAACAGCAGCTTGAGAGCTCTTGAGATGTGCACATTCTTTCCGTCTTTCTCAATATACCATTTCATGCTGGGTGGGACACCTTCAATAGGGTTTTCATCTTCCCTATCACTATCACTATTTTCAACATTGTCATCGGTCATGTGCATACTATCATCTTCCTCGTTGTCTGTCCTATCTCTATTTGAATTTTCGTGGATGTCAGTTGCATCGTTGTACTCTATGTCTCTCATGACTGCTTCTGAATCTGCACTTGAGGATAGCGACACACAAAGTTTGTTGTATTCTGAAGGTGGAGGGCCAGTTTTTACCAACTTAATGCCTGCTGGCTTTTGAAAAAAGTATGGACAATCCCATCCCTGGTTGGACTTTAAGAGATTTGAAAACTCCTCAGGAAGAAACTTTCTCACAAGTTCTTGTGCCTGTTTTACACCCTTCTTGTGCATCTGCTGCTGTCTTGTAAGGAACTCTTGATAAGTACTAGGGTAGTGATAATTTGTTGAGGTTGCAGAGTTTTGAGTGCGGAAATGGGAGGTCTTTCTATTGCTAGTTGATGGTATTTTGACTCCTTCATAGGTAGACAATTCATTTAAGGCTTCTGTTATAAAGTGTAGGTCCTTGGAACGATGCAACATGTCAGCAAAAGTTGGTGATGTATCCAGCGATTGAATGTTGGTAGTTTTCCCTTGTAACTAACCAATGACTTTTTCAGTGGAGATTGTACCAGAACGGTGAGGTGAACACAATGATGAACCATATTCTTTAAAGTGTAGATACATAGCAAGACAGTGCAGTGATGCAGCAGAGAAAATCAATTCAGCAGTTGTGTATGCACCATAAGTCAGAAAATGTCCTCTTCTTTCCTTTATTTTTGATGTGTTGGGGAGGGCATGTAGACGCAATTTTTTTAACTCAAGGTATCTGCGCCACAAACGAAAAATCGAGATTCCTGTTGACACCGCTGATTGAATGTCTTATGGTGTGCCAAAGTCTATTTTATAAAAGGGTTCTGTTAGATGATAGACTGCAATGATGTAAAGGCATGTAGCCTGTGAGCCTCTCACCTGGCTTTCAAGCATACCAGCGACTTTCAGAGAAAATATTCTGTTGGCGGTGTCTGTTTATCAGACGTTTATCAGAACCAGGTCCTGAGCAGAAAAGGGTACAGTTTCTCCTTGTTTAAGGCATGTTTCCATAAGTTCATGCAGGTGATTAATGGTGGCAACCATGGCCCCAGTGCAATCTTTGTACATAGTCAGTTCATAGGTTTCATTTTTCAAATTACGTAGTAGTGTCCTTCTTAAGTGGTCATAATCTGAGTAAGCAATACTTGGGAGTGACCAGAAATATGGAGCAACAAATTTCTCGTCTGGAATACTGAGGCCCAAGTACATGATTTCATCAGCCAAAGTTGCTGGAGTTGGTGTCATCAATGTAACCATAGCAGAAAGGGAAAATCCTGCAGAGTCTGTGGAATGCCCATGTTTTTTCCTGGTGGCACAATCCTGGCGCACTTTTTCCCAAATCTTTAATAGGTGACGACAACAGTAGCCTTTATTAGGAGAAGGCCACATCATATAAACAAGGGGATGGTGCTGTGCACAACTAAGAGAGCTGAAATTGTGTATGGATACCTTTGAGGCTAAGGCATTCTCATCTATCACACTTGTTACCAGTCTCCTCAGAGCAGAAAAGTCGTCTTTGTCACCTGAAAAGACATGATTCTTATATCAAAAATGTTTCACTTCAGTTTGAGAGCATTGCCGATGAAGTGAATTTCACGTCAATATGCAAAGCACGTGGTATCAACAATGTATACTCCCCACAAGGCAAACAAATTGTTCCGGCAATAAGAAAGGGAGAAACATTTAAAGTCTGTCTAATGCAAAGCTTCAAAATGTTACAATTCTTTCAGAATATGATGTCCGTCTGGATTTAAGATGGTTCCGTAATTAATGTTTCACATACTTGATATTAAAATACTCTGAAATTAAAATTATTGCTTTCTTTGTTAGAGTATCAGCCGTTGATGTTTGAAGTTTTTTGGTAAGCTGATTGTATTTACAATCTTTTCATTGGCAACTGTTCAGATAGGTCACCACTTTCTTACAATTTAAACTTTTTTTAGTATTTTTGAGAAATAATAATTTATTCTTTGGCCTGGTAAAGTTAGCTTGATGGACTCCGTTTTTTTTTTCTTTACTCCTGATACAAGACTAACCGTTGATCCTCATATATTATAGCAAGAATCCCAACGGTGTGACCTCTTCTAATTTAGTCACATTCTTGCATCCGCATAGACCATCCAATCAGATACCTAATGTGGCTTTTCTAGATTTGTCAATGGATAGAGTTACACGCAAGAATATGAATTAATCTAAAGAGGTCACACTTTTGGGATCCTTGCTGTAATCAAGCATAAACTTTACAATATTATGTCTCATTCATTTGCTTGTTTTCCAAGAATAAACACATCGTACTGACTATAGGGCAGGGCAGGTCCAGACTGTCCTGTGTTTAGAACAGTCTGTGTCTGCCTGAACACTTTTGTGTTGAACTGAGATGGAAAAAGAACAATTCATCTATTTATATTACTGTGATGTCATAAAGCATGATTATTTTGCATCAGCTTTTTGGAGCTGTTTCATCCTTCTGTCACATGCAGGCTGATAATTTATACAATAATATACTCAACAAACCTTCAGATTCTTTCCTCCTTGGAATGTGCAAAACATCCTCTCCCCACTTTTCGATATCAGGGCTAAAGCTCTTTCCAATCAGAATAATGTCATCTTCTTCAGTTCTTATGGCCTGTAGATACCTGATTTAGTTTAAAACGTATGTTTGTCTTCAGAGAATGTAATTACTGTAGATTCTTAAATTGAGTTAAGCCGAGTAAGAGGGAACAAGAATTGGGCAACATTATACAGTACCAACGGAATGACCACCTATACTTTTCCTTGTCCTCGCTAGTAACAGGATGGGAAGTTCAGTCTTATTACACTCCATTACTGAGTGCACTTGTCACAAAGTTCAAGGGGGGCAAAAATGTATCGAAACAAACCTTAATGCTCTAGCCTCATCGCTTGCGTCAATGACTGGTCCTCCCTTGTACAGCTCAATTGCCTGATCTATAACGTCAGAATTGTACCCTGGCTGTAACTTCTTGTGAGGTTTGAAGTTGTCACATGTAGAGCTACATGGAAGACCAAACAAATCCTAAAAGAGAAGATGGAAGTTCATGACATAAAATCCAAATAGAGGGGCTATCAGCTATCTCAAGTTTTTAAATAGAAAATGGTAATACAGTCTAATGGAATTTCTCTACTGAAACCGTTATTGTTCTAAGACACACAAGATGTTCCTGAGCAAAACTGACCTTTGCCCAGGTAAATTGTATAAACTCAAATGTAATAATTTTCAATCCTGTCCTTTTTTGTCTATCCATGCAAATTTTTGACTTTGTCACATATTTTGATGTTCTTGTGCAGGTAAGTGGTTATTGTGATGTTTCATTCTATTTTATGGGAATTTTGCAAGTCTTGAAGAAGCCTAACATTACAAGAAATAGCCCCTTCAACAACAATAGTTATTATAATAATTGTTTTCAGAAGACATCCACATGCGATTAAACATCCTTTTGTTGTAGGTTTGTGTGTCAGTACTGCGGTTCATTGCAACATTTTCTGTTCTGTTTTCTTTTTCTTCTGAAGCCCTTAATAAGAACTGAGAATTGTAGACATTTGACTGTAAGCATTATAATTTCAGCCAGAAGCCCCTTACACTTAACATAGATTTAAAGTACGGTACATACTTTTAGTGTCAATTATTGCAGGAGAAGCTGGCTAAAGTTATGCTCTTTACACTGGTTCACAACTACAATGAACTTATTTAATTTGTCCATATTTAAGAACAGTAGTGGCACAGGCATGTACAAAAGAACAGGAAAATGATTTCATTAACCAAATTGCTAGATAATAAATTATTTCTACACCACTTTTCAGTGGACGTCACTCTTAAGTTTATAAAACCTCAATTTGCAGTCCATCTTTTCAAGTTTTCATTTGCTTACTAAAAGTCAACCAATTTTGGGGCAATGTCAATGACTGAGATAAACATCATACCTTAAGAAGATCATAATTCGTCTCTCCAAGGCGTATTTTATGCATCTTTCCAATACTTTTCATCAATGGAAGATAGTGGTGGTTAACACCTCCTCGTAGTTTCCCAACAAGGTTTGCTATTATTGTGATTTGAACAGGATTTGTTTGGTCTATGTTCTGTTTGAAAAGATGCAGCAGGTCTACTATCAATTTCTCTTGATATTTTTCATCACAACTCTCCTGTAGCACTTGTTCCCAGGGCATAGGTTTCATCACTGAAAGACTGGACACTGCTTTTCCAAGCTTCTTGTTTGAACTCTGAAGCTCTGCAACTTTCTCTTTCATTTCTGCTTTGAGTGCATAGTCGTAACGGAAACCTTTCTTGCCTATTCTGTTCTCATGGCTTAAGTGATACACTGCTTGATCACGTTTCTTACTTAAGTCCACTAGATAAATTTGTTGTTTGAAACAATTATGGCATGTAAATGGGATGACGTGGAAGCCCACTTGGTTTTCCTGTGCAGGGTGGGTCTAGGCTCTTGATTGCTCCCTTGACAAATAGTTTCTGACCTTTATAATTAACTTCCCTGTTCAGTAACACGTAGGTTGCTCTAGCAGGTCGTGAATTCCCAAGCTCCTCTGCTTCCTCTGGGTGCTTTTCCTTCCAGCCTTTGAAGGTTGAACAATTTTCATGTCCCTCTTCACTTACAAAACAGGAAAATTTTCCTTTTGACCTCTCCTGTTCAAAAAGTGTTTTTGTTGACACTTTTCGAATGGAACAGTCATCCCTAAAAGACTCGACAATATCAGGATGCTCGAACAAATGAAGGCATTCTGAGTTTCGAGTGTCTGGCTTCACAATTTTGAGGGCTTCCATTATTGTTCTCTGCCTGGGTGGCTGGAACTTTCCATCCTTCGCAAGACTTGTCGTGGAAGTAGCAGCATTCTCCATTATATTGAGACCTGATATATACAAGGCTGCAGCTTGGTGAATTCTGGATTGTTGATGCGCCACCACCTGGGATATTCCATCAAACTCCTTTTGGGTTGATCTTCCCAACTTAGCAAATATTCCTCTTCGAACACAGCTTACCTCGTAGATTGTGCATATTTTGCACCCGATAGAAACTTTGATCTTATTCCTCATGCTGGACGAGCATACACATGTAAACTGTGGGAATCGGTCAAATTCGTAAGTTATGTCTCTGAACTCCTTGGCCACCTTTTCTGTAATTGTAAGAGGGGGGAAAGCATAACACACAAATGCTCTAAACATATTGTTGAAAGTGTTTTTGCAAGTGGATGACTCTAGATAAATTCTTCTTCTTTCCTTGTTATTGATTCGAGGTAATGGATTAAGAATGCTCTCTTTTAACAGTTCTTCAAAGCTTCAACAATTTAGATCCTGTGGCCTGATTTCTTTGATCTGCAAGTTACTCCAGCTCCTTGACAGAATAGATCTTCTTTCAAACACTCTGTCAACATATTCCTTTTCAGGTAACATTTCTTCATCACTCAGTGATGCCAGTTTACTTGTTTTGTTCCTGTCATTTACCTTATCCATGTTTGCACCAAGATCTACGTCAAAATAATATTGAGATTGGGCTGTGTCTGCATCATTGCAATCTATCTCATTACGTTCTGGTATTGTAGAGATGCCTAGATTATTGCAACCTGTCATTTCCCTGTGTCCTCCAATTGCACCTGTGTCCGGATCATCACAACCTGTCACCTGCTCTGGTATCGCATCCCTATCAACATGATCAGAACGTGTTACATTGCTATTGTTTGGGCTTGCAGTTGTGCCATCATCATCGTAACTTGTCATCTCACTCTCTTCTAGTGTGGCAGTTGTACCTAAATCATTGTAAAATGTCTCCTTGCTCTGTTTTGGGATTGCCGTTGTGCCTGTATCTTTGAAAACTATCATTGCACTCTCTCCTGGCACTACAGAGGTGCCTGGATCTTTGCAACTTGTGATCTCTCTGTGTCCTGGAATTACTACAGCTGTGTCTGCATCAATACCATCGCAACCAGTAGTCTGTTCTGGCATTGCAGTTGTGCCTGTATCATCACAACCTATCATTGCACTCTGTCCTGGCACTGCCTCAGCTGTGCCTACACCATGGCAACTTATCATCTCACTCTGTTCTGATATTGCAGCCCTCCCACCATCATTGCAACCAATCATCTCACTATTTTCTGGCATTGCAGTGGTATTGGCAGCATCACAGCCTGTCACCTCACTATGTTCTAACATTACAGTCCTGCCTGCATCATTGTAGCATGGCATCTTACTCTGTTCTAACATAGTAGTTATGCCTGCATCATCACAACATGTCATTTCAATCTTTCCTGTCTCCACTGGCATTGCAGCTGTGACTGCATCTGCTGCTAATTTAGGTTTCAAGTAATTGATGCTCTTTCTTCCCCTTTTCATCTTTATGCCATGGAAGTCCTTATGCACATCAAGTATGTTTCTGCCAAGGGTTTCAAAAAGGAAGCGACGCAATGCTTCTTTGTTACGACAATTTTTGAAATAGGAACAGGCATTGACATATATGGATTCTTTGTTGACAGTACTCCCAATTGACTTCTGATAGGATCTGGTAAACCATGTCTCTACATCTTCAACAGATGGGATAGAGTCCTTTGCTGTGAGTGTACACAAAAATAGTTAAAAATAGATGACAATTGTTTTGCAAAAAAAATTCTTGAAACATGATATACATTATTAAGTAGTAACCCTCTGAATTTGGGACAAGTGACTGCTTAACACAGGTTGCTCGCTGAATACAAGTAATATGTTTCAAATACAATAAAAATGCCTTTTTGTATCTAATTTGATGGCTTGTAGTAGACTTTTTTTTACAAAAGCTTCCACAAAATCATGTTAGAAGTGTGTAAATGGAAGTTCTGGCTATGGTCTTGATACCGTGCTTCTTACAATACAGGTCCAATTGTATCACATTTTCTTACTTTATTATATTTGCTGTCAACCACTGAGTGATGTAACCAAATGTTGACAGTAACTTACACAGAATAATTAATTTGGTGATGTATTGGCCTAAGGTAGTTTCTCAATACCATGTACACTGTGGCAGAGAAGTGGTGGGTCTCACGGCTGGAAAAACTTGACACCACAGACATTAACTTTGACAAAATAATGATGTGGATCACTGATGAAAACGTACACTGAGTGTATTGCAAACCAAATTAATGGTCCTGACTCCTGCAATATCCATTCTCATTTCTTGAGGCTACTCTGACTCTAACCCTCTTGTAAAATGCTGTAATATACTATTTATACTTGGGAAACCGGACACTGGTGTTCCTATTTAATTAATAATATTTAAGTTTGTGATAGCAAGCCATGTTAACTTCAACAGAATAAGTACAAATCTACATATCTATACCTCCTCCTTTAAGTGGACCAGCTATGAGAGAAAGACACACAACATCTTGCCTAAGCTCTTTCAGAATCAGATTGTCCAGTAACTGTTAATACAAACATAAAGGAAGTTGTTAAAATGATATTTTGGTATCTCTACACTATGATTTTATGACCATTTGAGCCCTTGTGCATTAGTATTGAAAGCGGCTAAAAGTATGTGTTAGCCAATACACTTGTTACCTCTCACATGGTTGGTAAACAAGTGGCATCCTGACTGGAACTGTATATCTTGCCTTGATTTTACATGTAAGTGTTTCTCTAGCCCTTCAATAAACCACTAAATTGCTTTACCAAAATGGTAAAAAAAAACATGCTTTGAGAATTTTCATGGAAAACTTTCAATTACTTCATCACCTTCACTGACCAGAATACTAAATGCCAAATTCCTTTTGCAAGTAGCACCATAGGTAATATTTTTCACCCCTTTCTAGCGGCAACATTGCCTTTGCTTGACTCTTCCATAGCTTTTTAGGTCTTCTGTGACCTCCATATACAAATCCTGACAATTATAGTAAATAAATCATTACATGGCTGTGGTGATTATACTAACCTCAGTGTCTTTGAAAAAGAGCCTTTGATTTCTTGGCAAAATGTTGGTCAGACCCTGGATCAGCACCTTCAACTCATCCACAGCACTTGAATCGGGCATCATTAGCTTCAAACAGGCGTGGCGTTGGTGTACTAGTATCATCATTCTTATATAAATACAGAACACATTTTATCATTACAATATTTGGTTACATACATCAATTTCTTTACTGGAAGTACAGTAACCACTGAAAGTAACTGTGCATCCACCATTCCACACAGCAATTGCAAAACTGCAAGCAAACTAAAATAATAATAATTATTTTAAAATAATGTAGAAGTAGTACTATAGAAAGGACAAAAGAAAATCCCAAGTCGTTCCATTGGGCTACACAAGAGCTGGGTTGGAGCTATACTTTTTCCTTATTCAAGGAATAAGTGAGTTTTGAAAATGTAATTACCAACTTTATTTAATGCGACCAATGCTGATATTTGGAAATCAAAATTGAACATGCCTAAAATTCACTTAAATGCAATCAGGTTCCTCCATGAGAAGTCGCAACTGCATTTCCTTACTTGTTTTTTATGTTGAAATCTGAGAAATGCTCCAGTGGTACATCTTCCTTGTAACTGTAAGAACCACCTTTGCCGTAATGTCGTTCAACCTTTTTGCGGTGAGACTTCTTGGTCTATTTGAATCAAACAAATCACTGAAAGGTTAATCAGGTGTGTAACATAATCCACGAGACAACATTATCAGCAGAAGAAACTACATCTACCCAAACATCAGTAATAAAAGTATGTGATTGAATGCACCCCTTGTTGCTAAAATTTAGGTATGAGCAATTATAACAGTATAATTTATTAGGCACATACAATACATGGACCGAGGATAAGTTACATTTGCTAGTGCAAAGTGCTCTCATTTTGATTTACCATGATCATGTAAAAGCAACAAACCACCACAATTAAGTGGTGTTGGTATGGGGACATGTGCTAAGTAGAGTTTAATCTTATATGTCTAAACTGTACCTGAATAGCACTGTAAGTACTTTTAAGCCCCCCTCTCCCCCCCCCCCCACCCCATCCCTCCCGATACAAGTTATGTTTAGTTTGCCAAACAGGGGGAAAACAGTATAATTAATATTAACTTCCTTTTGAGAACAGAGGCAATGACTGCAACATAGCGTTTGGGTGACCTTTTTACACTTTTGTATTGTACATTGAGTATTATCAATTTATCGATTACAAAGAAAAATAATTATTTGCAATCGATAACTTACACTCTGTTTAACTAAAGCACGCTTGAAATAAGAGGGCTTAATAGAGGATTTACGGTACTTGTGTAGTGAGCAGCAATAATAATTTTTACCTTTCTAACTTGTTGACTCTTCTGGGGCATGAAGATGCATCTGTGGCTGGTCAGCAAGCTATCCCTCTTTCCTCTTTTGAGCTTTTTGTGGGTTACTGATCAGCTCAAAGCAAGGCTCTGGTTTAGAGAAAAACTTTCTGTACGATCTCAAATCCATCAGATAGTCCTAAATGTGATTTAACATAGCAATGAATGATCCAAGACCATGCAGAAAACAATTACTAGACAAATAAACAAAACACAATACTCCTTAAAGGCCCATTTTCACCCTTGATGCATTGCGCGCCGTGATACTTTGATCCTGAATTTCGTGTTACACGAAATTACCGAATTCTTCGAAGCAGACTTGCATCGCTTTTTCCCAAAGCAATCCTTGGAATATTGTTCATTCTCTTGCTGGAAAAACTTTCTCTTGTTGTCACTTTTTATATTTCTGAAAGTATTTTGTAAATATTCTGTATATATTCGTAAATTTTGTTCTGTGAAGACTGTGTGTGTATGACGAAATGGCGGCCACTACACGCCGTCGTGTTGGAAGACCAAAGTTGCCTGGCTCTTTGAAGTCGATTCGGTTGAGGGAATCTGTTTTTAATCTCTGGAGGGATAGAAAAGAAGCTCTGGAACTTTCACAACGCACAGACAGTGAGTTTGCAGAATTCCTGTTACATCGTGGAAGGTGAGGTTTGCTGCTCGACAGCTACAGTACATAATTGGTGCACATGTACACCACTTGTTCCACTTGTTACTTAAAATTATTTTCCTTTGTGTTGCCGATACACTTCTCCAGGCAGTATTGTATTTGATTTTTTCCTTTCCTTATTAGATCAAACACCATTCATGAATCTGCAGAGGTAAATTTATCTCTGTCTTGTGAAGAAGATAATGATACAAGTAAGTAAGTTCTTTTTATTACTGGTAGTCCCACGTAATCTTGTAAGCCTATACAAGCTTAGAAACATACTGTTACCTAAGCTTGGATTAAATTTTTGTGTCTATATTTATTTGATGAATCTGTAATATTCTTGTTGTTTTCCATGTAGTTTAATTTTGTGTTGTTTTGAGGAAATTAATTTTTATTCCTATGAATAGGTCATTTACGAACATATTTGCTGGTTTACCCTAGATCCAGTTCCCTTGTTTTCTACTCCCATTCGTGCAAATCTTGCTGGTGAGTCACACTCAAGTTGTGTTGATGTCACGGGGATATCGGACTTGTGGAAACAGATAGAACCAGATCCAGGGCATTCAAGAAGTAAACTGTTTGACCAGACCAATAACAGTTTCACTGGCAACCCATTCTCTGCTGGTGGGTTTGCAATTGATGACAGCCTATCTGAAGAAGACTCTGATGTATCAGTTGAGCCTACATGTATTTTTGATGATCATCCTTTTCCTGACTTGGAGCAAACGTATGTATAGAAATGGGATAGCAATGTGCACAAAGTCATATGTGGTAAAAACAATGTGACAAGCACAGCGAGTAGAATGTTTAAAAATAATTGGATGAGGGTGAGCAAAATATTGTGTTTTGTCAGTGGTGAGCAAAGCAGTTATTTTTCTGAAGCCGAAGGCGGGGCAAATGATAGATCTGAGTGACACTGACAAATAATGATGTTTTGCAATAGCCAAGTTCAATAATTGTTTTATCATTCGACCACCCATGAGCAATATTATTTGCAGCAAAACACAATGAGAGGTTGCTGTGCATTCACGAGTATACCATTATCTGTAGGCATTTATTGGTAGGTTACATGGTGGTCTCCTAGGTAATGGAAAGGAAGAAAAACATGCATTAAATGATAAAATTTATTATTCATATCTTCAAGCTCCCAGTTGTAATATTGTATCAATTCTACGATTGTTGTATTTTTAACCGTGTGATATACAGTTCCATACAATATCCATACCACCCCCACAGAAAGGATTAGAATTTCCTGGGAGCCGGGGGAAAGGGGGGTCAGTATTTTTCTGTATACCAGTGATAAAAGAATACCAATGCAGATTTTAAGTCATTTCTCAATTTTGCCTGTTTCTAATTTTAATGGCTACAGCTACATGGACGATGTAAAGGTCTTTCCTTTTGTGTATTTTTCTTAGTTATATGCATGCAAGAGATATCTTGGTGTACAAATACTCTGTTTGATAGAGAATCAATAATTTTTTTGTATAAAGCAAATAGAAGATGATTTTTGCACCAAGAAAGCCTCAGAAAACAATGAATGTTGATCAAAGTTGAAACCATAACCTGTTGTGGGTGTCAATTATGTAGTACCTGATGCTCAGCTATAGGTATGACATGTGTAATGTTACTTAGAGACCACTCCCATGATCAGAGGCCCTAGAATGGAGCACCTGATAAAAATGCCAACAATTCATATCATGATTTGTAGTAAATGAACTGTATGTCCCATACATTCAACCATTATCGAATTTATATTTCATTGTCAAAATTTCACAAGATTTCAATGTACTTTTGTGTACAGAGTGAACATCATTGTGGAAGATCTTAACAGGAGTGACACATCCAGTGATGAACTCAGCGATGACCACAGTGATTATGACGAATGGCATCTTGATAGCTATGGCAGTCCTGAGCATCCTGATGTTACACAGCTGTTTGGTGAAAAGTGAGTAGGGTCAACTGTCAATGATTGAAGTTAGTATGCAAACACCAGTTCGTGAAAATGCAAATATATAATCTTAATTTAAATGAAGGCTTTTTAATCCTGCATATTAGATGTATGCATGCTTGAAGATAGGCCATATGTTACCATATGTCACACAGTACAGAGCTGCTCTGCAATTCCTCATGAAGGGGGTTTGGTGCGGAGGGGGTGGTGTACATTATAGCAATCAATATTATAATCATATTATGTTGCTTATTCACAGCATGGATATCAGCAGTGAGGAAGATGAAACAACCCTTACAATGGTTGATCCTTCTTATGCTGCTGAAGATGATTCCAGCTGTGTTCCTACTGCTGCTGTAGCCCCTTGTGTTGTGTCTGAAGCCCCTCAACCTTACTACATACATGCAGATGATGATACCAACCATATTTGTGGCGCTGCTGGAAGTCCGACGGTCACCGAGGCCCTTGAACAAGAAGTAAGCATGCCCCAGCCAGAGGAAACTACCAAACCAGCAGAGAAACATCAAGCTGAAATTCTTAAGAAGCTAGAGGATGCTTTCCAGCAGCTTACTAGCAAAGGTGATCTCGAAACATTCTTAGCCCTTCACTCACGAATGAGAGTTATGGTCTCCATCAATAAGCTTGTGGAACTTTCGGAAGACAAATGTGCCCTCTGTGGTGAGGGACTTCATTTTAAGGAAGAGGTGAAGACCATTGGGTCCAGGGTTGAAATCATTCGCAAATGCAAGAATGGACATTGCCAGAAATGGGTGTCATCAGAAGTCTTAGGAGTGAAGAACAATGTAGAGTTTTTCCTGAATGATTCCCTATTTGCAGCAGCAATAATCATTTCTGGGAATAACTATAGCAAATTTACCCTGTTATGTAAAGCCCTTGGATTAAGTATTATCAGCAGGAACACATTTACAAGATTCCAGAAGCACTGTGCAGCCCCTGTGGTTAAGGAGATTTGGGATGAAATGAACTCTTTGATAACTGGTATTCTTCAACAGTATGACGACTTGTGTTTGTGTGGTGATGGCAGGAATGACTCTCCAGGACACAGTGCAAGGTACTGTGTCTACACGCTAATGGAGCATGCCAGCAAAGTAGTTGTGGACATGGCAGTTGTAGATAAAAGGGAGACAGGGGGCAACTCTGTTGTCATGGAGAAAGAAGGTTTGAGACGACTTCTGGAGAAGATGGCTAGTGTCCTCCCCTTCAGTGAGCTTGCAACAGATGCTTCTTCATCAATTATGAAGCTTGTGCGTGATATGAAAGGTATGCTTATGTTATTTGCATATTCTAATCTCGAGCATCTTATCAGCGAAGTGTTGAATCCCTTTATTCTCATTGCTTGGGATGGCTGCCCTTAGTGGCCTTGACTCTAAATACATGTATCCAATGTTCTTTGACATTGAATACCCAGATAAACCCAGCAGCTGGTCAATAGTCTGTATATTAAATAGTCAACAGTCACAGTGTATGTTCATCAATGAATTAAAGATACCTGGATTTGATCAGTGCCATTGGGGCTTCTGGCTCAAAAATTATAACTATTGATAAACAACAATGAGAGAGAGCTTCATTGCTAATAGGCCCTTTGCATGATCCGGTCATGTGTTACATGTTACCAGCCGAGCCTGACTTCCTTGTTTTGAAAGTCCCTTTGTGTTACTTGCATCCCAGCACAATGAATTCCATGCCATGTGATCGGATTGTGCAAAGGGCCTGTTAGCTAATAATAGCTTGTTTTGGTTTGGTAGAGAAATTTCCACAGTTGGTGGAGCTGTTTCACTCTCTTGATATTTGGCACAAGGCAAAGAAGCTGAGCAAGTCTCTTCATCAAGTAAGTGCATGTTTTGTCACTGTCATTTAAATGTTGCAAGGATATTTAGTTTCCCAAATGTAACAAATGTTTGATTTAGTTGTCTTTGTTCTCAGTAAGTTGACCACCCTACTTTGATTCTATATACTAGATTTGCCTCTGTTTTTGTTCCTGTTTTTTTTTTTTGTAACAGGCTGCTCGCATAAGAGGATGTGAAACTCTGAAAGAGTGGATCGATGACATTGTCAACCACTTCTGGTTTTGCTGTCAAAGTTGTGATGGTAGTGTGGATGAACTGAAGGTTGGAAACAGTTTTCCCCTTTTATTGAATATTGTGCTAGACAGGAGTGCCCTTGTTGCATGATCTACACAAAGCAGTTTTGCTGTACAGGGTTTTTCCTTTGTGATGCAATTTTCTTCTTGCTGTCTTATTTGGTTTGAGTACATGCTAATTGATTGCACATTAATCAAAATCTCCATCTGCAGTCATATTTACTGTCTTATTAATGTTCATGAAGTTCTGAGAGGCTTCTTGTTTGTGTAATAATTTTTTTAGTTCTAATACTGTACATGTTTATCATTTTTAATTTTTAGGAAACTTGGTTTGGTGTTCTTCACCATGTTTGTGGCGAACATGAATGGGCTGGAGGAGCCTGCAAGCATTCCCCTGATGAAACAGGAACTTCGGGAAAGACATATTTGGCGAAGTCTTCGAAAGCTTTAACAGCTCTCAGGGAGGTTGTTTTGGACAAGAAGTGGCTCAACAACTTGGAGGTTTATGTTAGGTTCAGGTCAGTAATTCCCGTTGCTGGTAGTGGTGTTATAAACTTGAAGACTTAATTTTCTTGCATTGGTCAAATTGTTTCCTCCACCTGCCCCCTTTCATCAAACAACCCACTGCTGTCAATAAATCTCACACAATGACATTCCATACATAAACAAGCATTTTATTATCAGAAAAGGGTTGTTTCAAGATTCAAGGTGGCTGATCATGATAGGAAATGAGGACACTAAGTACTACTTTACCACTCATAATATTATAACTTTTAGGTTTATCATTTTTACAGGCACACAAGTGTATTGGAGAGCTACAATAGCATGCTCACGAAATATGCTCCAAAGCGCATGGCATTTGAGTAAGGAAATCAATCTTGTGTATTGTGTATGTACATGCCTTTCTGTCTTGTAGGTCTTTTAACAGGCCCCTCCCATCAGAGACCACATGTAGTAGAATTGTAAATATCAGTGTTTCAGAAGTTACCCACCATTGATAACCTGTATTTCATTTCTGCTGTAGTCTGTTCTTGCAAAATTTTATAATGATTACTTTCAATTTTTTTCATTCATTTATTTCAGATATCCCTACTTTATCATGAGGATAATGTTAGCTGCTATTGATCATAACATGCATCTCTCAAGAGGGAAGCAGGTAAATGCAGCTGGTGATGCACGTGGTCACAGGAAATATTCCAAACGCACCCAAAAATTCCATGCTGAGATTGTTAAAGAAGAGAAGAGCTACAGCTATTTTCCTTTCATGATGGCCAAGATGCTCAAGGAGCGTTGTCTTTTAGAGGGGAGCTTTTCACAGCCAACAGATGACAACCTCTTTAATCCCAAACAGATAGCCCCTACAATTGGAATGAAGGCAGCACCATCCACAGAGGAGTTACTTAAGGGTCCTTCACGCCTGTCCAAACCTGGTCTTTCTAGTTAATCTAATTTTCCTTCTTTAAATTTTTCTTACAGGTTGTCATGAAAAGGGTCTTTGAATTTTCTTACAATCACTGTTGTATTTTTTCAGGTGGGCATTGGTGTTTGGGTTAGTAAGAACATGGGATTTTACGAGACAGTTCTCTTTTTCAGTGGTAACACACACAGTTTTAATACCAGGAATTAACAGTAGAGTACTTCCATAACTTAGGGATGTCTGACATTACCAGTATAAGTTATATCACCTTGTTCAAGAAGTGGAGATGTTATGATTCTTGTTTTCTTATGATAAGACTGGAAGATGGTGTCAAAATTTACTACATTTTGGTCCCCCTATAACTTTCCTTACTATGAAAATGTTCTGAAATAATCTATGTAAAAAGTTAAAATAAATGCATTGTTTTACAATCAAACTGTCATTGCTAACAATAATGTCCCCTAAGTATATAATTAGCTTTGATCCAAGACTATTTGGACAGGAACAGCTAGACCTTTTGCACAAATGGCACTCAAACTTGAATAACAGTACTTATACATCCTTAGCCTCACATTCATGTGAAAACTCCTTTGTCCAAAACCCTGATTAAGAGGCAAAGGATGTATAAACTATTGTTATTCAAATTTAAGCACCATTTATGCAAAGGTATATAAGCTTACCACCTTGCACAAATTTCACAAGGGTGTAGGGTCAGAGGCTGTAATAAATGCTATGCAGTTCACACCCAAAACATTGGAATTGATATTATTCCTTAAAAGGTGGTTTAGATGAATGAGCCATTATTGATAATAGCCTTGGATTATTTGCAAGATAATGGGATGAGGGGGGAAAGGGGGGGGGGGAGGGTTAGGAAAGGGTTGATTTTTAAACTGTGTGGTTTGTGACATGACCACTTTTGCTCCCCACCCACTTTCCCTATTGGGAGTTACCAATACTTCTAAAGTTCAGCTGCTTCGAAAGCCCATGTATCGTCCATCTGGGGAAGGATATGCATGTCGTATTGACAAAACTGCACAGGATGGAACAACTCTCCTGTTTCCCCGACCAAGTTTTCCATATTTCCATAGAATATATTGTCTGTATGCTGCTTTTCGAAAACTTTCCATCGAAAAATTGAAATCATCTGCTCTGATGTCGCAGCGAGCCTTAATACATACTTCTAAAATATCTCTGTCAAGGCAAATATTGTTGAAAACCTGGAAACGAGTTATGCAGTTAACCCTTTTGCAACAGAGATTTTCCTGGTCACTGGGCATAGGCCTGCAAACTCCACACCTGCACCACTCTGGAGAACTGTTGTTGCCTGGGCTTGGGGGAGGTGGTGGTGGTGCATTTTTTTCATCTAGCAGCTTCTTTGCAAAGTCCAAACTCCCTCTTCCCATTGCCAGAACATTCCTGAGGAGGTACTCTATATCCTGTCTAGTAAGGGTTGACACAAATTCCTAGACCAAACAGAACATTGCAAAATATATGAAATTATAAGTATGAACAAAGAAACCAACAGAGGGCTGAAAATCCTATTCTGGGACCTCGCAGGTATAAACAGCATTCTGGTTTATTTTACTAACGTTTAGGATATTAGTTATATGCAGACTACAGTGCATTTGTGCACGAATAATAAAGTCTTCACCTCTATTTGTGTTGCCGAGGACTGCACCTCGTTGAATAACTGCACTTGTCCATCAGGATCTACTGGCGTATTTACTTGTTCAGCCTCCGCCGCCTCACTTGCCTGTGGTACAAAGAAACAGTAAGCCAAACAAAATCTTCATAAAAGAAAATTGTGTTTTTCTGTTTACCTTGTTTTTGCATTTCGCTTTATTGCAAAGGCAATTCGAAGTGCAGTTTTGGTTAGTCGCCTTGCACGAACACGAACCTCGGCCAGATCTCCGTGCACACGCACCATTACATGAACAGCGCACTTCTGGAGCAGGTAAGTCCTAAAAGATACACGATAAAGCGAGGATGAAAATATAATGTTTATTTCATTCCACAAATAACAGCAGAGGCAAATATTCCGACAGTAAATTCGACAATGAATTGAAGTTTTGCACGTGGATTTATCACCTACCTCGGAGGCTTCAGAGTTTTCACGTTCTTCTGGATCAATCAACGACCCGTAAACATTTCTCTGCTGGGATTCATCGTTGGTAATAGATTCATCCACTTCCATGAATAACTAATACCAATTTCTAGGATTACTAAGACAATGTGGCAGAGAAAACAGCCTAAACACCGCGCGCGAAGCTTTGAATGTGCGAAAAGTTTTCCCGTCGAAAAAAATAGATAGCCAATCAGAGTGCGCCATTTAACAATAGAGCGATTTGAAAACAAAAACAAACGACCGCGTTGCATCAAGGATGAAAATGGGCCTTTAAGACCTTTCATTGTTAAAAAAAAGTAAAGTACAAAAATGCATGTAGCCAGTTAGAGGCATGCAAAAGACAGAACTGATACACTGTACATGCACTTATTTGCAAACAAACTGACGAAATTATCCTCATAAAGGTGCCTGCAATGCGACATCTGAGGTGGTTATATCACATCCAAGCAACTCAAAGTAAAAGAACCCCATACAAACATAAGGCAACCTAACACAAAACACATACCTGCATGTGCTAAGAGAACCTTAGATGTACATCTCTTTCACACCTTGAAAAGGTTCAGGTAACCTGCTTTTATCACAGTCAATTATACATTTTATCTTACTCCACTTGTGGGCAGTTATGACTGACTGTACTCAGTCTGACTTTTGAATAGCAATTCTCCAATTTTGACCATCGGTGTACAGGAAAAGTTTTGTTGGGGGGCTGAGCATAATTTACCCAAAAGAAATTTGCTAGTTACAATTCTGTTGTGACGTCATGTTAATTAGCCATACCATAAGAGCAGGTACAAAACAAAAGAGTAAAAACACTTTTTGGTAAATCAAGTTCAACATTCATTTTCTAGAATACAAAAACATGAAGTGAGAGATAAAACCTACTCACTTAACAACAATGACCTCAACGCCCAAATGAATCCAGACTTTAAAGAAATATTTTCTACTATGTCTTTGCTTGAACGGTACACAAGTGGTGAACTTTAATGGACCATGCAGGTGCATGCCAATTACAATTGGAAAAAAAAACTTTTATAGCCACTGCATGACCGTCAAGTAACGGCAAACTACCCTCTAAGTAGAGGTTGTTGCGGGAACTTTAATGGATCACGCAGGTACATGCCAATTACATTTGGAAAAAAAACTTTTATAGCCAATGCATGACCGTCAAGTAACGGCAAACTACCCTCTACATAGAGGTTGTTGCGGGAACTTAAATGGATCACGCAGGTGCATGCCAATTACATTTGGAAAAAAACAACTTTTATAGCCAATGCATGACCGTCAAGTAACGGCAAACTACCCTCTAAGTAGAGGTTGTTGCGGGAACTTTAATGGATCACGCAGGTGCATGCCAATTACATTTGGAAACAAAACTTTTATAGCCACTGCATGACCGTCAAGTAACGGCAAACTACCCTCTAAGTAGAGGTTGTTGCTGGAACTTTAATGGATCACGCAGGTACATGCCAATTACATTTGGAAAAAAACCTTTTATAGCCACTGCATGACCGTCAAGTAACGGCAAACTACCCTCTAAGTAGAGGTTGTTGCGGGAACTTTAATGGATCACGCAGGTGCATGCCAATTACATTTGAAAAAAAAAACTTTTATAGCCAATGCATGACCGTCAAGTAACGGCAAACTACCCTCTAAGTAGAGGTTGTTGCGGGAACTTTAATGGATCAAGCAGGTACATGCCAATTACATTTGAAAAAAAAAACTTTTATAGCCAATGCATGACCGTCAAGTAACGGCAAACTACCCTCTAAGTAGAGGTTGTTGCGGGAACGTTAATGGATCACGCAGGTACATGCCAATTACATTTGGAAAAAAAAACTTTTATAGCCACTGCATGACTGTCAAGTAACGGCAAACTACCCTCTAAGTAGAGGTTGTTGCGGGAACTTTAATGGATCACGCAGGTACATGCCAATTACATTTGGAAAAAAAAACTTTTATAGCCACTGCATGACTGTCAAGTAACGGCAAACTACCCTTCAAGTAGAGGTTGTTGCGGGAACTTTAATGGATCATGCACGTACGTGCCAATTAAATATGAAAAAAAAAAACATTATCACCACTATATGACCCTCAAGTAACAGAAAACATATAGGGCCAGTTACATAAAATACACCAGGGTCTGCATTGTTTTGTATGAGGTGCTGGGCTTCAAGGTACAAATAAGTTGTCATTGGTTTTAAGAGGACAAGACAACATGGCAGTTTAAAATAGGCTTTTGATACCCTAGCAACTATCCACTGAAAAGACTGAAATGTTACGGAATACTTTTTTATAACTATCTTGTCAGTGTCTGGTGGACATGTGATAAGGTATTTCTGAAGAGTCTTAACCATAAAAAAGTGCACTAACAATTTTCACCAAACAAAGGCATAGTAGACATTTTCGACCCACAAAAATAATCATCTGAAATATGTATGTACAAAAACACCATTGTCTACTTTCTGCATTTTACCTCAACAGAAGGCGACCTAATTTGTTGGGATATCTGTGACTTTTGATTGTCCTGTGCACTCAAGGGAAAGCATCGTCGGATCCAAAAAATTCCTCCTTCAAGGATTTCACTAGAAACCCGGGCATTGGCAACTAACAAAGAAGCATTAGAGTTGCCCAGGTGAAAAAAATCTTAAAGGACTTTGATGAGCCAAATTTACCAAGGGTTGGTTGTATTGGCGCGCCTTCTTTTTTGGGATCAGGCCTTTGACAAGCAATTTGATAACACATTACAGTGAACAACTGGGCTGGAAATTTTTGTCATATGAACAGTTCAGCCCGGTTACCGGGATGACAATAAACACCAAATTTTCGTTATAGAACCGAAATATTTGATTTTAACTTTTCTTTCCTTTTAACTGTTTCTTTTGATAGTTAAAGTTAAAGGATTTTTAGGTTCAAGAACCAGGCGATTGAACGCCTGAATGGTCGCGTCACCAACTCTCATCTTGGTAACCGGGCTGAAACTATTTGAACAGAAGACAAATTTCAAACCGGTAACCTAACCAGCCCAATTACCGGGCTCCTATGAAGATCCTCTTAGTGAATAACCTTTTGAAATCTGAACGCGCAGCTCTACTGAAAACGTCCGAATGACCTTCGAACTGAACTGTTAACGATTACATGGTAAAAATTACCTATCGTTTTCAAGATCTTTGCCGTTTCATATTTGTGAATTTCTCTGGTTCTTTCGTCATATTTCTGACCGGTGGTATAAAAAAGCAGCAGCCTGTAGTTTTGGTAAACTCTTTGCATGAAAGCTAAGTATGAAACTCCTTGGTGTGGAGTTTTGCACGCCGTTTCATGGCTGCGCGCTGACCGGGAAAAAGATTTTAACCCAAACCATATTCTTTTTGATGACCTCTAAAATTAGAAAGGTGGGCAGAATAGTGAACGCGCCTTTAAACATAGATAAAAAACAGCGAGAATAAGATGTTTTAATACTGAATACTAAGGTAGTGTCCAGCACATCGCCGTTCAGGAAAATTAGGTGATACTAGTAAACTGTCGGTATCTTCGCCTTTCCTAGGCATTTTCTTGGTGACCCTATTTCTGTTAACCACCGAATCTAGGCGAAAATTGTCAAAGCCAGTGATCAGCTTTATTTATTTTTTAACCAGAATGCGTCTAATTGACCGCATGTCGTTTAAAATGCATAATGCATTTTAAACAACAAGGAAGCTTTTATAGTTCATAAATTTCTTCTTGCTCTTTATCGATCTCGGCTATTTCTTTTGATCTCATGGCATTACCTCGATAACATACTTGAAAAACTGAATGGTTAAGTTCTACTGCAAGCGTTCCACTAAGCTGACATTCATGACAGAAATGGTTCAGAATAGTTGATACGCATGAGATGAAATTACCAAAATACATTCAGTTTAAAAGACCTTACCTCCTCCATAGTTGTAACAACCTTGACCTGTAAATCAAAATCTCTCGTAAGTGAGGAACCCATTAGAGGTCGCGGAAAGTGCAGTAAGAGCAGCAGTGTCAAATATAGGCGAAATCCTTACGTGATACTTTGCGTTAAAAAGTTGCTCTGCGTTGCGAAAAGAACACTGTATAGCGCACCATGACGCTTAACGAAACATTGCTTTAGTGATAATTTTTTTCTGTAAATTTAAAAGAAAGCGTTTAGCCATACCTTGCTCTGGATACAGTTGAAACTCGATGTACGTGATACGTGATACTAAGTAAGCAGTCACAAGGTTTGAAAATTGAATACTTTAACGGTAACCTCCCACAGCGATCCAGTAACTAAAGGTTAAAAGGCGCCACACCCGCATACATAAGCAGGAATACCGGAAATAACCCCAAAAAGGAAGGTGATAACTTCTTGTTGGAAATGCTAAACCTTGGAGGAAAGAGCAGACATGACAAGAATTCTGCCAATAAATACTTTCGGTAGTTATGGTAGAGAGCATTCTATCTATTCTGCCGGCACAATATGCTTTGTCTCGTTTTCTCGAATGAAGCGACGAAAAACGAGTACTTTAAACCTAAAATTTTTTTTCATGTATTTCAAATTTCGCCAAAATTCAGACATTCTGGAATACCCACTCTCTTTTTGGGGTTCCTCAAAGTTGGGAATGGGGTTATTGACATTGAAAAAAGGAAAAAAGTACATATGTGTAGTATATATATGTCATATATTGGCCAAATACCTTGGCCTCGCTCTAGTCAACTGTCAAGTACAATGTAGCTGGCTATTTAACTGAAGGACATGACAATTTTTATATAGTTTATACAGTTTTTGCCACCACCAAAGATGCGTCTCACTAATTTTCAAAACTAAATCGTACAAGCGAAATTTTGAACAGAAAGAGTGATTTTTGCCGGCTGGCAGGGAGAATACACCAAAACACACCACTCTGTCTGTTCTTTTGGACATAGCAAACTGAGTCCCCTCGTGATTGGTTGGGGTCACAGACGGTTCACTGAACTCTCATATCCGGCTGCAGTGTCCCTGTGGGATTTTGAGATCGCCAATATTTGACCCTGAGCCATTTGACCTCGACTTGACAAGAATACATTTACTATTTTAAACGGAGCTATTTCACTGTATTTCCTCGATTTTGTTTGTGCTATCGTTCAGTTTGGTTCAGTCTTCATTTTCCGTACGCAACGTTCCAAAGTCGATTGGCGATCAATTGATGAAGTAAAGCAGACCTTTCTCAACAACAAGGAAAAGGGAGGGGATTGCAAATTGAATTATAGTTTCTCGCTCTACAATTCAGATACTTTCCTTTAAGGATGGTGCCTACTAATTCAAAGGTATTTTTGCGCAGTTTACTGAATATGTGGGAAAAGCAGATCTTAACAAGTATTATTGAAATCCAAAGCGAAAATTGAGGGTAACCACGCATTTTTCGAAGATAATTAATCAACAATATGTGTAAAAAGCCTTAAAATACAAAGTATGGCGTCCTTTTCCAAATTGAAGCATAATTGTCTCTGAAAAATGCGTGGTTACCCCCATTTTCTCTTTGGATACCAAGAGCACTTGCTAAGTTATGCTTTCTCCGCATAGTTTTGAGCCACGCAAAAATATCCTTATATTAAGGAAGGTGCCTACTATTGTTATTGTGCATACGTTCTGCGCATCTCGAGATACAGTATTCAATTTCCTATTCCTTGCGCTTAAATCGAGAAATGCGTTGTGCCTCCAAAAAACGCAACTGAGTGTGAGCTGACATTACCCGTGGTCACACTGCAGACTTTTTACTAAGGTAAACTGGACTTGTTAACAGTTTTTTTTTTTTGATTTTATTCAGTTTGACCGATTTTTTCCCAAGTAACAGCTCGTGAAATATTTTACGTCGGGGAAATTTTATGGTCTGGAGCTTGGATATGTTTCAGGAGAACAAAAGAGTTTCCGGCTTGACAGCTACCCCAAAGTGTAAGCTGGGGATTAATTGATTTGCCCCAGGTAATTAACCAATAAAAGCTCGTCGGCAAATGTCTTGATGACAGTTCCGGATATGCAACACTATTGTCATCTAGTAAACCTTTTTTCCGTACTGTAACACTTTAGCGATAGCTCACCAAATGTTCTCCCACCACCGGATTTCATCCTCTGCACAAGTGCTATCCCGTCAATGATGTAAACAGTGTCGCTTGTTGATACTGGAAGTCTTGGGAGGACAGTGATATTCTTTTCTAGGATGGAACAAAGAGCACTTTTGGTTGTTTTCCTGAGGCTCCCATCTTGGTGTGCCAATGAAGAAGGAACTGGTGACAGTTCGTAGGCTAAGACCTCCCTCAGGTTTATCTGTCGAGCATTTGCAGCAACAAGTAGTCTCCCGAAGAGGTCCCTATCAGCATTGAATGTAATCAGCTTCTCCTCCGTTGCTTTCACAGAAATGTTCGTTGACACAGAACTGAAAGATTTCACCTTATTACGTGGAATACCATCCCAGAAAGAAGTTGTGTTGGAATTGATTCTTTTCTCTATGAAGTTGTTCATTTGATCTCTGCCTTTCTTAGTGCTGTTCACCAGAGTTTTGGCAACATCATCTGGTAAGACAACGCCTGTAGCAAAGTTAACCACAGCATCTGACTCAAGGGAAAATGGATTGGTCATCAGACCCGATGCGAAACACTCTACTAGCTTATTTACATCATCCTCATCTCGTTTAACCCTCGCTTTTGTTGCCTCTTTATGCATGGTGGTGTCGTTACCTTTAATTCCATAGACTTCTTTTAATGTAGTCGTCACTGAAGCACGTTCATGGATTGTGAGAAACCATCTATCCAGGGCCGACTATGTTTGTGAGATTCCAATTATTCTTCCTTTAGCTTTGCTATCAGCGTTGATTGACTGCTCCAGAGCCATGTCTGTCGACACCTGGGAAAAAGGCTGAGCAGAGCGACTGATGGAATGCTCTCCTGAAAGGAATGCTTGATGTACCCGAGGATGTTTGGATTCCAGGCGATGCATGTCTATAAGGTATACGGGTAGCCATCTTGAGTAATTCGGTCTGTCCATGGCAAAGAAGTGTGGTGTCATTGCTGCAAATGCTCAAAGATGGAGGTTCCAGTTGCTGGTTCTCTCAGCTTTAATTAACTGCAGGACCGTGTCCACCATGGAGCAGTACTCTTCCCAGAAGGCGAACATCCTAGACTTTCCTCTTGCCTCTAATTTGAACGTATCTAATGAACAAAGCAATACCCTCAGATCTTCTTCTAGTTTGGGAAATACTTGAGGGATGTTCTTTCACTTCTCTACTTCAGCAACGCCATTGGAGATTATCACTCGCAGCTGCTCTTCGTTAATGAGGCGACCTTGCTCACAAGAACTGGAGTTTGTATACCACTTTACAAATTCGGGCCACATCAATCGAAAGAAGGCTTCCATGCAGAGCTTATGAGCTCGCACACCTCTGTTGTACGATTTTCCTTTCATTAATACCGATGTCGTTCCAGCGGCATACACCCCTGACTCTATTAGCAGATCTTCAAGTCCCGAGTTTAGGTACTTTTTGCCGATAATCGCCAAGAAGTTCAATGCAATATGAAACGTTCCCATTCGAATCACAACATCAGAAAATTCGTTTGCAAACCTTCACATAGATAGCCTTCACATAGATAGCAAGATCAAATGTTATTACGATATCTTCCTGACCTATGGTATTACTGATGGCTTGAGCGTGTTTGAGAACAGTGTATATTGTACTGAACTCCGTGGAAGAGCCATCTATTAAGAGGCAGTAGCCAACCATGCTAATTTCTGGTGACTCTGGATAAAGCATTGCGTTGAATGCATTCCATCCAGGAACTGACTGACTCGCAATTACTTCTGGAGATTGTGATTCTGTTACACCTGAGGGATGCATTTTCATGATTTTCCATACTTCATCAGCGCAACGTGCTGCCTCAAACAGCCCATTATCTTCTTTAAACCACTCTTGTTTAACCTGACCAGTATAAAAAATGACTTGAGGTTGTCTTCCAATTGCAGAACACTCTTGTAGCTCGTAAATTCTTCCCCCTGCTGGTAGAGATTGTTTCCTGTCATTGTGGTTTGCCAGTTGGACTGGGGGTGGTTCTGGTCCATACGGCCGTCTCTGGAATACAACCATGGATGTCCCTCGCATCAAACGGTCTCGTGAAAATTCCTTTACATTTTTTGATCTCCTTTTTTATGTAGTTTGCAACTCGAAAATTATCCTCAGCTGTCACTGTTTCTTGATCCTTGCTTTTGCCTTCAGGAGCTGGTGTATTGTCCACCCATGCATTCAGGACATCTTGTACCTTAATAGCACTCGAGTACACAATCTCAGGCTTGCTTCGATTTGATGGCTGACAGAACACTATTTTATCACCAGAGTGCTTTTCTAAACGACTTTTGAGATGCTGTTTGGTGTAGCTTTCTGAAGTTGTACCTCTTTTGTCTAAACTTTCTTGAAACCTTAGTAAAAACGATGCCATATCGTACGCCTTTCCTTTTTTAATTCCGGTGGCTAAGTCTTCAGCCAATTCTTGAAAGGCGGGATCATACTGCGTATTTTTGTCATTTTGGCTTGATTTTCCTTTCTTAGCAACATACAAAGAGAAGCAATTTTTGTGATATTTTGCATCAGATGCTACAAGGTCATCATTGACACTTCGTAGCATGTGAAGCATGTCTTCATCGCCTTGATATTCTGCAGCTTTCTTTATGCTGTCACATGCCTCAAACGTGGATACAGTAATCAACTCTCGTATTTTCTTGTATGTCCTTTTCTTGCAAATAAAACACTTGGAACAATCGGTTGGAATTCTTAACGAACGCGTAAATGTACCACTTTCTTTAACTTGTTGATCACTACTATCACAGCATGCTGATGCATGCTGGATGTTATGAGCGCTTGTGTACGACGAATAGCAGTTGGCGTGCCAGTAAACTTCAATGCTATTTAGATCTTCTTGGGAAATTCGCTTGAAAACCTTATCTTGATGTATATGTGCTGATTTCAGAAGAGTATGATAAATCTTTCCCTTTTCTAAGACTGTCGCTAGGTTTTTCTGTCTGACAAATGATGCATTTCCCAGGAATTGTCAATTTTATCTTTTTGGGGTCTGGGGGAAGGGGAAGAGCAAAACCATCGGTAGATTCCTCCTGACTAGCCATGGCAGCTATCAAAGAGAGACTCTTGATAAGTTCATTGGAAAGTTTTTAATTTGTTTTTAAGTTTCATTCATGTAAAGTAATAAAAAACATCATAAGTAATGCGACGTCCCTTTATGGTACAATTAAACCCATGAAGCAAGTATTTTGTACTGACTGGGTATTTAGACCGCAAATGTTGATAAGGTGTAAGAAAAGGAGCAAACAAATGTCATGCACTTTGCAGCCTCGTTTTCACGTTAACGAAATAGAGATGTAGCCAAACCCTCCTTTATCTCGGATCGTATACCACCTTTCGACTTTACGACGTAGCGAGCCTTACTCAGGAGGTATTGGTCTAATAAAATCCACTGTCAAACCTTTTCTAACTCGTGGGTTGAACGAAACCCCGATTTTCCAGTCTTTGCTACCGGACTAATTAGTCCTGTGGCTAAATCTTCTGCAAGTGCTTTTCTTCCCACCAGTCCCAATAGTACTGCTCCCACAACTAGTTCTCTCCCGAGAAGTCCCCTCACTAAATCTTCTGCAAGTGATTTTCTTCCTAGTAATCCCAGTAGCACTGCTGGTGCCAATAACAACAGTTCTAAAAGCCTTGTTGGCTATGTTCACAGTGTCTCACCAGTCAAACACAACAAAAGAGATACTTTGGATTATTCCACATTTAAATTACAGCTGGGACACGAATTGATGCAAGACGCTTTATGTTATTCCACATCAAAACGTGCGATTTTGGCTGAGAAAGAAGCTTCCTAGAATACCAGTGAAGATCACTCGCTACACGAAGACCGCTGATCTGACTAAACTAGTGGTAAATGACATAACGCAAATCTCATTTCCAAACAACTTTGACTGCCCATTTCAATTTTCACAAGAACTCAGCCAGCAGAAACTAACAACCTTAGATTTGCTCCACGAAGGTCCAGAAGATAACATAACAGTGGTATGTAAAGTCGTTATAAAACTTGGAGAAACAAAACTTGTAGGCCAAGCCAAGTACCATGTCCTCAATGCCACTGTTGCCGATCCCACAGGTCAAATTGTACTAGACGTTTGGAATCACCTCATTCCCCAGCTCGAACAAAACAAAGTCTACACATTCACTCACCTAAGTGTACGATTCTGGAATGGCATAAGAAAATTGACCACCACAACTAACACTGTGATTTCCCAAACTCCAAATCCAGAATTCGACAATGTAAAACTGGAGGACAATGTTAACCCACAACAAGAGAACATTCTGAAAGTGCCAAACATTACATACATACATACATACATCTTTATTTAACAATGTAGGTTAAATGTGTTGGCAAGACCGAAGTCCTGATGTGGACCTGCCTAACTACAGCTAATTAAATACAATCACATTAAAATATAAAAATAAATTTAGGAAAACAAAGTGTAAGTTTCTTAATTACAATAAAATTAGATAAATTAAATACAAAACATAAATAATAAATTCGTATCTAAAAGTATTAAAAGTCATTATTTTTCATTGAAACACAGCAGGAACCTCTGGCAAAATTTATACTATTCAGAAGATGCTTGTTCGCCTTAAGTCCAATCTTAAACGATCTTAATTTTGCACATTCCTTGACATGATGCGGAAGAAGATTCCATGCCAAGGCAGCCCTGTGTTTAAAAGAAGACCTGCCAATTTCAGATCTTGGTCTTGGCACTTCTAAATTTAGAGAATTCCTTAAGCTGTAATTTATTTTTACCTTAGAAATTAAAATGTTTAGATCCTCCGTATTTAAACTATGATAAGATTGATAGGTCAGAACCAGCAGTCTCTTAACATAATACAAAGAAATGGCATTCTATTGCCTCAATTTCTTGATCTCAACTGCTGAAGTGGTCATAGGTAGCTTACAAACAACCCTAATTGCTCTCATATGAATACGTTCAATATCCTCCATAAGTGACGGGGAAACAGAGCCCCAGACAACAATATTATATACTAAACTAGGAATAATTGAGTTAAAATAAATAGATTCCAAGGTGGACTGAGGCAGGAATTTGATTCGTTTCAGAACAGCCAATTTCTTGTTAAATAAATTACAAACATTTCTAATATGATCCTGCCAAGATAACTTATTGTCAATAGTTAAGCCAAGACACTTAGATGAAGACTTGAGCTCGATGGCCTTGGTGCCGTATCTTAAAGCTGGCAGAGGGCCTATAAAGATTGATCTAAATATTATCATTGCTTCAGTCTTTGATTCATGAGCAATTAGTCTGTTGGATGCGCACCATATGTGTAGCTGAGATAGAATACATTCAAGTGAAGAGATGACCGTACCTGTATCCTTACCAATAGTATAAATTGTGGTGTCATCAGCAAACATATAGAGGTTACAATAAGATATAAATTCAGGCAAGTCATTAACATATATTGAGAACAATCTAGGCCCCAGGATGGACCCTTGGGGCACTCCATACTTCACAGGTTGAAGGGCAGA
This sequence comes from Montipora capitata, assembly GCA_949126865.1. Lineage (NCBI taxonomy): Eukaryota > Metazoa > Cnidaria > Anthozoa > Scleractinia > Acroporidae > Montipora > Montipora capitata. Next base: position 37,062,898 of record OX421445.1, on the reverse strand, counting down.
TTTCTTTCCAGAGATCTGGACAAACTGATTTCGGTTTGACAAATAGTTGGCAAGCCAAGAAAACAGAGAACCCGATATTCCAGTGGCTTTCAGTTTTTCCAACAGGATTGAATGGTTAACAGAGTCAAAAGCTTTGTGGAAGTCAACAAATAGTACTCCCACTACCAGACCTTGATCCAGAGCTGACTTCCAAGTTTCTGTCATATGAAGCAAGAGACCCTCAGTTGAATGATTTTTTCTGAAACCCCACTGATTATGGCTTAATAAGTTGTGGGACTGCAAATGGTCATTTATGGAATTGCACACCAAAGCCTCAAGAATTTTTCCAGGTACGGTAAGCAGAGAAATCGGTCTGTGATTGTTCACGTCACATGGTTTGCCTTTCTTGAACACAGGAGTGACACAAGATAGTTTCCAATCACATGGGAAAGAGGCACAAATCAAGCTGTTATTGTAAAGTGGAAGTAAGCTCTGGGTAACTAGTTCAGACGATACCAAGAAAAGGTCCCTAGGTGAGACCTAGGCCTTCTTAGGATTTAATACCTTCTGGGTATTACTCTTGACTAGCTCCAAATTAAATTCAGTGCAATCTTTAGTAGGAGTAATCCTAGTAACAAAGGTAGATAGGGTTGACCTGTCTAGAGGATTTAACTTTGTTGTTAGGCTTTCAGTAACATTGATGAAAAAATCACTAAAATGATCTGCTTTCATTAGATCATCAGTTAATAGTTTGTTATTGTAATCCATAACTGGACCAAACTTGGATACTTTGTTTTTCCTTAGCACCTGGTTAGTCAGCCTCCAGAATTCTTTAGGATTGGTTGCTTTGTTAAATTGATCTTTCCAGTAAGCAGTTTCAGCCTTCTTTAACAGATTTTTTACCTCATTTCTTTTCTCTCTATACTGGCTCCATTTAACTGAATCTCCAGAGGTTTTAGCCTCATTTAAGAGCTTAAATCTTTTGTTCATTTCTTTCCTAATGGAAGAATCAATCCATGGGACGGTATTAGGTCAGATCTTTGCTTTCCTGGATGGTAAATGGTGATCCATAATATCCTTGTATAAGTAGTTCCAGACAAAGTGGCAATCATCAATATCATCAAACAAACTCACAAGGTGCCAAGGAGCATGCTCGAAATCTGTGTTAAGTT
>OX421445.1:37031747-37056747 GCA_949126865.1 Montipora capitata | reverse complement strand
AGAAGTGCATCAATGACTCAACAGCAAAATGGCGCTCAATCGTCATCCTTAGGGTCTCACAAATAGGAGGTCACCGGAACTAAATTCTCCGAAAATGTAAGAGATTTTACATAATTCAAAATGTTGACAGTGCCACTGCAAGATTTTAAAATCACGTGCTTAGCTACTTGCCAGGATATCAATATGGGAGGTGAGTTTGGCCTAGTGGTTAGGGTGTTGAGCTTGTAATCTGGAGGTCCCGGTTTCTAATCCTCTACCCTGTCACTAGATTGTTTTGTGTTTGGTGGTCCCAAAAACAACTTCTCTGCGCTATGTAAATAGCCAACTGGTTAGCCTGCCCCCAGCTGGGATTTTAAACAAGTTTCCCATTTACAATGTTTCTTTGCTTGTTTACAGTGTTCCCAATTAGCGTGGCGGTGCTAAACACTCAAAGTGAGGGGCAGTATCACTTGAGGTCTTTTAAGTTGTTGTGCAGACTATGCTAGGATCAAAATGGTGCACTCACTGATCAACAAAATAACCCTTAAACGACAAATAAGCATGAATTCAATCTCATTACTACCTCGCACTAGTATCCTTTGGTTCTATAGTTCACGTCATTTTTCAATGTGTTTACATGTAATATTGTAGTGATCTTCTATGCTCCTATAGACCTTTTATCACACGGCGGCCAAAGCTGTTCCGGGGATTTGTTGTGCTCTGTACTGACGGGTGCTCTGGAATGTGCACTGACAAACTGGGAAAGTTGCTTGTTAAGCCTTGGCAAAAAAACATAGTGAAGTGCAAAGAGATGCACTTCGTTAGAAGGATCCAAAATACCACAATCTTCCATGCAACTGAACAAAGTGTAGAATGTGTGGGTACAACCAAAGAAAACATCTCTCCAAAGTCTCTTGATCCGCTGGTTGTGTACACTCCTGACTGTCTGGTCCATGGAGAGGATGATTCAGCATATATCTTGCTATATCTACGTTCTCACCACCTTTATCAGTACGTACCCTGGAGGGAAGACCAAACTTTCCAACAGCACCGAGAAAAAGATAAAATACAGCGGTAGCCATGTTGTTGTTGTTGGCTCTTAGAAATACAATCATACGAGAGTAACCATCGATACCACCGTGGATGACGAATCGCCATCTAAACAAGACATCCAGAGTTGTAAAATTTGTCATAACTGCTACTATGTTGCTCACTTAATATATGAAACTGAGACTGCAAGGAGGCTTTTATCTTCATGTGTAAACCTTATCACCCACAGTGAATGAAAAGTAACAGTCCTGCAACAATGTGCGTGATCAATATTCACATATTTTGTAAACTTAAGCTAATACTCCATTCACACCAACTAAACATGTTTAGTTAAACCAGGTTCAGAAAAATGAAAACTTTTAAACAAAAACTGCAACTCAGGCTTTTATGCAGGATTTAGATGAACTTAAACATGTTTTTTTTGATTTGTGCTGAATTTGAAGTAAAAAAAAAAACATCAGTAAGCAGCTTTTTTGAGAAAACAATTTTAAACCGTGTTCAACTAAACAGCTTTTAAACATGTTTAAGCTTTGGTGTGAACGGGGCATCAGTAAGTCACGTTTCCGTTCGGCGGTTTGCTAATTATTGCATTCAGAATTTACCAATTAACAGTAAAATGTAAATTATCAACGGTTATTTGTGGGTAAGGAGGAGCTTACTTTTGGAACTTAACCCATCTTATAAGTTTATGATTACCGTCTACATGCCATAGAGCGAGCGGTGCATACACCTGGTACTTCCTTCTTTGAACAGTGTTGATCGTTAAGGCTCTAAGAAAAATCCCGTCTGGGTTAACTCGTCTCATTGATTCCCTGATACGAAATTGCTGGACCTTTATACCATTGCTTAAAAGAGCACCGGTCATTCAACGGTAACCATATGATGGGAACTTCGCAAAATATCCTCAATGGTATGGTCGAGGGTTTCATCATCTATGATTGTGAAGAATTGTCTTGCCGAAATATTAAACTCTTGCAATCGCCTCTCTGTTGTCCGCACACTAAGCCCCAGCATGTGCGCTACGTCTGGAACAGAGAAACCTCTCTCCAAAAAAAACTCTAACTGGTCTCTTGATAAATCAAACTTTGGTCTTCCACGGCCGCCATAAGATACCTGCTCAGTTCTGTAAGAGTTGGGAGCTTCGTACTCGTGAACTAAACTCTGCAGCAGATCATTAGCGTCACAAACAATGCTGACAAGCTCATCACTGATGGAGTTGTAAGCTCCAAAATAATGTACTAGAGAATTATACAACCAGTCAATGTGATACAAAATGGTATCAATATGATCTGATCGACCATTACAATTTTCAAGCTCTCTTATAAGACAGGTTAACAACCGCCGAATAAATACGACCGGTTGCTCGCTCTGTTGATCTGCCATTTTGCTTGAAAAAAAATTAGTTTTCCGCGGGAAATAAATTATGTAACCAGGCACACTCCAAGGCACTGGGTATCAGGATTTGAAGTTGTAGGATTTGCATTTCTGTGTGCGCAGTGACAGACAGGATTTCGTGCTATACTTCCGAATTTGCTGTTCCTGAATTTGGCGTCATGAAATAGAATTTGACCCTATCGAATTTAGTGTTACAGAACAAAATTTGACTTAACCGAATTTAGTGCTACAGAATAGAATTTGACCTTACCGAATTTAGTGTTACAGAATAGAATTTCACCTTGCCGAATTAAGTGTTACAGAATAGAATTTGATGTTGCCGAATTTAGTGTCACACAGGATAGAATATGATATATCCGAATTTGGTGTGACGGGATAGGATTTGATGTTACCGAATTTAGTGTAACAGGACAGAATTTGATTTGCCGTATTAAAAGCCACAGAATAGAATTTGGTGTTACCAAATTTGGTGTCCGTAGGTTAAATTTGGTGTGGCGGGGATCACATGCGATACATGTATGCCAATGTGACCAGTATCATGCTAGTTTATAGCACACATCTTTGATATTGGACATCCATCTTTTGATTAATTGACACCTGTCAGAACAAGGTATCCACTGACCAGTATCACATGACCATATCACGGGCTCAAGCTTAAGCTCACCGAGGTCAGCTGTTTTTTTTAAGTTTACTACTGACCAGGTACTGGTTTTCGATGGGATTGCAGGCTCAACCTAGCTGAACTCACCTGAACATAAGCGAGGCTTCATTTTTCGCGGGCTTTCTGTGGCTCGACGCAGCTACACGGCCGTACTATATATCAACTAAAGTTCTTACACAGTCAAATGCTTTTCGTGTTCAGGTGGAAAACGGTTTGGAAGATGTTTTCTTTCTGCCTTTTTCGCTGGTTTCAATCCAGTTTGACATATCATTATATCTGTGGTCCACACTGGTGGCAACGCAGTTATTCAAGTCAAGCATCGGCGGGATGTATATTTAAAGCTGAGTGTTTATTTTTAATTTGCTTAGAGCCGCTTTTTTCTCTGTATTGCATTTTTTGGCATATCTTTAGAAGCTGTGATAAGGTTACATGATGCCTGGAGGAGCTATTTCTATGCATAATCATAAGCAGGCAAATGCAAAAAATAGCCTGCACTGTACTATACTTCATTGTAATTTTTGCATTGAAAAAGACCATAATAGGCCTTTTTCGATATATTAAAATTCAGCTTGAAAGAGAGGTTCTGAGGACAAAGACAAAGCAAAGTGGATGATATGCAAATATTTCTTACATTCATTCCAACGTGTTTCTGTTGTTTTTGTCCTCACTGCCTCACTATCCAGCTGAATATTTGATATTTCGACAATGGCTTATTTGTCCTGAAATCCCAGGAGTCATGTCACAATATTCATAAAAAGTGAACAATGCTTACTTTTCATTACAATCTCCTACGAACTATGGCTTCAAACTGTGACGATTCCACTACAAATTGTGTAGACAAAATGGAATTTCTTTCTGCGCTGGACAGCCTTAAAATACAGCAAAACACAAGTAAATCTGAAATTACTTTATTCGTAGACGACAAATTTCTATGAGCGATCAAATCAAGAAGATCATGACAAAATCAGAGGTACAGGCCATCAAGCGAAAAAAGTGGACGGTGAATTCGAAACAACCAGATCATTACTTGTGACAACACGGTGTGTTTTTCTAAAAGTCAGCTTCATGAAGATCTCTTGTTTGCACACAACAGAGATTCACATAGAGGGCGACAGAAGACAGATCACTGGGTGAAACAGAACTTTGCTGAAGTCAGCCGAAGGGTTATTAACCTCTTTGAGAGCTTATGTCGACTGCATGCAGAACACAAACCAATTACCAGTAGAATCAAAGAGGTAACCAATCCCGCATTAGAAGCACCCTCATTCTTGTCAATGCTGGAGATTGACTTGATGGACTTTCGGAACTTACGTGCAGATGTCGAAATCCGCAGAAGTGGGTGATTAACTCAGCCGGTTTAGCCACTTTTGACCTTTTTATAGCGGGAGCAGTCGGAGTAGTCAGTTGTGTTGTGGTATTTGTGAACGTTTCGATCGACTTCAGTTTAAGACAGACCAAGACAGAATGCCGAAGAACAAGCACAAGAAAGAAAAGAAGAAGAAAAGACAAAGAGAAAAAACAGGTAGGTGAAAGTACATTAAATGGCCAGGAAAACTACTGACATGACTGGTCACGACTCAGAACCGGCTTGATGGTTCATGATCAGCAGTGATCAACGCATGGTCAACGATTTCTCGTCTATAATCCCGGGCGAAACTAAATTGAGTATCAGAGCGTGGTCAGCGTTGGTCTGCATTGGCGTTTTCCTGAATTGAAGTAATTGTGACTTTTAAGATATGAAAGTTCCAAATGATTTAATATTTGAGCTCAATGAGAAACCACAGCGGAATAAAATCGCAGCCGGAAATGCCTCGCTACATATATGGTCATGTACTAGATATTGAAGTTCGTCAGTGGCGATAAAAAAATAACATGTGTGTTTTCCTAGCTTTCTGGTCATTCTAGAGACCTCACCATGCTACTACTAACAGCCACATATTTCTTAATTTCTGACTAAAAAAGCGTGGGGTTAAGGCCAATAATTCACTTTTTTATCCGAGTTTTTGGGAAAACCGCCAACTCACGGTCACTCACGAGGCTCGATTTTCCCCGCTCTCTCCGGTGCGATCAACGGCTGGTAATGGAGCCTACCAACTCACCAAATTGGAGCGTAAATCTGCAAAACATTTATGACACTTATGACATTGATGGGTAACTGTAAGGGAAAATTTTTAAAAAGTGCAAAGCAGTGCTGATCGTATAAAATAATTAACATTTGTCAAGTTTGGTAAATGTTTTCCTGTGCTTTATCTTAACTGGGCAAGTCGTTAATTGTGACCCTCCATATGATTTTAGGGACAAAGGTGATAGCACGCTCACAACACGCTTCCACTTGAAAACAATAGAAACTGACTAAAACACGCTTGCTGAGCACACTAGAGCACACATTAATGAGCTTATGCTTTTGTTTCATGCAACACACTTGAAACAATACAGCGTGAGCAGGCAAACACGGAAAGCGTGTTAATCTTCGCAAATTAATGAAACCTAGTGTGCGAGAGGACACAGCACACTAGTGTGTTAGTGTGCAGCACGCATGTTAACTCAACCTGAAGTCAAGAGTCAAAGTACATCCATTCTCGCGGTAATACAACTGGGTCAATGAAACCGTAGCTTACATCGGTGTTTTGTAATTAATATCATATCAACTTCCTGATCAGAAAAACGAAGCTGAGACCTTTGGCCGCGAAAGATATTGGAAGATTTAAATCAGTTTCAATTACTTTGCTTATGAGGAGAAATGAAGTTGTTATCTTCAGCAAGAAATCTTACCTTATAACAAGTACATCCGCTAAAACCCTCGGCCATTAAACGAGCTTCATAAGCGCATGAAAATGAACTCCTTTCTTCCGAAATAGCTGGTTGCAAGTAAGAACGTTTACATGTGATGGTTGATTGAAAACGGAGTTCACCAGAAAAGCCATGAACAGCCAAAGCGACCGTGTAAAAGTATTTTCCATCGGACAGCCAGAGTGATTCAAAACCAAAACTATGTGTCAGCGATGGCACTGGCAAGTTTGAAGACAAAACACTCCTCGGAAACGAGTCAAATTTGCACACAAAAATAGCATTTACTTGCTTTATTTCTCGCTGAACTCACAATTTATGGCATGTAGTTTCTCTCGCTGCAGTCCAATGAAGTACACATTCAGTCTTAAGTGTGCTAGCTGCACAAAAAGTTGAAATATGGCAGCCAAAATAGCGGAAAGTTTATTAGTTTGCTGCCGTCACCGCGCGGTCAAGACTGGGAACGTGGTCAATTGTCACCTCACGGGTGGAGGGCACGAAATTCTTGATCTTACAAACTTTGTCTCGCACATCTGCCGGTCGATCGATCTTTGCTCGACGCTGTACATAATTAATTTCCCACACTCGTACAGAGGTATGAAACTCCACCGTAAACCTTTTTTTTTTGCTGTAATCCTACACTTTTGCTTACTAAACAGCAGACATGTCTCGTACACTCCACCTGTGAGGTGGTTCCCAGTCTCGGCTGCGTGGTGACGACAGCAAACTGATCAACTTGAGAGATGTTCCCATCATTTTCCACTATTTTGGCCCCTTATTTTAACTTTTTGCTCAACTAGCACGCTGAAAACTGAATGTGTACTTCATTGGATTACAGAGAGACAAACAACATGCCATAAATTGTGAGTTCAGTGAGAAATATTGCGAGTAAATGCTATCATAGTAGTTTTGTGTGCAAATTTGACTCGTTTCCGGGGAGTGTTTTGTCTTCAAACTTGCTGAAGTTTTCCAGCCGAAACTTTAACATTATGATTATCATTAGTCCAGCTTGTTTTAGTAAGTTTCTACTGTCAAGAGATGCAGTTCAAACAAAATAAAAAAACGTCAAGTAAATTATTTTCCGATCAAATCCTTTTGAGAAGATTAATCTTATCACACTAGTTCGGACAAAAACGACTAATAAAAACAGTCTCTTTTTTTGAAGTGGAAAAACTGATTTAATGGTCGTTACAATTCACAAACAGTATTAAAATGAAGCCTTAAGGAAAAATCTACTCACAAGTAACTTAAAAGTTGTAATGGAAATTTACACTGTCAATGGCCCTTTATTAAAAAATTATGCTACTAACTGTTCTTTTGTTTTAAGTCTCACAGTTTTACTTAAAGTGTTATAAAAAGATATAAAAAGGGAACTTACTAGAAAAATCTACTCAAAAGGTAACTATGCATTTGACAATGCGGACAGTGACACAAAGTGTTAAATTGCTTTTGTCTTGAGTCTGTTAATAACAGTTCTTCTTTTGCCCCTGCATTTAGAATTGATTTTTGCACGCACAGCCTCCCACTGTGATTGAAAAGACGGCGAGTCGAACTTTTGGCGAAGCGCCGATGACAGGTAACGTATTTTACGCTCATCCAGTTTCTCATAGCCAAAGGTACCGCCTGTGTTCCCGTTTGCCAGCTCAGCTTCAGTGAAAAGCACATCAATGCACACCAATGCTGTGGTACACATCTGCGCCCCCTGAAGATAATTGCGTCGACGTTTTGCCCGCTGCTGTTCTGTGGGGCATGGTAGGTTGTTCACAACACCATTTTCTTGTATCGCTCTGAGTGGTGCTCGTGGCGGATAACCAAATGGAGAGCTGTTATAGCAAGACTTTAGACCAGGCAGGGGAGTATCAGGAGTAGCGGCGCTGGAATTTTCGTAGCTGTCTGGGCACAGATCTTGCAAATCACTCATCGAGTCACTCAGAAGCTCTGTCAAAAGCGACCCCCGGGGCGTTTGTTGGGCATCTTCTGAGACTTCTGAGACTTGTCTGTGTCTGAACCTTGTAAGCCGTAAGTTCTGACACCATCTTCATTAGGTTCAAAACCTGCTCCTTTAATTCTTGTATGACATCACCACTGAAGTCTGTTTGGATGGCCGCATCTGTTAACTGCCTCAGCACAGGTGCAAAATGGACACTGGCATCTCTCGTCTTAGCTTTGGGCGGGTCGTGAACCTTTTCGTTTTCCCGCTGCTGCTTAAGAAGGACCTGTCGCTCTTCTTTCTGTTAGGAATGCGTGGAGCATCTCAACCTTACACAGAAAGGATATAACAAACGTTGGTGTGGTTCCAGCTAAGTTTAAATGAAAGAGGTTTCAGTAAGCAAAGGAGTGCCCTGTTGGTTACTCTTGCTACTAAACGAGTACATGGTAGCGCTTTCTTCGAGCAACCCTAATTTATTTTCCCAGCATAAATGTTAAAGAAACACACGTAATGTTATTAGCCTTATAGCGGTAAAGAAAATTGTTGCAGCATCTCAGTGCAAAAGATGACAAAGATTATGCACGTTCTCCACTATGCAAACTAAACTTAAAACGTCTGCAAACTCTGCAAACTCGGCAAACAGGTAGACAGAATAATAAACTGTTGAAGCAGAAATTGGTTATGATTAAGCATTATTCTGAAGAGCTCAAAACAAGGCTTAAATTTTTTTTTTCATTAAAAAGAAATCCAGTAGTTAGGTTGTTTTCATCATTTGCCTAATAAGAATTGACATTAAATCCCTTTTGTCAATCTACTAGAATCAAAAAATCAACCGGCACATATGCGCGTACTGCATGCATATAATAATAACGTTTAATTCTGTTGATGGAGCGATCGATAACTGATTGAGTTTGAAAAACCCTGAAAACCATTCACGGTTTATTATGAAACAATGTATGTAAACTGCCTTTGAGGAGTTTTGTAGTTAACGTTTACGTGTACAAAACTTATCGAGACTTTCAGACTTAAGCTCTCAAACTGACTCAACGAGAGGAAACTCAACTTGAGGTTATCCATATTTCAATTACAACGGACTTTTCGCGTTAGTTAAAAACACAATAAGACACGCTTCAAGCAGTCTTATGAGGTTCAACATTAACTTTCTCGAGAATGCTTGGGAATTTAACGACCTGTGTGAGTTATACAACTAAACAAAGTAGAACAAATTTCAGTTTCTTTGGCTTTTCGTTTAATGTAATTTGCTGGTGAATTTGTTGGTGGCGAGGCTTCCTGGTGGCAAGCTCACCAGTGATCAGTGACGATCGACCAGCAGGCACAAAACAGTTTACAAAAGATAGTGAGTCCATATTGACTCCGTTCGAACTGGATACCGACATTACAACTAACTTAGAGTGCAGTTTTAGCAAACACTTGCTGACTTTGTTTAAATAGCCTTATGAATTTGATTATGTATACCATAGGAAAACAACGACAGCCTACCTCTTTCTGATTCTTTGCTTTTTGCTTTTTGTTTGCCTTGGTCTGGATTGCGTTCTATGCTGTTGCTCTTGCTGTCCGCAGGAAAAAGGCAGGCATTCTCGGGATTCTCGACAAAAGACTTCTCCTCCCTGTTTAGCTTTTCTTCGAAAGCTACAAGAGAATAAAGTGAATTAGTTCATGTGGCAAACCAAAGTTAACTATATCTGGAAGTCTATTAAGCGATTCCTAACAAAAAAGAACATAGAGAATAGAGTTTACTTCCCATCTGCTGCAATCACCATGGCATCTAGGAGTTTACCACTGCTTCTTAGGGTTACTTTGTCTCCTTTTTCAGGGGCCGATTTTGAGAATGCTTCTCTGCTGTCTTTTAGCCTCAGTTTTTTTGTTTCAACAATACAAGTTGTCTTATCAATATAAAAGTACACAAGGCACAGCTTGGGACTTTTTGTAAGTTGTCGTAAAGCCATGTTGACGCTTCGCTCTCTTTCTGATCACAGGGTATGCATAAAGTGGTGTGTATCTACCGTTTGACTTGCTTTTTATAGCTTCACAAACAAAAGAATGGGAGATGGCAAAGCGGCAAAACGAATTTTTTTGTTTTGTTTTATTGTGTGCTTTTGCATGTGCGCCCTAGACAATAGGTGTCAAAAAAGAGGGTTGATTGTTCACATCTATTTTTTTTTTCAACACATTGATATGAATTCGTACTTTAAGCAACGCGTAAAACAAATAAAAATTGTTTCTGACAGTAACGATTACATGCCAGCCAGTGTCAATCAGAAGAAAAAGTATAAGATCAATAAAGCTGCTTGTTGAAGGAGCTTGAAGGCGCAGCATTACAGTTTATTCGGTACTGAATGACATAATTAGCATCGCACGTTCAGTATTGTGAACAGCTTTATATTAGTTTCACACTTTGGCCTGGTTTAAACGTTGCATTTTACATGCGCCGAATCAAATTTTAGTCGACTCGAATGAATACATTCGAATGATTTGATTTAAACGTCGCATTTTTTGTCGAATTAAATTGCTGAGCGTGAGCGACATGTTTTAAATTCCCATTCGAGCAAACATAAATTATTGAACATAATTTGAATTCAATTCGGCACATGTAAAATACGGCGTTCAAATCAACTGTCGAACTTCAGTTGTATGTTCGACTGGATCAGTCGAATATTCGACTGACTGGCATCGAATTGAAATATGTTGCATTTACTTGATTTAGACGTTGCAGTTTACATGCGCTTAATTCAGCAATTCGATTCGGCGCATGTAAAATGCGACGTTTAAACCGGGCCTTTGATTTGCAAACAACAAACTAACATACAAAGCATCGCACTTTCTCCCACGGTTATATCGATGATAAATGCTGATTCAGTTGAGTTAGAGTTCATTTTCACAGTGCAACATCTTGTTTTGTTTCGCACATGAAATAAAAACTTATGATAAAGAGATTTATAATTAATTGATGGAAATGGCGCAATTTATACCCTCTCAATAGTAAGAGCGAATATTTAAATCACATTGTTATGCTTATGACGGCTAGATTTATAAATCAATTTCGCACTCGATAAAGCATCTCTTTGTTCCCGCTAATCTTGCCGGTTAAGTTGGCAAGACGCTTTCAATTTCCGGGCAATTATTTTAGGGTATAAGCTGTACGCTTAGTTTAGTTATATTAAACATCAGGCTCACTGGTGAAACGTGTCTAAATAAAGTACTACTAAAATTTGTTTACAATGAAACTTTCAAACTTCAGAGTACCGGAGGTCCAAATCCGCTGGGACAGCAGCATACAGGGGGTGCTTAGATAGTATGTACCCTCGCATTGTGGTCATACCGGGTAAGAAGCAGAAATTGTCGCTCCTAATGTTAACGATGGACTAAGAAACGAATAAGGATCCTCAACTCGGCGAGGCATATGATCAGTAACTGGACAATAACAAACTAATTATAAATTTACCTACCTTTTAATTCGTTGGGAAGGCTATTTGAGTTAAATTATAAAGTCACAATGTTACACTTCCAATTTTAGTATTCACATGTAATATTTCAACGGTTTGAGAAATCCATTTACAACAAGGCCAAATTAGAAAGTTGTCAATGTTTTTCCAAAACAAATAAAGTTCCTTGCTTACTCGGGAACTGGAGGGGCGACTAAATCCTCGGTTCCTTCACGACAGAACTCGCGTATTTCTTCATACAAGTATTCTGCTCGTTCATGGCTAATTCCACTAGGAGAAATAGTAGGTGGCAAAACACCAGCCTCCACAGTTGCTCCATTTCTCAAAAGGTTAACAGCCCTCTCCTGCGAATTCCAGTACTCTTTGCAAAAAACAGTAAAATCCCTATGAAATCGAAAATGATAGAAAGATTTAATGTTTGGCAGCTTCTTGAAGAAATTTCCTAGATAAGTAAACCAGTCATAGGTCGGTATTAAAACTGTCCCGTTATGTAGTCCAACAAGTTCAGCTACATTTAGGCTTGCAGATTCCTCCACTGACCTCGCAATGTCAAAAAGTGACAATATAAAAGTCTTTCGTGTTTTTTGTTTCAGCAGTCCAAAACACCAGTCTGGGGAAAATTTAGTGTGGCCAGGAAGCAGAAAGTTGTAGTGTATTTCCTCGTGGAGGCCACTTATAACGCGCCATAAATAGTACCAAATGAACGCTGAGTTCTTGTTTTGAGCGCCGCAGTTATCAGCATGGACCTGTGCTTCTGTCTCGCCAAGCCCGTGGCGTTCAAAGTAGAAATGGACATACGAAATGGTACTATTTGCTCCCTTTCCAGTCAACACGTTTTCATCGATGAGGAAGTTCACCTGTCTTGGAATTGCTTCGAACACACTCCGAAGATAGTGCATTTCCTAGGGGTTTTAAAGTAAATAGGCCCTGGTTGAAGCGGATCGGAAGGGTAATGCAACTGTTGCGCATAGTCATAAGAGTAGTGAACCGTGCCCTGATAAGAGCATGGCTCACGTCTCCTGGTAAAATCAATTTCCGGTAAATGCTGCTGAACACTTTCCTTGGATTCCCTGCAACATTCTTTATAAAAATCTCTTTCTCCAGCCGCAAGTCTAAGGTGTTCTTCCTGAATTCTCACGGCCTCCACTTTCTGGTTTTCAGGTAAATTCGCCGACTTCTGAATTAAATTATTGTTTTTTTGGCAAGTCAAACACAGGTCAGTTGCCGGACGCATGATTAAAATAAATGGACACAGTTGTTTCCAGAGATCGCAAAATTTCGAGTAACCCACACTTCTCCCTGTTGACCTTGACTTGTGCAAATTCCGGTGTAGGTCATCCAAAGACGATGTTTTGTAAGGGCTGATGGTAGTAAACGTACATCAGTTCTCTTAAAGCTAGGAACACGCCCAGGAAGAAGTAGCGCTTGCTCTTCAGCAACATTCAGTATAAATTTCACGACTTGTTTGACAGTTGTTCGACACACACCATAAACTTCTGTTCGATAACACTCCATGATAGATAAAAGCCGAAGAACGCTAATTTTGTTTACTCAGCCGAAGAACGCTTCACTTTGATTGCATTGTCATAGTTACAAGCAAAAGATATCCCATAGTAATAACTTTTAGCAACTGCTTGCATCGTGTTGTTGTGATACTGAAGTTGTCATACGGTGAATAAGTTTCGGCACGAAAGGAAAAAACACGGTAAGTGTTAGAATTTTCGGCATACCAACACTGTAACTATATGTGCTTAAAATCCATTCATCGCATTTCGTTTTTTACCCTTTAATTAGCTTACCCATCATATTTGACCGCAATTGAGTTCAGACTGGGGAAAGATTTGGATAAACGATGGAGTAATATCAAGCTATATTTTGTTTAAATTAGGGTGTTAACCTGTGTCAGCTTGCACACTAAGCGTGACATCAATCACGCTCAACCAAAAGAAAGATCAAGCGTGCTAACCTGACCAACGTAGTGTGTCCTTTATTGTTTAAAACTAATATATGCACATAAAGCGTGTCTTGTGACACAGTAAGCATGCTGTGTTAGCGTGTTGTGAGCGTGCTTTCACCTTTGTCCCTGAAATCATATGGAGGGTCACAAATGTTCAAAATTTGATTTCTGAAATATAGATAATTAGAATTGCCTCATCCTCCTTTTTTTTTGCTTCTCTCCCTTCCCCTGCCAGTACAAAAATGAAAGAGGCATCTGCGGAAGGGATAGAGTTTCCCATACAAGGCCATACAAAAAAGTCTGTTTTTACGGCTTTGATTCTCTTGCCTTACGTGTGATCTAACAACACTCAAATAACATAAATCTCTAGGTGATTCCACTTCGAACAAGAAACGCAAACATGGGTACTCTTCAGAATTTGCAGAAGCCATTACAAAAAAAGCAAGGAGAGAGTTTTGAGACTTGTCTGAGAGTGAGAGTGACAAGAGTGAGATTCAAGCAGTGATGGTGGGATTATCAAGCTAAACCTCACAACTTCAGATGGTGTCATTATTGTGAAAAACGGCTCACCACTCTGCCATACTGTCCACGGGATAGGTGTGATGAATGACGGCGACATAATATTCACTGACCGAGGCTCTCGTGTTATTCGAGTCTTATCAGAAGATGGTGTACACAGAGAAATAACGGAGTTTGCGGATCCGGCGAGGGAATGCCAAAAGATGGTTCTTACTTTCCTGCTTCGTTCTTGCAGCCAACAGCCGTATGTGTTGAAGGGAAAACTGTGTTTGTTACTGACACAGCTGCAGGAGCTGTCAAGCTTATCACTCCTACAACCTCTCTTTGCAAATTCCTCGAAGTTCTTGATCTGCTTTCTACGATGTTAGGAATTCATCTAAGGGGAGTACCAGGAGAGGTGCATACCATCGCAGAAGCCGTTTCCTCGCTATCTAAAATAAGGTCAATGTTACAACAATGGATAGATGAAGTTCAAACCAAAATGGGAAGAAAAATTGCAACGCAAGGACCACAAGGAACAATATCCACAAAGAGCAGACAAAGTTTGGAAATTTTGGGAGATTCATTGTCAGTTCTTGGTGGATTTCTGGATCAAAAAAGTCCAGATTTTCACAACATCTTGAAACTGGCAGCGACCCTGACCCTCGTCATCGAGAATTTTTTCCGTAAAATGCGCTCAAGGAATGACATGCCAACTGTCTTGGAACTTGCTCACTTGTTTGCCCCCACGATCCGCGAGTCCTTAAAGCAGCTGACAGACACTGGCTTATCCTCATCTGGCTCATCTCACTGGCTCATCCTACTATGAAGTGCCAGAAACGATGCAACTCGCCTTTTCTATTCTTCCATCAGTTCCTTGCCCGTCATTGGTACAAATGACAAAGAAAGATCAACAACTGATGAGAGATTGGAGGGACAACTATGGAAAGCCTGTGCGAAAACTGACGATGAGAAACCAAAGCACCAAAGATAACGTTGACACACTTCCCATTTTTGCCTACACCACACCCCACCTTCCACTGCAACCTTTAAATTTCTCTACCTTGGTCGACCAGCCAGTAAGGATATCTCGTTCTGAAGATAGCACAGCGCCTACTGAGATTCGTGGTACTGTCTTGTTTCAATCCGGCGCTGTGCTAGTTGTGAAACACGATCACATCAGAGTATCAACCAATGGTCCCTTCTTCATAGGATGTGTCGAAATGGATGTCACTGATAACGATGAGAACTCTTATTTTGATATCCAAATCTACGTGCCAACCTTTGAAGATTGTTTGCACTTCATCTACCACAAAAAGTGCAACGTCCATCACGATGCAGTAATTAGTATTGCTGACGAGAAGGCGTTGCAGAAAGGAGAGAATTTCATAAAGCTCTCTGAGGAGTTATATGAACAACCCATTTTATGGCCCCAACCCTAACCTTTTGAAAACAAACTTCAATTTCATATTGACAACCCTAAACTCAAACTGATGCAGTCCTTAGGCCTAAATGCACTATCGTGACCATGATCCACACTTTCTGTTTGAAGCTAATCATTCAAAGGCACTTCTAAACCACATTGGTGAGAGGCGAGTGCTCTCAACACTGCGCCATCCCTGCACCCCAGTTCAATACTTGAACTGGTTTGAAAAAAACAAACTGGTTTGAAAGAAATAAACCGGTTTGAGAAAATTTAAACCAAAAATCAAATTAAACCACAACATATGTACTTATTCTTTTTAATTGAACCTCAACTTACAAATAATGCTTAGTTTTCTTTCATTTTTTTTTGTTACCTCTTTCTACCTCAAAATGATTTATTTCTAGCCTAAGATAATAATTATTATTTTTGGAGGGGGAAGGGGGGATTTTGGACCTTCTTGAGGTCAAGGGTATTTTAACAGTTAATTTCTTCTTAAGCATTGCAGAGGATGTGCTTGATGATATTAACAAAGAGAGCATCCATGCAATTGAAATAACTGCTGTGGGGGACATTCTGCTCATATTAAAACATATTAAGGTACAGTACATACTTATTAAAGAACTGTATTAGATGTTTGTCATTATTAGATGTTGAATCATTTTTTTAAATCCTGATTATGTTTCATGGGCCATTCTGCAGTTTTGTGCCTTTTTATTATATTACAAAATTACCCATAACCCCCATGATGATGTACACTTGTTTCTTGTTTGGTGTGACAGGTTCTGTGTTCTAGTGCACTAACTCTGTCTCCATAAAGAATCACATTGCCATAATCAGTTAGTGGTTGTTTCCCAGTGTAATTAAATATTTTTTTGTGTTCTGATTACTTTCATTGTGTAATTTCAAAATAAACCATACCCCTACCACGAAGGGAATTTGATAAAGGATCCCCCATCCCTCTGGAATTTCCAAGTGACAAATGTAGTGTTTGTATGAAAATTTGGATGTTTACTCCCCTGGATAATCAAGTTATTGACCCTCCCCACCCTCTGCAATTTCAAATCTCTCTGTGGTGGGGGTATGGAAAATTTTTGTTTTTAATTTCACATTTACATTTTAAAAAAGGGTTTCTTTTTCGTTGTTTGTATTGCTTTTCTTAATTATTTCTCTAGCAACCAGGATGTCTAAATATTTACTTAACCTGGATGCAAGTTTTGGAGTGCTCGAAGTCGGAAAAAGGAGTAAAAGTGAAAGTTATTTTTAAAGATAAGACTTCCATTGAATGCTCATCTTTATCTTAACCATTATTTAATCAGCTTGCTAGAAATTCGTCATCCAGTTTAGCTGAAGCCAGGTCATCTGAGGTTGTGAGTACTTATTCAAGTACAATTGCAAGATCCCACCAATCTACAATTCTTGTGAACAATGGTAGTTTAACGATTGGCCCTGAGTTGCAGGCAAGTTGCTCTTCAAAACAATTTTATGTTTTGTTTTGTCTTATTTTTTGCTCAAATATTACCCTATTCTAAAGGGTATATAGTTTGACAGGGAAGGACCAAAAACCTGTCAGTCATGTCGATAAGATCCTTTTGCTCTTTGTCCACCCCATTTTCTGCTATAAAATTGCCCTATACCTGTAATGCACTCGACAAAGCAAAGTGCATAAAATGCCAAAATGTTAGCAAAAAAATGTCATTTCACCATTTGATCCCAAACTCTTTATGCCATGACTGTTGGCGGTGTCTTTATCTTGAAGTCTCCTCGCCAACATTACTGTTGAAACTGTACATATCCATGTCAATCAATAAAATGGTAATTCTGGTGCAAAACTAGCAATCTCCGGCTCAAAGAATGTTTCACTAAGTATTACCTGTGAAGATCAATCTGTGAGGAACATCATATCAATATTATTATAGTAGAAACCTTCACAGCCTTTCACGAATCCTGCAATGTGTTGGCGCCTGTCAGCTGGTACATTGAAGTATCTTTATGGATTCAAAGGAAGTAATTGGTAATGGCTTCCTACTAAAACAACTATAGACTACAGTACCAGTTCTTGCTTTCTATAAGTCAAATAGCGGAACTCGTTTTCTGGTATCCTTTCTAGGTTATGCCTGAGCAGAAGACATTTGTAACAGTTAAGATTGACGAGAAGGAAATTCAAGAGAAGAGTAAGATATGTATGACACTTCAATGATTGACCCTGATCATAAGATGCTCAATTACTATACAGAACTTAACAAAGCAGACTTGAAACCAGGTTTAGATGACCCTGGAATGGTAAATGACAAACGAAAACTATGAGATTTGGCACGCCAGATGTTACATAATACTAATGAACAACGTTTTTAAGAGAAAAATCACTTAATTTACATTTATTGACAACAATTTTAAACGGAAACGCAATAACTACGAGAAAAATGCCCATAAAATGTCCGTGGTGTACTTTAAGGGAGGTGCAGTATACTTTGATCGAAATTCCCTTGTAGGAAAAGCTTTTAACGTAACAATATGGATTTCAAGAAGACAAAAAATCGGTTATAGTTTTCTGATATTTCGGAGCTCGAAGCTTGATTTCATGTAGTATGTCATTGACTTTACTCAGTGTGAAAGAAACTTCTTCATGTCCATAGTACTGGGCAAAGTCTTTCAGCTGCTCTGCAAGCCCGACTGCCTGTGCGACTGTCTTGACAGCTGGTTTCTTGAGTTCTGGGTTGTAATATTCATCAAGGTCAACTTCTGCGGCATCACTGTCTCTCTTTCGCTTCTCTCGGGGACAAAGATCAAAGAGATCGTTCCGGACCTCCTCCCTCCAGTTGGGATTTGAGTCATCGATATATCCCTGGCATACATCAATCTGGTCTTCTGACGAAATGAATGTCAGGGCATCGCAGGTGAAGTCGATCTCGTGTACCAGCTGTTGTAGGGAAGACAATTCATCCTCGCCCTCAAACGGATCATCCTCGTCGTCTATTTCTTCGGGGTAAAGTTTCCTTTTTTTGAAGCACTTGACAATCAGGTCTGAGGACACTTCATCCCACGCCTGCTTCCCCCACTCGATTGCCATGGAAACATTAACTGATTTGACCATTTCGCTTGCATTCTTTTTTCCATCTACTCTGGAGCACACAAAGTGGAGAAGTTTCTTTTTGTACTTAACTTTCCAGTTGGCAATAATACCAGCATCAAGAGGCTGCGTCATGGAAGTGGTGTTCGTAGGGAGAAACTTGATGGTGATGTTCGAAAAAGTGTCAGCCAGGTTATGAGGGTGACAGGGAGCATTATCCATTAGAAGTAGGATCTTTCGCCCTTTTCTCTTTAATTTAATTTGCATTTAGTTTCTCCAGCACTTCTTTTATAACATCAATCGTCATCCACGCCTTGTTGTTGGAATAGTACCAGCAACCATACGGGCGCTTATTATTCGTCAAAGAAGCAAAACATCTGGGCCTCACGTATCGCCCAATTACGATCGGATCTTCCTTCTCACCAGCTGCATTCACAAAAAATGCCCAGGTGTTACGCTGCTTAGCTTGCTTCCCTTCTCTGCACCGCGTACCCTTTTCGTTCATGCTGGTGTTGGGCAGACTATTCCAAAAGCATCCGGTCTCGTCCATATTCCACACATCTTCCGGTTTGTACTCTCTTGTGATCTCCCTGGCCCGCCCATTCCAGCTTTCAAGTACTTTTTCGTTTACATCACCATCTTCGCCTGCAGTATTCATTCTTTGGAGGTTATGCTGCTTCTTAAAGGACTGTAGCCATCCATTTGGTGCAGAGAAACCTTCAATTTTCATTTTTTCTGCAATAAGACGAGCTTCTTCTTCTAGCATCGTGCCAGACACGGGAATGTTTGACTGTCTGCAGAGACTGTACCACTCCCATAATGCGTCATTCACATCAGAGTATTTTGTAGGGCGGACTCTCTTTTGATGACTAGGCTTGATGCTTGTCTCATACTGGGACAGAATCTCCTGCTTGGTACTCAGAATTTTCTGGGCCTGTGTCCTCCCTATGCCGAATTTGTCTGCAACTTTACGATAACCTGCATTTGGATTATTCTTTGCATAGTTTATCAATTCCACTCGCTGTTGCAGGTTTAGGGCATTTCTTGGCTTTGATTCCTTGACACGTTTGGCACCATCAGTAGAAGCTTTAGCAGAGGCTGTTTTCGAAGTTTTAGGTGGCTGAGATTTCGTTCTGCTGGTCTGTGTGGTGTTAGGAACAATCTTGCTTGTATCGGAGTGCTTTGGGGTGTCAGTTTGATGTTTACTTTCTTTTTTGCATGGTAAACACGCAGAAACACTGATCCCAGCTTTCCAGTTGACAGTCTCTTCGGGAAGAAACACAGAGCACTCTAATCTGTTGCAGATAGGACCTTGACAAATTAAACAGACATACTTTGTTTCGGCTTTACAGGTCCTACATGGCTTTAAAGAAGACATCTTTCAGTGCTTTACTCTCACATAATGAAGACCTCACACAACAGAGTAAAACATGGTCCTGTAACAGGAGATCGGTCCAAAGTGTGGTGATAAAATACAGAGTACAAAAGCAATGAATGACAGATGTTGCCATACGGCTCTCTTAAATTGGAGTGGCGCGGAGTTGTGTATGCATTGCGGTTACAATACAGACGGCAAAATACTTCAAATTCCTGAGAATTTGATTGTGTGAATGCTCCTGGTGTAGACTTGAGACAGAAGAGGTAAAAATAACAATTTATAATAATAATTCTCGAAAGGAGGGGCCACCACAGATAGGTCTGCGATTGAGAAAGAAATGGAGAAAAGGAGTACGACGCAAATGTATGTAACAAAAGTGGGTGGGCTAGTGATAAAAATTCGGTCCATTTCATGCTACGGTGCTTTTCATGTAAGTTCTATCTGTTTGCTTTCATCAGGTAAAATGCCACTGAATACTATAAAAGCCAATTCGTTCATCAGGGGATACCATGAATACCAGGCTGACTGGGAACCAATACTGGGAGATATTTATAAGCTTATGCGTGAGCCGACAAAAGAGAAGGACGTAAATGCTGTAGCTGTTGTGAGACCAAAACCTGACCAGGTCCAGACAGAACGAGCCGTCGACTTTCATCCAAATATCTTGAACAAAGAATTCGAGGTCATAGGCCAAGTACCTAAGTTAATGGCTACTTGGTTAACCAGGTTTTTGAAGAGGCACACCAATTGTGGGAAAGTGGTAATAAAGGGGAAGCGAGTTAACAGAGGAGGTGGCTTTGGTCTTGAGGTTCCGTGTGAATACATTTTTGAGGGTGACAATTTCTCCTGCGAGTGGCTGCATCGGTCTATAAAACAGTAGCCTAAAACAGCGGCTGTCAACTTCATAAGTACAGAACAGTGTTATAATCAGGGAACTATGATGAAAGTGAAAACATTGTGGTATGGTTGTGTTGTTACAGTTACAGTAACTATAGGCCACTTCGAAAAATACCATAATACTCTTTGTTTGTCCCCCCACATTTTGCATAAGCATTGTTTCCAGTTTCTCTTGGGACTTACAATGGTCCCAAGAGAAAACAAAAACAACGCCTATGCAAAATTTGGGTGGATAAACAAAGAGTATTATGGTATTTTCCAAAGTGGCCTATCGTCTGAGCAAGCATGTACCGGACGTAGGCGATGACATGTATAAGTAGTTGTGTTCAGTATTAATATTTGTATTTTTTGGAGACCCCTTTCTTGGTGGCTGCTGTTTAACGAGCTGTTGAATAAGGCTTGTCATTATTCATCAATCGCAACCAAATTTCGTGACCGTTATATACAAATAAAAGATAATGAAATAGTGGATTCAGGAAGTCTACAGGGTGACCGCGTCCGTTATATACAGGTGACCACTATATGCAGGTCAACTTAACAGTACATATAAGGGACAATTTTTGGGAAGTTGTTCAGTGACCGTTATACACAGGGTGACCGCTATATACAGGGCCGTTATATACATGTTTGACTGTAGTGGGTACAATTACAAGAAAAAAACAAGCAGATCGAAGCAATTTGGAGAGAGAGTATCTAAGTGACTCGCTTGAAGTAAAAAGACTACAAGAGATTCAAGACGACTTAACTGATACTGACACACAAATGGGACTTCTGACCAGGCAGTGCGAAAAACATATCAACGTGAAACAGTTTGGGCAGGCTGCGACCTTAACAGAACAGATTTTGCAATTGAGGGCAAAAAAAGAAAACTACAGGAAGAACTCACCATGCTTCAGACCAAGAGAAGAAAATGTGAAAAGCAAAATGCAAAGACAAAATACTTGAACACAAGTCATGCAAAAATCACAAGTTTCCAATAAGAAGCCAGAGCATGTTGATGGCCAACAACCTACTGTGGTAGGTCCTTTAGTTGCCAAGATAACACCAAGCAGTTCTTGTAGACTACCAGACCCCTCTGATGCGCTCAGACATGGCAGTATAGCAGTAAAGAAAACTTGTACACCATCAGCTAAACAACCAGATCCCCCTGATGGCCTTCAACATGCCATGGAATCAGATGAGGCACCCTTTACACCACCGGAGGTTTCTCAGATTCCGGGAGATAATAACCAAACTTGCGATGACTCTCATTTTTTACCATAGACGATGCTGGCAAATACTCAACATTCGTGGCTTTAACAAGGTCAACATTGGGGAATGTGGCCTTTTGTCGAGTTGAAAACTCGTTATATATATAAAAACTTAACATGTTTATTCTCGTTGAATTTATTAGTTTTAGAACAAGATATTGCCAGCAGCATCATTCTGTTAGTTGCAAAGAATGTTACGTTCTGATTGAAATTGCAAACTATATTCAGGACAAAGAATTGTCAAAGTTTCAGACCTGTACCACAAATTCTTTCCTAGTAACAAAAACAAATCGGACAAAGCTGTTAGGAGACTGCTTCAGCTACCAGTTGCAATATTTGCACTTGAAAGATCCTTGGGTTCTCAACTTCATGTAACTGGGTACTGCCCGTCGGTTGATTACAAGCGACTGTGCACTGGATTAACAAGCTGGTTGCCCCTGAACAGGTTCCAGGTTTAGATAAAAACACTCTCACAGCACTTTGTAAACTAGCATCTAGTGACAAGGACCGAACACTTCTCAAGTTTGCTGCATGCGAGGCAGCTGGACATACATCATGACAGGCTCGGAATGTTTATGGAATTGGATCATACAAGGATCTGAGTAGAAAGGTACGTCTGGCTCTTCAAGAAGCAGCAGAGATTAGACAATCCGTTATTGAGCTTGCAGACATTGAAGACAAAGCCTTGATGAGGTCCCTTAGGTTAGAAGATGTCATTAATGAAGAAGGGGAGGACAATGTCGACTTCGACGTTGAGGCATGTGAAATAATGCCAACTGATGATGTGTGATGATAGCAATGTGGAAGATGTTGAGCCTCCAGATCTTACTAATCCCAGTGAAAATGCTGACACATCCAGCAGAAAGCACGATCCCCATGCCAGTGGCGAATCTACTGTTGGAGTAGCTACCACACCCAGTGGCACGAGTAATTCATTTAATCCAGATGCTATTAACAAAACAGCAATAGCGAACCCAGCACCACAGCTAGCTACCACACCCAGTGGCCCGAATAATTCATATGATCCGGATGCTATTAGCAAAACAGCAATATTAGCAAATCCAGCACCATCCAATGATGTCCTGTTGAGCTGGTTGAGGGACCATGACTTAAATTGGTTTGCCTTTTTTGAAGAGGTCAGTCAATACTTGCGGAACTATAGTTCTGAAGTGCTCAATCAGGTGATTCTTGACTCCACAGACCACTTGCCTTCAAGTGATCTTACATTCGATGAAGAAATGCGTGTTGAGATGTCAACTCAAGCTTTCTTGGAGGTGCAAAGGAGGAGTTCCCTAGATGGCCCAGAAATTGAAGCAGATTCTGACAATGATGAAGATCAACACTGGGAAGGAGTGGAAATTACGGATGTGCTTGGGGAGGAAACGCTAAGGAAAATACGAGCTGAAAGGTTGCCCATTAAGCGGCGAGCAGAGAGAAAAATGGCTGAAGAAATAGCCAAAACATGCATTCTTAAACGTAGAATCCCTCCATCAGCAAGTCGGTTACAGAAAAAGTTTCCCACGATTGGAAAGGACATGGAGGAATTTGTAGAAAGCAAAAAAGTTGGACCAGATGCATGGAGGAGAACTGGACTTTTGACTTCGATGGGGAAAGGATACGTGAAAAGAAAGTAACTTATAAGTCTATACAAGCCCATCTTGAAGAGAAATATGGTACGAAAATTGGTTACGGAAGCATAGTACAGCTTTGTTATGCCCGGAACAAGAGGCATCTCTCCTCTAAACGATACCAGAATGTGGCCAAGATAACATGCAGGCGGGCTTGAAAGGGGTTCTCCGTTCGAAAAAATCCGGATGCACACTGGAGTTGTGCTTTATATAGAGGGCTTGATATATTCAACTGAAGGAAGGCAGCAACAAAGTTCTTTTAAACCATGACGACCAGTCTGGTTTTAGACTTGAGACAACGTATGATCATAACCACTCTAAAACTCTCACTAACAGGCCAGCCCAGACAACACAAAAGGACGTTGTTAATGATTACCCATCAGTGATCCAAACCACTTCTTACCTGTTTATGGAAAGTGACACCAGCAAGCAGGCATGTGTGGGCATCGTTAAGCCCCACTTCACTTATCCTAAGAATGCAGCGCAGCATGCGGCCGATTTGGAATTCCTGCAGAATTCACCAGATCTCCAACAATGGACGGCAAACAGGCCCATAGATTGCATTCGCGTCGATGGAGCAAGTGACGAAGGCCCAAGCCATGTAGAAGTTCAGTTTTACTGGACAGAGCGACATGTAAAACACGCTAAGGTTGCTACTCTTGTGACGCCCCGTCACAGCGGGGGGTCATACTTAAACCAAGTGGAATTAATGAACGGTGGGCTTCCTCAAGCACATGCCAACCTTTTTATTCCGTCAACTCTTAGTGGAAGTAATTATGGCCCTGGTGGACTAGACAAGGTAAAGCTCAAGCAAAATTTGGAAATTGCCACTGAGGTGTACATTGACCGCGTCCAAGGGTCTAGCTGTTGTGGAAGCCAAGTTCAACTCTTCAAGAGGGCAGAGTCTGATATTTCACGCTGCCAAAAGCTACTCACCTTTCCCCAAAGGCAACAAGAAGGACAAACAGCTACTTAAAACCAGTGATCCAGACCTTCACAGGTATTTTCAAGAAATCTGGGATGTACACAACCGGCACATGAGCAAGACTGTACCATGCAATTACATCTTTCATTTAACTCTCTGTAGGGAACCTGAATGTATTCATCCATGATGCAAGAATGTTGAAACCAGCTGTGAAATGAAATAGTATGAAGGTGGACCCTAAGTTACCTGGTTGCCAATTCCTGTCCCTGACCCGAAAAGGCCTGGAAGCTTTATGAAGCCCGAAGACCTGCTGTGTACTGATAACAGTGAACACAGAATGATGTCACCACCAAGCATAAAGTTAAAGGCTGCAGCTAAAACTAACAGTGAGTAATGTGATAATATACTTAGTAGCCAATAATTTCAATGGCCATTCAGTCAATCAGTCTCCTTCTATTACCCCCAAGGTACTCCAGTAGAAGAGCTGGCTGAAAAACTTCTGTTGCCTGCCCAAGAGGTGGAGTGGCATATGGATCACTACTGTGGTATAAATGAAAGACGGAAACAAGCGGCACATACTAGAAAGAACAAGCAGAAGAACAACTCGGGTATGTCATCATTCTTTTAATCTGGTTCAGATGTATTAAAATTTTCACTTGTAATGCTTTGTGTACTTTTTTTCCTTATCTTGCAGATGATGCTAGTATT
>OX421445.1:37009247-37026747 GCA_949126865.1 Montipora capitata | reverse complement strand
GATGGTGGATCAGCTTTTTGCCCTGTCATCTCTCCGAGTCTGAACTTTTTGATAAGACATGACCATTGTGCAACAGTGAACCTAGTACGTCGAGGTCCAGTTACCTTCAGCGCCCAGCTGATATCCAGATTTCGTGCACTGGCCTGTTTGGTAGGGATACTTATGACGGGTACCATAGTGGCTCCTTGTCCTTCCAGTTGTTTTGCATATTGGACAGCAGCTTTGTCGTATAAGGTTTCATGCTCAAGGGTATATTGGTGCTTACCACAGTCCAAGTGACGAGGCACTGAGGAATGCCTAATGAACCTTTTTATACATCCGTCCTCCGGACAAGCAAAAAGGCTAGTCGAACCATCTTCCCCTCCCAAGCCTGTGGATTCTATTTCATCCCCTGAGGGCTTTGCGGAAGCAGTTGTTCGCCCTTTTATCGATGAAAAATTACTTCGGTGTACTTGGGCTACCACAAAGGCCGGTAAAGCGCCTGAACCTTGTCCAGAAGACTTCTGTTGATACACGATCTTACCCGGACTGATTCCGTACACCCTCCACACGCGAATCCCCTCAGCTGAATACTCTGTGTTGGATAAAAGGCTTACACCATTTATCTTGAATGCTCGAGTTTTCACGCTTGTAAACGGTTCACAAAGCGTGACATTAAGGGAAGGCACTCCACCGAAAGATACCATGGCTTTGAACATCTGTTCTGGTGTCTTGATGTCATTTCCTGAATTTAGGAAGACTCTCATGTGAGACTTGATGGTCGCTGCCTTGCGGTCACACGCACCCTTTCCTCCCTGTGGATCTGAAAAGTCAAGCCTCTTGAGTACGATGCCCTCCTTTTGGCCTAATTTGCTTGAGCTAATAATGACGTGCCCGCAGTAATAGCAGCCGGCATTGTCTTGCCGATAGTAGACGGTTGTCAAGCATGGCATGATGGATTTCAGCTGCTGGATCACATCTGCCATTACTGCGAGCACGGCATTGCTATCCTGACTGCATGCAGGCCTTAAAAATATGGCAGAATGTCAGCATCTGTATTTCGCCATCTACTCTCATAAACGCAACACTGATATGCCAAGGAATTCCTCGTTTTCCAAACCAGTCTGTCTGGCTCTCGCGGTACTTCCGTGGCAAATACTTCATGGCCCAGTCCTGGATGACAAGGACAGAGGATTCGTTTAGTGATTCAAGTCAATCCTTGCTGAATCTTGGTGGATTGAGCGTAAAAAATGTGCCTTCCACGATACTATTTGAGCTTTTGCCTGTTTTACTAAGAAACGCATTTCTTCACAATCGTCATCTGATAAATTGCTTTCATTTCTATTTCATACATTGTTGATGCTAACAACTCGCAGCGATCGCAACAGTCGTCATGGCTGTGTTTGCAGTCATCATAAAAAGCAGGATCTTTGCAATCACTCAATGCAAACAACCTGCAATGATCTGCCACAGTTGAATCCTCACAAACATGCACCTGCAATTGAAAACAAGACTTCTCAGTTCTCTTACTGTTTAAGGATTAAAAAACCGAAAATGAACTTATACATGCTCTATTCTTAAATCAATTAAATTAATGGATAGAACAAAACCCACGAATGCCTCAACATCAACCTGCGCGATGTATTTGTTAACTCACTTCTTTTATTGTTTTTGTTTTGTTTTGTTTTTGTTTTTTTCATTGATTCAAAGCTACAAGTTTCTATATGCCAGAAAAGTATGATAAAAAGTTTGCATGCTTCACCTGCAACACATTTTAGTTAACAGGAACCTCTAATTTTTGAGAACTTGGGGTGGATATAAGTTAAGCTTTTGAAGCAGCGTATAAATGAAAACCACTGCTCGTGATAGCATCTCCGTTTACAGCGGTTACACTCATCACAATATGCTGTGTACTGCTGTACCACTATCTCAGAGAGTTCTGATAACATTTGGGACCTTTATTGTTGTTTTGTCGCTGAGTACGATAGAGCGCTGGCCAAATGGCACATCTTGCATGATATGTGGGCTCGTTATAAACATTATGAAATGTTCAATCTGCGAGGGGGAAACATCCCGTCTTGGTGCTCTTTCATGAAGTACTGGCATTCCCCTGCCATGTGTCAAGCAGTGACGTTTGGCTTCCGTGTAGCGGTATTTTGTGAGATCTGGTACGTATTTAAAGAGAGTCTTGTAACATACTTTGTCTGCCATTATCGATAGTATTTGTCGCCGTGTTGCCCAGTCGCTGGCAGCACCATAGCACGCGGGAAGAGCTGCCATGAGCGTCTCATCTACGTTGTTTTCTGGGGAAGCCTCCACACTCGAGGTGAACTGTTGCTGTAACACGCCTGAGGAGGCCACCTCGCTGAACAAAGACTGTGAATCCTAAGGGCTTATGTGTAGTAGCGTTTCGTTCGTGCACTCGCCTTCTCCCATGGGGTTTGCAGCTGTGATCTTACTGGACATATGTCTCTTGCTGCTAAATAGGTGTTTAGAGTGTCTAGGGAGGGCTTCTTTTCGTCTACTCTCAACAAAACGTCTTTATCTTCACTTGACGTATCACTAGGGATGTACAAATTTTGACCCGCGGTAAGAGGAGTGCTCTGAGGAACAGGACCCTAAAAGGGAAATGAAATTTTTTTTCTTGAAAGCTATATGATCCACCTATTTGTTTTCGAAGGAAGTTATTCGTTTCCATAGGAGCCTTTCAGGCTTTTTGTCATGATGTATTTAAGGTGGCTCCCTAGAGTATTTGTGAATACCATCACTACAGGAAAGAAACCTAGTTAATTTCTCTTGAAGGTTTCCCTGTAGAGTTTTACCAGTATGGGTACCGATATAATACGGGTTATTTTTTGTGTTAATTTTTAGATTATGGACGTTGCCATGGCAACATCACATCTAATGACAGGCAGATATACTCCTATTTTTCGTCTAAATTCCTTAATATTTATACTTTTCTTTGGCGAATTTTCTTGTTCTTTGCCACATTATGGAAATGATATTGGCTGACATTTTGAAGCGGTAAAAAGTCAAGGTCGCTGAGACGCTTTTGCCAATATTCTGTAATCTGTCTTTTCCTTTACTATATTCGGACAGATTTTAACAAATGTTGGGTAGTTGATAGGAACTGTGTGTGGTTAGAACTGAGCCAATTTAAAACAAATTTTACCCAAGGGAATGCGAGAAAATTAGCAGTTAATTTTACAGATTTGGTCACGCTGCCGTCAAAAAGATTAGAAGAACATGCATGATTCAGGCTTTACGCGCCATACCAGTGCCCAGCTTGCGCGCAGCCATAAAACTCTAGGGAGCCTCCTTCATTGATTTTTTTTTGGTCTTTGGCGTTACATACGTCACCATTCCTTTGGCCCCAGTCATTCCAATTAAAAAATAAAATCCTTCAATGTCTTTTAGTAAAGCCACCAAAGGCTACACACACTTTCCCAAGACATGGCCAAAGTATGCGCAGGAAACTTACAAAATTAGGATCTCTTGACCAAAAGTACAGACTTACCAAAGACATTTCTGCAAAACTGTGTCAGGTGAGACTTTCTTTTGTTACGCTTGAAGGCGTTGCTATGCTAGTCTCACCAAGTAAGCTAGCTGCAAGCATCTCTCTGCAATCTCTACAAATACCTGCAGATAAGATGACATATAATTATTCAGTGAGGCACACACCATCCTGTGTAGATCTGTGTTGTTAATTTTTCATTCACTATGAGAGCCTTTGTCAGATTTCCAACAGTGCACAAAATGGTTCCATAACATTGCGAACTCTGCCTCAGAAGTCATCTCCTGTTGATCGACCCCAGAGCATCTCTTAACCACTCAGTGACAGCTCTAGTCATAGCAATGAATTTGCTAATTACAATCCGAATGAGTGAAAATATATGTTAGATTTGCAACTTCTGATTCCGATTGTACTCACACGCACAGCTTACGGAGCGCACATGGCTTAACTTTGGAGTAACATAATTGATTACATACCATATCCTGCATGTATGAAAGTCCAATGTCGCGTTTTTTAAACTCGTATACAGAACTGCGTATTGTAAAAACAATTAGCAAATGTTATCTTGAAATTCCTTATCATACATTGCATTGCGAAATAATACAGAATCACGGGCAGCAAAGAAACGAAAACTTGACCAGAACTTTGAAAAGAAAATGTCGAATTCTGGTTTGGATATAATTTACTTAATCCAATGCATACTACTTTAATCATAGCTGCTTACAAGTACACTTATCACTGAGCGTTTTTAATTTTTCGATGTACAGTTTCTGGCGCCTAACCTTGATGTCGTCAACAGCAATACCAAAGTGACAACACATCTCTCTTAGGAGTGGGATTGAAAGGGCGTTTAGTTTCCCTTTAGAGGACAGTTCGCAAAGGTTGAAAGAGTCAAACACAATCGGGTGCCTTGGTGTGAGATCGTCAACCACTTGGGATATCATGATATCAATGTCAGCCTCATATCTAGCAGCTTCCATCACCTCGATTTCAGCTTCTTCGCCACGGAGAGTGTCCTTTGACGCAAGACGTGAAAAGAATCCTCCTATTTGATTGGCTGTCAGGAAGTCGTCACTGTGGAACATCCTGGTACCATTGATATCTTTTGCATGCATCATAGATCGAGCCACTGATGGTGGATCAGCTTTTTGCCCTGTCATCTCTCCGAGTCTGAACTTTTTGATAAGACATGACCATTGTGCAACAGTGAACCTAGTACGTCGAGGTCCAGTTACCTTCAGCGCCCAGCTGATATCCAGATTTCGTGCACTGGCCTGTTTGGTAGGGATACTTATGACGGGTACCATAGTGGCTCCTTGTCCTTCCAGTTGTTTTGCATATTGGACAGCAGCTTTGTCGTATAAGGTTTCATGCTCAAGGGTATATTGGTGCTTACCACAGTCCAAGTGACGAGGCACTGAGGAATGCCTAATGAACCTTTTTATACATCCGTCCTCCGGACAAGCAAAAAGGCTAGTCGAACCATCTTCCCCTCCCAAGCCTGTGGATTCTATTTCATCCCCTGAGGGCTTTGCGGAAGCAGTTGTTCGCCCTTTTATCGATGAAAAATTACTTCGGTGTACTTGGGCTACCACAAAGGCCGGTAAAGCGCCTGAACCTTGTCCAGAAGACTTCTGTTGATACACGATCTTACCCGGACTGATTCCGTACACCCTCCACACGCGAATCCCCTCAGCTGAATACTCTGTGTTGGATAAAAGGCTTACACCATTTATCTTGAATGCTCGAGTTTTCACGCTTGTAAACGGTTCACAAAGCGTGACATTAAGGGAAGGCACTCCACCGAAAGATACCATGGCTTTGAACATCTGTTCTGGTGTCTTGATGTCATTTCCTGAATTTAGGAAGACTCTCATGTGAGACTTGATGGTCGCTGCCTTGCGGTCACACGCACCCTTTCCTCCCTGTGGATCTGAAAAGTCAAGCCTCTTGAGTACGATGCCCTCCTTTTGGCCTAATTTGCTTGAGCTAATAATGACGTGCCCGCAGTAATAGCAGCCGGCATTGTCTTGCCGATAGTAGACGGTTGTCAAGCATGGCATGATGGATTTCAGCTGCTGGATCACATCTGCCATTACTGCGAGCACGGCATTGCTATCCTGACTGCATGCAGGCCTTAAAAATATGGCAGAATGTCAGCATCTGTATTTCGCCATCTACTCTCATAAACGCAACACTGATATGCCAAGGAATTCCTCGTTTTCCAAACCAGTCTGTCTGGCTCTCGCGGTACTTCCGTGGCAAATACTTCATGGCCCAGTCCTGGATGACAAGGACAGAGGATTCGTTTAGTGATTCCAGGAAGTCAATCCTTGCTGAATCTTGGTGGATTGAGCGTAAAAAATGTGCCTTCCACGATACTATTTGAGCTTTTGCCTGTTTTACTAAGAAACGCATTTCTTCACAATCGTCATCTGATAAATTGCTTTCATTTCTATTTCATACATTGTTGATGCTAACAACTCGCAGCGATCGCAACAGTCGTCATGGCTGTGTTTGCAGTCATCATAAAAAGCAGGATCTTTGCAATCACTCAATGCAAACAACCTGCAATGATCTGCCACAGTTGAATCCTCACAAACATGCACCTGCAATTGAAAACAAGACTTCTCAGTTCTCTTACTGTTTAAGGATTAAAAAACCGAAAATGAACTTATACATGCTCTATTCTTAAATCAATTAAATTAATGGATAGAACAAAACCCACGAATGCCTCAACATCAACCTGCGCGATGTATTTGTTAACTCACTTCTTTTATTGTTTTTGTTTTGTTTTGTTTTTGTTTTTTTCATTGATTCAAAGCTACAAGTTTCTATATGCCAGAAAAGTATGATAAAAAGTTTGCATGCTTCACCTGCAACACATTTTAGTTAACAGGAACCTCTAATTTTTGAGAACTTGGGGTGGATATAAGTTAAGCTTTTGAAGCAGCGTATAAATGAAAACCACTGCTCGTGATAGCATCTCCGTTTACAGCGGTTACACTCATCACAATATGCTGTGTACTGCTGTACCACTATCTCAGAGAGTTCTGATAACATTTGGGACCTTTATTGTTGTTTTGTCGCTGAGTACGATAGAGCGCTGGCCAAATGGCACATCTTGCATGATATGTGGGCTCGTTATAAACATTATGAAATGTTCAATCTGCGAGGGGGAAACATCCCGTCTTGGTGCTCTTTCATGAAGTACTGGCATTCCCCTGCCATGTGTCAAGCAGTGACGTTTGGCTTCCGTGTAGCGGTATTTTGTGAGATCTGGTACGTATTTAAAGAGAGTCTTGTAACATACTTTGTCTGCCATTATCGATAGTATTTGTCGCCGTGTTGCCCAGTCGCTGGCAGCACCATAGCACGCGGGAAGAGCTGCCATGAGCGTCTCATCTACGTTGTTTTCTGGGGAAGCCTCCACACTCGAGGTGAACTGTTGCTGTAACACGCCTGAGGAGGCCACCTCGCTGAACAAAGACTGTGAATCCTAAGGGCTTATGTGTAGTAGCGTTTCGTTCGTGCACTCGCCTTCTCCCATGGGGTTTGCAGCTGTGATCTTACTGGACTTATGTCTCTTGCTGCTAAATAGGTGTTTAGAGTGTCTAGGGAGGGCTTCTTTTCGTCTACTCTCAACAAAACGTCTTTATCTTCACTTGACGTATCACTAGGGATGTACAAATTTTGACCCGCGGTAAGAGGAGTGCTCTGAGGGACAGGACCCTAAAAGGGAAATGAAATTTTTTTTCTTGAAAGCTATATGATCCACCTATTTGTTTTCGAAGGAAGTTATTCGTTTCCATAGGAGCCTTTCAGGCTTTTTGTCATGATGTATTTAAGGTGGCTCCCTAGAGTATTTGTGAATACCATCACTACAGGAAAGAAACCTAGTTAATTTCTCTTGAAGGTTTCCCTGTAGAGTTTTACCAGTATGGGTACCGATATAATACGGGTTATTTTTTGTGTTAATTTTTAGATTATGGACGTTGCCATGGCAACATCACATCTAATGACAGGCAGATATACTCCTATTTTTCGTCTAAATTCCTTAATATTTATACTTTTCTTTGGCGAATTTTCTTGTTCTTTGCCACATTATGGAAATGATATTGGCTGACATTTTGAAGCGGTAAAAAGTCAAGGTCGCTGAGACGCTTTTGCCAATATTCTGTAATCTGTCTTTTCCTTTACTATATTCAGACAGATTTTAACAAATGTTGGGTAGTTGATAGGAACTGTGTGTGGTTAGAACTGAGCCAATTTAAAACAAATTTTACCCAAGGGAATGCGAGAAAATTAGCAGTTAATTTTACAGATTTGGTCACGCTGCCGTCAAAAAGATTAGAAGAACATGCATGATTCAGGCTTTACGCGCCATACCAGTGCCCAGCTTGCGCGCAGCCATAAAACTCTAGGGAGCCTCCTTCATTGATTTTTTTTTGGTCTTTGGCGTTACATACGTCACCATTCCTTTGGCCCCAGTCATTCCAATTAAAAAATAAAATCCTTCAATGTCTTTTAGTAAAGCCACCAAAAGCTACACACACTTTCCCAAGACATGGCCAAAGTATGCGCAGGAAACTTACAAAATTAGGATCTCTTGACCAAAAGTACAGACTTACCAAAGACATTTCTGCAAAACTGTGTCAGGTGAGACTTTCTTTTGTTACGCTTGAAGGCGTTGCTATGCTAGTCTCACCAAGTAAGCTAGCTGCAAGCATCTCTCTGCAATCTCTACAAATACCTGCAGATAAGATGACATATAATTATTCAGTGAGGCACACACCATCCTGTGTAGATCTGTGTTGTTAATTTTTCATTCACTATGAGAGCCTTTGTCAGATTTCCAACAGTGCACAAAATGGTTCCATAACATTGCGAACTCTGCCTCAGACGTCATCTCCTGTTGATCGACCCCAGAGCATCTCTTAACCACTCAGTGACAGCTCTAGTCATAGCAATGAATTTGCTAATTACAATCCGAATGAGTGAAAATATATGTTAGATTTGCAACTTCTGATTCCGATTGTACTCACACGCACAGCTTACGGAGCGCACATGGCTTAACTTTGGAGTAACATAATTGATTACATACCATATCCTGCGGGAACAAAGACCCTGTGTGACAGGGAATTTCCTTGGACTCCTTTTTGCCAATACCACGACCAGCCTTCCTTTTGTTGGTATGCTTAGCAAGCCCAGCTGGAACACGACATCGATTTGCTCCCCTTCGCCAACCAATTCCACCAAGCTAGAGCGATGCGCTGGACAGACTGTCCATGCAGAAATTTTACTTGGAAAGGAGAACGTGGAAGCACGAGCGAGAATAAGTTCAACCTCGAAGGAAATATCACTTATTCCAACACTCCTTACATATTCGCCAATACCTCTGTCACACAATGATAGGGGCACAGTATCACCACTGGGATATTGCTTGACATAATCGCAAATACCTCCAACTAACTTAAGGAAAGAACATTTACTTTCCATGCGGAAAGGGCAGCAATAGCTGTCCTGGCAGTCGCTTCAAGAAACGTAACAGGAGAAGTTATATGGACAAGTTTCTTTTTGCGGCTGTCAATGAAAGCTAGTCAATCAAAGCCAAATTTGAAATCTCCTTGACCACCCGCCACGTTTCTCACTGTATATATTTTAGAATGAATTTTTCTCTCATTAATTCACATGACGTTTTAACAACATTTCGGTAATATTTTATCCCTGATGCTATTACGTTTGGATTAAAAGAAGAAAACCAAGAAAGTGATGTCGTTATTTCAGTAATGCAGCGGAAGCTGTCACCATCCTACCTAGAACAGTTGGCTGTTTATTAACCTCATCATATTCTGCAATTTCCACGTCTCTCCGGTATGGCTTACCCAAGACAAGACAAAAAGAAATCTCATGGCAGGGAACTATCATGGAGGTAGGCTGCAACTTTGTGCTTATGATTTTCAGCGACAACTGTTCAAACGTTTCCTCCTGTGCAAGTGTTTTGTTGTTTACGCGTGTGGACAGATCGATTTTTGCCGATTTCGAGAGTGTTGATACTTTGTGGTGATAAAAATCCCGGCGCTAATTTGTATATCCAGATTAAGACCAACGTTTCTACCAACTAAATCTAAAAATTTCGGGCGATTTGCTATTTTACCGGGATATTTCCTTCTGAAAAAATGCACCGAGCCGGGAATTTCGACCATGCAAAATTTTGCTAATTTTTCACGGCTTTCCCTGAATTTCTGTTTCGACACAGAAGTGAATGTTTAGGCTTGAATTACTCGTTGACACGTTTTGAAGAAGTTTCTGGGCACAAATGTGAGGTTAAAAGCGATGCGAACTGAAAATGGGGATTGATTTGAATATAGCATCTTACGCTAAAATGGCGGCATTTTCTCTGATTGCGGGGGCCAAACAGAATTTCGTCATTTTCGAGAATTAAAATAAATCTTTCAAGAAAAAAATCTCACCACGTTTCTTACTGTATGATAGGCTATCTTTGTATGAAATATGAAGAATTTTGATTTTTCATCATGCGCCACCTTTTGCTCGATTTTAGTGGACATTCCTTCTCTATTGATGCTGTTCCTGTTCATTTTAATTAATTAATTATTATTCATTTGAAGCAAGTGGGATGAGAGACGAATTGGAATTGCAACCAGCTGAAGAAGTGCATCGTGACAATCAGCCTGTCACACATCAGGAGCCCCTCAATGAAGATATCATGAGGGAAATTGTGACCTGTGTGGAAAATCTGAAGGAATTTGATGCAGGTATTTGATATTAATAAGGAAAATGTTTTTGAGCATCATTTTACAGTTTCAACACCTGAGGCTAAAGATAAATGAAATTTCCTAATGTTGTGTATATTTTCTCAAAGTTCCATTAGATAAGTTTTTTGAAGTGAATGCAACAACAACAACAACGAGAGAGCAACAATCCTAACTCTTCACACATCCCATCAATCTTTCACAACTGCATATGTTATAATGTCAGTTTCCCCTTTTCTAAGATATATATATTTTACTATACTAACATCTGGCTAAATGTAAAAAGGGGCCATTCAAATTATCAACACCAAATGTGCGTTCTTAACTTTCTCAGAGTCAAGAGGACAGACATGCTTATATGAAAATAATGAAAGTGGGGCCAAGGTGACCGGCAGGATTTGGATATAACTGACAATAAGATAAATAAATGACATAAACCCATTGAACCCTGACATTGCAACATATTTTACTCTAACGCCAGACGATTGCTCTCATCAATGGGGGGCATCCTAGGGCGTTTGAGGTGTGAATGGGTTAACAATGACAATAACATCATCACCATATCAACTGAATATCCACATTGGACACTTATTATCAGATGGAAACTTATTCAGACAAATATACATACAGCAAAGAGGCGGCTGATAATTTGTTAAATATTATGACATGTTCTTTCAGAAAATAGTGAATCAGATGATGACAGACCTTTACCCCATACGTCCTCTGATGCCAAACAGGTAACTTAAGATATATACACACATATGTACATGTTTCATAGAGCTCATAATTAAATTAATACTTCATAGTGTTAACAGGTTTCTCAAATTAATATCATTATCATGAGATGTGACTCACATGCTTGCATTCTTGTGGTAGTGCACTTTAAGTGCACAACACACTATGTCACCGGGTTGTAAGAGTGAAGAGGGTAAGTGTGTAAGAGTTAAAGTCTGTGATGGCAATAAGCCCGCAGCCCATGCATAAATCACAAAAATAAACAGGTCTGTTAGAGGCTTTCTTGCTTGAATTTTAACAAATGAGCCCCACAATTGTCACAAATTTGTGATGCTCATTAATAATAAAGCCGATTCTATTTCCAAACGATGGAATTACCTGGTGAGAAATAAAAGAGAGTGAATATTTGACTTGGCAGAAGCAATGGTCAACCTCATGCCGGTTGGACGATTGTGATCTTTGTGTTGAATTGGCTCATTTCTTTTCAAGCTTTATAATGCCTGAAAAAAAATAATAACAAAAATGCTCAGAGTACACCCGCTTAAAGTTGCTGTGATAAAAGAAGTTTGAAGGGAACTTCATGTCAGCCTTGAAGCCAATGTTTCTTGATTCTCTTTTATTTTCTTTAATCTTTCAGGGTTTGGTATTTTACTAGTAACCACATGTCTTATCAGGGGGCTATTTAGTTAAGACAAGCACTATAATGATTTACGATACCAAAACAATATTGTGTACTACTGGGGCTACATATTGCGCAAAGACAACTTCAATCTCTTGGGAAACAAAACGTAGCTCAGTGAACAGTTAATGGTATAATGCACTCTGTCAAGTTACTGCAATACCACACGTATGCAATGCGTGCCTATTTTTTATATCTGTTACCTTTTGTCACTGTTATAAGTAAAGGGCATTACATGGCTGCGCGGAGATACAAAATATTTGTCAACACCAGAAGAGAAATTTCTTATCTTTAAGCAGCCATGTAATATTCTATTTATCACATAAACACCAATGAAATACTAAATCATTTCACGAAAGGCATTTATATGTAACCATAGAAACAGTATCTTTTGACGTGTGAAGATATCATGTTTTCGTATGAAAGCTCATTTGGTATTTCATTGGTGTTTTATCTGTTTTGGCAGGACTTGTCACCAATGTCGAAATTTCAGTTTTCTGTGCTCACGCCAAAGAGCAAAAGAGTTTTCCAAGCGTTAAGTAGTGATGGATTTGAAGGACCGTTTGTTTGGTTTTGGCAAATTCCAATTTTTTTTTGGCAATGTATATTATGGACAACAATGATCTCTTATCAAGTGAAGCTATGATCTTCGCAGTTATGAACGCAATTTATACAATTGCGTAGAAAGGCCTGAAAAATTCATGACTTCAATGGGGTTTGAACCCGTGACCTCGCGATTCCAGTGCGACGCTCTAACAAACTGAGCTATGAAGCCACTGACGTTGGGAGCTGGTCATTTGTGGGTTCTAATGTTCATTGGTCAGTTGGTTAGAGCGTCGCGTTCATAACTGCGAAGATCATAGCTTCACTTGATTTCATATCCGCAGTTCATATATGATTCATTTCATATACCATTTCATCATTGATTCATTCCTCACAGGAGCATTAGAACCCACAAATGACCAGCTCCCAACGTCAGTGGCTTCATAGCTCAGTTGGTTAAAGTGTCGCACCGGAATCGCGAGGTCACGGGTTCAAACCCCGTTGAAGTCCTGAATTTTTCAGGCCTTTCTACGCAATTGTATAAATTGCGGTCACAACTGCAAAGATCATAGCTTCACTTGATTTCATATCCGCAGTTCACATATGATTCATTTCATATGCCATTTCATCAATGATCTCTTATCTTAGACTCCACCAAGATTGCTTTATCTTGTCTTCTCTCCACTTAAGGGTTTAAAAGCTGGGCGGCGGATAGAAAAAAGAAAAATACAGCAACAAACTGTGCCAGGTATAGTATGTTTATGGAATTGTTACACCAATTTTCACAAAAACCAAGACAAATAGGGTTTTTTGGGCCTATTGTAGTTTCACCAATGCATATGCTTTATAGATCTACGTACTTGTAATACTTGTGATTTGATCCTTGAAAATAACATAAAATTAATGACCAATTTCATACTTGATTAGTTATTTTTCTTGAATGGATGGTAAGTTTTCACAAGGGTACAAAAAGACTTACTGCAATTTTGCCATACCATTGTTAACTATGGGTGCGGTCGATTGACCGTATTCCGGAATAGGAATACCTGGAATAGAAGTTAGAAATCCTTTGTTTACGGAGATTCACATTAAAATTTGTCAACACCTTTAGAATTCTTGTTGCTTCAAAATGCCAGACATACTGTTTTGAATCATCACTCCACATATTCTTATTCCGGGATACGGTCAATCGAATACACCCTATGACTAGACTGTTTCAGCTGCATGTACATGTACCATAATAATAATTGCTAACTTCTTAAATAGTAAATATTTGTTTGTTTCTGCAAACAAAGTTCATTTACAATGTACTCAAACAACAGTTTTAAGAAGTGCAACAGTCCGGCCATTAGGTGCTTTTAATTAACGTTTTGTGGCCATGGCTTATATCTGCAGGAAGCAATCGTTTTGAACCAGACGCTTGTGCTGAGAACACAGTCAAAACTGGTTCTGACAGAGAAGAATCAAGTACTGTATTAATAGGCAAGGAAATTATTAGCTATAGTAATTGTTAATTAATGGCTGAGAAATTTGGACTGATGCACAAGGATACTCAGATAAGCTTCAGATAACCGTGATAAGCAAACAACAGCTGAATAAAAGTGGGAAGTCACAGACGCATATTCCAGTTCTGGTTTAACAGTTTTTGTGGGCAATGCCTCTGGGAGGAGAAAACTTGCACATAAGCCCTTCCCCCCCCCCCCCCCCCAATATTTGTGTTTCATAGTCAAATAAATTTATTATTGGGCTAGATGCGTGCAAAGTGCAATTTACAGAATTGTCAAACAGCGTACAATAATTATAACTTTTTCAATTTCTATGTTACCAGTCACCACTCGTGCAAGGAGAAGTCTCTTCGAGCATGACGTAACTGATGGTTCTGTTGGAGTGCTAAAAAGAAAACAATGCGCCTGCCAGACAGAGAGTGCAGTAGATTGGTAATTCCTATTTTATTTGATTGAAGAGAAGCAAGTAATTGAACCTTCAGTTGACACTTCTCAAGATCTCTTTTCCATTTTAATACATTGCACAGATAAGAGTATATGTGGAAAATGCAAGGAAGAGGTACCTCCCAAGGCTAGAAGTAGAGGAAAACGAAAATCCAATGATCTCATTGTTTGGGTACTATGTGATAAGTGCCGTTGGTGGTATCACTTGTAAGTTGATAGTGATATTGATGTACTCATTTTCAATCAAGAACTAACAAATTCGTTGGAGGCAAACACTCCTGTACAGTCATAACTTATGGATTGTGTCTTATTGTGTCTACATACAGTATTTTACTTATTGAATTATTTAATTCAAGTGCTCTTCACTTTAAGAAAAGTTTTCACAAAACTTAATTCTGAACTCAACTAGTAATTGGCAACATCAACACAAGACAATCAGCCGTGGCAATCTGCACTGTTTTGGTATTCATTTTGAAAACGCTTATCAGGACTTTATAGTGTAACCCAAGTAATTGTCTCTATTTTTCTTCCTTTTAGGTCGTGTAGGGATTTGGAGCGCCCCCCATCAAAAACTGTGGCATGGCTCTGCAGTGGTTGCAATCGCATTTAAAAGAAACTTATCATGTATAATAAGAATATCGAATTTTCCTTTGGATTTAGTTATTTTGTTTATTGACAATGGCTACTGATAAAAAAAATGTTCAGTAAATTTCAAGTACAAAAGATATGGCTATTTCTTAAAGCTCCTATGAAATAAAAAATATATTTTGCTTAATAAAAGTTAAAAAAGTTTTACAAACTCGGAGCTAAAAGTTAAAACTTATGAAATATTTCGTCCGTTTTTCAACCGGACTTCATCAGTCAATGATATGAATGTTAAAAAGATGAATTTTAAAAAAGGGTTTTTAACGCCTCTTGGGGGTTAGAATTGTGTCATAGATAGCTGCTAATTCGTAACCATTGTCTCTGTTTAACGCCGGTTTCGTAAGTTTAATTTGAATAGCTTCTTTTATCCTGCATTTGAAGGTGTTAACTTCGGTTGATAGTACTTTTGTCTTATTTGGGTCCACCGAGTGGCCCTCCAGGCGACAATGCTCGTGAATAGCTGATGAACTTCTTGATTGGTGTTCTTTCACTCTGATTTCCAGAGAGCGGGCTGTTTCGCCAACGTACTCCTTATTACACTTCTCACAATGGATCTGGTACACAGTATCGCATTTCTTGAGATTGACAGTTGTGTCCTTGACACGTACCAATTGTGATCTTAGAGAATTGACGGGTTTATGAATAAGTGTAACCTCGTGTGACTTGAAAGCTCTTTGCAGGCGTTCCGAGATTCCTTTGATGTATGGCGTTGATGCATAGATTTTCTTCTCGTTTTGAGGCTCTTCGGTATCTTCTGTTGTAGATTTTGGATGTGGTATTGTTAGCATTCATTCTGGATAGTTATTCATTTTTAGAGCTTGCTTGACGTGCTGTGTTTCTCTGGTTCTGTCATCGTTTTCTGTAACCAAGGTCTGAGCTCTCAACATCAGGGTGTTAACCACAGCTCTTTTGTGTTGTAGATGATGGTTTGATTGGAAGTTTAGGTACTGGTCCGTGTGCGTAGGTTTGCGGTACACGGAGATCTTGGTAGAACCATCTTGGTTAATACTCACACAGGTATCAAGGAAAGGAATCCTGCCATCCTTTTCTTGTTCCAAAGTGAACTGGATATGTTTGTCAATGGAGTTTAGATGTTCTGAGAAGGAATCGACGGCGTTTTCGTGAATCTTGGCCATCGTGTCAGCAACATATTGATACCACATAGTTGGAGGGGTGGGGGCGGTGTCCAGAGCTCTGCTCTCGAACTGTTCCATGTAAAGATTGGCCACTACCGGGGAAATTGGAGACCCCATGGCGGCTCCTTTCTTTTGTTTGTAGAATTCACCCTGGAATGTGAAGTATGTGCTCGAGAGGCACATCTCTAGTAGAACAGATAATTAGGCGATATCTAACGGGCATCTATCCGGTAAGCTCTGGTCACTTCCCAGTTTGGCTCTGACAACTGGAATGGCTTCATTGATCGGAATGCTGGTAAACAGTGAGGAAACATCGTATGAAACGAGTTTCTGTCCAGGGGGTACTTCAAGTTCTGCAATCTTGTTGACAAAGTCTTCACTGTTGACGATGTGATGACTGTTGAGGCCAACAAGAGGTTTCATAATCTTAGCAAGGAACTTGGCAGTATCGTACATCACGCTACCAATGCTCGAAACTATTTGCCGTAGCGGTACGTCTTTCTTGTGAATCTTGGGTAGCGCGTAGAACTTTGGGACATTCTCTGCTGTGGGGTACAGTTGATTGTAAAGATAATTAGGGATTCTCCCTTCTTTGCGCCACTCCGTCAAGGTTTGAATGAGTTTGTTTTTGATGGCTCTGGTTGGGTCAGATGTCAGTTTTTCATACGTATTGGTATCGTCTAGAAGAGCCTTCACCTTGTTGTGATAATCTTGTTTGTTTAGGATTACCGTAGTGCACCCTTTGTCCGCTGGTAAGATTACAATTGAATCGTCTTTCGCCAGAGCCTTAATGGCTTCCCTTTCAGCTCTGCTGATGTTTGATCTTGGGGGTTTGCTCTTGCTTACAATTTTAACTACTTCATTTCTCAGGCTCTCGGCTTGGCTTTTATCTTTTAGTTGATTACAGGCCAGTTCAGTGGCTGCCACGATCTCATCAACTGGGATCTTTGATGGAGTTACGCTAAAATTCAGACCTTTCATGAGAACCGAGCATTCACTATCGGAAAGAGGGCGGTCAGAGAGATTCATAACCCACTTTGTCTGATCAATGTTGGTATCTCCAATGTTTGTCGTCGGTGATCGAGTTTCTTCTTTACTCAGTAACTGTCAATCTCAAGAAATGCGGTACTGTGTACCAGATCCATTGTGAGAAGTGTAATAAGGAGTACGTTGGCAAAACGGCCCGCTCTCTGGAAATCAGAGTGAAAGAACACCAATCAAGAAGTTCATCAGCTATTCACGAGCATTGTCGCCTGGAGGGCCACTCGGTGGACCCAAATAAGACAAAAGTACTATCAACCGAAGTTAACACCTTCAAACGCAGGATAAAAGAAGCTATTCAAATTAAACTTACGAAACCGGCGTTAAACAGAGACAATGGTTACGAATTAGCAGCTATCTATGACACAATTCTAACCCCCAAGAGGCGTTAAAAACCCTTTTTTAAAATTCATCTTTTTAACATTCATATCATTGACTGATGAGGTCCGGTTGAAAAACGGACGAAATATTTCATAAGTTTTAACTTTTAGCTCCGAGTTTGTAAA
>OX421445.1:36994247-37001747 GCA_949126865.1 Montipora capitata | reverse complement strand
ATGAAAAGTTCAGAGTACTTACTTCAAATCCTCAAATGAAACAACCAGTGTGAAGGAAAATTAAAATATAAACTTAAGTTCGGCTTGTGGTGAATCTTTACAGACTACAGTATTCTTGGCATCCTCGACAATTTTTGCGAACATTAGCTAGCCCACTTGTTTCCAAGATGACGAACTAACTGGTACCTGTCTTGTTTCACATTGGTTGGTTCCAGTCTATACCGAGTGTCCTCGCCGCAAAACATAAATTTTTCAACACCACTCCACATACAAACTCCTTCCGAAGAAAGTGCTCCGATTTCCTATAACTGACATTTATAGAGAAGTAACTGATCCTTATCAGCCAAAGGAAGGATGTTCTTGTCAGTCAAATCGTTTTGTAAGGTCTTGTCTGTTTCGAGAATTTCCAGTCGTTGATAAAGAGAAGTAAACTAAATAATAAAACGTGAACCACTGACAGAATGTTAACATAACATCTTTGGCACAATCCCTTCAGAGTCACTCAGTGTACACGCTAGAAAGAGAACACGGAGAAAACCGCTGTTGCCATGAGGGCATTTGAAACAGCATAAAAGTATGTATACATGACGTGTATACATGGAGGATCTCGGACCCACGACTCACCCACCCACGCCGATTAGACACTCTCTATGTGTTAAAGTAAACAAGATTAACAGCATGGTGTGTAATTTGATATCATATTCTTTGTAGTTCAATAGCAAAATTCCAAGCCCTAGTTGACCAGTACTATACTATAGCAAAGGCACGTTTGATTGAAAATGACGCAGTGTAGCAAATAAACTAATCTGGAAAATTTTTAGTTCAGTTTTTTACTTTTTAAAAAGGGGAGGGTTAAGGCCTACCCTCCCTCCGAGATGTCCCTGCATATCCTACTGTTTAAATTATTACAAATGGGGTTATAAATCTATGAGTGTTCCAACACTTTGGCCCTACCAAAGACTCTATTGACAAGCAAAATATATTGGTACCAGGCAAAAGTGTCACACATGGACAGAAAAGGGGTTTTTTTTAAACAAGGAATCTCCTCTGTTGGTAAAGGAATCATGGGCAGTTTGACACA
This sequence comes from Montipora capitata, assembly GCA_949126865.1. Classification (NCBI taxonomy): domain Eukaryota; kingdom Metazoa; phylum Cnidaria; class Anthozoa; order Scleractinia; family Acroporidae; genus Montipora; species Montipora capitata. The sequence goes on along the minus strand of OX421445.1, from coordinate 37,000,666 downwards.
ATGAAGTGAAACCAGTGAGGTGATACTGATGGCACCACTCTGACCTCCTATCACTCTTACATACATGTACCCACAACATGATTACACTGGAAAAGAATTACGAGCCACTCTCACATCATAAATCACAATAATGATCATTATGCTAACAATTTATCCCCTATAGAAGTTTAAATCTAAGAAAACTGTCTCTTGATAGATGCTGCCCCTTTGCCAAACGTTGTTATATTATTTTCATTTGTCGACTGACCACTTCCTCATTCTGATAAAATTCCATCAAATAATTGAAGGTACAGCTGTAATATGGATTTCAAAATTTTGGAGGGTAGAGCTGCGCAGCCTCTTTTGATTCTTGCGGTGATTTTGTGACTCTTGAATACTTGTCTTGATAGTGTTTGCTTGAAGGCACAAATCAAGGTCATGATAGCGACACAGATGGGATTGGTGAGGATTTGTGCAGCATGGAACCGGTCACCAAGTACACAATGCCTGCTCGTATCTACCAAAGGATGTGACCTACCAATTTCCGTCTGCTTCTTCATATTGCTGCTATCACTGTATTCTAAAGGCACAATGCAGGGGAAATTCTGGCCCTAAACAATATAATGACAAAGTAAACACATTGTATGGCATGCAACACATTTGGGAAAATTTGTTTAGTATACTGGCTATTTGTGCATTTCACATCAATGAAGATAATTTCCAGTCTGTGAGTGCTGACTGCCAATCAAAATGGAATTGCCAATTCTTTAATTTATTAATAATTGTAATTAATTAGCTTTATTGCTTTTGTCTTCTCTTTTCATCTTCATCTAATTAGAAAACGAAACCCATTGCGAGAGAAAGCAAATTAAAAAATAGTTAACCAATTTTGTGATTGTTTTACTATGGTTAAATTAAAAATAAAAGAGCAACGTTTTGCTCATAAAAGTGAGATACTACTGTACATACATGTAAAAATTCCCACATTTCAAATTCTCTTTGCCATCCTTTTTTCTTATAATAATTAATATCCACATTGGGTCTAGTGGTACAAGAAGGGGGTAAACTTTGAATATGCCAAATGGTGAAAACTGCAATTTGATCTAGGAGTCATTTCTTTACTGCATGCTTTTATGAACATGTCCTCCTCTTTAAGAAAGCAACAGCTATCATGCAATCTTGATTACTACAATTAAAATGGCACATACCCCACATGGATCCTTTTGAAGGGTTGGGGTCTCAAAGCATCCACCTGTGGATCCCCACAACTCTCGAGCAATATCAGGATTGCGGCATTCCACATGGCGGACAAACCCACATGGAGTGTCATTGATAAATACCACAGGGGTATGTTTCATGGATAAATAAAGATCAGCAGCATCCCTCACAGATTCTGCCAGGGAAATAAATTTTGATGCCACAGTACTCTGAAATGAAAATGGAAATAATTAAAACAATTTCATTTATTGCAGAGGTTACCTATTTTCAACCTTAAATCAAGACAAATTGCTCTAAATGGACTGAAATACTGTAACCTTTTACTTGTTCTGCTTATCATCCAATAACTCGTCTAGCACTGTCCAGGAACCTTTGTCATGGAATGATCCTTAAATCAGTCCAATGTATGTGTACCCATCACACAGGGAAAGAGAGAGCTGTCACTTAATTTTTAAGTAGACAGGGAATTTAGAGACATTGCTGGGGAAAACAGTGAATTTGTTGTCAGGGTCAACTTGATTGACAGTTTCTCTCTTCAAGAAGACAGGGCTGAAACTTGAGGTAGGCGGGGAAAATACCCGGCCCCTGGCCCTTAATGACTGCCCTGCATTACAGCAGTCTGGTTGGTACACTGCACTTAAAGTGAAGCAAAAAAGACAAAACAAAAAGTGAAGGATATTCAAATACACTTTTCCACCTACCCCATGACAGCAGACTAAATGGTAAAATCCTCCAGTGTGTCCATGCAATTTACCAAAACTGTTGCAAGGGCAATTTCCCATCAAAATTGGTGCATAAGGCCCATGCAGCTCTCCACACAAAAATTGCTGAAAGACAGAATATATCACTGCCTATCAGCTGGGTAAAATAAAATTACAAGGTATTATTGCCAGTTCTTTAATTTGACAGTTAATAATTTAGAGCGGGGCTAACTTGAACTCAGTATACCTTCCAGTTATACATCCAGTTAATTCTTTTGTTTTCATAGCAGGTCAAGATTATTTTGATACAATATTTGGCAGTTCTGTTTGCAAACTTTTGCTCGCATAAGAATATTGACACAAAAGGGTGTTCTAAAAATCAATTTCAGACGTGCCAAGGTACATACAAAGAATGAGAGTGCCTGATTTGTTTCTCAGTCCCAACATTAATTTTCGTTTCCTGGTACTTGAGGGGCAACCAGGAAACATTCTTCCCCAAGCAATGATACCAGTTTCCAATCCCTCAATTGACAAAAATGATGATTAGATACATTTTCATTGTGGTCAGGTCATAGACCATACATGTACCTTAGATTTTCCAGTTGTAGGAATCTTACATGAGGAACTGGCTTTCGCTATTTCGTCAAGGGAAAGGTCTTGCAGTTTTTCCATAACAATATTTTGTTTGACAATCATTTTATGCAGGAGAGCTGGATCACCTGAGTAGAATCAAATAGACAGTATAAAGTGTATGCATATATAAAACAAAATTAATACCGTGTTGGAAAGAGCTGGAATGCAACTAAATTGTTGATGGCGATCTCTTGCAAGATATGCAGTTCTAAAAGAGACCTGTGATATTCTGATACACGACAATAAGAACCTCGACAGACAGACAGACTGTGTGTTTATTAAGAAAAACATTGCAGTTAAAAAAAACTGAATTGCGCCTCTTTACAAGTAAGAATATAAGAAATGATTTAAAACTACTACTATTATAAAATTACAAAGCGACTACTCTCAGAAATTACTTAAATGCTTCCCTCGCACTCTTAACTATGAATGAATTTGCAAATCTATTTGTCTTTACAAGAGGCGTGGCAAACCTCCTCTGCCTTCTCAGCTCATATGAGATAGAAACTGAGGGAGGCAGGAGGCTGGTAATCTTACACCGTGGATCATTAACAATAGACTTAAACAGGTGTTCTGTTAACTTTTCCTGGTGAGCCCTGATGGACTCAAGCCCTGCTAACTGAAGGGCGTCCGAGTAGTGCACCCTGGGAAAAATGCATGATAGGGCCCTCCTTTGCACTCTTTCGAGCTCGACTTGTAGATACTTTGGTAAACTGTAATGGAAAACAGGACAAGCGTAATCTAGTGAAGACCTGATGCATGCGCAAAAATATGTTACAAGATCTGAAGTAGGAACGTGCGCACGCTTAAGTTGAATAAGAAAGTACATTTTCTTAGACGCTTTTTTAACAAGTTCTTCTATATGGTCGTTCCACGTTAGCGTATCATTGATTGTCAAGCCGAGTAGCTTTGTGCTCTGTATGGTTTTGATAGGAGTTCCGTCTATGCAAACCCTAGGGAGTTGCGGGGAGTCATGACTGAAGGATATAACTAACTCTTTAGTCTTCTCGCCATTAAGTTGGAACAAATTTTCGTTGGACCAATCGTAGATTGCATCTACTGCTTCTTGTGACTTGCTCTGTTGGCCTTTAGGTATGTTCTCTGATACCGTAGTATCATCAACATATTTCCACATGTTGAAGATGCTTGGAACAGTCAAGTCATTAATCATCAAGAAGAAAAGCCAGGGACCCAACTTTGTCCCCTGTGGCACTCCAGACGGCACTGTGCCCCACTCTGAAACGCAGTCCTTCCCAAGTTTGACTCTTTGAGATCTTCCTGACAGGAAGTCAATCACCCAGTTGATTACACTATTAGGAATATTGACCCGCTTCAATTTGTTGACCAAACTCTTGTGGTCTATGAGGGCAAAGGCCATTCGATAATCAAAGAGAAGGACACGCACAGACGCACCGTTACCATCCGTTGCTTCGAGCCACTTATGAATCATACTAATGAGTGCCAACACAGTTGAAGAACCAGATATGGTACCAAACTGGTTGGAGTCAACTAGGCTCTCTAGGGCAGGTTTTATGTAATCAGAAACAATAAAGTCCTCAGATATTTTCGAGAGGGTAAACGTGAGAGAGATTGGACGCAGTTCCTTTTTTGGGTTGGTGACTTGCTTCACCTTGGGCAGGGGGATGACATCCGCAATTTTCCACATTGAGGGTAGTTTTTGCTCACTGTATGAGGCGTTCAGGATGTTTTAAACAGGAGTAACTAGGATTTCGGCGTACTCCTTTAACACCCAGTTGGAAAGGCCATCCGGGCCAGAAGCTTTATGCTTATTCAGGTGAAACAGGTTGTTGTGCACTCTTTGCACGGACACCTCTAGGAACTCCGAATTCTCTTCTAGGGGCAATTGTAGGGCCACACGCTCGCTGTCGATGGGCTCGTAAGGTTGAAGTGGCTCCAGTAATGCATGGTTGATGGAATTAGCAACTTCTGTTGGAGACAAGTTGTTATACTCAGGAACATTGAGGGAGGAAAATAGTGACGAATTTTGCTTTTTTGATCCACTGAGCTTATTTACTTCGCTCCACCACTGGCGCGGGTTGACACCTTTAAGATCTTTCACCTTAGAAGTGTAATACTTTGCTTTACACCGTTTGCTTTCTTTATTTACTGCATTACGATAGTACTTGTACATCAGGCCTGATTTATTGGCGTGAAAAGCTTGTTGGCGCTTGCGTATTAGCTCCTTCAGCTTGACCGACATCCAAGGGGCGTCCTTTGGGTAGACTTGGATCGTTCTCTCTGGCATGATATTACTCATGCCAATTTCAATCACTTCGTTAAAGACCTGGAGTTTTTCCTCACAGGTGGGCTGACTGATGACAACAGACCAATTGATACTACTAAAGTACCGACCAAGGCACATCTTATTGCTGTCTCCAATGTCCCTGATGGTAATGGACTTCCGAGTGTGTTGGTTGGGTACTCTCTTCCTTGGCTGGACGATAACTGTAGTATGGTCTGAAAGACCAAAGGGTGGAAAACATTGAGGAGTCGAGAAATGGTCGCCCAAGTTGGTTAAAACCAGGTCAAACGTTGCATCGCCTCTTGTTGGAAATTTCACAAGTTGTTTCAGTTTGAAATGATGCTGCAAGTGACCAGTATTCAAGCGGTTAAAATTGCCGGTAATAATTAGCCCGCAGTGAGGAAACATGGTTTCTGCTGCTGTCAAACTGTCAAATAGATGATTGAGTAGCTTCTGACCATCGGACTCCACCGGGCTTGTCCAGCCGGGGTAGTAAACAACAGCTAAAATCACACACGAAAAACCGCGAGGAGATCTTGAGGGCATCAGTTTAACCAAAATAATTTCATGGTCGATGCAGCATGTTAAGGTTTCCGCAAGTTCGTATTTTATGTCCTCTTTGATATACACACACACTCCTCTGTGGTTGAATGAAGAGTGGTCTTTCCGCATGATATTGTAGCCCTCAATGTTTACAACCGAGTCGCTAATGTGTTCTTTGAGCCAAGACTCCACAATACATCCGATTTGGACATTTTGCTGTAGAAGAAGTTCTCGGAACTCACTCAGCTTTGGTGTCAGACATAGGATTTGACAGCATAATTGATGGAACAAAATGAGAGCCGACCGCGGGTTGGTGTTTCTTTGCTGGAATAGGAATCAAATTATTCAAATTCGCCCTCCGAGATGAGTTTGAGTAATTTGCATATGAAACTCGCGGCGAATTGAGCACAGGAATGTTGATTATTTTCTTTAATTCTTCAGCTTTGGTTTTCAAACCAGCTCTCCTGCCTCTAGGCCGACGACTTGGTACTTGAGAAGAGATGGTTTCAGCCCTCATACCGTGACAAGAGAGGTCAAATTCTTGATTCAAAACCTGCTTCGATGGTGACGGTTGAGCGGGTTCAGTTGGACAAGAACAGAAAACACCAAAATATACCCCAAAACAAATCGAGAAAGATTGAAAGGGATGCATCACGACGACAGAGCCATAAAACCTTCTTGTCTTGAGATTCGAAGAGCTTAATAATGGATTAGGAAGCTGTAAATAGGAAATTTCCTGGAGTAGAAGCTAAGTGCATGCAGCGGTGACCGGTGCTTACAAAATGAACCTCCGATGTTCTACGATTCAACTTAGTTGTAGCTCACACTCCATCAACATGGCTGCCACGAGCCGAACACAACAATCCCACTAAGCATCTAGGGATGCCTACAAAACACTTCCTTTTCCGCTAACTTCAGGGACGTCCGCTTTCCGGTACAATACACTACAAGACCCTGTAGTTCTCTGTGATTGGAAAATGACAACACAAACAGCTTATCACAGTGAACTGTTACAATTCTGGTCTGGAGGAGTACCAGGGTTGTGATCCAGCTATTCACTGTCCTACAGTGTATCTCATTCT
>OX421445.1:36981747-36986747 GCA_949126865.1 Montipora capitata | reverse complement strand
GAGCGAATTAACCAGGGGGGATAGAAAAAAGGCCTGGGACGGAGAAATGATGTTCTCACAACTTGCAAAGCGCTCATCTTAGTCAGCGGCGTATTTTGAGCGGGCGCTGTTTTTTGCGCGGTAAATTTGACAGCTGGCCTGTTTTCAGGTGTTATCGAAAGTTAAAAAAGATGGCGATCTCTGTAAAAACTGTGTGTCTGTTGGCTTTCTTGTTGGTGCTATTATCGCGAAGTGAAGTTGAGGAAACGTTCATAGCTGACTCATTCCCGATAAGCTCTGAAGCTTCCCGTCGAGGCACATCTCACAACTCGCACAAATTACAGGTAAGAGTTGAACACGTAGTCCGCGTAGCTAGTTTGCTCGATAATCCGTTTATTCACGGGAACCCAAATGTGTCAAGTTGTTCTTGATGTACGAAGATAATCGACGATAATCAGTGTAATTTATTCGCCTAAGGACCTCTTTCTGTTGCCAATAAAGTACGGGTTCGATGGCTCCAAAACGTCACAGCAAACATCGCCTCTTCAACCGACCATGTTCAATTTCATTCAATACAATATCTACTGGGAACGTGCTCTTCTCGCCGAAACACGAATAACTGCTTTTGCAAATTTTCCTGTATATCAGTGCGATGTTTTGGGTTGGGGAGATCTGCAGAAAAGAAGATTTAAAAGAATTGTTATTTCATTCGGCCCACCAAAACTACTACTTTCCATTCTTGAATTTGTCCTGTATTCAACGTCGGCTGGGATCCTTTCAGCTGGGAATGTGCAGTGTCTCCTGGAATTGATTATAACATCAAGTTCCGGAACAAGTATTTTACCAATCCTATCTATCATCTTGGTGACCCTAACTCCAGCGATTGAAGCATACACCTACCAGCTATCTCGTGAACTGCGTATGTTCAGCTTGGACAGGGATAAACTAGAAATTGATTATTTGGTTGAAAACTTGAGAAAGACGAGTGACCTGCGATTCGACCGTGAGGATCTCTTTTGGACCCTGCAAATTGAAATTCCAGGAATTCATTTGTATCTACAGGAATTCCACTACCACTATCAATCCACCTTCCCATTTGCTACAGCTGCTATTACAATGAACTAGATTAATCAACTTAACCTACTTGTGGACAAAGTTAAAGACATCCAACCAACCCTTGTGACTAATAGAAGTGACCACGGATCGGAATCATTTCTAAAGCCCCCTTTAGAACAGACCGGATTTACATTCTGTAAAGAAAATTGCTGCTCATCTTTAGAGTTTACCAGGTTGCAGACATGTGAGAAACGTTTGGAGAACACGGAATTTCAGTTTCTTAACTTCATGACTGTCGGCCCTTTAAATGAACAGGAGATAAAGGAGCTCCAGCATTTAACTATCAACACAGAGCACCTGCAAGACAATCTTTGCTCTGTCGGAACCGGCCTCTGTTGCCACTTGGATATAGTGAGGTCTTTCAGAAAATGGTTAAACGAACGATGTGAAACTTTGCTGAAAAAAATCGAATTCTTTGCTATTAAAACAGGTGAAAACTATGGGACGTTTTGTATCTATATCAGAATACCAAATGGCAAGCCCCCTGTCCAAAAAGAAGTTCACCCTTTGATGAGTATTACTACACTGGCAAGAACCATAGAGAATGGCTTTGACATAAAAGACTTTTACTTAACATTAAATGGGAGAATTCTGAGGGATCATTTGTCTGTCAAAGAGGAAAAAATCCTCCCTTCATCTATTATAGACGTACAGTTGCGCGTGCGCGGTGGCGGGAAACAGTGCTGCTTGGCTGGCTGTACCAATGATGCAGGCAATTACCCTTTAACTACATGTAGGGGAAGTTATGAAGTCAAAGGACAGAGCCTTCAACCCAAACATATGTGTTTTGAACACTACATTTGGGATAGAGACAATCACTTGAATAATGGGACGGGTGAAATAGCATATATTCCGTGCTGTTCATGTCAGAAAAACATCAAGTGCTTCCGGCCACATGGCTGTTCACACCACATGTCCAACTTCTTGAACAGTACATTTCATGTTACGTGCAACAACGGAGATAACGTGACTTCTTTTAGTGATGTCCAGTCAACGACCAGAAACAAGAATTATATTTGTTTTTCCTGCAGTAAAGGCCTCGAACATTTTCGTGCGCAACAAGCTAACACTCAGTCATCAACCCTTAATGAACAGCATGTCTTCCCCACAATGGCATCTCATCATCTTGACATGGGCCATTTATACTCTTTATTGGTAACGAAACTCCCTCCCAACTGGAAAATTGCAATCACTGGTGATAGAACAATCCAACTGTTATTTTCTCCTGTAAGAAATGAAAAACACAACATCAACGAGAGACAAATTTTGCTCACTGAAACTGGCACTCTGTCTGTGAGACTACTTGATCGTGACATTCAGTGGCATGAAGATGAAATTAATTGTGAAACATATGAGCAACTTGTGCATAACATACTACATGTGATGAGAAAGGTCGAATTGTGCAAAGTATGTTCTGGAATTTACAATCAGGAAATTGCGATATACTCAAAACAAAAGCTTTTGACTACCACTTGTGACTTCATTGTAGAGTCCAATTGGACAATTCCCCATGCTTTCAACAATACGCTCTGTGGTGTATTTGCCTTGGTTTGACGCTAGCTAATTGGCATATTGCACGTGTATTCCTTCTGGTTGTGTTTACATACATACATACATACATACATACATACATAAACTTTATTCAAGTGTCTATAACTATTTAGCTCTTAGCTAAGAGCTAATTGGGGACACTTAATTAAAATTGATCAATAAAATTAAGATTAAAAGATAAAATTGATAGATACATGTAAAAATTTACAAATTTAAATACAGTTAACGATTAACTGTAAATTATTAGAGTAACTTATTAGAGTAAATTATTAGAGTAAATTATTTACAATGCTACTAACCTTACTAATTTAGTTAAACATATAAATAATTTAAAAAGGGACTAAAATCAGAAGTTATCGTCAGGACTGGCACACTTGACAATTGCAGCTCCCGTCCAATAATCCTTTTATGTCCATACCTCGGATTGCGTGTTTAAATGCTTCAAGGCTCGTTTTTTGACGTAAGTTAATATTTATTTTACTCCATAAATACGGTCCTAAATATCGGATACTATGTTTGCCGTATTTTGTAGTGTTTACCCTAGGGATAGAAAAATCCTTGTTACGTAAATTGTATTTACTATTTGAGATAGGGAAAATGTCAATTATAGTCTTGGGTACCAAATTATGTTTCACTTTATACATTAAAATTAAAATGTCTTGTAGTCTTCGATTTTCTAAACTCGGTAGTTTTGCCCATTCGAGGAGCTGCTCGTACGTTGCTGTTTTATTACTGAATACAGCTCGCAAAGCTCGTTCCTGTACCCTCTCTAGCTTCTTAGTGTCTGATGCTCTGCAAAAATGCCAGACCATGTGGCAGTAGGTTAAATTCGGTAGCACCCCAGCCTTGTACAACTGAAGCAAGGCATGAGTAGGAACCAGTTTTTTGAGTCGATTAAGAACACCGACTTTGCTTCCTGCTTTCTTACAAATATCACTTATGTGTGAACTATAGTTCAGTCTACTGTCAAGTGTCACTCCAAGAAGCTTAAGGGAAAGTTTAGATTCGACATTCTCACCATCAATTGTGATATTAATTGCTGCAGCTTCCGTATCCCTGTTACACAAAATCATTGCACCATACTTTTTACAATTGCCTTTAAGATAATTCTCATTATACCATCTTGATATAACTACACCCTCGTTTCTAAGAGTCTGCTCTACTTGGGATATTGATTCAGCAATAACATAAATCTGGTGGTCGTCGGCGTACATTGAGATGTTTGCATCCGTTATTTGATATGTCAAGTCATTTTGAAATATATTCCATAGCAGAGGACCAAAGGATGAGCCCTGAGGACATCCTCTTCTCATATCCTTCCACTCACTTACCACTGAATTTAGTTTTACCCGGTTTTGTCTATTTGTGAAATACGAACGCATGAGACAAAGTGCTTGCTCTGAAAACCCATATGCTTTGAGCTTATTGATCAATAAGGACGGTTGCAATGAATCGAAAGCTTTACTCATATCGGTGGAGAGTATGCCAACAACTTGTTTATTATCCATAGCTAATTTCCATTCTTCTGTCAGTCTGATAATGGTTGTTTCGCAGCTGTGCATTTTTCTATATGCTGAAATGCTAGAGTCGAGGATATTGTCAAAGTGCTGATAAACTTGCCCACTCAATAATTGTTCATACACTTTATCCACTGTGCTTAAGAGTGTCACAGGTCGGTAGTTCATTTCATTTAGTGGATCTTCATTTTTAAATACAGGACACCATTCACCTTTTTTCCAAGCATCTGGCCATATACCTGAATCGATGCTTGTATTGAACAGCATTGTTAATGAATCTGCAATCCCTGTAGAAGCAAGCTTCAACATTTTAGGTGTAATAGAATCCCATCCACAGGCTTTTCTAGTGTTCAATTTTTCCAATGCAGATTTTATTTGAGCACTCTTTATCTTTCTAAAATGAAATATTGGTCCTTCCTGTTCATATATACCAGTTTTAATGCTTCCTATACTTGAGTGTTCAGACAAATCATTCTCATTCAACATGCTTGCTCCTACACCTCCTATAGCATCCGCCATGGTTGCAAAATAGTTGACCATTATGTTTGATACATTTCTCGGATCCTTTTCAACTTTTCCATCCACTTTCCTAATGTTGATATCAGATCCTTTTTGGCGCTTGTCACTTAGAAAGGGTCTAAAAATATTATAAAAATCATAAGGCTTAGAATTAAGATGATCTGCCTTCTCCTTCCAAAACTTTTTAATGGCTCTCCTTCGGCATTTTGTTGCTTCATTCCTCCATTTCTTCTTTAGCTCCCAATTTTCATTAGTTTTATTTCTAGCATACTTTTTGGCGTATTTCCTTTTTCTCCTGATGGCTTGTTTCCATTCCAT
>OX421445.1:36971747-36976747 GCA_949126865.1 Montipora capitata | reverse complement strand
ATGGAATTCAAAGTTTTTTGGAAAGTCAAATAGATGCTCTCCCTGGGTGACTACAAACCCAGTGACTGGAGGTTATATCCACTGGATTTCAGACTTCCCACATATGATCAAGAAACTAAGAAATTTTGTTTTCAATCAAAACTGTATCAAAATATCTTGATACTAAAATTTCTGAATAACATGCACTTTTGGATGGCAGAACTAAAATGAAAGTCAAATATGCAAGGGAAGTACTAAGTGAAGAAACTGCAAGCATAATGGAGAGGAGTGACTTTCCTTTTACGCTAAATGAAACTGAGCAGACTCGTTCCTATATCAGAATGTGCGACAAGCTTTTCAAGACAATAAACACAAGTACTCTCGATGGGGCATATATGAAAGATCTTATGGCTGTGTTGCGCTGGTTTCAGACATGGTTTCATGAGATTAACAGAGAGTCACAGCAACGTCAAGGTAACAAATCTTCAAGTACTGTACGGCAACAGTTTATACCCCGCAAAACCTATCAGGATCTGTTGGTGATGATCAGAGGGATCATTGGCACAATAGGATACATTAACATAAACTACTCTTACATTAACGGGGTTCCAAAAAGTATGTGTCAGGATGACGTTGAGAATTACTTTTCCCTCGTAAGGGGGAGAGAAACATCACCAACAGTCCAACGCTTCTTTGAAATAAGAAAGACCCTTGTAGCTGACTTTAACATAACAAATGAACTTGGCATGATGGAATGTTCATCATCCTCGTCTGATGCTCCAGCTTTGCAGATGAAGCCAGGTGAAGTGCAATTGACAAGGGAATCAACAACCTATAAGCATAACAAGGCAGTGAGAAAGGAGCAATATCTTATTAAAATTAGAGCATCACTTTTAAAGGCCTCAGCTAAGTCTGCTCATCAAACTCATGTAACAAGTTTGCCAATGTATTATTCCATTGAGCCAAATCACATGAACCAACTTATAAATCAATGCCATGCAATTGTGCAAATTATTGATCATGCTTTACCCGAGGCAATACTTAACAGAACAATTCAGACAATTGAAGCTTTGAAAGATGCTAATAACAAGGAGATCTTCACAAAATTTAAAATTTTGCTAGACAGAAATATAAGATCTAACTACTTTAAATTGACTGGGTTTTGTTACAAAACATACATTAGAGCAGAGAAAAAAGTATTTGAAGATGATGCTGTGTATTCATGGTGGACAGCTTTGACCAGCCTCATATGTGGTGGAAATGAGGGAACAGAAGAGGCCATGTTTATGTACATAAAAAAGTTTCTTAAGAGGCCATGTGTAACTTACTTAGGAAAGGATGGGTTAAGCCCCTCTTTCAATAACTCAAAGGCAACAAGACAGCGTATCACAGATAAAAGGGGCATATCAAAGAAAGACTCACAACCGAAAGCACAGCCAAATGATGTATGTCTTAGGTGTGGTATGCTAGGTCACTGGGCAGAAGATTGTACGTATCCTCCACAGCCTGAATGGTTAGCAAACCAAACCTGATTTAAGTGTGGATGCCTGGGTCATCTCGCAGAGAACTGCAAGTCCAAAAAAATGGTTAGGTCCAAAGTCTCTCAGCAAGCCACTAGAAGACCTAATTTGCCAAACATAGTTAGTTCACTTCCAACTGTAAATTTGAAAGAGCAGCAGAGCTGTAAGATGTTACAAGAAGCTCCACCTCAAGTATCTGACAAGAGAAATTACCTGAAACAGAGAACAGAGAAATGCTTTCAGGAAAGAAGAAAGTACATTAATGCAAGCAAAATGGGTACAGTGTTAGGCTTCCATGGAAAGAAAGAATTTGCACTATACTGGTCTACTTTGCATGGTATGAGTTCTGACTCTGTTGAAGCACCCAGCAGCATTGCAAGCTTGTCAATGGAGTGGGGAACAATCTGTGAAGATAATGCCAGAGTAACCTACTTGGACTACATTGGCCAAACAAATCCTTATGCTACCGTACATGAGACTGGCTTGTGGGTGATCAGTTGGAAAGGTACAGAGGTAATTGGTTGCTCTCCTGATGACCTAGTGGAGATGCACAGTACAGGTATAAAGCCAACAAGTGGCCGAGGCATTACTGAATATAAATGCCCCTTTAAAGGGGGTTTTCCGTGGCATTATAAGACTATTCCTCCATCATATTATCTTCAAATGCAGTTAAATATGTGGGCCACAACCAGCTTATTTGTATGGACCCCAAAGACAACAAGGATATACCTTGTCCAAAGAGATGATCAGTTTTTAGATAGCTTGCTGAATGTGACTTTCCATCGTTATTGGAACTTGAAAACAAAACCAGATAATCCTCATCCTACGTTACTTGATCTTAAAATGCAAGCTGAGAAAAAATCTAGAGAGATTATAACAGTTACAGAAATACCATCCTTGTGTTCAACATCTTGTCTTGACCACCTATCACAGTTTTCACCACGAACTGTTGACTCCTTAGTAAAGGAAAAAAAACCTGGATATAGAAAAGTGAGGCATTGTTCAAAATGCCACAGGTTGCTAAAAGTTTGCAACAAAGACAAATGTGAAGAGAAACGCAAAGGCGCTTGTCGATCGTTATCATTTAATGCAAGAATTTCTTCAGTGGTCACAGCAAATGCAACACCAAGCAAAGATGGGTTCTCTTCATTCAGAAATGGACCAGGAGCTATTCCAAATTCCTGTCACCAAGATGCTTTACTGGTAATTCTCAATGAATTTTTATGAGAAATCCACACTTCCTTAATGCAACTGGAAGCACTCAGTCACAGTGCATGCAAACACTTAAGGAAATGCACAAATTGTTTAAGCATGAAAAATTTCATGAAAGCAAAATGATGCTATGGGAATGGCTACAAAACAGAACTGATAATGGAAGAACGTACTATGGCATAGGGAAACAGTGCTCCCTTGAAGCAATCTTACCCTCCATCAGGAATAAGCTTACTGAAATCGAAAGTAAGTTTCTAACTATAAATATTAAGACAAGCAAAATATGTTTAAATCAAGCTGATCACCAACACCCAACAAAGGAGATATCCAAGGCAACATTTAAAGTAGTGGAGGAGAATTTCCTTCCTGAAGACAGGCTTTTCATCAGTAATAGTACCAGTCCTATTAATCTAACAAAACATTTCCAGCGGTATGCAGCCACTAAGGGTATAACGTGGACTTCTGCATCATGCAGCAAAGTAATAAAAGACCTGATATCTGATGAAGACCTGGTTGAATGTGTACGATGTGATTCACCAGCAACATGCAATTCGCAAATTACAAGTCTGCCAGACATTATTGTGCTTGAAATTGTCAAGAAAAATGATGGTCCACTTGTTCGGGGAAATACTTACAAGCTCGTGGGGATCATATACTATAGTCGTGCAAGGAGCCATTACTGGAGCGATGTTTTTGTGCAAGGGACTTCTTCAAGGAACTTCTTCAAGGAACTTAAAAACAGGATGGTATAGCCATGATGGACTCAATAATGGTGGAACTGCTAGCCACATAAGTGGAAAATCTATTTATTCCGATGGACAGTATCTTTCTTTGATCTTTTACGAAAAGATTTACAACAGTGGAAGACAGAATGTGCGAACATGGCAGGAAAGCCTTTTAGGTGAAAGTGGACTGACTCCACCGAGAAAAAAATAGTAATTGCGTAAAATGAAACTGTGCATATTTGCTCCAGACATGTAATTGTTGTTTTCATTTTTTACATTTAAAAATAAAAAAAACTTTATTAACTTATAATTAAACCACTTTAATTCTCATTTTTCTTTGTCTCAGTATCATCACAAAGTGGAGCAAAGAAAAATAAAAGTGGAACTGGTTTGATAATTTTATAACCAAAACCGAAGGGAAGGGAGGGGGAATCCTAGAAAAAGTGACAGATGTGCTCCAATGTGCCTTAACCTAAACGGAATAAAAATCCATGACTCTGAACCACTTACAATGTTTATAAACTCTTTCTTCTCTTCTATTCTGTATTCATTATCTTTGTATTATGTCTGTGGTGTGGCAAAAAAAACAAAAAAAATTCAAAAATTACAAACAACAAAATCTAACCTGATCATAGAGTTTACCTTAGTTCGTTTTTAGCTAAAAAGACTAAAAGCCAAACAAACGTTTTTTGGAAAGACTATTTTAGTTCGTTTTAAGGCTTCGTTTTAAAACTACTGATGAGCACTCCATCACTTTCATGTAGAAATCCTGCCCCAGGAGTATAAATCTTTGTGAATGGCAGAGGGAGTATTCACTCAATGAAAGCAGGATTTCACAAAATTCTAAATGCTGGCTGAACAAATTACAAAGTAAAACGTTGGTTTATGCACAAACGAATGTCAGTGATGTCTATCTCTGAGTAAGTGTTTCTACTACAAATACCATAAATCGAACGCCTGATTGACATTTTACAAAGACAAAAAAAATAGCGGAACTTGAAAAATTGCGAGTTATACAGCGGGGATAAGTACAGTTTGCTCACCACCCTGTTTTACAACTAAGCTTACCGGCTTTAGAGGCTTTTTTAATACGAAGAAATATACATTTACAAAATGATGCCTTACCTTGATCTCGGAGAAACTACTGTGCGTTAAAAATGACGTCCGCAAAGAAGTAAATTTTCCAAATTGAAGGGCTTTGAAATAAAAAAAGACGTTGAATAAACTAAAAAGAAGCCACCACATTCCGCACCGGCATCGGCCGCCATGTTTTTTGTTTTCTTGACAGTTCTGGATGACAAACTCTGCTCGTGCGCAATACACGAATCCGCTGACTGATGCCTCCATGATTGCTTTGCAAGTTGTGAGAACATCGTTTGGATTTCATTTAAGAGAATGTATGGGAAGTTGCTTCCCCCCCCCCCCCCCTGGAATTAACTTAGGTTTAATAAGAACTTTAAGAAATCGCTCGGATAAAACTACCAAGGACAGATTCAGAAAACTCGTACCGAAAAATGATCACGTGAAAAATAAAGATAGACAGGATCCATCTGCTGTTCTGGCA
>OX421445.1:36956747-36961747 GCA_949126865.1 Montipora capitata | reverse complement strand
GTACCAAATTTATATAGCCCCTATATAATTTGCAAACGATTAGCTTTTACTGTCGTATTACCTCATAGACTTTACTTCATAAGGATGTTTACCCTAATTGTTTGTGTGCAACGTTACTGAGCAGGTAACGCAACTGTAATATGTTACGCATTACTTCAAGCATTAGTGACGTTGAGGTTTTAAGACCTTTAAAAAACCCGTGGACGATGCATTCCCTTGGATCAGTCAAAATTGATTTTTGAATATTTATGAAAGTCAAGTAGTCTACTGCACGACTGATAGTATCAGTCGTGCAATAGTCTACTTGACTTTCATAAATATTTTTCAAGCATGGGAACAAAAAAGCAGGGGAAAAAATTCCAGGCCGGCAAAAGAAAGGCACATTTATTTCCAAGTCACCATGCAACGTTAAAGAGAAGGTAGTGGGAGGGTGGAAAAGCTCTGGAAAAGGTAGCTGATCGAGTTGTGGCTTAAAGTTTGGAAAACTCGAGGACGAACCCTTGCGTAAATTTAATGGAGCTGTTTTATACTTGTTTTTATTACCCTACGAACGTCAGTTCAAAATGAATGCATGTCTTTGAAGTTCTTTCTTTTACTTTCATGAAAATAGAGCAGAAATGTATTTTCTTTCTTGTTTACTTGAATAGTGCGCACCTAGGAGGAAACAGCCAGCGATTAAATTTTACAAAAACCACACTCCAGAAGATAAGCATGACGGCAATGGAGAGATACGATACAAAACACTAACCAAATGAAAATGGCGCCTGCTTGAAACTTCGTTGCTACGCTAGAGAATTTTTTTTTATCATCATGAAACCTTTCATCCTCCAGTCCTTCTCGGACAGCACTTCATGCACTAAAACAAAGAATCTGGCGCACATCCAACCCTCCCAGGCCCCATGATGATACACACCGACAAGGGATCTGCAGCATTTCACTACTTTTTAAGCACTTTGAAGGCACTAAACAGAGACATTGACAACATACTTTGTTAGATGTAACCGCCAAAAAGCAATCGTGAATGGGCTCTCGGGAGAATTGCCCATTGCGCAATTTTTGGCCTGTACATAACATGTGCAAGACAACATCAAACGCAAGATGTTTGTTTATCCCTGAAGATGGACAAAGAAAATAATGAAAACAAGGTGCCACATGCTAACACCAACCCGGTGTGGCCAACACATCATGCATGCGCACAACCAATTCAATCAATTAGCAGCCATGGGCAGCTTTTCTTTCTGTTTTTTTTTGTAAAAGGAGTTTATTCACAAGTAAAAAAAAACACCTATATACATCAATATCGCAATAAATAAACTACTAAATCAAACTCACACTGGAAAATCACTAAGATGGCATGCGATCTGGCCGAGTCGGCCTGCGAGCAGGCACTTCATCATCACGAGACAGTTCGCCTGAAGCAGAGAGAAGAAGAGAATCAATTTTATCATGATGAGAACTTGAAACGGAGGAAACCGCAGGTGACACTAAAGCAGCAGACGAAACAGGAACAGAAGAAGGAACATCGGAAACAGGAGCAGGTGGAACAGGCGATGCAGGAACAACAGAAAGAGGGACTTCAGCAGGAACGTCAGGAACGGAAACAGAAACTTCAGGAACATCAAGAGCAGAATCAACATCAGACGCAGGAACATCAGAAACAGGAGCAGGGACACCTGGAACAGCAACAGGAGAAGAGGAAGGAGAAGGAGCTGCCGACGCAACAACCTCATCATCCCCAGACAGCATCTCATCGTCTTTCTCCACCTCGGAAAACTCAGAAGAAGCTTCCTCAGGAGGAGGAGCATAATCAGCACTGGTGTCATCTTCAGTGACAGGAACACTTGAATACAAAACCTCTGTTCCTGGGTAAATAGCACCCCAGGCCTGTCTACACTCTTGAACCATGTGACCGGGCTGAACACGGCACTGGCACAGACCAGAGAGAGGGAAGGAAGAACCATCCCGTCGCAAATTTGACACCTGTCATCACCTTATCACATTACTCATTATCGCTAATCCGATTATTTCAAATTCGTGCCTCATCAGTTTTCGGTCAAATTTATGTCCAAGAAAGTAGATAAATTGAAGAAAATTTTATTTTCCAGCCAAAAATTCGTAATCAACGCTAAAATGACCAAATTTTGCCTGGAAAACTATTTTTTGTGTTATTTTTCTTAAATTTTTTCATTCAAATTTCGCTTTTATAAAAGGTTTCAGTTGTCTGTAAATAAGTTATATCCTGTTGGAAAGCTTATTTTCTTAGCTTTAAAATGATGTATTTTTTCCCCCTAACTTTAAATATTTTTTGAGAAAAATAACATTTTATGGCGATGGCAGATTTACCGCCGTTTTCTCGCGGTTGGGATGTTAGGGAAAAGAGTTAATTTTTTGGGTGTTACTTATGTAATTCATGATTTTACTAATTTTAATTGTAGTTATTTGTATTCTTTAGATGCATGACAACTTATTTGTATTTGTATTGTTTCTATTTAGTTAGAGATTTTAGTTGGGTGTCCCCTATTAACAGTGGATATTCTCCCCTGTTAGACTTCATTTGACACGTTAGTAAAGTCATCATCATCATCATTATTATAATTATTATTATTATTTATACTTCCTCTTTCTTCTCTCCATTTTCTTATTTCAAGTGATCTCTTCTAGAGCTATGCGTTGTTGTTTTTGTTTGTGTGTTTGCCTGTCTTTTATTCTTATATTTGTGCTGCCCTGAATCACCACTTTAGCTCTCCCAGGGAAGGCCCCACGTTCTAGAAGACAGGTGATTTTCGGGTCCTAGCTCCCCCCGGATGGGAGCTGCCCCCGGACCACACCAGGAACATGCGCGCTCCAAGGGCCATCCTGCTATGGGGTCCGTTTTGCCCCACCTTGCCAAGTAAGGCACTTACACCATTGAAAAACCCAGTTTTTTGGGCACAACTCCCCCCAGATTTGACCCTCCCCCCCCGCATTCCGTGTGCCAACTCTTCAGGGGCCCCTGCAGGTGCGTGACAAGTTTCGCCCCCATAGCTCAAAGTTTAGTGTTAAAATTCGCGAGGACTTTTCTTCTCAACTTCTGGAGAGCCTCAGGCCTTGAGTGGATGTAAAACTTTCACTGGATTTACCCGCCCAAGTGAACCCCAAAGGTCAAAAGTGCAGTTAGCCCATAATGTTATATATTGTTGGAAAGGTATTGACAAGTTCTATAACGTGACGAAGTTTGGGCACCAGATAGATAGATAGATAGTTAGATAGTTTTATTAAAATTACCCTTGCAGCCCGAGGGCTCAATTACGATAATTTTTACAAATGTAAAACTTTAATTAATTGTAACTATAAATTATATAATGATAAATTAAGAAAATTATTTGATAAGAATTTAACAATACTAAAGCTATTATTATGTAAACAATAAATTACAATTAAGATACAGCTAAAATTTTTCAAAATCATATCATTTAATATGAGTTGTAAAAGGGCATGTTATCGGCAATGGCTTACAATAAAACTGTCTCTGAAACGATTGGTTTTAAAACGCGGGACTTGGAACTTGCGATTTTTCCGTGTACGCAAAGTGCCAGAGTAAGGTGGCGGAAGGAGTGAATGAAGCTTGTGATTATTGTTATTACATATGTCTTGAAACATTGAGTTACCAATCGCCTCTCTCCTGGCATACAAGGTAGGTATGCTAAAAACTTCTAAAGCTTGTCTATAAGATAACTCGTTATTGCTTATTATGCGTAGTGCTCGCTTCTGCAGGCGCTCTAACTGATCGGAGAGATATTGCGGTAGAGCGGTATGAAAGACTGAACATGCATACTCTGCAACTGGCCGTATGCAAGTGGTGTAGAAGCTCAAAAGGTCATTAGTTGGAACTTTCGCATGCTTTAATTGCCTAAGAAAGTAGAGACGTGTTGCGACTTTCTTACATATCATTTCTACGTGCACATTCCACTTCAAATCATTCGATATCATAACACCTAGTAATTTAGCGGATGGAACAATCTCAATGTTCGTATTATTGATAGTAATAGGCTCTAAAATACTCTCTGACTTTGTGAATGATATTCTAAGTTCCTTGCACTTCGATTCATTCAACTGGAAACCATCAGCTCGTAACTTTGTAACAAATTCGTCAACGCGCGACTGCATCGAGCTGGTTCCGTTCTTTTCCACACACTCAGCGAGGGTAGTATCATCTACATACTTCC
Organism: Montipora capitata; assembly: GCA_949126865.1. Lineage (NCBI taxonomy): Eukaryota > Metazoa > Cnidaria > Anthozoa > Scleractinia > Acroporidae > Montipora > Montipora capitata. Next base: position 36,957,542 of record OX421445.1, on the reverse strand, counting down.
AGATGTTCGTATTTGCCACACTCAGGTCATTGATCATAATCAGAAATAACCAGGGGCCGAGTTTAGTCCCCTGAGGAACACCTGCTGGTACAGAACGCCATTCAGATACACAATCACAACTCAGTTTCACCCTTTGCCTTCTATTCGTTAGGAAATCCAAGATCCAGCACATGATCGACTCCGGAATATCATACGAGGAGAGCTTTGGGGCTAGGACATGGTGATCAATTAAGTCAAAGGCTTTGCGAAAGTCAAATAGTACCGCTCTCGTAGTAGCCCCATTTCCGTCAGTCGATTCCAACCAAGAGTGCAACATACTAATAAGCGCATGCGTAGTAGAAGATTTAGGTACAGCCCCAAACTGTTGGAGGTCAATCCGCTCCAGCACAGCAGGTTTAACGTAAGTGTCAACCACATAATCTTCAGATATCTTTGACAAAATGGGGGTTAGTGAGATAGGGCGTAAGTGCTTATTTACATCACGGACGGGCTTTTGCTTTGGCACGGGGACTACATCTGCATGCTTCCATGACGATGGCAGGCGTCTTTCACGGTACGAGTAGTTCAAGATGTCAGATACCAGACCGGCTAAAATATCTGCGTTTTCCTTTAACAACCATCCAGGGATGTTGTCTGGGCCGTTAGCTTTGCATGGGTTCAAATTTGATAATTTCTTGCGGACTGACTCGACCGACACAACAAGGGGGTTTTCGGAGTAGTTACTGAAAGTAGTGCAGGGAAAAGCGGCAGGGAGCGGTGTGAAACAGTACATTGGCCATAAGAAAGCCTCATTGA
>OX421445.1:36911747-36951747 GCA_949126865.1 Montipora capitata | reverse complement strand
TCTGTAAGTGGAAAATCGCGCCAGAGCTCAACTACTTCAAAGACTTCCTCATCTAGGAAGGAAAAGTTACGTGCTGCACTTTTGGCAAAGAAGAAACTGGAGCTAGCCCAGAGAAGAGCTGAGGAGGAAGCTGAATTAGCCAGACAGAATGCAATGAGAGAGCTGAGACGATTGGAGGATGAGGCTGTTTTAGCTGAGCTTGACTGGAAGATCAAGAGAGACTTTGATGAAGAAACCAGTCAGCTGGAAACCGTTGATGATGTCGATAAGGTGCAACCCCAAGACAACCTTAAGCCTCTCCTTAAAGAACCGGAATCAAGAAGCTCCAAACCTCCTGAGCCAACCACGCGAGAAATGCCAGACCTTACACCTGTAGATTACTCCACCCCGTGCGATAAACTGCCAGCTACTTCAAAGTCAGCACCTGGGAACGGTAACTTAACCGCAAGGGAGCAAGGGAAGGAAGCATCACAGGCTCCCAACAGTCAAAGCCTACCATATGAAGTTGCTCGCTCTCTCCAATTCAATTGTGAGACTGCCTGTGATACTAATCAAGAGCAGAACACCCCCAAAGACCATGTAGCAGCCATGTAGAAGGTGCAACTACTCAACGGCATTACTCCTACTCAGTTTGGTGGCAATCCAGCTGATTTCCCCTTCTTTAGAGATCAGGTCCGTACACACCTTGAGAGTGAGCTTCTCACTGATGCACAACGCGTTGAGTATTTACCAAAATTCCTTAAAGGAGAAGCTCTGGAGGTAATTGAGCGAAATAGAGGTTGCTCTTATTATGACCTCATGAGAACATTGGAGGAACGTTTTGGTCGACCCGTCCAAGTGTCACAGGCCTGCACTGAAGGTCTTGTATCCGGTCCTAAGCTTGTTCCTGGTGACAATGTGAGTCTGCTTAATTTTTCTGAAAAATTGAATGCCGCTATGAAGATCCTCCAGGGTGATGTCGAACGTGAGGCGAGCGTAGCTACTAATATGAGGAAAATTGTTAATAGACTCCCGAATGACCTAATTGCAAAATGGCAGACTGAAAACTACGAAATTGTCAGCTGCCACAGGACTGCACGTCTGCAGGACATTGCCAAGTTTGTTAAGAAGCAAGCTTCAATCAGAAATGATCCAGTGTTTGGATTGCAGCGACCAAGACGAGAAACAAATGAAGAAAACAAGGAAGGCAGGAACAGTTCAACAAATAGGAAGGTCCCACCACCGCCACGTCTAAAGGATTCCACTATCTCCTCCACCCAAATAGATAAGCCAACCAGAGAAGGAAGTTCAACTGCCTGCGCTATTTGTAAATGTGCCCCTCATCGATTGCAGCAGTGCCCAGTCATCAAACAGTGTGACCGTGTAGCAGTAAGGCGACAATATGCAGCATCATATGGGTTCTGTTTCAACTGTGGCCGCCATAATCCCAATCACAGTAGCTCGTCCTGTCCTGAACCTCCAGGCTGCTCCAAGTGCCCCGGGCATCACTTGTCACTGTTGCACAAGGAGAACAACATGGGACATCGCTTCAGGCCTAAGAGGAACACTGACTCAAATGGCAATGTCAACCAAGAAAATCCCCCTGCTCCTACCATGGTTCCCCAACAAGGCGCAGAACAAGGCGTATGACCCCAAGTCAGCAAAAACCATCAAGCAGCAATAAGCTTAACCAAATTTAGTACTGCGAGAGCTCAAGTCCTGTTGAATGTAGTGCCAGTTACGGTTACAGTGGAGGATGGCAACTCCCTTTCCACGTATGCATTCCTTGACAATGGGTGCACCGACACCCTCATTGATCGCGAGCTTGCCAATCTGCTTAATCTGAAAGGGACTTCAGAGCAAATTGGTATCAAAACAATCAGAGGCAGTGAAGAATCAGTGGAGACTCAGCGAGTATCGTTCACCCTCGGTCCTGCAGAAGGGTGTGGCAGTGACATAGAAGTCGATGAAGCATATGTGCTCTCAGACCTTAAAACTCTTTTCCCTAGCCCGCACCGAAAATGATGTTTTCATGCATCATTTTTGTAAGATTCGTAGCGCAGCGGCCTTTTCATCGATCGCGCTGAAATTTGGCGTGTTTACTGGGGAGATATAGCCCCAGTTTCCCTGAAAATCTCGGCTTTCTAGCTTTCAAGACGCCTACATGACGGCCTTTCTAAGTCAGGCAATTTGAGCCGATGCGATGACCAAATTTTCAATCGATCGCGGAGCTCTCGCGAAGCGGTTTTTCTAAAGTTTTTCAGCCGAAAAATTACACTACATGCTTCGGAATAGATAAAGAAAAGGATTTGTGGTTCATTGGATGGGATTTCAAGCGTTAAAATCACTGAAAAGGTAAGATTAATTATTTAGCGTCACAATTGCGTGTCTGGAGCACATGGTCCTTTGATCTCACAGAATTGTGTTTTTCCTCAAAATATTCGCTTGTTTTCGCTTTCGCTCGCACATATTTACCTTTATTACGTGTCCAGTGAATAGTTTTATCCTCTGGGATGAATTCTCCGTCGAAAAATCGGTTATTTGGGTGTTTTTTGGCAAACAGATGATAATTATTCGTAATGCGATCGCTTCCGTTGCCGTTAGCAACGGGTCGCAAATTTGACACTGTCATCACCTTATCACATTACGCATTGATCGCTAATCCGATTATTTCAAAATATCCAAAAATATTCGTGCCTCATCAGTTTTCGGTCAAATTTATGTCCAAGAAAGTATATAAATGGAAGAAAATTTTATTTTCCAGCCAAAAATTCGTAATCAACGCTAAATGACCAAATTTTGCCTGGAAAACATATTTTACTGTTATTTTTCTTACATTTTTTCGTTCAACTTTCGCTTTTATAAAAGGTTTCAGTTGTCTGTAAATAAGTTATATGCTGTTGGAAAGCTTATTTTTTTAGCTTTAAAATGATGTATTTTTTTCCCTCTAACTTTAAATATTTTTTGAGAAAAAAACATTTTTTGGCGATGGCTGGTTTCGCGCGTCCAGGAATGCTAGGGAAAAGAGTTAAAATCAAATGGAGTAAGTTTTACCAGAGACAGTGGATGTCAGCGAGTATCCACACTTGCAAGATCTGAACTTCCCAGAAGTTGACCTCCATCAGGTGTCAATAATTGTAGGGAACAATGTCCCTGGTGCGCACTTGCAAAATGAGGTCAGGGTACCTCCAGACAACAATGGCCCCTATGGTTACCAATGCCCACTTGGCTGGAGCCTTGCAGGGCCTCTAACCAACAGAGAAAGAGGGAAGGCAGCAGTTAACTTTTTATCAGTTGGCATTCAGCCTGTGGATCAGATAGAACATTTCTGGAAAATCGAAGATTACGGAGCAGCCAAGGAGAGTGACAAACCATTGTCAATCGAGGATAGGGGAGCATTGAAAATCCTTGAGGAAACTACCACCTTTATTGACGGGCGTTATGAAGTTGGTCCTCTGTGGAAGGACGACGAGCCACAACTACCAAATAACCGCGCCCTGGCAGAAAGGCGAGCAGAGATGCTCAGACGGCGCTTAACTAGAGCTGGTAATGAGGAAACTGCGGCAAAATACCGAGCAGTTATGACTGAGTACATCTCTAAGGGGTATGCTCGCAAACTTACCCCTGAAGAAGCAGCCAAGGAGAGTTGGTGCACATGGTATCTACCCCATCATCCAGTGACTAATCCCAATAAACCTGGAAAGCTTCGCATTGTCTTTGATGCCGCAGCTGAGTTCGCAGGAACGTCCCTAAACAAGAACCTTCTTCAAGGCCCGGATATGACCAATAGCCCTGTTGGAGTGCTACTGCACTTTCGTCAAGGAAGGGTTGGGCTGGCTGCAGATGTGGAAGCGATGTTTCACCAAGTGCGGGTGCGAAAGGAAGATCAAGACACCCTACGCTTTCTGTGGTGGTCAGATAACTACACTGAACCTCCAGATGTCTGTCATGGAAGTACACATATTTGGAGCTACTTCTTCTCCCTGTGTCACAACTTCTGTCTTAAGAAGAACTTCCTGTGACAACGCAAAGGGGTTTAGCCCCGAAGTCCCTACAATCGTCGAAAGGAACTTTTACGTTGACGACGCTTTGCCGTCATTTAGCGATGAAGACTCTGCAATCAAGGGGGCATCTAACTTAGTCGAAATTTTGGGACGTGGTGGATTTCGTCTAACTAAGTTCATGTCCAACAGCAAGGATGTCATGTCCACAATACCTGTTGAAAGGAGAGCGTTGCCAGACCTCAGTCTTCACCTGGATGAGTTACCGGTGGAAAGGGTCCTTGGAGTCCGTTGGTTTGTGCAATCTGACGAGCTAGGCTTCGAAACCAAGAACTTAAATCGTCCTGAGACAAAACGTGGAATCCTGTCTTCTGTCTGTTCACTGTATGACCCTCTTGGTTTTGCCGTGCCTGTGGCCCTTACTGCAAGAGCTCTCATACAGGATATCTGGAAGGCGAAACTAGATTGGGACCAACCACTGAAAGAGCACTTCTTGAAGCGATGGAGATCCTGGACCACTCAGCTGTCATCTCTGTCTGAGCTACGTATCCCACGCAGCTACTTTCCTCCTGAAGGGGATGCAGCCAAGTGCAAATTGCAGCTACACATTTTCTCTGATGCTTCAGAAATCGGTTATGGCGCATCAGCATACCTGAGGATTGAGGATCCAGATGGTCCTACCCATTGCTTGTTTATCATGGGAAAGGCCCGAAATGCTCCAGTGAAATTCACAAGCATACCCAGGCTTGAATTACAAGCAGAAGTCCTTGCTACACGCCTAAACAGGATGCTGAGGGAGGAGTTAGACCTGTGCATTCAGGATACTAAGTACTGGACCGACAGTGAGATAGTTCTTCACTATCTGAAAAACGAGAAGCGTCGATTCCAAACCTATGTTGCCAATCGGGTGCAAGAAATCAGAGGAAATTCAAAACCAGATGAGTGGAATCATGTGCCAGGATTTTTGAACCCAGCAGACGATGTCTCACGGGGCTTAAACCCCTTGGAGCTGAGCGTAAACCACCGCTGGTTACGAGGACCTGAATTCCTTTGGCAGCCAGAATCACTTTGGCCTAATGCAGACCTGAACGAAGTCCCAGACTCAGCTCTAGAATTGAAGAAAGAAGCTCACACCAATCATGCCGATGTAAATACCATCCTCGCTTCTTCAAAGACAAATGCCGTCCCACAGAGTTTGACGATTGTAACAGCCAAGGAGGTTATAGATCGGATACTCAGCAGTTGCTCTAATTGGAACCGGCTTAGGCATCAAGTAGCATGGTTGATCCGCTTTATTCACTTTCTTCGCAATAGGAAGACCATTCCGACGGGTCACTTGATCTTAGAAGATTACGATGCCGCCACCACCGCGATTGTAAGAATCATCCAGCAATCATCCTATCCTCAAGAGATCAAAGATCTAAAGACCAGAGGTGAAGTGAAGTCATCTAGTAGCATAGTGAGCCTTAACCCGGTACTTGATGGGCATGATATTCTGAGGGTGAGGGGACGTATAGTACACCCACCAGTCGCTGATGCTGCCGGAAATCAGAGACCACCCCATAATGGCTATGATGGTTTGCCACACACACGAGTCAATTGGCCACCTGGGACGCGAACACGTTATATCCAAGCTCCGCGAGAAGCTGTGGATTCCCCAAATCAGAGTGCTGATCTGTTCTATCCTTGGAAAATGTATCCTCTGCAAAAGGTTAAATGCCAAGCCAATGATCCAGCAAATGGCACCTCTCCCGAGAAGTCACATGATGGCGTACAAAGCTCCCTTTTCATACTCGGGTATGGATCTTTTTGGGCCTCTGTATGTGAAGCATGGAAGAGGCACGGCGAAACGTTGGTGCTGCTTATTTACCTGCATGAATACCCGCGTCGTTCACCTCGAATTGGTTCAGTCAATGGGCACAGATGACTTTATAATGTGTTTACGAAGATTCATTAACCGTCGTGGTGAAGTGACTGAGATAAGATGCGACCGTGGATCGAACTTTGTTGGAGCAGAACGCGAGTTGAGAGAAGGGCTTGAAGAGTGGAACCAGCAACAGATTGATAGTGAGCTGCTTCAGCGAGGGTGTAAGTGGATCTTCCAGCCACCTACCGCCTCAAGTATGTCAGGAGTTTGGGAGCGCCTGGTGCGCAGTGCTAAGACTGTCATAAAGGCAATCCTTGGGGTACAAGTAGTCACAGAACCAGTTCTTCAAACCCTGCTGACAGAAGTTGAAAGAGTACTAAATGGGAGGGCCCTCACCGCCAATTCAGATGATCCTAACGACTTACAGCCACTCACACCTGCGCACTTTCTCATGCAGAGGAAATCCATCTGCCTACCTCCAGGCGTATTCGAGAAAGCAGACCAGTACAGAAGAAAGTGGAAGCAAGTCCAACTTCTTGCTGACTTATTTTGGAAGAGATGGGTATGCGAATACCTTCCGACCCTGCAAATCCGAGGAAAATGGTGCAAAGCCCTTCCCAACCTGAAGCGAAACGCCCTAGTTCTGCTGGTTGATGATAACGTACCAAGAGGTCATTGGAACCTTGGTCGCGTCTTGGAGGTTTACCCTGGACCTGATGGAATGGTACGCACTGTCAAAGTCAAGACCAAAGACTCCATCTTTATACGACCAATACAGAAGCTCTGCCTGTTAGAGAATGACTTAGAAACCATGAAGAAGGAACCTAAATAGACTCTTGGGCATTCTGACCGGATTGTCCCAAGGCGGGCAGAATGTTTAGTCTAGAATTTAATGAACAAACTTGGACGTGTCGTTTTCCTTTGTTTTTATTTCTTTGGACAATTCGTACCATGTTACATAAGGGCATCGGCATTTAGTCACATGATCACAGTGAATTTGCTTTTGCACGTGCTCACAGATTGTAGCGTATCTTGTCCTTCAAAGCGTTTTTCTGTCCGATATCCTGCACAGAATGTAAGTTTTATCGTCTGTGGTATTTCCTTATTAGTTGTTCTTTAAGTTTGTCATTTAATTTTATTCTTTCTTAGTTTTCACCGTTCATGACGAATCAAATAGCTTTCGATGCCACGAGGTTGTGATGTTTATTCGAGTGGAAATTAAAGCTTACAAACGTCAATTATTATCGTGCGGACACAACACTCATAACTTTTCTGGTTGGTTTAATGTATCACACAATGATTCTCATGCTCCTGTTTGTTTTCTTGTATTCCAATAATTGGAGTTGAATACATTTGCCCAATATTCTGTATTAGTATATACTAAAACAGTGGATAGCATTGAAGGCACGCTCTGATTGGTTACTCAAACAAAGAATAGGTTTGCTATTCATCTCTGAGTAACTGGCCCAGGATTTGCCCCCAAAAAGATTGTTATTGTTGCAGGAATAAATAATAATAAATTATTAGTTAAAATCACCTTTTCGTGTTTTAGTATAAAGTAATTTAACAACTATTCACCTGTACAGTTGGTGTCTAGTGGTTGATATTTACCAGCAAGGTAATATCCACCACTAGCCACCTCTGATTTGGCTTGTTAATTATTAGTATATACCACAAAACTGAATAGTGCTCTCCACATGCGCTGATTGCCTAACTCGGAGGTGACTAGCCAAGTACTATTTAACCCTGAGTAGCTGAAGTGAAAACAAATGGACTCTGGTGCGCAAGATTTAAAATTTCCAACCACATAATTTACAAAAACAATGTAGTTTTTGGGTTCACTCTTTATTCAGCTGGTGTGGTTATCACTACAACAGTTATTCACCTCAGTGTCCGTGAATAATTATTGTTAATTATAGTATAATACTTATTGACCTCAATATTATTGCAAGAATGACGTACATGTAGATGGTGCCATCAGTCAATCAATCTGGATCAAAAGGCACAATACATACCGATATTATTGTGAACCATATAAAGCTTTGATAAAAGTTTTGAGTACCACTTTCGACACGAAAATATGTTAACTTTACTATGCGTCGACATGACGCAAGATTCACAAAATAGCATTTGCCCTGAAGTTTATCGGTTTCACAAAAATGACACCTGTTGCTTGAACAAAACAAACCCTCGTTTTAGCTCGAACGTTGGCATAACTTCCACTCCTTGCAGCCTCTGATAGTGACGAGTTGCAGGTGCTCTTGGTTCATCACCACCATCATCAGAATGTTCAGTTGTAACTATGTGAGCATCTCTACGACCCTCGTGTTCATTTTCATCGAATTCAACGATCGTTGCTTGGCTGAAGCGAATCTCTCTTGCTTGAAGAAGTGTTCTCATCATGAGAAGGCAGTGGACAGAGTTGAGTTAAAAGGCCGAGATCGACTGTCTCAGCACAAAAGAAAATATTAGAGCAAAACTAAACACTTACCGTCCATTAGCTCAGCTTTAGAAGTAAGAAAACAAAAATTCCCCGTGCACCATTCGTCGATGGATTACAGAGGAATTGCATGCAGTTGATATATTAAAAGCGAATAATGAGGAAATCGTGCTATCAAGCCGAAATAGTACGTACTGTGTACTGTGTGCACTATACAGTACTAAGCACTATAAGCAGCGTACTATAGTATGTACTACAACATGTGATGCCCGGTAATTTGTGTATCATTTTGACGGGTGATACCCGGCACTCTCTGTGCGAATCGGGTGCTCACTCGTAATCATTCTGCCAGTCACATAGGTGACTGGTCAGTGGTCGTCGAACAAGATGGCTGCAAAATTTGAAGCTCTGAGATAACAGAGAAAAAATCAATTTTTCGTGTACTTTTCTTTTTATATCTATCTAATAGCATGTTGTGATTTTGTGTTACTATGTCGTCAAACAACACCTCATAAACTCTGAATTACCCTCTATTTATGACTGGCTATGCTCAAATAAGCTAACTTTAAATTTAAGTAAGACAAAATATGTAGTATTCCAACCACGGCAAAAACTTAATTATAATTTATACACCCCTCTTAAACTAGCGGATCAGTATCTTGAGCAGTCTCACAGTGTTAACTACTTAGGATTAATTGTTGATTGTTCCCTATCATGGCACCATCATATCGATTATATTAGTAGTAAAATCAGTAAGAGCATAAATATTATTGCAAAATTAAAACGTCATGTACCCAACAAATCTGTAACAAGTATCTATTATGCACTTATATATCCTTATTTAACTAATGGCTGCCATATCTCAAGTGGCAAAGCTGCAAAACAAAGCTGCAAAACAAAGCTGTAAGAATCATCAATGAGGTACCACTTCGTGAGCATATTACTCCCCATTATGTAAATCTTGGCCTTATTAAATTTCCTGATATCGTGAAGTTAAAAACTTGTCAACTATTTTATGATCTTATCTTTTATATCTGAGCAACATAATTATACTACTCGAAACACATCCTTTCAGCATCTAAATCCCAGTTCTTTTAGAACAAATATAAGGAAATTTTGCCCAACAATCATTGGATGTTATTATTGGAATGATATTCCTCTATTCATTGGTAGTATGTCATAAATATCTATTTGAAAGATCTCTTTTTCAGAATTATTTTGCTCAGTACTAACTACTGCACTTACTGTTTAGTATCCCTTAACTATGTGTTCCTCGTTTCTTTTGCTTATTGTAATTATCTTTTATCTTAAAATGAAATGTAACTTAATTTAAAAGGCATCAAACTAGTTTACCTATATCCTTGCCCTTCTCCATTTACTTTAATTTGTAATTCTCTAAATAAATGGGGGAAATAAATGAAATGAAAATGAAATGAAAAAATGAAAACATAGGTCGTCTGTTGATCGCCAACTTTCCATCGTTGTTTAAGATCGATTTGAAAAGGTAAGCACATAAGAAGCAAAACTGTTTTGGTTTTATGTATGTTGTCACAAGGCTCGTACGCGATCCCTTACATAAATGGAATTTTGATTCAGGGCATTGCTGCCTTGCATTAAACTGCCAGTCGGGCGAGTCACGAGACGGATTTACAAACATTTTTCAATAAAAAAATTCAGAGTAAAGAAAACTTAGGACAACAAAAAGGTTAAAGAACGCGATTTTTATTCAGAGGATGAAATTTCAAGTCTTCAGGTTTCCAAAATAGGTAAGAATAATATTTGGTTCGCTTCCTTTGGCTTACTTTCATCGCGTGGTGGTATAATCAGAAAAACCCAGCAAATATATTCTCATTGTTCACTCCATATTTTACACATTCACCTTAAATTCGATGGCCAGAGTATAGTTTCATCCTCTGGGACAAATATTTAGAAGAAAAATTGTTAATTTGGGTGGTTTCTAATGATACGTCTTGTCACTAAGTAACGGGCCGCAAAATCTCGTTTGGGATGAGCCATGAGGACGTACACAAAACATGGACCCCAATGGACCCCAGGTCCATGGACCACCCATCATTTCGTAAAGTTACAAGAAGAAACATCTTTAGAAGAAAGAGAGAAGTGATCTTCACACTCAACTGGACAATTAATGCAATAATTACTTATTTTTAGTCAAGCTTATTTTTTTTACAAACAAAATCGTGATCTCAAAAACAAGACCATGGTAGCCCACAGTTGGTCACAGTTAGCATTGCTACTCTAGGTGGGCCAGTTACATACATTGTACTCTACGGCAATATTAGGCCCTGTTTACAAGCAGGTAGGAGGGTCAAAGATAGCCTGGGTTTACAAGCAAAATTTCACAGGTAGGGTAAATTACCCTACCACCTGGGACAACTTTGCATGCTTGGTAACCACCAGCATCGCAAACACAATGGAAACCGCTAAAAAGTTAGGCAAGGTAGTCAAGCTGTCCCTAGCAGAGCGTTTACAAGGCAGCTAGGGTTACCCTAGCGCCAGGGTAACCCTAGCTGCCTTGTAAACGCTCTGCTAGGAAGAAAAAAGAAATGTGTGAGTGCTACGGTAACCCTCTTGCTAGTAACCCCAGCACTAGGGTTACCCTACCTGCTTGTAAACAGGGCCTTCCTGGCTCTCACAACAAAGTAAACAAAAAGACTCTTAAAAATTCACAATATTACAAAAACAAATGCCTTGTACATAAGAGAGAAAAATGTTCTAAAAGTTATGTGAGATACTAACAAAAAAATATTTTAGCCTAAAAACAATTTAGAAAACACAAAAGAAAAAGAGAGATCGCATCCTGAACCTGGCTGGTTGACTTCTGGATTTTGCTCAAATAGTTTAACATCAACCTTGGACAATGAGTAGTTTTTCGGGATGATGTGAACGGACCAATAGAATCCCTGGAATATTAGTTTTAATATGGCATTGTATTCCTGCCAAAATTCAATCTTCACATTTCATGTTTCTTGCACATTTCACCTTTGATTGATGTGATTTCGCGTTTCTCTTTTCTCTGTGTTATGTGACAATCTCTGTTTGCGAGATTGATGCATGCTACTATTCGATACATTTTTTAACTGAGAGGAACTGAATGTAGCCTGTGCAATGAATAAGTGTGCTTGGCTAAGACGGTTCATGGGCTAGCCTACCCAAGTTTACATTTCAATTAATTTTCTATTTCTGAACTTTCCTATGTGATTTTGTTGTCCAACTGTTCCTTAAATAGAACAAGAATAACAACTCTCCTTCGAGAAACTATTAACAACTTACTATGTTTCTTACAAGAGGATAAATGAAAAATAATATTAATGATAACAAATAATAAACTGAACAGAAAACGAATGAATGTCAGTTATGATTCCAATGACTACTTGACTCAGCACTTTGTTAGGGGTTCCTTCTTTTAAGACTTATTAGAAGAGACTTGCAAAGAATTATAAACTGCTTTCTTTCTTGACCTGTATAATCTGACCATGTTGTGCGGAGTTTTAGTTAAAGCTTTTCAGCCTGTATATCACCGAATGAGAAATTATTGATAACTATTGTGCTTCAATACATAAAACAATTTTTAATATTTATTAAATTTTATTCTTTCAGATTGACATTTTTCAAGTCTAATCGGAGTGGCCATTCAATGGCAATTGTCAAAAAAGGGCTCCTGGATGGTAACACTCTAGCAGAAGAATACTCTGCATCACATGAATAAAAAAATTTTTTTTTCATCTCAGTTTCACCAGGTACAATGTATGCAATGCATCTTGTCTTTTTCCCTCCTTATTGGAAGGTGTTTTATTCCTAACTTGTACTAGCACCTTCTTTGGTAACTATCTCCAACCTTATAATCAGATTTCAGACAGTACACTCATTACATGTACATCTACCCTACCCATTGGTCTACTTAAATTGTGCACAATAACCCAATACATTGGGAGACACCATGTTAAAATAAATTTGCTTATTTTATAGGTATACCAGTTACAAGCACAGTAACTGCTGCTTCCACCCAGGGCCCCACTATTGCACAGGTGGATTTGACCACACCACCAAGGGATGGACGTAAGTTATCATTCAGAGATTTATCTAGTACAGTACTTGTAAAGTTTTTATTTTGTAATAAGACAGGTAATAACAATAATAATATTATTTTTGCTCTAGGCTCGACGGGGAATGACAAGGGATACAATAACTGCAGTTATCATTCGATGCATGTTTCTCTTCCTTTTCACTGGTTGAGAGCCAACCATGTGACCTGCAAATAACTGCCTACAAATAATGGTGTGCTCATGCGTAAAATGGCAGCTCGCTTTCTTGAGCTTTCAGGAAGTGATTTAATTGTTGGGAATTGTGAAAACAAACTCAGTCATTGAATGTTAAAACAATTATTGAACTCAATTCCACAAAATATTGTAATCTATCGGTGTCTCATAGATAAATTATTATAATTTGCGTCAGCCTTGGGGAAATAACTAATCACGATATTTTGCTCAACCTTGTCCAATAATTGTTAATTGTTATTACAACCAACTAAAATATGCTATGTTAACAAGTGTATCACGAAAAAGAAATCCATTTGACATTGTCTTTTACACCTATCTATTTCAGCCTCTAAACATGTCATTTTTGCAAATTTTCTAGCATCTACACGCAGATTACTGACTGAAATGGCTTATGGAAGTACCTGGAAGCCCTTTGCGCTTCCAACATTAAAAGTTAGTAGCCAGAGTCATTTTCTCAAGAGCCCAGAATACGCAAATTAACTCAGCACAAGTGGTTTGCCTCAGTTATACATGTAATTATACAAAAGATGTTAATTTGTCACAGATGACTTACATGTTCCAAAAAACTGGTGTGTATCCGGGGATCAAATTTACAAAAAAGCGAGTATGAATCACCTTGTGATGAGTAACATGTAGGCGCTTGTTTGGGCTACTCGTTGAGAAATATGGTCGCCCGTGCTTGCAAATAAGGCGCCTGGGTGACCATAATAGACAACAGCCTTGCATTAAGTAATGACTTTTGCAAGTCAGACTCTAAAACCTGATTATTGCACAGTACTAATCAAATGTAAGTTACCAGGTGTGTCACGTTTCAGGCGCACAACGCGATTCAATTAATTTTGCAATTTCAATTAATTTGACATAGCGATTAGCAATATTGCACAATCAGACCCTCCCAAAACCTAAACTTTCGGGGATGCATGCACCAAGACCCTCTTGCTCCGGCAGGTACAAACGCAGGTCACAGATCATTGTTTTACCTATACAGAAAGTATTCTAAACATTCATAAAAGCTAACCTTAGGCCTAATTAGGCCTAGAGAAAAGTATCCTAAACATTCATAAAAGCTAATTTTAGGCCTAATTAGGCCTAAAGAAACGTTTTTAGGCCTAAGGTTAGCTTTTATGAATGTTTAGGATACTTTCTGTATAGGTAAAACAATGACCTGTGACCTGCATGTTGTACCTGCCGCTCTTACTCAGCCCTTTGGGCTGAGTCATTGGCCGCCTGTTACTGCAATTTTGCCGTCTGTTTGGAAATCTACTGAGAACCCTGGATTCTTTGTTTGCACAAATTTTATAATCATAAATGTCAGGGCATAGTGGGCAGTCATCAACATTTTGTCATGTGAGGTGCGCAAGCACTTGTTCATAATGTATCTTTTATGGTTATATTTGACGTTGTTAAAGTAAATGCTGTTTGTCATAAGTATGAGCTTATAGGTGAGGTACAATACATTTGGAAACATGAAGTTTCTAAGTTACCTTTCCGTGCAATATGAAGAACAATGGTACACCTAGAGACATGCCATACTATACACTTTTCTCTTCAACAGGCAGCATTAATAAGCAAGTTTTAACTGAGGTACCAGAAGAGGGTAGGTATTGTAAAATGTTGCTTACTGTTAATCATCTATAGTAATTTAACAGCTAACCATGTATCATTGTTCATGTACTGTATACAATAACCGGAAATTTCATGTGTGCACTTTAATATGTAATATGTCATAATTTATTAATTTTCATTTTTAGTTGGTCAAGTATGTGAAGTGTTGGATTTTTTTGGACTGGCATCAAGTATGTAACAAATAAATAATTATATTGATTCTCAGCATATCTTTGGAAAGATAGCTGGCTATACATTGATGCATCCTTGTGGCAGAAAAAATACCTTAAGCTTGTGGTTAACTGTAGATTACAATGTTTGCATGTGTAAGGGGAATACCTGTATGAATTGGAGACTTATCCAAGTTTCTTTCTGAAATAACTGAAGGGACTAATTAGTTGACATTTGGCACTCCTATTATTGAAAACAACTATTGCTAGTTACCTTTTCCCATTCAACGTTTAAGATATAGAGACAACACATGACTTGTCATATCAAATCTTAAGTAAGGGTGTATGAATCTTTTTCCCTTAGTTTCTCATTTCAAAGTAAAAAAATTACATTTGAACCTTAACTACATGTATGTTCATCAATTTTTACATTTGACAAACCTTTTCATTCTTACAGAGCAGAAGAAGATAAAAAGTTATGTGAGAGGAAGGACAGAGAAGGTTGCCATGGTTGTTGAGGACCAGGTAACAATCACTACAGGGGGAAATCTACCTCCATTTCTGGTACACACATTGGAAGACGTACATGGGAGATGTTGAATTATTAATGTCGACTTACTGCCTCAATGTTTAAAGTGCTTATGAAGTAAAAAGATCGATGATGTCACAAACTGTACCACGGCAAAAAAAGCCTCATTCACCAATAATTTTACCAAATAGTGAACTCTAAGAAAATCCGAAGTTAATCTTGCATTTTACCATTTCAGAAAATGAACGGTGAATTTAATGTTCACTATCTGTGAACGTAAGGAAAACATGCAGTTTATCCCGCGTTTTCCTGCACGAGGAAAAGCCCGTTGAATAGCTTGTCTGCCGGAGTGTTTTTCTGTAGTTTTCCTCACGGAGTGAACACGGCATTTTCCTACGATTTTCCATCAGTAATTAGTCACGGTGAACACCATGAAAACATGATGTTCACAAGCGGTTTTCTTTCACTGTATGAGGCTGGTAAACGGCTTGTTTTCTTGATCGTTTTCCTTGAGTTTTCCGCGACGATTGAACATGGTGTTTTCATGTAATTTTCCAGTGGTAATTTGTCACGATTAACGCCATGAAAACATAATGTTCACCAGTGGTTCTCCTGCACTGTGTAACGCTAGTAAATGCCTTGTTTACCTGATCGTTTTCCTGCAGTTTTCCAGAACGAGTGGACATGGCGTTTGGTTCTGGTTATGAACCTTACAACCTTCAAAAACGACAACAACGTTGTCGCAATCGATGTTGAATTGACCGTGACAGTGAACAATTTATTGCTTTCGCTTGGCACGGATTGGCCGTTTTTATGCTAGAGACGTTAAAGTCGTCTCAAGATGACTTTAACGTCTAGTATAAAAACGAGAAATAAGACAGACGCATTTAACGTCTGACGACTTTAACGTCTTGTTTTAGGTGCGTCGTTGAGACGCACTTAACAGACGACTTTAACGTCTCAGACGTTAAATGCGTCTAGTATAAAAACGGGACGCCCTAACTTGGACGCATTTAGCCCTGAGTCCTTTGTTAATCTGCACTTCGTTCCTTCCTTGTTCTCTTGGTCGACAAGACAAACCAGCCATGTGCCGTGGCTAAATCTAGTTCCTCGTCCATCGCCAGAAAATGCTGATTCCTAGACTGATTTCTGTCACAAAAAAATATTTGCATCTGTCCTTCCAGGCGACGTCGAGACATAAATTTGAGAAGCTGCAATTCCGCCACGTTTATTTGCTCATATATTCGTGAGTTAACGTTTATTTGGTGCCGAGTTTGCTCGTGCCCAGTGTCTGCCGATAATAGAACCTAGTCATTTTTTTAGCAAAATCTTGTTTTTGTCCGTTAGTTTGTCTACTTTTATGCGTCCCGTTTTTATACCAGACGGCTTTACCGTCTCAGACGTCAAATGCGTCTTGACGACTTTAACGTCTCTAGCATAAAAACGACCACTCGCAAATTAATTACGCAGAATTTAATCGAAACATTTGATTGGTTGTATTCTCGAAAAAGGGTTTGTTTTGTGCACCGTCAAGGCCAAAAATGAAACAAAAAGACGTGTTGAGTTTCATAACCATCTCCATGCATTAACAATGGTTGAAATTGTCCCGCTGGAATTAGTCGCAGTTAACACCATGAAACTTGGTCTTTATCAGCGGTTTTCTTAGACTCTATTACCAGCCGCTGTTTCGGGAAATGAGCAGCCTACGGTTTCCTTCATTGTGTAACACTACCGAACGCTTCTTACCTCGGGTTTCTAAAGTTTTCCTGAAGGTTTGGTTACTAAGCCATCGCAGGTAAGTAAAGGTGTATGGACGACACATGGCATGGACAACATGGCGGACAGTTTGAGAAAGGAATTTTTGTTTTACTGGAATCATATCACCCAATGCCCGGATACTCAATGCACTGGGAAGTTTGGAAAATGAATACAAACACCTTTGAACCAAACATGTTTTTGTAAGGCATTATTTTAAAAGAACCGTAAACACAGCGGTTTTGTAGATCGCCAGCCTAGCCACGACACACCCCAAAAACATTCTGCACAACAAATTATGGGACAACTGAGCCAATGCTGTGTGCTTCATTAAGATTCATGTTCATTGTGACAATTATTGATGATCACAGATGTTCCAACTATTTAATTAAATGGTATGGTCTCTAAGAAGGCAAATGAGAACAGAGATCACAAGTATTCTAGAAAACTATTGAGTTGTATCATTTCTGGTTTACACTTTTTTTCTAGAAACCTATCTTCACTCAGGTGTATAACAGTGGAAACTTATTGTAATTCTAAAACAACATCCAGCATTTTAAAGAGAATTATTTGCATTTTACTAAAGCTTCAAAAGAAAGAAAGGTGGACTATCATGATGTAATGGGCAATTAAAAACTAGCAGTGAAAACTCTATTAAACAGACACTCTCAGGGCTTTTCTAGGAGGTCTATAAAGACTCAGCAATATTTGGTAGTGACTTTTTTACAAATTTAAATTGTGGATGACAGTCATGGATAACAGAAAAATTGACTCTTAATTGAAAGCTAAATGTGCATGTATGGACTCATCACTGATCAATCGCCTTCATCAAGAATGCTATCAATACTGCAATGCAAGTCTGCTTAATAGAAGTTTTTAACATTACAATAAACATTACCAAAATAAAATTAAGAGACACTGATTTTGGGACCAAACTAAGTGTCTGCTTAATAAAGGATGTCCCCTTAATTGGGGGTTTGCTTAATAGAGGTCTCACTGTATATCAAAACACTAATCTCAGGTCATCTTGTCACTGCAATAACAGTTTCTCTCTTATAAATTGTTTCTCCCAATGCACAATGAGATTTGATTCTCTGAACTGGAATAAAGCAGGCAGGTCCAAATACATCAAACATGTTACACCAGATTTCCACCGGGACTCCATATGAATAGCGTTCAGGATGTACAGAATACCAGTTGACCCGTGCCATGTAAAATAGGCATCTGCGTTCTGATGAATTAGGCAATGTTGATTTGATCTTTACACAGTGCCGGAAAAATGTTAACACTTGTCCTGGTCTAATATCGTCAGATCCTGTGTCGCAGGCCAGTGACCCTTCAGATCCTGCCCAGTTTGCTACAACAAAGGAATTTCTTGCAGTCTGGCTTTCCAGTGATCCATATAGCTCTGGTCCAACTCTGATGGATTTGAATTGTGCAATAGTAAAGGGCATTTCAATAGTGGTTGTCTCGTCAAGGTCCAAAAGTTTCTTATACACTGATTTCAGCACATTTAAATCCTCACAGTCAAGTGCAGCATCTTTAGGTGAAGAGGTTGCACAGATACAATTATTGTTGTCCACTGTCCAACTGCAGGAATGCAAATCACCAACTGATACTTCTCTGTGTTCCTGAAGACTAAGGTATTGCTCTATTGGCTCCTGAGTATCCTTGACTGAACCTGAACCTTGGCAATTGTCAAAAAATTCCTTAAAAGTGTCCTGGTACATCTCAGGGTACTTGAAGTCTTTAACTTTACTTTGCATTAAAAACTTTCTCATCAGCTGAATTTCAATTGAACGGTTATTTGTGTGGAAAGAGCCCAGGATACCATTAAATCTTTCAAAACTAAAGCACCAAAAGGCATGAAATGGACCATAATCTAGTAGGCACTCCTTTATGTGCCCATGTAAATGCATGTTAGGAGTGACCAGGTCCTGTCCATACAGTTTCTCGAACATTGTACAAAATTTCATCAAATACGAGTCCCCTATTTCAATATCATCATCTGTCAGGACTCTCTTGCCCAGTCTCTTGCACGCAAGGACAAAATGACGCCAACACTCCAGGTGATTATCAGGCAGAAGTCCTTTGAGAGCAAATATTGAATAAATAACTGTCCAGTTTTTCCACTGATCTGCAGTGAATCCTGAAAAGCTACAGGAAATCTTTCCAGGTATGCGCCCAATATCTTGTGGCACTGTCATTGAATCAACCAGTTCTTGAATTCTTTGAAAGTCTTCATCACTTATGAAGTCATTTTTCTCATTCAGCCATACATTCTTCATCATGTGCTTGGCTGTCCCAAGATACAGATTATGCATTGGGTCCACAACAAAGTAACGTATACAGTCAAAGTATTCTAGTTCTTGCAAAACTGAATATCTGGCACCTAACTGAGAACAAAGTTTCTGTTGAGCTGCAGGGCTACTTTCACCCAGTGTCCTTTTCGCTGAACACTTATGTTCTGAGGAGTTTCTAGGGGGCCAATTTTCACGATCGAAACCACTGAAATTAAGTCCTTGTCCGGATGAAAAATCTTTCTTGCATCGAGAACATCCCTGTGATGCCATGTGTCCAAGGAATCCTCCAATTTTCCGTGTAGCAGGGATATCTGATGAAACACATATTAGCCCCACTTTGATTGCCCGTTTAAAGAAACTACCATGAACAGCAAAACGCTCTTTACAGGCCCAGAGTGTCTGTAACTCCTTGACAAGTGGTTCAAGAAAAGTGTTCGCAGTTAGTTTTGGTTCTGAAGGCCCAGGTAAAATGCCAACAACAATAATATTCTCCAGTTTGTACCTTTCGTGGCGAGGCAGATTAAGTAGGACAAGATAGACTACTCCAACAGATCCAGGAGAATGCTTGTATGGCCTAAACCAGTCAACATTAAGCATAACAGCCAGGCTGTTACTGTGAGAAAGAAACCCAGCTGACGAAAGCTCCTTCCAGACGTTTCCTTGATATATGTCTGTTTTGACATTGCCAGGGAAGATCTGCTTTCTCCATTCTTGGCACTTCATCCAAAATCCAGGTCTACCAAAGAGTTGTTGCAAAGACCTTATAACAGAGTTATAAAGATACACCATCTTTGGATAAAGAAAAGTCTTTGTTCCAGTGCGAACAGTCTTCAGGAGTAATTCATCACAAGGACCTAAGCAATAAAATGTTGATAAATTAAGAAAACAGACAGAGGAACTGTGAAGTACACATTTATATTTTAAAAAAATCAATAATTTTTTATTTCATTATATTTTTCTTTCTTCCAGACTCACGGTTGTGAATCATTTCCCTATTACACAATCTGAAAAGTTAATACTTGATCGATACAAAGCTTGCCAAATGACTGGGAACCAAAGTGACAATGTTACACTGTACCATGATACACCAGGATTATGTTCATTGCTATAGTATTGTCTATGTGAAATGCAGAGACTGGACAGTATAATGTCAAGGGTTAAGGGTGGAGAGATTGAACATTTTGACAAATAATTAAAATTTAGATGACATTTGGCTAGGTAGCAAGAATGGAGATTTCACTCAGCATTTTAGCAATTTATTGTTACACTGTACTTGTTGGAAAATATTCCAGACCAGCCTTTTTTCCATTTTTGTTTTTAACAACAGTTCCCTTTTTTTCCCTCAAAAATTCTCTGCAAGAACCCTGGGAACATTATATCTATTCATCATGTCATAAGTGTGGGAGAGAGAAATATTCATCATTTTCCACGCTTGTGACATGACAAACATCACATCCTTCTCATTTTAATCAGAGATTAAGTTTTATCTTTTTTTTTTCAAATCTGAGTTACAACTGTAACTAAACACTATGTGACCCAAGTTTTAAGCCTTAATTTCAAAAAGACAACTGTTTATTTTAACTGGAATTTTCCTATTTAATGGTCTGCCATTACTAACTTTAAAATCTTGAGAGAGCTGGATTGAGGAGAAAATGACGAGAAACGCTCACTAGTTTAAGAATGCAATGAATTTGTACACGACTGAATTAATATGCAGCATGTGAGTTTCACGCTTTCAGATTTTTAAACTCCTCTTTTGCATACATAATAAACTACGTTTACACGCTGAAATTTGAAGCTATCGAGTAAATGACGTTACTTTTCCCTAGATCCAACCCTCTGAGGTCCAGTCGGTCAGTTTGAATGTGAGTAATGGCGGACCGTGAAATCTAAAACACAAAGTAAACAGCCTTTGGTTGAAAATCAAAGCTCAAAATTTTGCTAGGCAGGTGTTAAGCAAACACTTTTTCAAAATCTGAAGAAAAAGAGGAAGTGATTTTCGTACCACTTTTTAATCACTCACTGAAAAACTATGTCCCATTCAAATATCCTCATGAAAACATACAGTAGCCAATATACTGTATATAACATATGGAAAAAAAATTTTTAACCGTCAGGTTTGGTTGTTCCCTTCATTTCTTGATAAAAGTAGATGTAAGAGTTATGCCTTACTGACAAGCATTTCGTGATGATTTTTAAAAAGTACTGCCCTTGAATAGGCGCTGCCCTTGAGTAAGTGTTGCATCCAAACGTGGGAAAATTTAATAAACACTCTTTCAAGTAAATAGAGTACCTGGTAGATATGTAAGTCAGGGTCAACCCAAGGGAACTGCTATACTGATATACCTGAAAATAATTACCCAATCTACACAAAATTAGGACATTGCTATATAGGAAAAAATTGCTCTACATGAAAGGGATTTTAACTTACAATTCAATATCTATTGAGTATTCTACCCATATTTCTTCGCAAAAATACTGTACCTACCTACATGTAATTTGAAACCCCCTGTATATGGTGTACCCAAAACCCTGGCCGATGCCCTGGTAAGTTACACTATATACCCTGCTAGAGTTAATCAAGCAACAAGAACATTAATTTTTGTACACTAAGGAAACAGTCTCACCTCGTCTACTTCTATGTGGGTGATTTGACCATGGCACAAACTTGCAACGGGCTGACACTTGTCTTCCGCAGCGCTTCTGCATGCATTCTTTATAGTCATACAGAGTTTTGCACTTAGGGCAGACGACATACTTTATGAAGTTATCATTGTTTAACAGTCCAAGATGTTTTCTCAGCTTGTAAAGGGTGTTTGGTAAACGTTTGCCAAGCTCAGCAAAGCAACTGTTCCCATCAAATGTTCCAACTAACCATAGAAAACGGCTTAGAAATTTAAGAAGGATCTCAAGAGCAGTGTCTGTTACAGAAAATCCAGACTGCCAAGATAATAAAAACAATAAAAGCCAAAAAATAAGGGCTCCACATTTATCTGAGGGTGTCGAATTCTCGTTGACATTTTCCCCTTCATCTTCCTGGTCAAAATCCTCCTCAAGATCATGGCCTTCTGAAGGGTCATTCCACTCCTCGTTCACCGAATCATCAGTGTCCACAGGACTGCACTCAGCATTGTCTGTTAAATCGTCTTCATCGTCCTCAAAATAGTCCAGGTCTTCTTCATTAAAGCGTTTCCTTAACCTCTCTCTAAGTCTCCTGCGGATCTCTGGGGACAGTAACCGTCCTGATTCACAGTGAGATTCATCATGATCAACATCAGCTCCTTCCACCTCCTTCTCACGGCACGAACCAAGATCCTCGCTTTCTGTTTCAGAGTTTACGTTCTCATCTGCACAGTCGATTTTGATCTCTTCCTCCAATGAAGCATTGAAACCCTCGTCAGGAGATGCACTTATTTCTGGGCAAACATGCGATCTTGATCCAGAATAAGAGTAGCTGTTTCCACATCGCGAACACTGAATTCGACGTCTATTTCTTCTTTCAAACTTTCGCAGAGAACTTCTTTTCGGCATTCTAATGTTTTCCAAAACCGACACGTAAACTATCCAGAGTTAAAGAAATGTGTGAAAAATGATATAATCCAAGCCGATGACCAAAAATACTTAGGGCTCTAAAAATTACAACCAACAACATAAATGGACCAATCACAACGCTTCTTTTAGTTGCGTGAACAAATCGTCTACGAGGACCACGGGACCGGGAAAACCACTTTGGTCTTTGAAGATTCTTGATAACAGTGTGATCGCATCGCACATCGCTTCTGGCTTAATTTTAGCTGAACGTTCCGTCGATCGAGCAAGAAATGGCGGCTACCCGGAACACCAATATGTCGGAATTCAGGTTGGTTCTGAATAAACTGAAAGATGTCCAGGAGAAGTTGGAAAAGAGTGATCAATCGGCAGTAGCAAACCAGTTGACCGACATCAACGACTCGTTAAGAATCATGGAAGGGAACCAAAGCGATTTTTCTGATGCGGTATTTCAGACCTTGGCACGGATTCAGGCTACCATGGAGAGGGGGTTTAAAGCCATGGACGAGAGGGTTGCTGCTCTTGAAAGCAAAATAGCTGGTTGTGACTCAAGTCTCGCCGAGGGAAGCAGTAGTGACGCTGGAACTCCACCAAGTTCTTCAAGGAAACGAAAAATGCCTCGACACCCCGATCTCTCGGTGAGTAAGCTCAGTTCTCTCGATGACTAATTAATAAGTCTTAGGCTTAGCAAATGATTATCTTGCAATGGTGTTTCTGATGATATAGAACCAAATTTGAAAGCCATTCGATCATTCAAAATTCACGCCATGCATGCAGAATAATTTGTCACACCTTTTGTATGACCGAATTGTTTGATCAAATCGTTGGATCGAGCACGATTTCCTTTTGTAGTTGTGCTATATGTGATGATCTCTTTTCCAACACTATTTCTTACAACATAAGATACTGTATCAGGTCGAAAGCCATTTTCGTTCAAATTTCGCGCCCTCCATTCGGAAATTAGTCGTATCGCCTACTGGTCTATTGTTATTGCACATACGTTCTGCGCATCTCTAGATACTCGGATTTCCTACGGGTGATGCTTACTAATACAGGGATATATTTTTACGCGGTTTAAAATTGTGCAGAGAAAGTAGATCTTAGTAAGTACTATTGGTTCCAAAGAGAAAATTGGGGGCAACCATGCATTTTAAGAGATAACTAAGCTTCAATTTGAGAAAGAACGCCATACATGGCTTTGTATTTTAAATCCTTATACAAATATTGTTCATGAATTATCTTTGAAAAATGCGTGGTTACCCCCAATTTTTTTTTTGGATTTCAATAACACTTGTTAAGATCTACATTTCCCACATAATCATAACCGGGGCAAAAATCCCTTCGAATTAGTAGGCATGGCCCTTTCATAAAATTAAACAATTAAAGATTCAAATTACAGCTTCAAGCGAGAACCTACCCGAACAACCTGAAAAATAAAACACTGTTGGAATTCAAATTCTCTGACAGAAAGACTGCTCTTTTTAATGTAATACAAATTACCTGATCTTAAATGCATTATAAAGGAGACATGGCTTATAGAATCACAACCTAAACTGAAGAAATATTCAAAGAAGCTTAAAATGTTTCTTATAAAAGTGGCAGATCATTATAAAAGAGATAATTCATACCGGTTAAAGCAAGACTGTAGAAGCTTATCTCCTTAACACTGCATAAAGAAAAGTGGTTACATTCATTTGACATGTTTGCATTTTTGTAGCCATTTGATTACTATGCTAATGCAGAGAACGGAAATAACTGGAATATTGTCAGATTGAGTTGCACGTCAAATGCCTGTTTGGAGTTATGTAGGTGTGATTTTAATGGTTTGATGGTTTCCTGGAAACTGGTATTTTTTATTGCCATTTTCAGGGCTATGTGGTAATATTACTGTTTTTTGAGAGATTGTAAAGTTTGGAATGCCTAATCTGTAATTTGTGGTAGATTATTGTTCAACTTACAATTGTGCTTGTATAAGGAGTGGACTGCATTGTTGATTTTCATTTTTTTTCAAAGTCCAATTTGAGATAAAAATTCTTGAAGTGTATTAAATATGGTCAGCATTGTGGGGGTGGGGGAGGAACGTTTGGTTTTGGACGTACAAGGTTGCCATGTAGGAGGAAATTTGCTTCATTTAGAAGGCAGGCCTGGTCTATTGCCCCACTATTCCCTGGGTATGAGGCTACGGGGCTTCCCACTGACAAGTGCATTAGGATACACTTTGCTGTGCATACTATCTTTTGATACCAGATTCTTTTCTGTAGAAGTTAGTCGTTAACTTTGCATCAAACTAGATATTATTATTGTTTTACATTTATGATAGTCACAGTAGGTGAAAGGGCAATTAATGTGTAGGCATAACTGACATATCAGACATAGGGGAATCGACCCTGGACGTAGAGGGTTTGGTCGTAGGTGAAACGACCGACATTCCCTCCAACATACACTTTGTTGTTCTTTCCGGGGGTAGTTTGCTGTTTGTGAAACCTTTACTTTGTCGATGTCTTACCGCCAAATTCCCAATTTGTCTGAGTGACCAGTACATGTAGTTTTCAAAGGGAAAGCTTTAGAGGGTCTTTAAATTAAAGTATCAGTTGTTTATTCATAAACAACAAGTAGGCTTTATAAGCTTTATAAGCTTTAATCTTAAATTTATCTTATTTCTCTCTATTGTTGATCATTTCCAGCACTATATCCGGTCCAAAATGGATCAGCTGGGACTCTTGTGGAACACAGAGAAGAAGTAAGTTTTGTTTAGGGCCTGTTCGCACTACACCAAAAAAATTTGTTCGTCGTTTACAAAGAATTTGCATTGTTGTTTTCCCAAATGTTTTGTCTCTGTTTGTGCATTTGCCTGGGGTTGACAGATTCTGTGGTCAGGGTAGTGTTATTATTCTATCCTTCACTTGCCAGACAGGCGAGTAAACTTAAAAGTGTTTTGGGAATAATTTTTTATGCATAAATCGTTCTGGGAAAAAAAAATTTGGGGGGCTAGTAAAAGTATCTTTAAAGATTATTGTTCCAGAGGAAACCAAGCTTAGGTACAAATTTTAAAAAAAATGTTTGTAGTTACTCTATTCCTGTAAGCTGAGCTTTCCTTAGGCATTATGCAACGACAAAAACAGAACACAAGTTACAGTAAAACCCACCTATAAGAACTTTTAAGAAACCTGTTAGGCTAAGACAGTCCATTTAGACCCCTTTACATGTAAATAAGAACCTGTTTTAGCCTACAATTTTGAATTGGGTTCTTATTTTGAAAAATTCAGTCAAACACTGAATACACAAGTTTAATAAATAAAAGGCTTTACCAGTAACATGTTTGTCCCAGCAGCAACACAGTACCATTGTTTAAATGTTGTTTTTGTTCTGTTTATCTTGCAAAGCTTTGTACAAACTTCATAAATAACACAAATAGGCCACACCCACCAATGACAAATGCCTTATAATTTTATTATATTTTCAAAATAAGAACCTGTTTAAGAACCTTAGTACAGTCTTTAGCCTAATTTTCCAGTTAAGCACCATTCGATAAGAACCTTCTTAGCCTAGCGTGGAAAAACTTGGTTCTTGTGTGCAGGTTTTTACTGTACCTTTATCAAGCACATATTGTCACTGTAGTATTAAATATATGAATAACATTACTTATTGAAGATCCTTAATTGAAGATCTTTGGTAAGAGTAGTAAAGATCTACAAAGATTTTAACAAGATCCTCAAAGGATTTTTGAAATTCCTTGGTGACATTCAGGAAAGATCCACAAAGATCTTAACAAGATCCTCAAAAGGTCTTTTAAAATCCTTAAAGATCCTTGAGGATCTTTGGCAAGAATTTTGAGGATCCTCTAGGATCTGGCAAGCTCCTGGAGAATCTTTAAGGATCTTGGCAAGGAATTTTGAGGATCTTTTCTAAGATCTTTTTTAGGATCCTTAAAGATCTTTATGAAGATCTTTGATCCTTTGAAGATTTTCACCAGGGATGCCCGTGGCATTTTATTATGAGTTCAGTAACTGTTGAATGATAATTTAACTATTTTTCCAACAGGGAGAATGAACCACCCAATCAGACTGTAGTTACCACAATTTTAAAGGAGGTTAAAGAAATTGAACAAATTAAAAACGATTCTCTCTGTACCGAGAGGCGAATTCTAGGTATGTTGTCATTTTCTTCTCATTAGTCACTGTAAATTATACTACTGTAAGTTATGGACCAAGGTTTTTCCCCTTGGATTTATGGGTCAGCGTATTTGTGTAGTATGTTTTGTCAATACCTATCCTCTGTATAGTGATAGTCGATAATGATTTTGATTTGTCTGGTGGATAGCTTTATCTACTATTTGAACAACTGGAGCCAGACGTTTTTGTCCACAAAAACATTTCCAGTTTTAGCAGGCAGTTCAGTACCTCTAAATCAACCAATCACAGCACTCAGAGTTTCTTCTTTCTCCCTTTCTGTGTGGGTTCTCCCTTCTCCCTATTTTTGACATCATTTCTCCCTCCTCCCCAATTTTTTATTCCTTGCCATTTCTTCCTCCTCCCTCAACCATTCCTCTTCCATCTTTGAAGGTCCTACATGGGTAAAATCTTTTTAAATATTTGGACTAATCTTTTCCCCTCCATGAACACAAAATTAATGGCAAAATGTCTTCGAGTTGACCAAAGATATAAGTGCCCTTGCCCCCATGATTGGATTTTATCTTGTTATTTTATTAACTGTAAGTTCAAGTCAGAGTAATATAGAGTTGGAATCGGTGTTGAAAGTTTTTACCGGCTGAACAAATAATGTTTTTCTTGTAGATGCAATTTCCCAAAACTACTGTTCCAATAAAAAAAGGAGGCATCAGTTGGACAATGGAACCTATGAACAGTATCAGAAAGAGCAGAAAAGGAGACAGAGAATCAAAAGAGTAAGGGTCTCTATTATGTACACACAATATGGACAGTTTTGTCTTTTTCTAAAAAAATCTCACTTGCCTTTGCATGAGGAAGAATCTTCTCATTTTCTTTTTATATTTATGACTGTGAAGGGAGTTAGTCCTTCAGGTGCCATCCTGGGAAGCATGCAGACTTCATCTGCTGGGCAATTTAGCAGCATGCAAACTAATATTTACACATAATCATTTTAATGAAGACATGTTGTTTACATTCAGAGGTACAATGAAGGAAGGTGTTATGTTGGAAAGCAGTTATTGGATTTAGTGCTCATTTCTCTTTCTTATTTTTTTAGAAACTAGAGAAAAGACTGAAAGGTGTATCAGAAGAAGAAAAGAATGGCAGACTGTATGAAAGCTTACATCCTAGCCTGATGTCGTCAGATGAATCAGACCAGGAAGAGGAGACACTGCTTAACAGGCCATTGGGATGGAGGGCAGAGGAAGTGTCAAACTTCTTTCAAATGCTAGATATTGGATATAGAACATCTATGTCTAGTCAGCAAAGGCGACAATGTGCAAATAGGAGAGTTGGTCCACCAAGTAGGAGAGGAAGCAGTGATGTCCCAGAGAAGTTACACTGGGCCATCACCTCATAAAGAGTTGAAATACTTTACATCTGTTAAATTTTTTTTTTCTTGATAGTTTTAATAAGTAAATCCTGAACATTAAAAGTTCAAGTTTCAATAACATCACAATGTTTCTTTCCCCAACTGTCTTTAATATTCATATCAATTCAGAAAGACTCAAAACATTTTAATAATTATACTGAATTTTTCTTAAATGCAGTTTTTTATTTTCATATTTTTTATGTACATATTTCAGTCACGTCATAGTGTTTCACATATTTTCTAAATGTTTTTCATGCATTTCTGCCATGTAACTCTCCCAGTAGTGCTTGATCATTTTTAAATTAGTTTAAAGCTCAAATAAACTGTCGATGTGCAGTACACATATCTAATAAGTAAATATTCTCCAAGTCTTGTTTTCATATCAAGCATTTATTAATTATACATAGTTTTTGAGTGTAATTTTCATTGTCACAATTGCAGTCTTCGCTTAAGTTAGCATTCTTTGTGATAGTATAAAGTTGAAACCAAAAAAGAAGCATTCGAAATAGTTTATGTAAAAAAATAGTTCTTTAAAGTGTTTAGTAGTCGATCACCTGTAGAAAACTATTGTTACTCTAAATATTTTGGTTTCTTCAACGATTTACATGTAACAGCGTAAACAAACATCACAACTCGGAAATGCATGCTGAATTTATAGTGTGGACCCCAGAGAACTGTAAATAGACTTTGTTGTTACTCGCGTGAGTGACGAAGATGATTGTAATAATAAATGAAGTTTTAAAAATAGTGTAAGCTGTTAAATGACTTCAGAATGGAGAGGGAGACAGGATCAAGATTCGTTCCTTCATTCGTCACAATAGGGAGCTTACGCAACAGGAAGGCTAGAAGACTCAGGACGGCACGACAGTTTTTCGGCATTCTGCCGTCCTTGAGTCTTCCAGCCGTCCTGTTGCGTAAGCTCGCTAGTGAATAGTAAACGACAGGAGAGCCTCGATTATCCAACTGATCAATATGACCCAGCAATGAACGCCACAACGCACGCTATTTTCCTACTGTTAACCCAGGTTAGCCGTCGCTGAAAATGCTGGAAAATGTGTGCATTCTCATGGTTAATTCCAGTGAATAGCCTAATGAACTGTGAAAAACGGCAGTGAATGGCAGAATTTACGCTGTTTTCCCTGTATTAACCAAACGGTGAACCGCTGGAAAATACGTTTCAACGCATTTTCCCGAATTCACTGTCGGAGAAAATCCCAGTAAAGGCATGTTTTTGACCGAAAAACAACGATGAACAGCAATTTTTCTGGTGCCAAAACGTCGGTGAACGTAAGAAAACTTACCATTTTCTGTGTGTTAACCAAGGGATAAACACTGGAAAACACGCTGTCTTCCCTACGTTAACCGAAGAGTAAACGTTGGAAAACACGCAATAAACACACGTTTTCATGCATTAACCGTCCAGCAAAATTATGGAAAATGTATGTTTTCAGACTGATTACTCTGGTGAATGTGCTGTTTTCCAATTAGAAAATACCAGTGAACAATGGAATACATACTGTTTGCCGCGTGTTAACCTGCCTGGTTAACGTCGGTAAACGCTTGTTTTCAAGAGTTAACTGTGAAGGAAAACTGTCGGATAATGGAACGAATACTTGCATTCACCGGCAAGAAAACACTGGGAAAACCTCGGATTATCCGTTTGCAAAACACTGGAAAATGCATGCAAAATACCGCGTTTTCGGTGAGTTCACTATTCATTTTCCGAACGGTGAATGCAATGTTTTTTGCCGTGTACACGACTGTAATAAATCGCAAAATTGAGAAAGAATATCTCTGGAAATATTGGATGGGTGTTGGCAGTGGTGATCTATGTCAAGTAAGGCACAAAAATGATACCCTCTATGTTGTTGCCATGGCAACCATTTTTGTTGCTGGGTCTATTTAATGCAGCATTGGTTTTGTCATTTATTGTCATGATAAGATATGTTGCATCTCGGTAAGCTGACCATCTGCTTCTACTTACCTGTTGAAAATCCGAGATATGTGGTTCATTTGCAGAGAGGGACTGGAAAACTGGTGTACATCAAATTGAAGAACCAAAAGATTTAATAAAGAATCTAACACAGAGCCTTTCCTGGATGGGATACCCTTTGCAATCAACTCTTACATGGGAGCAAATTCCTTTTTTTGCCATCCAAAACGGGGGCGTCGACTTACACACAGGATCAACTCACAGTATACATGGCTAAATATGGCAAGTTACCTGAAAAGTTACACATTGAACTATTGTTCTTGGCATTTATTTTTCGTTGCTGTGGCAAGGAAAGGAAGGCGTGGCTGCGTGCATTCTGATTGTAGTCTCCAAGAATAAGATACACTTACAGGAGGAAAAAATCTTTCATTCAGTTTCTTTTTAAGTGAGTCTACATATTAGAAAGAAAGATTGGCAGAGATTGCATGGCCACTGTGAGATTGGACCAGGCCCAGCCCTACTGCGCAAAATATTATCACCTGATCTTGACAATAATTGGCACAATGGGGTTTGTGTGCCTGTCTCCTAAACATATCTTTAGCAACAGTTTGGCTGTGTAGCCAATACAAATGAAACATTGGATGATCTGTATACCATCCTTATTAAACTAATTAACAATTCATGATGGGAAAACCAAAAAAATTGTTTTATCAATCAATATCTCTATATCTGAGACAGATTTCTCTTCATGTATGTAAAAGTTTCTCTCAATGTTCCCTGTTAAAATGTCTTGAATCGTCAAAAATATCGAGTGTGCATTAACACTCAAATGCTGACGATTAATAAATCGTAAGTCTCGAGTTTGTAAATGTGATACTGATCTCAACCCTCATATTGTATATATTACATTTGTGTTTGTAGGAACTGCATGAATAGACGAGAAAATATTCTGTTCTGGCTGGCAGATAGTCAGTCAGGTGAAGGCAAAAAATATTTAATTATTATTATTGAACTCAAATTCCCATGGTTTGCTACAACGGTGCACTGTTATCTGTACTATGCTTTATTGTTCCTTCACAGTACAAGCTAAATACGCGATTGGGGACTACACTTCAGTCCTTATCCTAGCACCACATGTCCCACAAGATGTGGAAATTTTAAACAGTGAGTCGCATCATTGTGAACTCAACTATTTACCACCGTTGTGGTACAACAGATGCATATTAAGCTGGTACACGAGGTAATGAAACCTCAAATGTGATTTTATTCAAACTTACCCCAATGGATGCCTTTCTGAACTTGACTCAAATGTGTAACCATTGGTTACAGCACTTATTTGAATTGTTTTTTTGCACTGCAAATTCCCTTGAATGGCTCCTGTCCTGAAAAGGTAATGGTAGTTAGAGCTTATGTGTGATTCGTGTAAAGACACTTCATCCAAACATTCTCTGGGTGTGTTACACCAAAGACACAGTTTTAATTACAGTAATACCAGAAATACCAGAGTCAATGAAAACTTGGTAAGAATTTTGTGTTTATGGTGCGCATGAAATTATACACATTTAGTTACACTATAAGAGTCCAAGTAGAGTATTATAATGGAAAGAACTTAATATCAGTTTCACAATGCAAATCACATTTAACCTCCTATTATTTATTTATTTATTTATTTATAGCAACTTTATTTGTAATAATCAATACAAAAAGGCTGCCATCTATTTCACAATAGTGACCAATTTCGATCAAAAGCGACTTGAAAGTGCCTTTGTCGCAGCGCTGGAAGAATGCCTGCATCTCAAGGGAGAAAGGTAGGCAAGTCTGACGTTTTGACAGTGCTAGACCCATTGTTAAACATCTCAGGCTATCAATTTAAGGTAGTTTGTGTTTATGCAATCTTACTGCTTCAACAAGGCACTCAAATAAAATAATTATCTTTACTTATAGCTATATTGCATACAGCATCTCCAATAATTATATTCTTCAAGGTTGATGTTGCTTAGTTTCATGTAATGTGGTAGCAACTACGAAAAATATAAAACGCATGATATCAACAATAGCAAGTTTGAACAAATTTGGCTTCATCAGAAGAGCAGGTATACCTTAAGTTGTTGGGAATGATGTTGGATCTGTACTGTTTCCATTAGTTACAGGCAATCTATCTAAAGGTAATTGCAGAAAATTGAATGCTGCCTTAATACAGTTGTCAAGGAATGAATCGATTTTTCTTGTATATCAGGGTCTGGAGCAGCGAAGGCTTCTTATAGCCAGACAAGACAATTTTCGAGACAGGTTTGAACAGATTTCCTTTCAATCCATATGATAATTTGAGAACTTAATGTTGCTCAAAGGAGTAAGTGATAGCATGGTATCAATGCCTGAGTAATATATTATAATCTTAGTTATAATGTTTATTTTACAGATAAGAAAGTCTAGCAACGGCACAGGTCAACAAAGATCTGATGAAAGGGTAACTATAATCTTACCTACAGAAATTTTAAATCCAAAAAAAAGAGGGAAAATGTGTGTATTTTACATTGGAAATGGAATATACTAGCATCACAGTAAAGCTTTGACAAATATCTTAGCGATTGTAGATTGCCTGTCAATTTTTCCTATACCGAAGAAAGGCTTGACTGCAACAAACTAGGTGATGCCAATGTATTGTCATTAGAGTGTTCTTGGAGTTCTTTTAGTTAGTAGTTTTCTTGCAAATCCTGCTGGGCCTTTCGGTGTAAGATCAAACAAGACGAAAATAAACAAAAGACCAAAAAGAAACAAGCAGACAAATAGACAAAGTCAGATATTTAAAGAATGTACTGATACGAAACAAGACAGGGCAATACCATTGGCTTCAGTTCCTCAACTCCCTTTTAGCAAAAAAATCATGGTTCATATATTTTGATAGACATATCTCTTTCGTTAACGTTTATTTAGTCCTCCAAATGTGTTGTAGTAATACAGGTGCTGCTGGTTTAAATCATGTAATAATGGAGAGTTCCGTTTCCTAGACAACTGAACCTGACATGTCTCAAGACTCATATGAAGATAGTGATGTTTGTAAATATCAATAAAGTAGATGATTAGACCAGGTTGATCTGGACTTGTGGGACTGGGTTGATCTGGACTTGCTGGACTGGGTTGATCTGGACAACCTGGACTAGGTTGTTCTGGACTGGCTGGACTGGGATGATCTGGACTAGCAGGACTGGGTTGATCTGGACTGGCTAGACTGGTTTGATCTGGACTTGCGGGACTGGGTTGATCTGGACTGGCTGGACTGGTTTGATCTGGACTTGCAGGACTGGCTGGACTGGTCTGATCTGGACTTGCAGGACTGGGCCTATCTGGACTTGCACGATTGGGAGGTCTGGACTGGTTGGACTGGGTTGATCTGGACTTGTGGGACTGGGTTGATCTGGACTTCCTGGACTGGGTTGATCAGGACTGGCTGGACTGGGATGATCTGGACTTGCGGGACTGGGTTGATCTGGACTGGCTGGTAGGCATAAATAGATTGTGCTCAGCAACTTTTGAGCAACTTTTAGCGTTTTGAGCAACTCTTTGTAGTACCAGCAACCTAGGGCAACTTTTGCCTTCCTTGGCAACTTTTGAGCAACAAATTGATATAAAACCGATCCAAACCATAAAAGGTCGTTTCATTTTGAACGATTTTGTTAAAACTGGTTTTATCAAAACTGATTTTATTAAAACTAAGGATATACAATAAAATGACAATAAAATAACACTTGCATTACGCCCATGAAATCTGGACAGTGGCTATTTATCTAACAGGCGCTTAAATCCAGCGGTTATTCGCTGCAACATAGAGCCTGCCGCCGGCCATCTTGGTATTTGCTGAGAGTCATTATCATGGCATGGCAATAAGATTCAGATGAAATTTCAGACGAGGAAAATGGAAATTATTCAGACATTGGCCCCATCGAGGTTGCCATAGCCGCTGGGGCAACTCTTAGTAAACCTGCAACCGCTTCAATTTCTAGAAAATGCAAAATTCACGTCAACAAAGGCAAATACAACAACGAGAAAGTGGTACCTCAACCTCGTTCTCTGGGAAAGGAAACACAACATGCGCTTGGGATCGCGTGAAAGGCTATCCAAAACAACATTTCGCAGTGGTTAGTGGCAGTTTGCGTTGCAATGCTTGCAGTGAGACCCTTACATTAACGAACAGCTCAATCGACAAGCATATAAAGTCAAGCAAGCATACAAACGGAGTTGCCCGTATCGCCAAAGACAAGAAACAAAGCCAGCCAATAATGAAATGTCTTAAAAGGCGAGACATGCGTGAACACCCCAGTGGATCGACATTGCCTGCGGACATACGTTTGTTCCGATTTGAAATAGTCGAGTGTGTTCTTACTGGAGGTATACCCATATCAAAAGTGGATGTTCTACGCCCTCTGTTGGAGAAATATGGCCATAGATTAACCCACAGTACCAACCTCAGGGAAATCATTCCAGCTGTATTGGAGAAAGAAAAAGAGAAACTCCGGAGTGAGCTTGAAACTGTGAAAGAGGCCAGTGTTATTTTTGATGGAACAGCTAGAATGGGTGAGGCTCTTGCTATTGTTATTCGTTTTGTGCAGGAAGACTTCAAACCCACACAGCACCTTATACAGCTTGAGGTACTAGCAAAGGCATTAAAGGGAGTTGAGCTAGCCTAGAGGTTGATGTCTTGCCTGGCTGTGAGGTATCACTTTTGGTCCTAACACAATCATTGGCGGAATCAGGGATGGGGCTTCAGTGAATGGGGCTGCCTTGCGACAACTCAAGTTTTTCTACTCCAACCTGTTTGATGTTGTGTGTTTTTCACATACAATAGACAATGTTGGTAACCATTTAAGGTTTCGAATCTTGGATTCATTCACCCAGTACTGGGTAAGTCTGTTTGCCCATAGTTTCAATGCTCGGCTGCTTTGGAAGGAGAAAACAGGCCAAGCCATGTGTACACATAGTGACAACAGGTGATGGAGTAAGTGGGACATTCTACAACAAGCTCTGTATTACTTTGGAGATACAGAGCCTTTTCTTCGAGAAAATGAAGAATTGTCCCCAACAGTGCATCGACACTTACTGGAAATCTTTGATGATCATCAAGATTTCCAAGACCTACGTCTTGAGCTTGCTGCAGTTGTAGATGCCGGTGTTCACTTTGTAAGTGCAACCTACTACCTTGAAGGGGACACACCGTTGATATTTACCTGCTATGAACGTCTCTGTTCTGTTGCAAGTGTGGTGGCAGTTGAGCATTACCCCAATACTACAGCATTTGCTCGTGAAATAGCTGGTGGAAATGCTGTCACATACAACCAGCTTATGACACA
This sequence comes from Montipora capitata, assembly GCA_949126865.1. Classification (NCBI taxonomy): domain Eukaryota; kingdom Metazoa; phylum Cnidaria; class Anthozoa; order Scleractinia; family Acroporidae; genus Montipora; species Montipora capitata. The sequence goes on along the minus strand of OX421445.1, from coordinate 36,916,435 downwards.
GGCTAAAGCCTGTATTCAGCCAGGGCTTAATTTCTATCAGCAGAAATTTAGTGTTCAATTTCGCGACACAGTCCGTGCTTTTAAGGTAGCACGGCTCTGTTGTCCTATGCAAGTTCAACATCTCCACCCAACGGCTGCCTCCTTGGAGGAATTCAGAAACTTTCCATTTCTGGATAATGACAACATCATTGCCAACTTGGCCAGAGAGCTACCTGACTACCTTGCAGCCGCTGATGGGGTTGTCATGGAAGATGAGGAAGAGAAGCTTGCATGGTGGGCAGCCAACAGTGTCAACTTCCACATTGGGCAAGTCTAGTGAAGAAGTTGTTACTTATTCAACCAAGTTTAGCATCCGCTGAGAGAGTCTTCAGCCTTCTGAATAATGCACTTAATGATCAACAAGACAATGCCTTAGAGGACTATCTAGAGGCTTCAGTCATGACAAGATACAACAATGCAAAGAGGCAGTAAACTTTAAAGTGATATGATAAAGGCTGTAAACTTGATCACTGTCTAAAGCATATGTAAAGTCAACAATATCATGGTGTATATGATATGATGTATATATAGTTGACATTATGATGCCCATCCAAGTAAACTTTGCAAGGTTGACTAGTTAGAAACGTTAAATAGAAAATACGTATCTATTATTGAAGTTATGTTGAGTTTAAAGAGTATATTGATTACAACATAGCATTTATATTTGTCATATAACAATGGCTTTTGGCCTCTTTTAATGCTTGTAACAGTATTTAATGAAAATGTTTAAATGGCAACAAACAAACAAACAAACACCCTTTGAGTATTTATCTAAAACAAAACGACTCTAGAGAGCAAGCAACTTTTCTAAATTTTGGTGGCAACGTTTTGATATTTCAGCAACTTTAGAGCAACTTTTCCTGAATTTACTAGCACAATCTATTCATGCCTACTGGCTGGACTGGGATGATCTGGACTAGCGGGACTGGGTTGATCTGGACTACACGGATTGTTAATGTTCTCTCTTACTCTTCTAGTAATATTTTAGGTTCCATCAAATGACTTTGCTGCATTAAACGCTGCATCTTCCAAACTATGGATGTGCGTGATGCACACTACATGGCTCATTAAAAAATTAGCCCAAAGCCCTTGAGGTGGAAGTATGACAGTAGTTTGCCCACTGTTATACTTCCGCTCTTTTTTCTTGTCTGTAGGTGACATTTGGACCACAGGAAGGAGACAAGACAGCGGACTTGTCAAAAACAGTGGAGGATGAACGTGAAGGAGGTAATGGTAAATAGTTCAAGGCAACTTTCAAAATTTCTTTTGTCGAAACGGTTATTCCAGTTTGTTTTTTAAAAGAAACGGTGTTGTAGGATCCGAAAAACTCCAGATTTGAAGTGTTGCATTGCTAAGTATACAATCTGGTAAAACAAATGAAAACAAAATGTGGAATAATGCATATTTTATTCATTAACTCTGCTTTCGTCACGCACAAAAAAAAGAGAAGCTTAAACCAGAACAATAGTTGATCTAGTTCAAGAAGGAATGGAGAAAGGGTCTGACCTAAATCGGACTACATCCTGTTTTGCAGAGAAGAACAAGAGTGAGATGCAAGTTTAAAAAAAAAGAATAAAACCAACAAAAAGAAGAAGAAGAAGGACAAGAGGAAGAAGAACAAGCAAGAACCAGAGGAAAAGAAACCACGCTTAGACAGCCAAATTATTAATAATTAGAAATAATTTGTAAAGTCCTAATTACGCGCCTTAATGGAAATTTTGGTAACTAACGTGTAAGTTACGTGTGATTTCTGTTTGTTCAACCTGTGCACATTAGCCAGAAACCACACGGCTACAATAATCAGAAACTGAATCAGGATAAAGTAATGCTGTTGAAAGTTTATGTTTAAGTGCTACTTTGATTTAAAAAAAAAACCGCTTGCTTCTCTTTTCAGATTTTAAAGATGACTTTGTTTATAAACACCTAACTGGCAGGAAAATTCCAGTTGAAATAAACAGGTGTCTCCGTGGGATCAAGGCCTAAAGCAGTTTATTTTTAATTGTCTTATGTGAATTGCATGGCACAAAATGATCTTCAATTGTTTCGCCCAAACTAATGCAATCTTTTGTCATAGTTTCTTATTGAAATAAAAACAGAGCTTATAAATTTTTTCCTTGTTAATTTCTGTTAGCTTATTTAAGTACCCCTTATTTAAGGCCTTCCCGTAATGTCGTTAGTTTGATGTTGCAGGTGTGAACGAAGGGAAGGGAAAACCCAGGCCTAACTTTAACATTAACATTTATATGGAAAAAACGAAACCAATGACAGAGCAAATGTTTTCGCTTGTGGGAGGATGCAATAAAAAATAATGAAATAAAATAAAATAAAATAAAATAAAATAGAATTGGGCTTAGATAACTTTCCATGTTAACTGTTTAATATCATACTAATGTACCACTTTCTACGGGGTTTTCCTGGTACATCAATTCCGAATACCCCTGGAGAAAAACACGCAGCAATCTACGTCCCTTTTCCCCAATTTAATGACAGCATGTCATCAGAAAGAGACTAATGAAAGAACAAAGAAAGATACAATGAAAGAACAAAGGTTTTCGCTTGGAAGAGCTATCAATTTTTTTCAGTGTTGTGTGTTCCTTTTTCTCATTCAAAAAAATTATTACATTTATATTGTTTTATATTCTATTGTTTTATACTTTATCTAAAAAAAAACAAAAAATTCGGGCCCGTTTCCGCCTAGTTCGACGTGACAGTACACTTCAGACCCGATTCTAAATAGAGTTACATTTCGGCTCCGATGTATGTTCCGTAATGTCAAACCCATGTTATTTTATGGGGTCCTTATTTTCTAGGCAGACTCTTTAAAAAATGATCGGGCTCGGTTGCTCAGGAACCCAATATGATCCTAAATTTCTTTCTTTAACTGGTCATTATTTCATGAATCACACATTTTCTTTTGTTATTCAACTTCCTTTATTTAACTTACATACTTCATGAATATTTAACTAACTGAAAGTCTGGGGAGGGCTTGATAATGTAGCAGGGAAGAGCTGGGCTGATGAATTGAATAAATTTCTAATTATAAATGCAAGGGGGCAATATCTATATAAATACCCGGTATTTATCTGTATATTGTCCTGCTCCCTGGGCAATATACAAATAAATCCCTTCCATTTATAATGAGCAATTAAAGCAAATCATACACGTCCTTTGACCCTGCCAAACATTGAGAAAATTCCTCCCTTTAACACAAATATAGAAATTTATTCTGCAACTATAGAAAATACAGTAGTATCCCATATATTATACAGGCCATGTGTTCACTCTAGGAAAATTTTAAGTCTTTGGACATTACAAACGAGCAATTCTGGAACACAACACTGTTTGATCCTTTCGCAGTCGTGTTGTTGTCATCTTGGCAAAATCTTTTTACTTCGTCATCAACTAACTGATCTACTTCTCTTTTTAACGAGGACTCGGCTTCCATTTCTGCTACGGATCCTTTGGATCGACAATTTAATGCGTTAGAAATCTCAATTTTGGTAGAGACATCAGGCCTCTGATACCTTTGTAAAGATCTGATATCTCGGTGGCCGGTACGCTCCATAATCAACTTATCTGAGATTCCTTTTTCCAGTCCACGTGTTGCTGTTGTGGCCCTCAGACTGTGATTGCTGAATTGGCCCTGTAGGTCTGCGTCTTTACACATTTTGCTAACAACGTTTCCAAGCTTGTTATGTCCAACAGGAGAATTTTGCGTTACGAAAATTTCGTCGTCACTATCCATTGCCACTCTCACAAGTGTACTGGCCCCCCAAAAAATACCAAGACAAAAATGAAAAAACATAAACGGTTTGAAATTTGATTGTTGTCGGCTTACCAAACAAACAATGCGCTATTGTTCTCCGTTTCTCACCTAAGTGAGAACAAGTGCTTTCAACAAATTATGACCTGTGAAACGCCCTTTCTCGATGCTGTGTGAAAACCTTTACAATACTTACAATGAAATACGTCATTGTCTGCGGTTGGATCAAAAAAAGACAAACAATCAGATGTCAAAAACAAATGGCCAATTATTGCTCTGTGAAAGACGACCTTTATGTAACCTATACCTCATGAATAATATCATGAAATAAGTTAGATAAACCCCTTGAATGTCGGTATCAAGCCATATACATCCCTCTGGCTTGCGGCCCTCGGGATGTATATGGCTTGATACTGAATCTGTAAACAAATAAATAAATAATACCTCCATTCTCGGGCTTTATCTCTTACTTACCTCACACCTTTGTTTTTCTCTAACACTAATAAGGTAAGGGGTTTTAAGGGATGTAGTAATATATTGAGCCTCGTTTTGATATTAATTATTGCTTTTTTGGTATTCACATCTTCTCGAATAATTTCTTAAATTACTCGTGAAACTTAAGTGATTCAAATTTTTATGTCGGGAAAGACTAAAAAAATATTTTCTCCCGATTTGCATTGGCCTTTATCACTTGCAGCGTCACATTTCCCCACTTTTTGTGCGCTTTTATAAATGCTTGGCATGACAGCTAAGAAACTACTTGCACGCCAGGGCATCCTATATTTAGTGTTCCTTCACGATTCATTAACAAACAAATATAGCAAACTGAGAGTGTACAAAAAGTGTACCAACAAACATCTTTTATTTAAATTATTGTTGAACTATA
>OX421445.1:36879247-36896747 GCA_949126865.1 Montipora capitata | reverse complement strand
GCCAATGCAGGCCATATCTCTCTGAACCATTGTTCATACACCGGTCCCTGCCTCCTCAGGTCATCGAACACTATCATTTACTGCCTCCTCTCCCCTGTCCTTGTTCCAGCCAAGAAATTAATTTCATCTCTGTGGGATAAGGGATTTGATTGGGATGAAGTTCTCCCTGACGAACTCCAGCAACAGTACAACCAAATCGCCAATGGACATTTGGTGGGGCTTCATCCAATAATACGTACCCAGTAGGATCTGTCAACATCATGACAGATGAGGGAGCAATCAGTATAGATACTCTCATCAAAGATGTTATCGTCACTCCACTTGACCGTAACCGCTGGGCTGATAGCCTCAACTCTCCTCACATCACCAGTCTTCAGCTTGCAGATGACTTCAGTCAACCTCAATTTCCTGTTCAAATTCTTATTGGTCTGGATGCAGTGTGGCAGTTCCTGAAACCTGATGTAAGCTATGGCTATCCGACTGCTCAAGCATCACCGACACCGACAGTACCAATGATTCCCAAGCAGCTTCACAGTGTTTTGCAGTAGGTAACTCCCTTGACAGCTTCCCATTTGATGACAGTGAATGGTATAGCTACACTCGTGCAAAGGATCTTGAGGTACACAGCAAAGTTGCAGATTTTCTGAAAATTGAAACACTGGGAATAGAGGACCCCAGGGATACCAGTCAAGAGGATGATTTCCTAGAGCGCTTCCAATCCAAAATCACATACCGTGATGGAACCTACTTTGCTCCTCTGCCATGGCTAGACAATCATCCTCCTCTACCTTCGAACTTCAACCTTGCTCACAACCGTCTGCAACAAGTTAAGAAGAGGCTTCTCAAACTGGATGTTTGGAAGCCTTATGCAAGCGTCATTGCTGACCAAATTGACAAAGGGTTATGTGGAAACTGTTCCTGCCAATGAAGATCCCTTGAGAAAGAATGATGCCCATTATCTCAGTCACTTCTTTGTTATACGTCCAGAGAGTGAAACAACACCCATTCGAGTTGTATTTGCAGCCAATGCAGGCCATATCTCTCTGAACCATTGTTCATACACCGGTCCCTGCCTCCTCAGGTCATCGAACACTATCATTTACTGCCTCCTCTCCCCTGTCCTTGTTCCAGCCAAGAAATTAATTTCATCTCTGTGGGATAAGGGATTTGATTGGGATGAAGTTCTCCCTGACGAACTCCAGCAACAGTACAACCAAATCGCCACAGAAATTGAAGCAGCTTCAGCATTTGTCACCTCACGTTATTTGGACTTTGACAAAACTTTACCAGTAGAAATGAATGTATTTTGTGATGCATGCCCCACCACTGCCGCGGGTTGCTGTGTCTTCTTTGTTCAGAATGAGAAGGTAAGATTCATTGGCTCCAAGGTCAAACTTTCCTCATCTAAACATGCATGAACAGTTCCCCAGTGGGAATTAATTGCCATGGTAATGGGTGCTCGCCTTGGTGCAGCCATAAGAGAAATGTTCAGCAAGGATTTCCCCTCCATCTCATCCTACTACTGGACTGACTCCACCATTTGTCTTCACTGGCTGTTCAGTGCCAAGCAACTCCCAGTCTTGATTCGCAATCGGACGACAGAGATCTTGAGGCCTACTGACTGGTCCGGCTGGTCCCATGTCAGCTCAGCAAACAATCCTGCAGACATACTCTCTCGTGGATGCAGTGCAGATGAGCTCCTTCAATCAGCACTATGGGAAAGAGGTCCTCCATGGTTAACAGACCATTCACGGTGGCCTAGGTGGAGTCCCGCAAGCCTTGCAGAAGACGATGTTGTCTCAACCTGTGGACAGGGTACACAGTCTCACTCGGGCAGTCTCCAAGACTTCATTGACATCTCGCACTTCCAGTCCTATGAACGCATCCTTCGCACAATTGCCTATGTCTTGAGATTCATTTCCAACCTGAAGCATGCCTCTGATAGGTCACGTAGGTCACGCTGGTCACGCCACTGTCCGTGAGTCATTGATTTCGAAATTCCAGTTTCCACAGCTGCAGAAATATCCCAAGCAGAAGTGATAATTCTTCGTGCCCACCAGATTCAGCATTTCAGGCAAGAACAAGAGTTCCTTCTTAAAGAACAGACACGACCCACCCGTCCGCACTTCCAACCCAGACCTCAGCTGGTTCGTCAACTTAATCTGAAGCTCAACCTGGATGGCCTCTTAGTTGCCCCTGGCAGACTCGAGCATGCAATGCTCCAACAAGATGCAACAGAACCAATTCTCATCGCTAAATAGTCTAAGTTTACAACTCTGCTTGTTCGTTCAGTCCATGAGAGACAGCTTCACGCTGGAGTAAGAGAAACTGTTGTAGCACTGCGTAAGAGGTTTTGGTTGCCATCAGCACAAAGTGAAATTACAAGGGTGCTCAAGCAATGTGTCAAATACCGATACCAGATAGGCGGAGCATACAAGCTACCCACTTCACCCCCTTTGCCTTAACATGGTGACACCATTCTCTACAGTGGGAATTGATTTTACCGGTCATCTGATGGTCAAGAAGGGTAACAAGACAGAGAAATGTTACGTCTGCCTGTTCACTTGTAGCACCATTCACAATATCAATTTGGAGATTGTTGATGACATGACAACCGCTCAGTTCCTTCTTGCATTCAGGCGTCACTGTGCCCTCCATGGAACTCCTTCACTGATTCTGTGTGATAATGCCAAAACAATTCGGAAAGGGAATGAAGAAATTCAGAAGTTGTTTCAAGTCATAGAAGATCAGACAGTACAGGATCACCTTGCCCAGAAGAGAGTTCAGATGAGGCACATTCTTGCCAAGTCACCACACTGGGGAGGCATGTATGAGCGACTGATTGGAGTAGTTAAGATGTCAATCAAGAAAGTTCTTTGTCGCGCTCTCATCAGTCTGCCCGAGCTACAAACACTCGTCAGAGAAGTTCAAGCAGTCGTGAATGATTGTCCAATCACATTCGTCTATCATGATGTCAATGATCCAGAACCCTTGACACTGTCAAAGTTGCTGTATGGTTTCAATATTACTACTTTGCCGCACCCTGTTGTTGATCCTGACGATTTGGAGGATGAAGACTTCAATGAACATGATCAACTCAATAAGGCCTTGAAAGGACGCTCATTGCTGTTTCAGCACTTTGTCCAACGGTTTAAGAGTGAGTACCTTGCTTCACTGCGAGAGCATCGTGTGTTTCAGTCTAAGAAGCGAGGATCCCAGGAGGAGATTGTTAAAGTCGGGGATGTTGTACTTATGTACACGGAAACTGTTCCTCGAAGTTCCTAGAAGTTAGCCATTGTAAAGGAAGTTCTCTGTGGTAGTGATGGCCTAGTTAGATTCAGTCTTGTGGTTTACACATAGACATACCAATGGCCGATCAAACAAATGAGCTGCAACTGCGAGGCGTACATGCAAAAACGGCTCTTATTAAAAGGGGAATGAAAGACAATAGACGATAATAAACAGGGGGCAATTGTTCACAGCTCGACAGAATCGGACAGAAAAAACTGAGAACTCACCTCTTAAAAAGGTCGAACAATGAAAAAACACTCCTTCTCCAGTGAGTCAAAGAATTGAATGACGCGACAGTAATTGACTGTAAAATAGTAATGCATGCCCCCAGAGGGGACATCCTTTGATTTAGCCCCATGACTTCTCAGCACATCCTGGATGTTGCCACGGAACCCGTAACTCCAGATCGGACATTGTCTGATTTAAGTATAAACAAACTCGTTGGGCAGCACTCGACACAGATAAAGGTGTTAGTGTTAAACCCAAATCAACGCAACAAAGCAATTTCTCCGATGAATCAAAGTCTCTAATTCTGAACATTTTCAGGAAGAAGTGGCAAACTGTTGCCAACACTGTGTTTAGACATCCAGAGGTAAAAAGCAAACATCTGCAGTCACTGCGATATGCTGTAGACGCAGAATTTAAAGAGTACTGCAAGGACACTTCGTTTCAAAACGAAGCTATTTATTTTATTTGTCAATTTCAATGATGAAAGTAATATTACTTTGAAAAAATTATGCTGATTTGTCAAATTTCCTTTCACTAAATACGCACCTTCGGAGTAAATTGACTGTGTTTTGAACCTTGTTTACGCAACAAAACCTCAACAGTAGCAGTATTGAGAATTTATCTCTTTCACAAGCTTTTCAGGATAAATAGAAAAGTTGTTGTTGCTTCGCTTCTTTGCCATTTCATTCTTTGGCAATAAAACATCTCATCCTATGTTGTTATACTCTGATAGAGATCATCTTGACGTAACTACGCTCCCTCATGATAGAACCCTCGCCTGGTAGCTCGGGTTCTCTCTTTCCCGTCTGGGGAGCGTGATGATGTCCAGATGTTCTTTATGTTTTGTTTTATGTTTTGTTTTACGAGACATCTGGTTTGTCTCTTCTACTGGGCAAACCTGCCCAGAGGGAAGGAGCACGAACAGGACTCGAGGTCCTATGTGAGGTGCTCCACCCTACCCTATCCAGACCAGAAAGACCAGACCGCAACACCGGGAACTACATGCCCTACTCTTTACGACAAGTGTGCGGGTTCTTTTACGTCCCACAGGATTATGAACATTGAAGGGTTGTGAGACGGGACCTCCGGCTTATCGTCCTTATCCGAGAAGACTAGAGAGTCTAACCATTTGCAGATGTAATTACAAAGGCAGCACTTTCTCCTCAGTTATTTTAAAGACCCTGAGTGTTGGTCCGGCCGGAGTTGAACTCACGACCTCCCGCGTGACAGCCCGGTGCTCAACCAACTGAGCCACCGGTGCGCGGTTATCAAAGTATCAAGACATAGGATGGGACATTTTATTCCTTCATTAGTTAAGCCTTTCACTCACAATATCAGAATAGTAATTCTCCTTAGTGAGAACTATATACTTTCCTCAACTCTATTGGGGAGAATTTTGTGGTCCATCGATTAAGTAGCCTGAAGTTGATGATTGTCTCAATTATCATCACCTGTTTGCTTAACAGTGTATTGAAATTATAAGGAGAAGTTGCATATCGATCACTTCTGGAAGTGAAAGGGTTAAACATAAGAAATAATATATAAAATCTACTGTAAATCTTACAGTACGTCCACGTCACATGGTTCACCTTCATTGTCATACTCAGACCCAAGTAGGTACTCCATGTCATAGGTGCTAGTCTGCGAAGAAACAGTTTCCCCAGTGTGCTCATCACCACCATCTTGTGACACCTCTCTCACTTTCATGGCAACTTCAGTTTCAGTTTCACTTGTCGTGATCCTACAAGCACTTCTTCCAAAGTTGCACTGCAATGCACAGGCGCTGCAGCAGTCATGGGCTGGTTGCATAGGGGTGATGTTGGCATCCAGTGAAGCATAAGCTGCCACCTGAATGCAACCAGGCATTCTGAGAAAGTCTTTCACTTCCTCTTCACAATGCGCTGCTTGTTGTCGGTGGTAATACAATGTTACCTCTGAGGGCAAACCATCTCTGCCAGCACGACCAGCCTCCTGATGGAAGTCCAAAATGCTTCTTGGTGGTCCATACATGATGACCCTTCTGATGTGGGGAAAATTTACTCCCATAATGAGGGCTGTTGTGGCCAACACAACTCTTGTAACTCCATCTTCTTTGAGGCCTTTGGCGAGCCTTTCTTTGTTGCTTTCAACTGTAAGGAAGTGGTAAATTCCAATTAAACAATCTTCCCTCTTCCTTGACGTTCTCGGTGAGAATGCTGCACTGTCCAGCTTTACCAGAAACCACTTCACAATTCTTGCTATATCCCACACTGTGCAACAGAAGATCAGAGTTTGCGGAGTGAGTGGTCCCTTCTCCTTAAGTTCATTTACAAGACAGGTCAGCTGTGCTACTGTTTCATCCTTTTTGACCTTTGCAACTTTAAACTTCAGGTTTTCCCTGTTTGGACTGACAAACAACTTAACCATTGTCTTGTTCATTTCAGTTGCTGAGAAATGGTTTTCTGCGTGCTTTCGTCTGCAGTGCCTGTAATAGCCAGAAGGGGCACTCCTAGAAGGAGAAAAGAAAATATACTCGTTCCAAAAAAATGTTACTATAAATGCTATACAGTGTGAGATGTAGATGTTTACCAAGTTTATGAACATTTAGCCCAAGCAGATGAATCTATGCATCAGGGGGGTAGCCTGTGCAGTGTCATATGATCAATGGTACTCATGCAATAGATATGTTATGTGTAGCACATCTATAACTACCACATAGCCGGTCTCATCTGCTTGTGTATGCCCCCATTAACACGGAAAGGTAAGGTAACATCTTTATTTATTAAGGGTAGTAGAAAACAGTAACAGTATGAACACTAAGAAACCAGTGGCCCTCCTAATAAAATATCAAAACTAACAAGTAAAGTGTAGAAAAAAAAACTGAATATAAATTAATAAAGAATGAAAAATATCTCGAAACAAAAGTAAAAGTCTACGTATACCAGTAATTAATATGTATAATTACCAAAGCTTAAGCACATTTGGTTTTCTCTATAAATGAAAATTTACTGGAAATTGACAAATTAAGTAAAAGCTTATAAAAATTCTTGGTTTAAGCAAATCATCCAACTTTCTGTCACTGAATTTAAACTATGAGACTTTACTAAATGCTATCCCAGAAGGATGCAGAATAAGGCCCTCTATTGTGTGCATTTAACACTCACCTTCTTTACACATCGACCTTAAAATGGATAGTTTTCCATAGGCCTCCATGAATTCTGATGATTTAGCCGCTTTCCCTTTACTTTTTCTACAATAGAAAGGTTTGCATGCATCAATCAACCAACGCAAAAAAAGCACAACTTCAATCAAAAGTTCACTGGCGGACGCCGCTAAATTGTGCTACTCAAGGGGGGCTGGTTTTCGGGCAGGCAGTTTTTCTTTCTCCTCTCCCCACCCCCCTCCCCTCACTCGCTTTGTCGACCCTCAACCCGGCAGAGACCTAGCCGCGCGAATCCAAGATGGTGACCTCATTACGAATTCCGGTTTCTTCGACCATCCAACCACCTGCGTGCAGGCTATATTTATGATAATTATCGTGACTAACCCCAAGTGCCAAATCACGCAACAATCCCCCATTGTTATTTGCAGACAGGTAAAAGGTTTCCTTTATTTTTATTCCGTGGTCTGCTTTCAAAGCTTGACTGGTGTTGTAACGAAATCCATAAAATAAGTTACTCTCCCATCGTGCTTAAGCAGTGTTGTGTGACCATAACGCAAGACAAACAATGGAGTGGAAATTTGGCGCAAAATTTCTCTTTGCTTGCATATTGTGCAGCTACTATATGCTGTTTGGGTCATGTCTAAGCAATTCAAAGTACCAGTTTTCTGTAACAGGAATGCTCATAGTGTCAAAGGTGTTGAAATTGCAGCCCATTTCAAATTGTGGCCTGTCGTCTGCAAACTCACAGATTTTGGGGAAAGTCATTTGGATAATGTACACACAAACACAGTCTTGGCATCCCCAACCCGAAAAGTAGATTGAGGGACTGCGGTCTTCATGTCTCCCGAAATCCTAGTTAAAGATGGGCCCAATTCAATCAAGCCTCCCTCCACGACCTGATGTTATCTGACATCTTGTCACTAGGTATTATTTTCTTTACGATGGTCAATCCCAACCTAAAGTGTCCGTATTTGTTGGAGATAAGATTATCTCAAGAAAAATCCAAACTCAAGAAGATGTACAGAAATTTGTTGGGAATCGTTTGTGCAAAAAAGAGTGCCCTGTGTCAGATAGCAAGTACAACGTGAACCCTGCAACTGTTTCGTCATGCCTTGAAGAGGTGTACATTGGGTGCACCAGCTTTGTCCCCGACATGAGATTTTCGCTTCATGATGTTGAGGAGATGTTGAATGGCACAAACGATGTCGCTAACACCTGTGACATTGTTAAGTTAAAGGTGACAGAGAGCACAGCCACAAATGGACCGTCAAGCTGCAAACAAACTGTCCATAGAGAATGACAACATTCAGATCCAGTCACCTGGTCTTCTTGTCACCAATGACGGAAGCAATGCATGCGCGTTCCTGTTAGTAAAAATTGCTGATAGAATTATCCATGAATTAGGCCCACATATTTCTGATATCGCTTTCTTGGCTGAAATGGTGGAAGAGGTTATTTGGTATTTACCAGAAAGAATCAATGCCAAATGCGATATGCACAGGTTTTTATGATGTGTCGCAAGTGTACTCAAGTTTGTGGAAGGAAACAGTGTTAAATTCACAATATGATTTCTTTGAAGAACTGCCATTTGCTGATTGCATCTACAGTTTTGATTCCAGAAGCAGGCTGCACGAGAGGCCTTGCATCCTTGGACAGGCTGACTTTACTGCCATATTTTCCAGTGTTCCTTGCATTCTCGTTATTGGCTGTACTGGCGGCAGAGCGTTTATGACTGACACTCATACTAGTTCTCTAATAGTATGAAGAGACAATGCCCATTCGACGTGGAAGACCATTCGTCTTTCGCTATGGGAAAGCCTCCAGTGCGCTGGTGTATAACAGGGCACTGGCCAATCACTTTGTCGATTGACACCAAGGAAAAGGTAAGAGGACCATCCTTCATTTAGTTAATTTATTTTGATTTTTCTAATTAATCAAGGAGATTGTCAAAAATGGTCGAAAACTTCATAGTTAAATGGACAATTTTAACAAAATATAACTAACAATAGCGTTCCAAACAAGAATTGAAGGAGAATTTTAATTATTCATTTGCTCTTATCAGCTGGGTAATCCGTTAATTTTTAATCCATTCATTCTTAGCAATGAATTGGAAGTTTCAATTTTGAAAATTTATTTGAAAACTCACCCTTTCGTAATTATGCGCAGCAGCGGGGGTTTCCATTATATAGCAAACGATTTAAATGTACAGAGTATGGTGGAGTATTTTACATTGAAAATACTTCGTAACTTTTTAAGTTCTCTTAAGTATGCAGCAAGAACGAAAGGTTGATTCATTTGGAAATTTATTTTTCAGCACTCGCAGCGTGCGTTCAAGAGAACATGTGAAGGAATATAAGCTTTACACTCAACAGGAACATAGTTTCACCTCGATTTGGTAATTTCTTATTTCTTCTTCATCTCAAGTCATCTGACGTTAACTGTATTATTGAAATTGTATTGCGTGTATCATGTATTGCCCCCTACCACTGAAATTTTCCACCTTTAGGCCGATAGCAGTTTTAAGGAAACTGGCCCACTTCACCAAATCTTTTCCGACGAAAAAGGAAATTATTAGGTCTGTTACGAGTTCGTTGTTGTTAGAGGAATGTAGTTTGTAGTCTGAAGAGAACTCCGGGTTTGAACAGCAGAAAGGGATTATTTCCCAGGAAATAGGATTTTTATGTCCCTTTCTCTGCTTGTGTATTGCTTGATTTAGAGTGGGCCTGGACCCGACGGGGGAGATATTAGTATTGCAGTAGACCCCCCTGTAAGGGTTTCGTGTTGATCACATGACTTTCCAAGTCATGTGCTCGACAATCCGTCCCGGTTAGTCTGCGGTGCAAGACTTGTTTTAGCACTTTAAGGTAGGGATTATTTTTTCATTCTAATAGCCATTTTGATCGGGCTGTGGTACCCTTTCTTATCGAGCTTTTAGTGCATAATCCCGCTCCCGGTGCAGGTTTTGTTTTGTAGTCTCGGACATTGTTTTCTCTATTCTTCGCTATTGATTGCTGCTATATTGTGTAGTCTGGGTTTTGTGTGGGCTTTTTTCTTTGGCTTTAATTTGCATTTAGATGGCTTCTCCCCCTCCCACTGTTCTGTTGTTCGGTCATTCGTTTATCAGGAGACTTCGCACACAGTTTGATCCTCGGGCGGACGAGGCTTTTAAGCTCGCGAAAGATGCCATTGTTCATTTGCACGGTGTCGGCGGTCGCACTGTGAGAAAACTCATCCAGTATGACCTTGGCGTGTTTTCTTCCCTTTCTCCGCATGCTGTAATTTTGGAAATAGGCACCAATGACCTTTCTGATCTACGACCAGAGGTCGTTGGATCGGAGATCGAGGAATTGGTTTGGTTGTTGCTGGACTCCTACGCCGTTCGAGTTATTGGTGTGTGCGAGGTGATCCCTCGTGTTCGTGCTCCGATTTTCAATGACGCAGCACTGATTCTTAACCAGTATCTTCGCGGAGTTCTGGACCCCATTCCAAATGTTTTCTGTGGGCAACATCGCCGTTTTTCCGAGCCATCTAGAGACCTGCATTTATCAGACGGAGTCCATGTGAATTCGCCTGGGCAGTACTTGTTGTATTGCAGCTATCGGGGTGCCATCTTGCAGGCCTTACGCATGTTGGCCTGTCCACCTGCGCCGTAAAGCCTTTCCCTTGCTTTATTATTTTTACGTGGCCCTGTTCCCGGTTTTATTTACGTTAATTAGGCCGGGTCCAGCTCTTCCTTGAGATAATTCTCGAAGACCCTGTTCTTCACTATTTTTGTAATAACAAACAAAAATAATAATACTAAATTTTAAAATTATTACAAAACTCGTAACAATGATAATAATAATGAGAACAAATACAAAAAAAAAAACCTTAAATGACACACAATAAAAACCCTTAATACAAAAATTGCAATAATATATATAAACTGTCTAATTTGAATTAGTTAGCGCTTGTACATATATACTGTTGACTCCTTGTTTCTGAATTGTTTCATTTTGTTCTTGAGCCCCTGTTGCTCAAATTACTGTCATTATTGAGCCCTTGTTGCTCTTGTTTAGACTGTTTAATATCAAATGAGCCCTTGTTGCTCATTTCTTTTGATATTTACTGAGCCCCTGTTCCTCAAAATTTTTGTTATGAGCCCTTGTTGCTCTCTTTTCCAAATTGATGATTATTGCTGTGCCCTTGTTGCTCCCTTATTTGATTTGTTTATTGAGCCTTTCTGCTCAAAAATTTGTTTTTAAGAGCCCATGTTGCTCTCTTTTTCCATAGTCTTAATTCCTGATGAGCCCTTGTTGCTCATTTATTTGATTTTGTTACTGAGCCCCTGTTGCTCACTTGTCATTATAATTGAGCCCTTGTTGCTCTTGTATGATACTGCTAATTAAAACAAAACATAACAAGCCAAAACAACCCAAAAACAGAAATTATTACTATTATTGAGCTCTTGGTTACTCTTGTGTGTATTTTTTTACTTGCTTATGAGCCTTTATTGCTAATGTGTTCATTATTAAAGGCTAGTGGTGAGGCTCTGTTCCTCATTATCATTGCTATCCCAAGGCCCAGATTCTCATTGAAGTTTCTTATGGGATTTGCTACTGTTGCAACTGTTGTTGGCCTTGCTTGTCCATAACCCAAGTTTTCTTGGTGCTCCGCGTTCCACTTTTCATTTTCAGATGCCTCCCAGATGATCTGTGCGTCAGAAACGCCCCTCCTCTCAAGCTTTGGAAGCTTTACCAGGCTCAGACACTCCTCCTGCCCGCAGGCAGAGAGCCACAGGACGAACTCCCTCCTCCTCCCGTGCAGAACCGGCTCCCCTGGCAGCCAACCATTTGCTCTCTACACGGGGAGAGGTGGGCAATACCCCTGGATCCTGGATCAAGTCGTAGCAGGAGTGACCACAGAGGTGACCAGGCAGCTTCAACCACTTCTCTCTGGTGCTTCTTCCATGCTGTCTGATGTCACCTTGTGAACTGAGTCAGGTCCGTCCCAACATGGCCCTCCTCCCACTCAAGCCCCTGCATTTGTGCAGCCCTCTGTGTTAGCTACTGCTTCGCAGGGTCAGTCTGAGGTTCCAGTTGTTGGAAACCCCATTCAGCAAGCAGTCACTTCGGTTCAGGCAGATTTATCAGGTGAGCAAGGCTTGTTCCCTTCACTGCCTCGACCACAGGACCCATTCACTTCCATCAACTTACCTGTGGATGCTAGGGTTGCCATGAAGCTCAAAACAAAGATCTGGCAGCAAGAATATATTGACTTTCGGTCCTTGTTAGTTAATCCTACTCTGGATGGTAATTTTCAACTGACCATACAGAAATCAACTGAAGGGCTTTCGCCTACTTTAGCTTTGGAGCCCCTTAACAAACCCAAAAAAATTAGTTCTATTGATACCTGGCTTCAGGCCGTTCACGTGTTTGTGGGTGTTTATGCCAGTCGCTACCCCAATGAGGCCCCTGGACTCATGAAGTATGTGTCTACTATTCAAGATCTTGTGGTACGTGGTCATAATTGGCGTTTTTATGACGAGAACTTTAGGTTCTTGCACCAGTCCCAGGCCACTTCCCTTCCCTGGGGCTCTGTCCATTGGGACCTTTGGCTTCAGTCCCAAAGCCCCCTTAAAAAACTGCCAACCTCAGTTACTGGAACCAAGCTATTTTCCCCTATAAGTATTCCCAGGGGATACTGTTTCAAATATCATCGGGGTGGTGACTGTGCTGGCTGCTCATTTAAGCACACATGTTGTAAATGTGAGGGGACCCACCGGGCTCTCCATTGTAATTTTCGTGGCCTCAGAGGAAACCCCAGGATCTCCTCCCAGGCCCGAGCGACCAATAAGTCTCCTAGCAGCTCACCCCTGCCCCAGGCCAATTCCATCACCCTTGCCAACACCCGTAAAAACCAATAACCTACTATTATTTCTTTCTGGATATGACAAGTCAATCGTGCAATATTTAGCCACTGGTTTTATGATGGGTTTCCCCTTACATTACGAAGGACCCCGCTTTTCTTGTACCTCTAACAATTTACTATCAGCCATGCAAAATCCCACTGCGGTGGATGCTAAAATTTCTAAGGAGCTTGACGCCCACAGGCTTGCTGGTCCTTTTTCATCGCCGCCCTTTTCAGTGTTTCGCATCTCTCCTCTAGGGTTAGTTCCCAAAAAAATCGAAGGGGAATTCCGTCTAATTCACCACCTTTCATTTCCTAAGGGTTCATCATTGAATGATGGAATTTCTTCTGACCACACAAGGGTTTCTTATGCCACAGTGGAAGATGCCATTCGGCACATCAGGTCTGTAGGCTCAACTTGTTTTCTTGCTAAGACGGATGTAAAAAATGCCTTTCGAATCATTCCCATTCGCCCCCAGGATTATAATCTCCTTGGAATGTGTTGGCGAGGATTATATTACTATGACCATTGTATGCCAATGGGTTGCTCAAGCTCCTGCAAAACTTTTGAAACATTTTCGATGGCGATTGAATGGATTGCCCAGAATAAGTTGCACATTAATGACATTTTGCACTTGTTAGATGATTTCTAAATAATTTCTCCTACAGAGGATCTATGTCGGAAACAATTAGATTTATTTTTGTTGCTCTGTAGCTATTTGGGCAATCCCATGGCACCTGAGAAAACTGTTGGTCCATCCCAAATAATTTCATTTGCTGGCATTGAGCTGGATTCAATCTTAATGGAGGCTCGTTTGCCACAGGAGAAGTTAGATAAGTGTCAAGCCCTTATTTCTGCCTTTCTTAAGCACCGCAAGGTCAGTCTGCAGGAGATTCAGTCCCTAAGAGGATTACTGAATTTTGCATGTTCAGTATTTATTCCAGGTCGGGCCTTTTTACGCCGTTTGATTGACCTTACTCTTGGTGTCGTGCACCCTCACTTCCGGATTAGGTTGTCCCGAGAGGTGAAAGCAGACATGTTAGTTTGGCAAACGTTTCTTTCGGGATTTAATGGTCGATCGTTTTTTCTCTTGGATGATTGGTATGATTCACATCAACTCCAGCTGTATACTGATGCTTCTGGCACCCTTGGTTTTGGTGCTATTTTTGGTAGGCATTGGTGCTATGGTGAATGGCCCGATTGCTGGCGGCATTGTAATATTGCATACTTAGAATTCTACCCTATTGTGTTAAGCTTGCACCTGTGGGGACATGAGATGCAAAATCGCCGTGTTTTGTTCTTTACTGACAATGAGGCTTTAGTGCATGTTATAACTAAACAGTCCTGTCGGGATAAAAACTTGATGTTCTTTGTACGAGAGCTGGTGCTAGTGTGTTTGTGTCGCAATGTTCACTTCAAAGCAAAGCACATTCCCGGTTTACACAACAAATTAGCTGATTCATTGTCTCGCTTACAATTGCAGACATTCAAGCAGTTGGCACCAGCTCATATGCATCCATTCCCCACAGAGATCCCTCAGCATCTACAGCCCCTCGATTGGCATCGATAGCTTCATTTCTGCTGCATTCGAGTCTTCAGCCCTCGTCCATTCCCACATATCAGCATGCTTGGAAACTTTTTCATCATTTTTATAACTCAGTATTTCAACACCCCTTTTTGGCACTTCCTATTTCACCCTCGGTCATGGCCCTATTTATATCCTATTTGTATAACTCTAGTTATGCCCCTTCCACTGTGAACACTTATATCTCGGCACTGGGTTATTGTCATAAACTCATGGGCCTCTCCGACCCCTCCAAAGTTTTCTATGTCTCTCAAATGCTCAAGGGGTATGGGAAAGTAGGCTTTCGCCTAGATTCGCGTCTTCCAATTACACTTCCTATACTAAACAGACTGGTTGCTGCCGCCTCCTCTCTAGAAGGTTCAGCGTATCAGATCATTCAATTTCAGGCTATGTGTTCTCTGGCCTTTTATGCCTTTTTACGTATTGGGGAAATTACATCAGTTTCTAAGCAAGGTGCTCCTCCTCCTCTCCACCTTTATCAGCTCACCAAGTTGTTAAATGCTGCCGATGAATTGACAGCATTTAAAGTGACTTTCGGGAATTTTAAAAATAGTTATAATGAGCGCCCCTTTTCCATAGTGGTTTCCCGTCACCCCCCTTCTTGTCCAGTAGATTTATTGTTCAAGTATCTAGCCTTGCGAGGCACCGGACCAGGCCCTATTTTTGTTACAGTGGATGGGTTGCCTGTTTCACGTTCAAAATTTTCACAACACCTTTCAAGGGCTATTCAGCTATGCGGCCTGGCTCCTTCTTGTTATAAGGGCCATAGTTTTTGTATAGGGGCTGCCTTGCATGCAGCGGAGCGAGGTCTGTCTGATGCCCAAATACGGGCTCTAGGTCGTTGGAAATCAAACGCTTTCCAACGTTATATAAGGGTACCAAGCCTTGTTGCCTAAGGGTCTAAGATTAAGTTTGACAAGTACTTGTTGCCTGCAGTTAGCATGGGCGGCTGCTTCACTGGGTTCCTTCAGGGTTCTCGGGTTAGCATAGGCAAGTTACATAGTATTTTAACTCCTAGGGCAGTAGGGTGGGTTAAGTTAGCATGGGCGGCTGTCCCACCTTGTTGCCCCTTATGTGCAGTATTTGGCCTAGTGGGCAATACCTATTGTTTGTTTACTTTGGTATAATGCCTATCTGAGGAGGCATGGTGGTTTCAGTTAGCATGGGCGACTGTCCTGCCATGTTGATCCTTGGAGGTAGGGCTGTATTATTAAGCCTGGTTTGTTTGTTTAACTGAATCTTTATTGTTATCATGATGAGTGCAGTTAGCATGGGCAGCTGCCTCTCCAGGCAGATTGAGTAGTGTTTATTTCTGATAGGTTAAGTTAGCATGGGCGACGGTCCCATTAACCAGGTGGCTTCTATTGGCATGGGCGGTGGTTGCCATACTAGTTTCAGCATTATGTCCATTTTTCTGTGGTGCCATCTTTCCTCAATTTTTTTTTTACCTTTGGATTTTAGATTTTATGGTACCAATTTTGTTGTGCTAATCTTGCCTGGGGTGGGGCAGCATATGTGACCATATGCTTTTGGCGTTTTTAGTGCCCACACCTTTACTGGGCCAAACTTCTTATGAAAGATTGTTAAGGAAATTTGATGTTTGAATAAAAGCAGCTATGGGCCTTTGCCCATAGCCATATTAGCCCAATCATTTGATGTGTTTTATAGTTGCCCAGTAAACAGAGCTCAGGCAAAGCAGCACTGGTGTGTGTCCCTTTGGCATGAAGGAAAAGGGGCATAAAGGGATTATTTCCCAGGAAATAGGATTTTTATGTCCCTTTCTCTGCTTGTGTATTGCTTGATTTAGAGTGGGCCTGGACCCGACGGGGAGATATTAGTATTGCAGTAGACCCCCCTGTAAGGGTTTCGTGTTGATCACATGACTTTCCAAGCCATGTGCTCGACAATCCGTCCCGGTTAGTCTGCGGTGCAAGACTTGTTTTAGCACTCCCTCCTCCTCCCCTGGTCCTATCCACGGTTTTCCTTTCAAGTCTGTTTTAGGGTATGCGTTTTTAGTGCCCACACCTTTACTGGGCCAAACTTCTTATGAAAGATTATCAAGGAAATTTGATGTTTGAATAAAAGCGGCTATGGGCCTTTGCCCATAGCCATATTAGCCCAATCATTTGATGTGTTTTATAGTTGCCCAGTAAACAGAGCTCAGGCAAAGAAGCACTGGTGTGTGTCCCTTCGGCATGGAGGAAAAGGTGCATAAAAGATATTTATTCCAAAAGAACGTAGGGAATACTGCTCAAAAAACTCCACAACTCACACCGCGACCTCTGTCACACTTTATACATAACAAGGTCATGATTTTGAATTTTTTTGTTGCAAAAAATGTACAGTTTCTTTCAAGCGTGTCACATAAGTAAACCACCATTGTTGCAAGACGTTTTGTTAACACTTCACTAAAAATATTTATAGGATAAATGCGACACGAGACAAGATGATCAACTCCACATTAATATTACTTATGAAGATCAAGGAGAAGACTAAGATAATTCCACAGTGTTCTGAAACCTTTGTCAAATAGGAAAAACGATAATAAGAAAAAAAAAAACATTATCAGACTACGCCATGATATTTAAACCCGTTGCTGTGAATGCATTTGAAGTTTCCATCGAATATATAATTTTATTAAAACTGTATTGTTGCGTTTAATAATTTCGGTATAGGTTGAAACCCACACGAGGCAAGCTGATCAAGTTCATATTGATCTTACTCAAGAGGAACAAGAAGAAGAAGACGATGATCAGGTTAGTATAAAAGCTCTCTGTCCTGATACCTTGTCAAACAGGAAAAATACAGGAACAAAACTACAGTGTCAGGTGATGATCAATTTTAAACTTCTTGTTGTTAGGTTTCTTTCAAAAATAAACCACAGCCAGAGCTGCATTGTATTACGTTTGGTTAACACTTCCTTAAAAATTCCATTTGTAGCCTGAAAGCAACGCGAGAAAAGCCAGGCAACTTGGCATTGGGCTTACCCACGAAGAACAAGAACAAAAGGAAGCTGATCAGGTTAGCGCTCTATTTTGAAACATTCGTTTTATGCCAGATGGGAAAAACGACTGAGAGGCAATAGCTTCTCTGAAAGTGTAATGAGCCATATTAAGTACTTATTAACAAAGAGGGTGGTCTTTAAGGGAAAATCCCAAAGTGAGGCACTTCCATATTTGCGAGGTCGCAAGTACCAGGTTTGAGGTTTTCCCGTAAATACCAAACGTTCAAGGTTAGTGAGCAGTTTCTTCTAGTTTTTAATAGCTAAAAGACAAATTGATTTTAATTTGCATAATCCCTAATCGGCCCGTAGCCCATTAGAGCGCGCATTATATTGGGTACAAACCAAGCCATATAATAAAGA
>OX421445.1:36861747-36871747 GCA_949126865.1 Montipora capitata | reverse complement strand
TTATCAATTTACAGTTAAATCACGCAGGGAGTTCGTGCAGGGCTGTCACTAACCTTTATACACTTCCATATTCTAGATCAGAATATACTTAGAAGATTACTTGGGAAGGGGTGGTCTTCTGGACTGCGTATCCGTGTATCCACGTATCCACTTCAGTATGTACTTAGATGATTAAGTGGGGAGGGTTGGTTTTTTTGGACTGCGTATCCGCGTATCCAGCCTCTTCAGGGATGCAGCTTAAAAATGGCAAGGTATTCTGCATTACCTTTGTGTCAAAACCATGAAGAAACCATGTACTGCTTGCTAATATGGGCTCTTTGAAAAGTTAACCAACAGCAGAGAGGAAGACGTTGACTTTAAAGGTTCTTGTTCTCAAAGGATACATTTATGCGTATCTCATTTTGTACGGAATTCTATTGGAAAAACGCTACTGTAACTTCTTTGTGTTTTTTTCAAAGGAGATGTAGTGGGTGCAGAAAAAGAAGAAGTCTGAAAGCCAATAGCTTGTTTCAGGAATTTCCAAAGGTGTCTTTGTCAACATTTATGAAGATCATATTTTACTTCACGCAAGATTATCCCCAAAAACGAATTGCACAAGCTCTGACCGTGAACCAGAGCGTGGTGTCAGTGATCTGTCACCGTCTGCAAGGTGTATGTTCCGTAGATGTGCAGAATAGGCCATTCATACCGTTTGGTGGCCCTGGTGCTGTAGTGAAGTGCGATGAAAGTAAATTCAACCACAAGCCAAAGGTATGGATATATATATAAGTAAACCAGTTTTCATTTAAATGAAAATATCCAGAAGCATTTATAGGACGTGCTACTTGTATCTGCGTACTGATGACAAACAAAAATTTCCTTTTCCGCTTCCTTTACAGTACAATAGAGGGAGGAGAGCTAGGCAGGACTTGTAGGTGTTTTGAATCGTGTCAACACAGTACTCACCATCCAGAGGGTATTTTCAACTTGTTGAAAGAAGGGACGCGGGCACTCTTTTTCCCTTAATTCAGAGATACTGACAACTGGGCAGCATATAGGAGAGTAAATACGTTACCAAATGTTGCTGCACATCGGGTGGTCGTTCATGCTCCTCATTTCCTGGATCCATGCACTGGTGTCCACACACAAGAAGCAGAATCAAGCTGGAGTAGTCTTAAACTTGGACAAAAGAGGAGAAAAGGCCTGCGTAAGGAAGACCTTCAGGTCTACCTTGACGAAAGAATGTGGCGGCAATGGAGAGGAGGTGGCCAGGATGTGATCATGCATAACTTCATAGTGACCTTAAAACTGCAATTTCCAGTGGATACCCCAGTCCCGTAACCCTAAGCCTTGTTGCATGTGTCGTTTTTATTACCTTTTTGGTTGAATTATTCTGCCCCAGGTCCAATCTAGTCGCATGTTCAAGATGATATTGCGCACGTGATCGAATAACCAGGACTGATTACATTGCTATTCATTACAACTTGAGCTGGGGAACGTTAAAAGTAATAACACATAATTAGTTTTTTTATCGATACCCTGAGGATTACGTACCTGTCTGTTTTGTGCGCCTAATACAGGTTGCAAGAAATACACACGAGAGTGAGGGACTTACCCCGCGAGAGTTTGCAGTACAAGTGCTCTTGGTTGTATTTTTTTTCAGGTTCTCTGTGCCATAAAGGCTGTATTTTATTTCTAGAAAGACTTGAGTATTTCACTGATTCCCCCCTTGTTTACTTTGATGAATGAAAAGGGATTGGCTGGAGTATCGAAACGTCTGAATCATTGGGTCGTTGGATTTAAACTTTGCAAGCTTCATCCAAATTTCTCCAAACCAGAGTAGCGGTCAAAATATGTCCTAACCTGTTGGTTGGCCTTTTTGTTCGATTGCTCAATCTCCATCTTGGTCACCAAAAAGTTTTTTTTTCTTTTTGTCGGTAGAGTATTCTCATATTAAACATGGATAGCGGAATTCGAGACTATATGTTAACATTATTTTGGAACAAACCAGTGTGAAATGTAGGTATATGGAGTTTTCAGGTAAGTTCTATTTAATGCACTAACGTTGAATTGCACATTCATGGCGGCCATCTTGGTATGCTTCGCTCAGTTTCCGCAGGAGAAAAAATTGGCTTACAGCATTGTGTTGCAACAAACGTTCTGTGGTTTTAAAAGGTACGTATGTTTCTTTCATTTTTATCAGTTACTATTTCCATTATTTTCTGTTTAATCTTTAAAAGCAAATATTGTATTATCTTTTCTTGGTTTGACACATTTATCAGACCTTTTGTTACTTTCGTCCAATCCCCCCCTCCTCCAAGGAAAAAAAATACAAAATACAATAAATAAATCATGGTCATTTAACAAAGGAAACGTTCACGGAGATGAGGCTACCGTAATTAAATTTGCAAAATGATTTGGGTATCATCACACATTCAGTGAGGTTATTGATGATTTATTGTCAATTTTAAATATATAAAATTGAATAGATGTCTGCAGAAAAGAAATCGAGAAGTGCCCGGTCCGAGAAGCGAGGCACTTGTGCAGGCTTATGCAAAGCACAAAGTAAGCTAAGTCGTATTATATCTTGACATTAATTACATAATTTTAAGTAGTTATAATGTGAAAAAAGTTTTGTAAAAATTCATGTTTCCCTGAACTTAGAAATTCAAATGATGAAACAACTTGACTTGAAGGGAAGAAAGGTGGGCAACAATTTAAACATACTATTATAGCATCAAACATTTTCTTTAAACATATAAAGATATATGGATGTATTGAAAAGTTCTTTATTTAAATTTTTTTGTCCCTAGTATATCCTTCAGGCTAAATTTTCCAATACTGTAACACTGGAGAAGAAGAAAGAGGCTTGGGCCTCTGTTTTAGATGCTGTAAATGCGGTAAATGCTGGGAAAAAAACTGTAGAACAGAACCCACTTTCATTGTCTCTTTTTATTCAGCAAATATTGTTTTAAAAATTTATTCAAATAGCAAAATATTTTTTAAAGAAATGAAATAAATTATCATTAGGTGAAGAGGAGATGAGAGGACAGTAAAGAAGAAAGAGAGAGAGGCAAGAAACAAGGAGTTAAAAAGGTTGAGAGTGACTGGGAACGGCCACTAGGCAGACGAGGTAGGTTAGCTTCTACATGTGTGCTAGACTTGAATTATTCCCATGTCATAGGGTTATTTAACAAAGACTGAAATTTTTTTTAAAGGATGACGACCTACCATACCCATGTCTTGAGACCTTAAGTCCGGCTGAGAAGGAGATCGCCCACATTTTAGGGCCACAAACTTTCACCGGGATTCCTGGTGGCCAACATTTGGTGAGAATTATATTTGTATCTTGATCTTCTCTGAAAACAATTTGTGTTTAGACCAAGGAAATATCCATATCTTCTGTGAAAGGTCACTGAAAATTCCAAGGACATGGACATTCAGATTGATGCTTCTCTGAAAACAATTTGTTTGGAATTCAGCAAGGGGAAAAAGGTGCGCTACAATCAGAGCAGGAAAAAACCAAGGTCTGATTGCCCGGGGCAAGTAAAATTTTGCTCTTGGGAAAACCATTTGCTTCCCTTGTTTTTTCACTTTATTTGCTTTCCTTTGGTCCAAATGAACGGCAGACAAGCAAAGGAAACAGAAGTGAGGGTAGCGTGGAAGCTGATATGCAGGCATACTATTTTATTTTCTATAATAATACAAGTTATTCTCGCATTTTGATTGGTCCTTCCCTATGATCTATTAGAGGACAGACGCACGATTGACATCACCATCAGCTTTTACGCAAATAAAGTTTAATTTATTATACAAAACAAATACAACTTTTTACAGGAAGTCAGTCAGAGAATATATGCACTGCTGATGTTACAATCAAGGTAATATCTCTCTGATTGTATCTGAATAGCACTTGGTAGCGAAATCGCTCACATGAACATACTATGCAAATTTTTGTACTACAATTAAAATCATTCCAAAACCATTCATTACTCAAGGAAGGGTGAAGGGGCAAAGGAGGAAGATGCTAGTGTAGGAGCAATGACAGTGACAAGTATAATTAGAGTATTACTTTTGGTCATCAGGGATTAACCAACTGTACTAGATGACAGTCATAACCTGTGTTGATGATCATTGTAAATGAAGTCCACAGCTGTATGACAACAACAGCTACTAATAGAGCTAATATGATTAAACCTTGCAGGAATCTGAAAACACTGCACTACATGTACTAATACAGCTAATTTGATTCAATCTTGTAGGATTCTAAAAACAGTGCACAGGCAGACAATCAGCTAGGCGAAACAAGGAAAAGGCCTCCACCAAAGACACTTGCACAAGCCCAGCTCGAAGTAAGATACTTCTAACCATACAATATCACTTGTATTTGTAATAGAGCAAGTACGGTAATTATGTTGTGCAGACACGCTTTAACATGCTGCGTGTTTTTTGCCTTTCTCGTCCTCTCCAACGTCGTACATCACAGAGAAAACTATGCAAGCAATTGTAGCTGGCTACGATGTACCTTCTGGTCCAATTCTGGAGCATTTTACACAAATGTAGCGCCACACAACTTGAATATGTTGCCGAGGTCTTCATGGGCCTACAGCAAAACAAGAGTTCTTAGCATTGACTACAAAAGAAGAACAACGATTTCTTTCTTGACACTGCCAGCCATGCGTATATTATCCAAACACTGTGGCTACATTCCATGTGCCCCTGGAGGGAGATCTGGTATTCAACCCCGGACCAAGGGACCATGTTTCGTGCTCTACTGGTTCAGCTCAAAACCCGCTGAGACCCAGGGTTTCCCGATCATGTCGCAACACAGGAAACCTAGTCTCGGTACCCTGTGTCCTGCAAAACAGCTTTGGCCAGCTGCACACGCCTATGACTCTCAGCCTGGTAAACGTGTGTTCTGTTCGACCTAAAGGTGCTGATCTCCTGGATCTTCTTTGTGATATGAAATCTGATGTTATTTGTCTGACTGAAACTTGGCTTACACCAGATGATGTTGCGGCTAGAAGCTGGACCAGACTCGCACAGGTCGAAAAGGCGGTGGTCTTGCTATCTTCTATGTGGATAACCTATCAGTCAGTCGTGTGCGCGGTGGCGAGGAACCTTCATTTCAATACGTTGAGAGTGTGATTAAGTATGAGAAATTTCGGGCCAGAGTTGGCAACATGTACCGCCCGCCCTACTCAGACACACACCCTGTGACGGTGAACACGTTTATAACTGAATTTGCACATTTCCTTGAATCCATCATTCTCTCTGCTGTGATTGTCGGCGATTTTAACATCCATGTCGATGACGCCAATGACCCAGAGGCTTCTATTTTTGTGGATCTCTTGGAGTCAATGAACCTGAAGCAGCTCGTCACCAGGCCTACGCACCAACGCGGCCACACATTGGACTTGCGGCGCATGCCTACGCTGATGACTTCCAAGTCTACCTTTCCTTCAGTCCCTCAAGCTGTGTGAACGAGGAGTAAGCAGTTCAAGTTATACAGGACTGTGTAGCAGATATAAAGTCCTGGGCACGCCAACATAGTCTCATGCTTAATGACAGGAAAACAGAACTTTTAGTGTTAGGAACACGCTAACAACTTAGCAAAACTGAGGGTTGGCGATGCAACTGTTGCTACCTCCACGTCTGTGAGGAACTTAGGTTCATATTTTGATAAGAACTTTACCATGGCCATGCATGTTACTAAGACCTGTAGCACAGCATTTTTCCACCTTCATAACATTAGGCAGATAAGGAAGTTTCTATCACACGAAGCCACAGAAACACTTATTCACACGTTTGTTACAAGTCGACTATTGTAATAGCCTTCTGTACGGTCTTCCTGCATATCAGATCGCTAAGCTGCAAAGGGTACAGAACGCTGCAGCGTGCTTAATATTTAAAGAGTCTAGGTTTTGCCACATAACCCCGTTGTTAAGACAATTGCACTGGCTTCCTTTTCATTACCGCATAATATTCAAGATATTATTGATAGCTTTAAAAGCTATCCACGGGCTGGCTCCAGAATACATTAGTTGACTTGTACGTATCCGGTCTCAGGGGAGATATAATTTACATAGCCAGGAAGGCATCATCCTTGACGGATTACATACATCTCGCAGCACCTTTAAGACACTTAGTGACCACGCCTTTGCGGTAGCGGCACCGAAACTTTGGAACGATCTACCGGCTACTATTAGGAACTGTGTTAGTATCTACAGTTTTAAATAAGATCTCAAGACCCATCTCTTTAAACAAGCGTTTTTAGAATAATTCTTTTTACATTGTTAGGATTCTAGGCTATTATTTCTACTATTTATTGTAAATATCATTATGCATGTAATTCTTTTTGATAGTATAAGATTGTAAAGTGCATTAGATCATTGCGTCATGGTAATGCGCTATAGAAATCAATAAATTATTATAATTTATATTTTCAAAATAATTGAATCATCGGATTGTATTATTATTACTGTTTGCAAATTAACAAACAAAAAAAAAAGCCCAAACAAACAAATGGAACTGAAGTGACTTGTTAGACATGCTAGGTAACAAAATAGCAATATATG
Source organism: Montipora capitata (assembly GCA_949126865.1). Lineage (NCBI taxonomy): Eukaryota > Metazoa > Cnidaria > Anthozoa > Scleractinia > Acroporidae > Montipora > Montipora capitata. The sequence goes on along the minus strand of OX421445.1, from coordinate 36,865,190 downwards.
CACAGTACACAGTTTTATATGCACTGCAATTAAATTTTATTCAAACTTTTCTCTTGTTAAGTCCATATCCACTGAGTGTCTTCAATATAAATGTAACTAATACGTTTGTATTTAGTTTATGTACTTAAGGAGTCAATGCTACAGTACGATGCTACAGTACCTAGTTTCTAGCTGCCACTGTTTCAGGAATTACTGTACATGGGACTTAACGTAAAGAGATGAGATGAGATGACTACTACATACATGTAGCTATTGGGATATTGTTAGTATAATATCATTTCAACTGGTTGGCTGCTTAGCAGTCCACCAAAAGCAACATGCCTTCAATATCTCCCAGGAGGTAGTGAACAGTTGGATATTATGAAGTATAATTCATTGAATTCTAAGGGCCTATTTACACGGTACGATTTTTGTCGCATGCAACAGGCTCACGACAGGCCTACGACATGACTTACAATTGCCTCAGCATTTTAAGTTTTAAAATGCTACGACATCGTAAATGTTGTGGGCCTGTCGTAAGCCGTTGTGCATGCGACAAAATTGTACCATGTAAATCGGCCCCAGGGAAGACAATGGCCATTTTTCCTTGAGTACTTTGAAACAGTCACCATGTACTATTAACAGAAGATGAGGAAGGTTCAATTGGAAATTGACCTACTTAAAGATCAGAAGAGGGAAGATGTGTTTCCTGTGTGCTGAAATATTCATTTTGAAAAAAAAAAACACTAACATCCAAGGCAGCCCTCTCAAAACCAATTCTAGCTTGGAAAAGTAGACTTCTATGCCAATTAACACTGGAATTCTGAGATATTCCTTGGACATGTGACTTTGATCAACATTGAATACCATTGGGCCAGATAAAATATTCTTTTACAACAGTAAAAAATTTATACATTGTGTTACAAAATTTTCCCTTTGTTTTGTATTCATTTATCAAAATATGCAACAAGGAAAATCAACATAAACCACAACATGTTCCATCATAATTTGACAATCCAAATAATTAGTGGAAGCAGATAGCCAAAATCGGTACTTCCCTTACCTGACATGTTTTATATCAATTTATTCCCCAGTGACACTATTAATTCATAACCTAGTTGTGTTTGGGTGTCTCCTACATTCGAATGACACAAAGACACTACCAACACTAACACTCTTCTTTTACCATTTGGGTTGCAGTGCAATTGTGAATTATATTTCTAGGGAAGCACCTCACAGGCAGAATTTTTGTAGTTTTTCCTTAACAATATTTACTATAAATTAAGGCCTGCCATGTGAAACTGATAATAAAATTGATGGAACGTTTGCATATTAGACTTCATGTGCTATGTGCTAGGGTTTACTTGTCATTTGCCTGAACAGAATTCTGCCTTTTGGTTATTATAACCCTGAGAATATTCAGTTAAACTTTGCATAAAGCAAATAACATTATGTTTGCCTTGTTTACATCATTATGTTTGTATTTACTTACTCAACATTAACCCACATTCCATTCCAAAAAGTAAACATAACTCAGTATTTCATGAATAATCAGTAAACAAAGTTCATTGTAGCTTTAATAACTTGTTGAAAGGATCCAGCTAAGAACATCCAAAGTCCATAGTTACCACAGGGGGGAGGGGAGGGGAGAAGTGAGAACCAATCACATTCAAGCAATTTGATGACATACAATTATGAGGATTTGATATATTGACCATATGAACTAATATATAGATTTAGCCAAGCCTAAAAGCGGAGCTCCTGGCTTGTTTATTCTTACTAGCTGTAGGATTAGTGAAAATAAGAGGTTTTGGACTGTCCGCCTTTTGGTTTTCCCAGATATTGCTTAGTTATGTCATTTCCTTTGCTGCCTAACTAGTGAATTCCACGGTTAATTCACCTGAAAAAAACGACTGATCGCATGAATCACAAAGGGATGAGTGTGATATCGGTTTTTCCAGCGAAATCTACTGTCGAATTCACCAGTTAGGCAATTAATTTTTCTTGAATCGCAAGAGTTTTAAAAGAAAACAAGGAAATCCTCAGCAAGCGAACAGAAAAGGAAAGAAGCCATTTCAGAGTCGACTGTCAAAAGCCAGCGAATAGGAATCACACTAAAATTAGAAATCACAGACGTACTATATAGCTCGTGATGTGACAGATCGTACTTTATTTATTCTACTTTATCTCTGAAAACGAGATCATTTACATTTTGATGTATTTCATTGAAACAGGGTTAGGGTTAGCTTGGCTCAGAACCAGAATCGGCTAGAAAGGACAAACTTCAAACAAGATCGCCAACAAATTATCTGTACGTGCTCTAAACAATCTTCTGAAAACACAAGCTGGTGATATTTCTCCTTACTTTTACGAGAACTCATTGCATGTTTAGAACATAAGTGCAAAATTTTCTTGTCACTGCCAAGGCAAATCAAAAAACAGTTAGGCAAGCGGAGTAAAAAAAACTTCTTGTTCGCTCGCATAGAGTGGTAAAGTGATGACGTCACAAAAACAAAATTTATGAAATTATGGGATTTACTGAGATATTCTGAAAGTACATGATGAAGAATGGCCGCTTCCCAAAAATCAGCATTTCGTTTCAATATGGGGGTAAGATATTAGCCCTTCCATGCTTCAGTAACTCCATACAAATCCTTGTAATTTTGTCTTGGTTCTAAACCGTTTAGAACAAAGACAAAATTATAAGGATTTGTATGGAGTCACTGTAGCATGAATTGGCCAATATCTCATCCCCAAACTGCAATAAGATGCTAACTTTTGGCAAATGGCCATTCTTCATCATGTACTTTCTGAAGATCTTAATGAATCCCATAATTTCATAATTTTAAATATTTGAGACGTCACACTTTACTACTCTATTTTTGGTTTGAGTGACAGGAACCAAATTTGATGCTTAAAAGGAAGCCACTTCGAGGTAATAATATGCTTTCAGAATGCCACTCCAAAGAACTCCCCTTTGCCCCCAAATTTCCAAAAAGTAACCTATGTAGTCTGCTGTAATGAAAATATGTACATTTTCTGGATTTACTCATTTTATTTAGAACCTGACAAATTTATGTACTGGAAAACTCTGAGATAAAATGTTGCACAGAAATCTGCTGAAATTTTGAAACAATTTTTATACTTTGACTATATCGTATTCAAGTCTAGCTTGAAAAGGTACTTACATTCAGCTCGGTATTTCTGGTTGGAAACGCTATCCACTCTGCAGCCATGTTTTTAAGGCATTGCGAGACTGCTAATAAGGATCTGCTAGAACTTCCCCTTGACACTCCCATTGTGTGTGCAATTACTTTTAGGAAACTGTAATATCGGAGAGCTATAAGAACCTGAAAAGGGATTATAGATGTAATCACCATGAATTTTTGAAGTGAGCATCAAATTATCAGGATCATTGTGTTTTAGTAGAGAAGCCAAACAAATCGTGCAGACCGCCGAGGGAA
>OX421445.1:36854247-36856747 GCA_949126865.1 Montipora capitata | reverse complement strand
TGATGCCTCAGCCCTCTCTCAGGTGTTCATTCTGAATGGCATATAATTTTCATCTTCTGCCTGAGGGTAGGCACTGTCTTGATCTTGTTCAAACCATTTGTCGAGCGGTGGATCTCTTCTCACCTCAGATATATTATGTAATAGACATGAGGCGGGCACTAAAGGAACAACGCACTCAACTTTCATGTCAATACGCTTTGAAGAGACCTTTCCAACATCCGAATGTGTCTTCGATGGTCATTCTGGGACAACTGAGGCGGTAATTGAAACGTTGATGCTTTCTTGGGGTGTTTTGATTGTCCGGAAATGGCTTCAGCAACTACGGTAACAAGTGAGTCCACCAAAGCCTGCATGATAATGCTATGATAAGACTTTCGATTTACATAGTCCGTGTGGTTTTGTGAGGGGGCCTTTATTGGGACATGAGTTCCATCTATGGCCCCCACACACATGGGGAAACTTGTTTTAAATCGTCTCCTTTCGGTATGGTGGTATATCTTGATTTTAGCCTTTTAATAATGGCCTGGCAGACGTCTTTTATGCAAAGGCTATCAAAGGATTGTGATACTCCAAACAAATTACCTACCGAACGATATTCTGCAGTGGATGCCATGAAGTAAATTGTTAAAGCCATTCGCGGAAATACTGGAACTCCTTTCCGCAATTTTGAATCTGTGCTAGTAATATCATCTTCCACTTCATTTACAATGTGTTAGGTATATGGTTGTTTTCACCATATGTAGCAGTTTGTAAGTTTATATAAACTAGATTGCATCTTACATGAAGTAGGCATTAAAAGCATGGCATTGGGCTAAGTTGTGATTCTGTGTTAACTGGATATGGTGTCAGAAGTTTATGCTTACTTAACCGCAAGCTAGATACGCTCAACAAGAGAAGTCCAGTTTACAGTCAGCGTAAGCAGTTCCTGGCATAGCAGACCAATTTTCACGCCAATTCAAGCGACTGAGAGCACCTTAAGCTGTTTAATTCACTGGACCACGGTGAGCAAAGAGCAATGCAAGCATCTCCAGAAGCTGCAGCGCCACCGCAAGTTCAAATAATCAGTGTTCCTTCAAATTTTCCAGTACCAAGCGCTATGGTTTGCAAAGGCGATCTCACCAGTAACTGGGACTTTTTTAAGCAACAATGGCAGGATTACGAACTGGCAACAGGATTGGATCAACAGAGTAAAGTGATTCGTGTGGCGACCTTTCATATAGTCATGGGGAAAGACTGTTTCCAGATCTTTCTTAATGTTAACTTTGGTGATGAAGAAATCATGATCACGTCATCGTTGTCTGCGCAAGAAGATTATTTTCTTCCTAAAAGAAATATAGGGTACGAAAGGTATGTTTTCAACTCCTGTATTCAAACACCTGAGGAAACTGTTGACAGCTATGTCAACAGCTTGAGGAAACTAGCATTCTCTTGGCAGTTTAGAACACTCACCGAAGAGATGATTCGTGATAGGCTTGTCATTGTCATTCAAAGATGTCAATTTGGAGCCAAACAGTTTGGTAAGAACTCAGAGTTTTAGTTGCCGCTTATTCAGAAACATTGTGACATTTGTTGAAATCTCTTTTTCGTTATTAGAAAACCCCTTTCTCTCTGTCTCTCGCACCTACACAGTCAAGGACGTCTAATGGAACTGGATATTTGATGAATAGTTTTGACCGAGTTATTGCTTTATGTACCTGTTTGTATTGGAGAGTTTTCGACGTTCAGCGGATAAAGTGTAGCACTACGAATTTGTCGTGATTCGCACTGACAGCTAGATTGCTCCAGGAGAAAGTTTTATCCTTGGATGAGGCTCTCGCCATGTGCAAATCGAGTGAGATTACAAATAAGCAGATCAAGTCGCTTCAGCACAAAAGCAAGCAGTAGAATGAAGAGCTTCATCTAGTCCGAGATAAAAGAAAAATAAGACCAAGAAACCAAGACCTTCAAATCCAAACAAGACCACTAAAGGTTCAAAACAAACATGGAAATGCACGTTTTGTGGTCAGGCCAAATGGCATTCAAAGCCCACCGATTGTTCAGCTTATGGCCAGCAATGTCGGATTTGTAAGAAGATGAATCACTTCAGCAAAGTGTGTTTGTCAAGAAAAGAAAGCCGTGGAACTGTCCATTTAGCAGAAGAAGCTAAAGTCGAGGATTATGATTCAGAGGAATCCATACTGAAGATAGAAGAAATTTCTGCTATTAAAGGGCATGGAAAGCAAATGACATCCAGTATTACATTTCTGGTAGATGGTGATGAGGAACTGCCGTTTCTTTGCAGTTAAGACACTGGTTCCACCTGTAATGTGATCAGTTACACAGATCTAGTCCAGCTGTTGCAAGATGGCAATCCTCCTCTAAACATGACCAAATCTAACCCTAACCCTAACCCTAACATCTAAGTTTCTTCCAAAGCTGTCACAAGTTGTGCAGCCACTGAGAGAAATGACTGCAAAGGAAGCAAAGTTCATCTGGTCACAGCAGCATGAGACAGCATTCA
>OX421445.1:36846747-36849247 GCA_949126865.1 Montipora capitata | reverse complement strand
GACCGGACAACAGTGCCAAACCTTAACAAAACTAGATATTTCTCAGGCCCGTAGGAGGGGGGGTTCGAGGGAGACTTCTTTTGTGTTGCCGACCTAACCCAGCACCGACTCTTGGATTGTCAGGATTGAGCTTGCGCTAGCCTATTCAAAATAATATATTTGTTGTTTTCACTGTTAAATTTTCAGTTGTGGGAGCCATCATGGTCAAAACGCTGCCGCATAGGACGCTTTGTGACTGCTGTCTAACTATATAACAAACTAGAAAGCCCAGGAGCCCGCAAAAAAAAAAAAAACACGAAAAACACAGCGAGGCCTGTATCACCCCAGGCAAATTAAGACAAATTCGCCCCCGCTAGATATGATTACTACCGTTTCCAAGCTTGTGTGAAGCGTGACGAAATAACTTTGTTTTGAAAAGTTATGACTTAGTCATTTAGGGGTCAAAACTTACAGGTGAAACTTGTGCGCGAGCCAGACAAAACTTTTAGTTTCACGTGTGAAACAAAGTTTTAAACATCAAACTCGCTACATCAAAGACATAAAATAAAAGTTTTAAACCGCAAACATCTGCGATACAACTTTTCAAAACCAAGTCATCACGCTTCATGCAAGCTCGCAAACAGTAGTATTAATATTTGTCAAAAACAGGTGTAATACTATCTGCAATACAACGGCCTTTTTGGGTTTTTTCATCATGATTGGGAAACCATTTGAATGTTGCTAATGATTTGCTTTTTAGTTCTTCAGTCTATTTGTCAATGAATTTCATTTCAGAAAACCGTGTGGCTGGCAATGTTTTTTTTAAATTTACTTATTTGAAATGTTCAACTAAACAATTTTAACGTTTCCCAGCAGCTAGTATTAAAAAAGAGTTGAAAGCGCCTTTTCCGTCGGGGTTTGTACAAAGTAGTGACATATTTTCGGCCTTCTCTCTCACATGTGTGGTAAGGCATGGGAACAGACGCTTGTGATTGGCCAGAGTCGGAGCGGGTTTTCCCGGCATGTATGTCTGGACGAATGATGAAGGCTTTCCTTTGATTTCGTCATCTATTGCCATTCACTTCTGATACAGCCACCGGTGATTCACTTTACGATGCCACCAAAAAAGAAGAGTAAAACAGCGAGTTTGATTACAAACTTCTTTTTTAAGGTAGAAGATTCCCAGTCTCAGGCTGAACAAAATGTAGATGATAAGCTTGAGAAAGGCCAAACAGGAAAAGTTGAAGAAAGTGACGCTGAAAGTTCGAGCGTGGCTCCAGAGCCCCAAGTTGAAAACCTCAATGTAATTTCTATCTGTGAGCAAGCATGCTCTAGATATCAAGATGAGAGTAGTAGCCAAACCAGTGTCAACAAAAGCTCGAGCGTACCTCAAGAAATGCAAGAAACCCCACCATACAATTTCTGCCAGCTGGCAAGCATCCTCGGATTCCCAAGTTTGCAGTGCTAGTGGGCGTGCTGCCACAGATATTCCACAACTAACATCAGCGCAAGGCGGTAGCGAAGACATTGGCCACTACATCGACAGTACAAAGACACCAGAGCAGTTGAACAGATTAATCAATGCAATTGATAGGGGGACAAAATATCAGCTCCTTACTAGGCATTTCGTTCCTTCCTTTGGCTACAAGTTTCCTGCAACCTATGATAATGGCTGCCACCACTCTTTCCGCATGGAATACACATGAAATCGCCCTTGGCACAAATACAGCCCTCATCTAGATGGTGCTTTTTGCGTGCGATGCGCAATTTTCGCTGCTGACTGTTCAAATAAGGGGGCCCTCGTCACAATTCCTTTCAATAAGTGGGCTCGATACACTAACGTCATTCTCGCACATGCTGACAAACAGTACCACAGAGATGCAATGTTAGCTGCTTAGGCCTTTTGCGAAACAATGGAAAATCCAACGGCAACCATCCAGTGTCATATTAGAACAGAGAGGGAGAAACGAATCAAAGAAAATCCAAACCTACTGCAACTCATAGCTAAGGCAGTGCTATATTGTGGGCGCCAGTGCATTGCTCTTCGAGGTGACAAGGAAAGGCTTGACCAGCCTGGAAATCCGAAGTCAGTGAACCCCAGTTTTTTTGCCTTTCTGGCAATAGTTTATCATTACCTTTCTGCGTGGCAAGTTTTAAAAAAACTGTGCGTAGGAACTTTTGGGTGCGAACTTCTTTAATCTCAAATGCAGATCTAATGTACATGTAAGGCAGATGAATGAAGACCACTTAGCATTTTTGTGGCATTCATGCATCAGGGAGAAAAACCAGTGGTGGATCTAGGGGAGGGGCCCGGGGGGACGGCCAAAATGAGGCCTAAAGGGCTGAAAATAATTTTTTGGGAGACCGGACCCTCCATCCCCCCCCCCCCCCCCATCCTTATCTAAGGGTCTTCACATTTGAAGCAAATTTATGAAACCTTGCAAACCAATCTGTGTCAAGGTTGTAGAGTAAATAAAATTTCAAATAATGTAACATTAGAAGGAATAAAAGGTTGATAAAA
>OX421445.1:36834247-36836747 GCA_949126865.1 Montipora capitata | reverse complement strand
GAATAATGATTAGCACAAAAAGGATATTATAAATTAATTTAAAGTATATCTGACACTCATGTTATAAGCTGGTCATTATGCATCTATCAATGTTAAGTCTCATGGTGGTTGGAGGAATTTTTTGCAGGGAGGAATTGTGATATTATTGCCATCACGAAGGAACAAGAGAGCATCACTGGTAATGAGTTAGCTGGAATCCCACAGTACAGATTTTTTCAGCCCCTTTTTTTACATGTAGCTCAAAAGTCAGAAAGCAAGGCCTCAAAAAATGTAAGGTGAATGGTATTATTAGTGAATCGGTGTTATCATCATGTCATCAAGGCCATTCATACTGTTACTTGTACTTTTTTCAAGAAAAGACTTTTCTGTTCAAATATTTTTGTTGCTGGTTATTATGGCTATCTATACTTTCGTCTTCCACGTTGTTCTATCAGTCAGCATAAGTAACGATTACAGGATGTGAAATTTGATCCTGGCACCATTGAAAATGAAAAAATTTCCAGTGTCTGTCCACTTTCCCCACCAACCCATCATAGGATTAACATTGATAGCTGAACTATTTAAGACAGCATGTCAGTAAAAATCAAACAATTTTGAATTTTTGCAGCAAAAAGCTCAAACATGGATTTTGCTTAGATTTTGTCCAGATGTAGCCTATTATGTCTCTAAATGTACGGTATAGTTTTTTTAGTCATGTGTATTTTTATTTTAGAGAAAATGCAAATTTAAGAGTTTGTGTCCAAATCGCCATCTTTTCCGCATAATTAACGCTTACTTTGCCGTCAAATTTCGCTACAAAAACCAATTCGTATCAGCTCAAAACCTCCTAAAAGCTCTTCTGTGATATCTCTACATTCGGTTTACGTGATTTTTTCGAAATGTGAATCACGGCTTGCATCCAAAATAATTTCAACTTTAAGACGCCTCGTTTTACTTAACTGAAGGTACTCCTGAAACCGTATCGTTTTTCCACATGCGATAAAGCTCCAAATCTAACAATATTTGCACCGTTAACTCTCTAAGTGATAACCTTTCAAGTGATCAAAAAATTTCTTTGGGCAAATGTATACACACGGAGTGACAGTTAATCAAATTCATGTGTTTTTGACCTTTTGACATCAAACGTCCTAATTTGCATATTCATTGAGTATGAAAAAGAAGTCACTTCGAATTCTTGGTTCAACTTTTTTACAATAATAATCAAAATTTTGACAATACTTCCTACCTGTTTATGACTTAGCTGTTTTTTATAACCTCCTATTTTACCACAAATCGCATAAATAGTGTCAGTCAACAGTTGGTGTACATTCAATTACTATTCCATACGTTCGTTCCATCGTCAGTTCAGTGATGACATTCTCTTATAATGGCCAAATTGGCTCAATCTTTTCCTGGTAAATTCATAATACCACAAACTGAATATCTGTGCCATAGGAAACTTTCCCGTGCAGCTCAGAACCGTATTTATTCAACCGCCATGTATAATTGTAAAATACAAGAGTTTATGTGACATTTAGTGATTTTCCAGTAAGACGCCCTGGGGTAGAGGGGTCTTGTGTCGGTGTTTTGTCAATGTTTCACGTTGGTGTGACCGTTGCTGTTGGAAATTTAAAGAAAGAATGTTGTTTGTCGCGCAGAGCACCATAGCTAAGAAAATATGGTAACCCATCGATGTGAGAAAATTTGGTTTTATAGACATGACGTCATGAACGTCCGCACATACGTACGTACACCCCTCCATGTATGCCAATGTGACCAGTATCACGTGACCATATCGCGGGCTCAAGTTAGACCTTATCGAGATCACCTGTTTTTTTGAAGTTGACCACTGACCCGGGACTGGTTGTTGATTGGATCGCAGGCTCAAGCCAGGTCAGACACTCACACTCACACCTGAATGAGGCTTCATTTTTCGCACTCTTTTTGTGGCTCAACGCGGCTACACAGCCATGCTATGTCAGCAAAGCTCTTGACAGTCGATGCTTTTCATGTTCAGGTACGGTTTGGAAAAAATATTTTTCTTGCATTTTTCGCTGGTTTCAATCCAGGTTTAACATAATATAGCTGTAGTTATTCAAGTTAAGCATTGGAGGGATATAAACTTAAAGCTGAGTGTTTATTTGTTTAGGGCTGCTTTTTGCCCTGAATTGCAGTTTTTGGTATGTCTTAAGATTTTTAATTTCGAATCTTCTAAGGTAGCAAGATGCCTGGATGACCTATGTCAGAAGAAGAGAAACGAAAGAAGAGAGAAAGAGAACGAGAACGAGAACGACAAAACGGTACACCACTAATAGCTTAAATTTGGACGTTACTCCACAAATTCTTTTCTTGGCCACTAAACTGTTTGTTATTTCTACGGATGAGTTATTTCAAGTGGATGCATATTTCTAAAACGTGGTTTAGTCGTTTTTTCCTTTGTTCAGGAATGAAACTCGAATTTTTATTGTTAACTGGAATTAAATAACAATCATCTGTACTCTTTTTGGACAGAAATAATCGA
>OX421445.1:36819247-36824247 GCA_949126865.1 Montipora capitata | reverse complement strand
AATAATCTATTACATATGTATGTACATGTATAATATCGCACAGTTGGCATATCCTTTTGTCCTTTGTCGAAATTCCACCATTTGTTTCATCCATATCAACCTTGAGTATGCTACAGAATGGTGTGCTGCCTCGATTTATGGCAAATGAACAACTGGAAGACATATTTACCAGTGTGAATCAGAATTCACCCTGCATGTTATCTTTATGCCAGGGGCTGAATGAGCTGGAAATTTACCAGGTTTGTAATTTCATGATTCCTAACCCTTTTGAAACTTCAACTTAAAATGCACTTGTTTTGCAGGACACTTTCAAATTGTTGCTTAGGCCTAATACCCTAAACACACCTGTCTGTACAAATAACAGGGAGTAATGAGTAATTTTGGCCTTCATTACTATACACCTTATTCATAAATGGCGCCCACGCAGATTGGCCTGGTTTCGAATGCATGAATGAGAGGCTTGGTAGGCCAGAGAATTCTTGGACAGCACATAGACTTGTATTTTACTTAGGCTTTGTGACTAGAATTTCTCACATAATATTGTTGAAATCGTCTATATGTTTTGAGGATATTGGCAGGAAAACGTTTTCTTAGTCACTACACGGTATATCATTAAGTTAGTGAAAGATTTCCACCGTGGAGAGGCTGAGAGATGCCGACAAATTGCTGTGTGCAGCTGTGTACGAAGAAGGACAAGCGGGACAAGGAGACAAAAAGCAAAAAAGCGGGACAAAAAGCAATGGATTCATGCCATAAGGAGAGATGTTGGATCGAATTTTAAAAACGAGGGAACCTGAGTTTGTTCGAGGCATTTCAAGGGGGAAGATTTGCAGAGAAGTCTCAGTGGAAAAGTTAGCCCCAAAACGGGGGCTGTGCCGAGAAAATTCGCATGGAAGGGAAGTTCGCCTCGCAAACAAGCACTGCCGTCACCACGCTTCATGGATACAACAGTGGCAACCAAAAAAAAAAACGCCAGAAGCTTTGAATCCTTCCACTGAATGTAGTGAAATTATCAGTGAGGATGCAACATCAACAAATATGGCGGACTTAGCCTTTCCGGAAACAGGACAAATGGAAAACATAACATGGGAGCGTGAGTGTGGCACTGATTTTGCCGAGAAATTAGAAAAAGATTCATTGATAGCTGAACTTAAGGACAAAGTTGCTGCAGCACTCGCGAACAATGAAGAACTGGATAAAGTGGTTTCAAAACAAGAGAAAGTTGTGGATCTTGAGCGGAAACATGAGAAACGTGAGGAGCGGTTGTTTTCGTTTAAAAACATCGCCTCACATGACTCACTGGTAGCATTTTACACCGGATTTCCAAACTACCAAACAATGACGGCCCTGTACGACCTTTTGGATCCTGGTGAGCAGGGTGAGAACATCAACTATTGGCTGTCTGGAAAAGATGTTGATAGCACCCCTAAGTCTGTGAAACAGGGAAGACCAAGGACCTTAAAACCAGAGGACAAGCTTTTTCTCACTTTGTGTAGGCTGAGGCAAGGTTTTGCTGAGTTGCATTTAGCCCAATTACTTAACATTTGTCAGCCAACTATTAGTCGGATCTCTATCTCCTGGATAAACTTTTTTTAATTTGAGACTTGGCCATATTAATATCTGGCCATCCAGAGAACTAGTTACTGAGACAGGGAATTATGGAGTGAAGAGGCTTCTTGAACCTTTCCTTTTCGAAAGGAGACACTGTAATGGCTGACAAGGGCTTCACCATTGACGATATTCTTCCCCTAGGAGTCTCCTTAAACATCCCCCCTTTCTTGGGAAAGTCTGATCAGATGTCAGCTGAAGATGTGATCGCAACACAAGAAATTGCTAGCTTGCGAATCCATGTTGAGAGGGCTATTAACAAGGTGAAGAATTTTCACATATTTGATGGAGTAATTCCATTCACTTATTTTGGGGTAGTAAATCAAATGTGGTGTGTGGGTGTGCAATGTTGTGCAATCTGCATGATCCCATCATCAGTGCTTAACCCCTTAACGTAAACGAAATACCCCTTGTTGTTAACATCCCCAGCCACACCCACTGGCTTGACAATGACAGCTGCAAAAAGTAAAATAAAATAAATTTCTGCTATTTTACTATGGCAAAAATTATACTTGGAAAATCATGTTTACTAAGATTGGTGTAACCACAACATGTATTTCAATGCCTTTTAACACTAGTATACATTTCACTTCTAAAGTCCACGCAATTTTTTGTTTTTTTTTCAAATTAAATCCTATTAACTATTTAAGGACATCACTTGAACAACATTATTCTGATAATCATTTGTGAGGAAATTTGAACTGTATCTCTTTTCAACCTGTCAAGCTCTAATAAAGTTACCATGATAACAAATTCACCTTCTTAGGTTTATAAGAAAATATTCTTATAGTTGTCATTAATTTTTGTAGCTGAGAGATTCTTTGAAACATGAGCCTAACTTTGAAGATCACTCACTTTCACAATTGAGATTATAGAGAGAATTTTGCTGCCAATCACTGTAATAATTCATTGGAGCTTGCAGGTCAGCTGATCTATGATACAAAATGTCAATATTGGCAACATGTATGTAAAATACATTAATACATAATAATTTAAATATCCATTGCAAGCATCTATTACAGCGCTAAAAGACGTAGAAGTGGTCGTTTAGCATTTTGTAAACTCACTTTCTACAATTTTAATAAAATGGGTAAAGTAATATGTGTGCAGCTTTTGCTTCAGGGTTTCCCAGTAGGCAGCATCAAAGGGAATTCTTTCCAATGAAAATTCCTTTTTCGTGTAGACAATGAAGTCACGCCATTTTGCCCCACTTACACCCATTCTTCAATCTTGTTTATCATGTTTTCACCTACAACAAGGGAACTAACAAGTGTCTCTTCAGAATGACTCAGCTCAGGCCTGACAAAATCACTGCTTGAGTTTAATGGGAACCTGGGATAGGTTAACTCAGCTTCACCCATGTCATCTCTTGGAATAGAAGAAATGTCAACTGTAGGCACAAAGTTTGCTTCAGTATGAGTCAAGTGGTAGCTGCAAAATGAGCCAACTTGGCTCTCACCAAATTTGGTCTTAACACAACTGTTGACAGTAGAATCATCTTTTGCCATAACTGATAAACCCATTTGTGGATTTATATTTTGAAGGGCCTTTTTCAGGTTCATTTCTGCTTGAACATCATGCACAGGGTTTGACCTTGCATCGTACAATAAGCACTTCAATCCTTCCCTACTTTTGGTATCATCCAACTTTGTTTTTGAAATGGTTACTTCCATTACTGGTTGAGCAGATATTTTGTCCCCACGACCCTTCTTGTGCCATTTTTGAAGCTGGGATGTCCAGGCAAGATCTGGTTTTTTTCATCATCCTCCTGGCACAAATCTTATGTGCTTTTGCTGTCGAATAAACTAAACTTGCATGCTTTAAACATTAAAGCAAGAACGTGGTTACAATATCCTACGTTTCTAGCTTTGCATAAACTGGCATTTATGACTTGGCCTGAGACAATGCACATGGTAAAACGAAGATCGTGTGGAGCTTCACTTTTCCTGAAACTGTGATAGCACTTTGCTTTCAAATGAAAATACCTTTGGTCGCTGTTCGCCTCAATTCCTTTAGGTACTCGTCCTTCAGAAATGTTTTTGCTTTCTTTAAATTGGTCGGAATTGAGTGGTGCTCAGCATTTGCAACTCGCTTTCCAGAATTTGCCACGTGCTGGTTCATTTCTGCTCTCGTGAAACACGGCATCCTTTCAAGGGACTTTCCCCATCCATCGCTCCGGTATTTCACTCTTGAGGTGACAGGAGAGACATGATCATTTGGTACTGCACTCGAAAACCTTGCCTTTCTTTTCGTGTAAATTTCATCCAGATCAGGATCAACCAGCATTTTGTCCCTTCCATTTTCAACACAGTCTTGGACTCTGCAATATAATCAAGAAATATCTCTCAACTGCACATTTACGTAAACTCCAAACTGCATGTGATATCATCTCACAAACTAGCCCTCACTGTTTTATGAGCTGTGCTTTCGTCTTTAAGTCCCTTGAGCGAATCACCGCGACATCTTAACCAAAATTCTAGCTCTTCATTTTTTTTCACTGAAGCTCCAGGAATATCGTCTTCTGTGAGTATCACATGCACAGTTTCATCAGAAGCTATGCTGGAAGACGCCATATTTTTTGTTTTGATCTGTGAGCCATGGCCTAGAAGCCTCTCTTTCAGGCATTTGAATCCAGGTCCTTCCACATGGCCGCCATTTATAAGTAAGGTGTATTATTCATGTGTAATGTTAATATAGTGTGATGTAAGACTTTTTTTAAAATTTAAGGGGGGATGGCTCTTAGCTACGAAAGCGTTGCAGTGAACCCCTTCAAATAGTCATTTCTTGTACTCCATAGTTATCCTTTTTTGCCAAGTGTGTTCTATTTAACATTTCTTTGTATGGTTCAACTCACAACCATATTTGGTAAATCACGTGACCAAAACAGGAAATGCCTAAAAACTCAGTGAGTTAACTGTTTTTTTCCCAAATTTTTAATGTAACAGTATGAGAACATTCTACCACAAAATGTGCAGCATACGGTACATTTTAAAACAAATTATTTCACCAAAAAATATGATGTCATAAGGCCCTCCTTTGATACACTTTTCAAAATATCAGTTCCATTTTTTGCTAAAATATAAATTCCATGCTACAGATTAGGAAAAATGATGTAACAGTTCCCATCGGTGAGAAAACCGCCTCTTATCTTTTGTTTTCTGAGAGCTTTTACCTGTTTTTCATTGAAACGCACGGCAGAAGACTTGGACTAGTTGAACATGCTGGTGGTGTCAGAATTCCTGTTCAGAAGGACTAGGAACTAAATTTATCACGGAAATGTGCAGTGTAGGACCAGACCGAGCACAAGATTTTCTTCAGGCATGTTTTTGTTGTCACAAACTAGGTTAAGTGTTATGTCGGTTCATTAAACGACTTTAAATTAAGAAGCGATG
>OX421445.1:36781747-36804247 GCA_949126865.1 Montipora capitata | reverse complement strand
GTGTTCTCACTTCTCCTCAGAGGCTGCTTCCAGAAGTGAATCATTCACCATTTGTTCTCGCCGGAATAACTAAGTCAAGAAAAAATCTATTTTGTTCATTGTTTTGCTTTCTTTGCTTATTTTTGAAGTTTGTTTATGTTTAAAAGAGCGTTCCTTTTCGGAGAGTGAGATCATTTCTTGTTTGTCAGGCTGAGTCCTTGTTACAAATCAGTCAGTTACCTTTCAGTTCGTGACTATTTGCACGTTATAAATGTCTCTCCCCGCTCTAACAAATCAATGACACCTTATCTTATAAATGTGAAGAGGTATTCTAGCCTGCATAACAGGTGCTTTATGAGCCAAGCGAGGCGAACGCGGCATTTGCTCAAAGCGTGAAACGAGGGATAAAGAAAGATAAAGCTTGATTTTTTCCTCCCCTCGTCGCGTTTTGCACCTCGCGCAAAATGCCGCTTTCGCCTAGCCTAGCTCATAAAGCAGGGGCACCCTGTGAAATATCTGTTTGGAGAAGCAAACATTGCCTAGGATTTTCTATAGCTTGAGGAAGGCTACAAATTTCTAGATGACCGTTCCATTCATGTACACAATTTTCGAAGCTTATGTAATAAATTCCCTCCGATTTTCTGAAGTTCATTTTTCCCATTTCACTCCCCAGGTTAGGTTGTTTTTCGTAGAGAGAGGAAGCCTAAAATTTTCGGAATCGAAAATGCCATGCAGAAAGGAACCGAAAAACTATCACTTTTGGAAAACTTTGAATTGCTGCTAAAATGTTCAGGAAAATAACACTGAAGCCCTCGTTACTTCGAAAAGACTCAAGTTACCCTAGGATGCCCGAACATATATAAATTTCTTAGCGCCACTTAGAAAACATTTCTAGAGATCTAGAAGTACTCTGGATAGCCTAAAAAGTCTTTTCAAAGTAATTCGGGGGGAAACCGTCGTTGGGTGCCCCTGATAAAGCGCCTGTTATGCAGGCTGGAGGTATTTCTGCAAGTTCTCTGAGTTAACCAAAGATAACTTTGTTTTTCTTCACTAAACAACATTTCTAGAGGTCTCTAGAGAAAGCGTTACGCGCGAGAATGTGGAATTTTATAACACTCCACATCGTGTATTCAGCCCTGCGGAGTGGTTCTCTTTTTCTCGCGCTCGCGGCGTGAATTGGTCAAATTTAACTCAAAGATTATTATTAGCCTCAATAGGCTTTTCAACAATTTTGAGGAGGTCTCGAAGGTTTCAAGGATGCGATAAGCACACTCAAGTTTGAAGTTGTGTTGTGAACAAGCTCTAAATGAAACTGAGAATTTCTAGTTACCTGGCTAGCGATCCTGGTTCGGAGGAAAAATCATAAAAAACAAATCCGAAACAAAACTATAGCAAGCTATAAAGTTGAATTTTATGCTTTTTTATTTTGCTGTAGGGATTGTTGCAAGGTGGTAAATTCGGGAATAACGAACTTATTAAGGAAACATTTGTGTTTGAAATATTTTGGGAAATATTATACCTTCACTCTGAATCAAAAACTGTGATGAATGTCTCTTACAACAAGTCAGCATATGCATGTGTCTGGACCAATACAAATATTAAATCAAATTAAGCAAGAAGGTCTGTTCTGTGAAAATTGTATGTATTTTTTTACCAACAAAACAAAGACCGAAAACAGAAGCTATTGAGTATTTCGTGACAGTTTGCTAACGTGACCTTGGCATATGAAACCGATTCGTGGGTCAGTAGAAGTCATAAGACCTTGTGGTGGCTTGAAATCTTAACTAAACAAATTCAAAATCGAAGTCAACGGTTTCGAATGCATTTTAATTCTGCTTTTTCCCCCTGAAGAAAACTATTTTACCATTGTGGTAACGGAGTTTCATCAAGCGATGACAGTTTCAGTTCGAAGTTGCGATCTCAATGATTTCGCTGCGGCAATGTGGCTGAACAAACGTTTTTCAGTCGTCATATAAAAAGTTATTTACGGCTCTCACCAACACAGCTGAAAGCTAGAAATAACATTTTCACTGTAAAAACATATTACTAGCAACAGTAAGTAGTCCTTTTGCACTAAACTTTGTTTAGTATGAATTCCTTCAGCGGGCCGTCTAATTTGCATACATTTTATTAAATGAAATTCTCAAATTGCTTACTCCAGTGTCAGGGCTGTATTTAATTCCCAGAGCTAAAACTTTCCCGTAATTTACTTCAATAGCCAAGGCTTTATTCTATATGGGTTTTACTAGGAAGCGGCATATACCAGAGGGCTTTTTCAACAGTTAAAGTTCGCTTTCATTTTCTAACATTTCAAGAGACACAAATATGTCCTTTTTAAACTTGTTGATTGTAAATGTAAAAAACTTATTTCTTCAAATTTTCTTTTAGGGCTTGAAAGATTAAGAACGAAATAATATTCGCTTGAAGTTTCGATGTTAGGGATTGTTTCTTATGCGTTCACCGTTTTCTCGAAGTTGAGGTCGGATTCTGTTGTTTTTAAGCGCGAAAAACCAGCAATAAATCGATTTTTCAAACTTTTTGTTATTTCTCCCGTACAATGAATCACTTGAACCCAAAACAATTTTTTCTTGAATTAGGTCACTAAAAGGGATGTTTTGGCAAAAGAAAAAAAAAATCGATTTTTTTACGAGTGTCTTGCGATTTTCGATTTTCTCGGAAAATGGCTCTTAATAATGAAACATAGTTCTTCGGAGGGCTTTCTAATGTGAATGAGAACGAATTTTGTGATATATATTAAAAATAGTTTTAAGCTTACATTAGTTTTACCAATTTTTTATAGAGTACATCACTATAATTTTACATATTTTTCATATTGTAAAAGTGCAATTCAGCTTTACAGCTGCAAGTTTTTTACTACAATAAACTACCTATCTATCTAAGTTTAATAAAGAGCTTTGTCTAAGTACAAGCAGTGGGTTAGCGACAACCATCAAACAGAGACTATAAGTGGTGTTCTCAAAGAATCCCCAAGAAGGAAAGGAATAGCCCCACAGCAGGATCATCTTTTGTTACTAGAAATTCCACTCTTGATAACAAGAAATCAAGTCAGGCGTAAAAGGTGTGCAATGGGCAACATGGAATTGGTCTTGTGAGAGCTTTAAAAGAATGATACAGCCAGGTCAGACCTGCCGCCCACATCTGTAAGTGGATCAGCTGAAGAAGGCGAGAAAAATGAGAGGACCCATATGACAACGACCACAATGGAAATCACTGTTCCTTTGGAGTTTGTGGCCCTATGGACCGTTTCTGTGTATCTTGCCAGTGAAGGTGAAGGTGCTTAAAGACAATCAAGAGAAACTTAACTCTTCAATTGTAGAGTTCATGATAAATAGTTTGGATGGAAGAGTGCACAAACAAGCATCCACTTACACGACTAAACGAGTCACTGGCAACATGCAAGTTTTGAATTGGAACTTGTACAAAACCAAGTGGAAGCACTTAGAGAACGAAAAGTTCCCACAAGTGGGGCCCAGGTCTATTGTTGACCTGCTTTCTGTTGTATTCATTGGAAGATGTTAGGGGAAGACCGGGAGAACCCATTGCTAGACTGACACCACTAGGGTGGACCTGTATTGGGAACCCCGAGTTACAAGCAAGCCAAGCTCAAACCAATTTCACATTTCTGGTGAATGACTCGCACAAACTAAACAATCTTGTCCGGCAATTCTGGGACGTTGATGATTCCAAAGAAATCTAGATAGTCAAACAAGAGGAGAAGATAGCCAGAGATCTAGTTGCTGAGACCTTAACCTTTTATGTACAAAGTTAAGAGTAAGCAGAAAGAAAGAGGAACCGATGTACCACAAGACATTTTTATTATCTCACGAACTGCAGCGAGCAAACATGGCAAATGTAAAGAGTCAAGCAAAGTTTCGAGACATCTGTGCCAAAGGCAACTTTGGGGAAATAGCTTGTAATGTTTCAAGGGGGTCAGGGAAAAAAAGATTGCAGGTAAAGAAGGTGTGTTGGACTTCCTCAAGACCATCAGCAGCAACCTGCCTAAAGATGAAGGGTCCCACTGAAAACGTTTCAAGAACTGCCAGACAACATCAGACTTCTATGAAGTTGTACTTCTTATGTTTGGTCCTAAAGCTTGCTCATTTGTGGCGGATAATCTTGCTGGGCCTCATGTACATTCTGTACAAAGATGGAGAAATTGTAACCTGAAACCTTTCAATCTGTCAGACCCACAGACGGTTTTTCAGTTGAGTACCGCCATTTATGTCTTTAAAAAAGAAGCTCAAGGAGGATCGCAAAAGCCCATTCCTATTCATGGAAGATGAGACCGCCATTCAACAGAGAAAAGAGTACGATGAGAAAACGGATCAAGTGTACGGTTATTGTGGGAAGAAAGAAGAGGGACACAAGTGTGTAGACCACTACACTTTCAAGGTAAATTTCGGTTGTTGTGGTATCATGCGTAATGCACTTGCTTGTGCGCATTTGTTTACTTGTGTATGTGCATGTTCCTGCCTTATGTTACTTTGAGTGCATACTTGTATACAGTTGTATGTGTATGTGTATGATTATGTATATGTGTATATCTATCTGTATGTGTGTGTGGGAGTGAGTATGTGTATGATCTTGGATGTGGATATGGATGTGTATATTATGTAGGTTTAGGTGTACGTGAACGTAATATGGACAAATGAACTAACATTCAGCGCATTACTAAACAAATACTTCGGGTTGGTGATTCATATGAAGAACTATTGGAGAAGATGGAAGGTTCCCAGGTTGCAACCATGGCTAGAGTGATTTTGAAAAATCCCCATGACAGGCGTTTTCCTCAGCTTGCAATCCACATTCAGGTATCTGCAATTCACGTTTTGTTTTTCTTATATTTATTTATTCAATATTATTATTTTTTCACTTCTAATTTAGAGAATAGTTAGTGCGTATGTGTCGCACACACATGCACACTAGTATTCAATACTTTAGAAGTGAGAAAATACCAGAAAGGCAATAACTAAATATTTAATAAGTAAATAATTAAATAAAAGAAAAAACATAAACACATGAGAACTGAGATGTTGATAGAACCCAATGGGAACTCGGAAAAAATCCGAGCTTGGGATTCGAACCCATGACCCTCCGTGATCTAGTCGGATGCTCTAACCACTGAGCTACTGGAGACTCTATGGTGAGCAAGGGTGAAATGTAGGTCTTTGACTCGAGCTGCATCACGCAGCTACAGAGTCAAATGACGACTGACAACATAGCTCATAACTGCATCGCGCAGTCACATTAAAGCATATCTGAGATGCAGCCAACCAACCACCCAAGTGAGCGAATGTGAGAATGATATCTACACATGAGAACTGAGAAAATAATATTAACGAAATGCGAATAGTGTTATAAGAATATAGAATGCACATGCTGTATTTTAAAAGACACTTTCTAGTGCATTTATATTGTCTTTTTACATGTCACTGCAGTAGTTGATGTGACTTAACTCTTCCTTTTCAGCCAACATGCAATCGGTTTGACCACAACGTTGTGCTACACCAGTGGCTTAAATACAGAACTACAATACTCATCAAAAATCTTGAAACACTTGTGTCTGTTTCCCCTTCCCCAATGTTGATTTGGGTATCACAGTGGTCTCAGTGCTTGCAAACACCCGTGGCTCAACATTGGGGAGGGAGAAGGCACATTTCGAGGGGGGAAACAGTGTGAAGTAAAAATCTCAGGATTTCTCCAGAAAATTCGAGAGAAAAGGTGTCTGTTTCAACGATTTGTGACGAGTATTGTCTTTGCGTCTGAAGGGCGTGGACGGGTAACGTAACTGTGAACAATTTAATACGCTCTATGCCGAAACGAATTGATATGGTGATTAGAAATGAGGAGAAGCATATAAAAATATTGAAGAAATACCACTCTTTCCATTCTGTGGATAACTGCATGAGATTTCTTCTCGCAAAATGTAAACTTTCAGAGACAATAATAACTATTGCACTATACGCCAATAATAAGGGGAGGGGGGTGGTGTTGCATATTTCAAACAAAAGGGGGTGAAAATTGCTCCAATGGCCATCAAGACGACGTTTAGCGATTTTTACATAGCAGAATAACTTTTTCCGGTCATTGTATGAAATTGATTCGCTATTCATTGTGATATTATTTCTCTTGGAGCTCCTGAGAAACAATAGTGAAGTACATTGCCTCTTAGTCCTTATCTCAAATAACGACACAAAGGTGTCAAAGGAACACGGAACCTTTTCCTTCTTTTTCTATAATCTGAACAGTTCTATGTACAAAAATAAGCTAACTTTGTAGAAAATTAGATTATTAAAAGAGATCATTTGTTGTAACGACCAGTCGACCTTCTTAGCGCTGAAACTCAACGATTCACCACTGTGTTCTAAAGTAAAGTAATTATACTACCATAGACTTTAAGAACTATCGGTTCACCATGGTGAAGCCCTACAAATAGCCTTATTGAATAGCTTAATCAAGAAAATTATCCCTAAGGTGCATGTTCCGTGATCTGTTCTATCACTTAAAATTTGTACATGCAGTAGCTTTTGTTTTTGGTTCCTAAAAAAGGCAAAGCATTTTCCAAACACCATGGTGAATCGTGTAACACTTAAGCCATGGCAAAGATTAAATGTCAACAAACTCGGCGATATTTACATAAGATCAGTCGTAAATGAATTAGTCGTCTTGTGGGAAAATAAGGTTTAACTGAATAGAGTGTAATGTGAAGTGCTAGGTTCAATTCCCACCCTGGTCAGAGTTTTTCTCTGTCCTTGTGTGGGCCCATTTCCATCTGTAGGGCTAACGCTCACATGGTTCATATGGGATTGAAATCTAGCACTTCACATTACACTCTATTCAGTTAACTCTGTTTGAAATACAAGTGCTACACGGCCAACGTTTGTATAAACGTAACCTTTCCTTGTACTTGTGGGAAAATAAGTCGACTCAACATTTTCAACACGGGGGGACTGACTTCTCCTGTTCCTCGGGTATTTGATGGAAGAGATTGAAGACCCGCCCCCTACCTTAATATACCGTCCACGTTTCTTGAATAGGAAAGACATTTAGCAACAGACATGCCCTTATTTATCGTGCCGAGAAAATCTAATCAGCTTAGGTAAATATCATTTCCCCTTTTCAAACGTTGGAATATATGTCTTCAGAATGCAGAAAGTGAAGTTTCATCAGCGACTTCACATTTTCCGCACGTCTTAATTACTGCCTGTATGTGTAACACATTGCTTTAAATTTTGTTATTTTTATCTTTTCCTTTTATTTTCAAATATAACTGAACAATAATCCGACATCCTAAATTTCTCTTTCTCATCTGTGCGCGAACCAAGCAGGTATATTCCATCGATGATCGAAAAATTCGTCTTGAACAGAAACTGTTATTCTTTCCTCTCCTCAGACTAAATACAATACTCGTCAAAAATCTTGAAACACTTGTGTCTGTTTCCCCTTCCCCAATGTTGATTTGGGTATCACAGTGGTCTCAGTGCTTCAAAACACCCGTGGCTCAACATTGGGGAGGGAGAAGGCACATTTCGAGGGGGGAAACAGCGTGAAGTAAAAATCTCAGGATTTCTCCAGAAAATTCGAGAGAAACGGTGTCTGTTTCAACGATTTGTGACGAGTATTGTAGCTTCCTCAGAGCTCAGCGGAGTACTTGGTTTGGCGAAAGGCAACTGTTCAGATGAGGATACACGACGAAGGAAGTTGCACCTAGGTCAAAGTTCTGATACCGCTGGAGGTACAAGATTTAAGCCTGTCCCTTACGAATATGAGGAAAGGTTATGTTTATACAAACGTTGGCCATGTAGCACTTACATTTTAAACAGAGTTCATTGAATAGATTCAATTCCCACCCTGGTCAGAGTTTTTCTCTGTCCTTGTGTGGGCCCATTTCCATCAGTAGGGCTAACGCTCACATGGTTCATATGGGATAGAAATTGAGCACTTCACATTACACTCTATTCAATTAACTCTCCTTACGAATATGGTTTCCTCTTTTCCGCGAAGATAGAGGATGGAGTTGTTGTTAACATGTGTGATCACAACCATAAGAAAGCTGATCGGCATCATGACCATACCATCAGAGAGCTCCGCATGGGAGAGTACCTTGTCCACTGCAACCTCCTTCACCAGCTCATTGAGCTTTTCATTCCGCACGTACACGGTCTGCAAGATGAAGATGTGAACAGGAAGGATATGCAGAACTGGACAGTGTGTCCACGTATATTGTTCCCAAATGTTAGAGAATGTTTATGGAAAATGGCTAATGGGTTGGACGGTGTAGCTAAGAATGAACAGGCTCTAGGTCTGTGGGTGTACCTTGACATACTGTACCACTATGTGGAGATCTTTGTCAGTTTGAGAGCGTCATACTATCAGAGAGTTAATTAATGCTGGCTACGTCACAACGTTCCTCTGTAAATGGCGGAGTCATATCATCACTTCAAGGGAACTGACGCTTGCAAGAAATTTCTTAAGCCGAGAAACATTCCAGGAGCTATTGCTTTCATGCCATTTTGTTCTTCTGCTGATTGCTGATTTTAGTTTCCATTATCCTGACATGGAATGCCCTCTTGATAGAAAAGGAGAGGATGGTTGCGAAGTTTATTTCAGTTTGAATGGTTCATGGGTGCAGAATCATCATGCATATACTATCCTGGACATGGTGAGGAACCACTGCTCAATGACCAGAATAGCAGAAATCCAGGCAACCAGTAACAAGCTTAAGTTTAGACGAAGCAACAGCAAGCAAGACAACATATGGGACAAACAGTATGAGCCTGGCAGCCGTGAATAGATGTACGACCTGAAGACCTATCCATCTGCTAAAGAAATTGTTCATGCATGGCGACAGGGCATTAAGGCACAGCGTATGGCAAGACTTGCTGGACTGCATAAAGCTGATGACGAAGAAGATAAAGGTGACCATGATGAAGGTGACGATGGAGATGATGATGATACCTCAAGCTTGCCAAAGTGGTTTATGAACCCATACAAAGATGTGTCGCTAACTCAGTTATTTGAGAACACGGCTGCAGATAACGATGCAGAGGAAACACTGGTTGCAGCTTCGACCTTAGACCCAAACTCTGATTGGGGTACTCAAGACAAACAGGACTGTGCCCTGTTTGCCGAGTCACAACGCTTAATTGGCAGCACTTTGCATGACGCTGATGTGATAGAAGTTCAATGATCATATGAAACAAAATACAAGTCCCACATTTTAGTCCCTGAGTTGAATTCAATGGTTCACAAGGCAAAGGTGATCAAGCAGCTTGCCCAAAACAAAAAGGTGTCTGCTGATCGCCTCATTCGCATCCAACAAGCCCAAGAGCCACAAGAAAGCGAGTCTGATGATGGGGTTGATGTCAATGGTCGCAGTAATATTGGACTACGGGACGATGTTGCGTTTGAAAGTGAGCTGCGATATGACGATGAAAGACCCTACCACCTTGCCCAAGTACTTCGGATGCGCTTTCTCACATCAACAAGGAGAAGAACACAATATGTCAAGCCAGTCAACCACCAGCGTGACAGTGTAAAGAACATACAACTTTTGGTCAAGCCCTACAAAGTGCTGCAAGATCCAGTGTAACAGAGGAAGTCAGCATCTCTGATGTCATCAGTCCAGTTTCTCTGACTAGGAGGGGGGAAGAATTTCAGCTTTCACTAGCCGATGCTACTTGCCTAGAAGCATATTTCCCATTGGCCAATTATGGTGATACTTCGGAATACATGGCTGATGATGGTCGAAGAGTCCAACTTTCCCAGACTCAAACAGGGTGACTTAGGCGAGCAGTTGTGTACACCGCACATTAATCACGATTAATAGACCCAGTTTTTACTTTCCAATGCTGTTTGTAAGGATACAGTTTGGCTTGCAATTGGTTGCATATCTTGCCGGCTCACCTGGAGGTGTGGTTTGATTGGACCGAGGAACAACGGAAAGATTACGTGACAAAGTTAAATTTACTGTCAGTCAATGATCCTATCAAAAAGAAGACCATTACAGTATCAAAAGCAGACATGGCACAAACTAAAGAATTCCAAGATCTATCTGTGGATCTGTGCAAGGATCTGATATCTATGCAAGGATATAAAGTAGACATAGCATGTGCAGTTGAAGAAGGAGCATTTTTTAACTCGCCCTGCACAATTCAATGGCAGCCGACTCTCCACCAGAAGAAAGCTTTTAACTTTGAAGTCGCATCAAAAGCGGCAAAGCATGGCAGAGTTGCACACACTGTAAATGCCCGCCACGTGTCCTGTACATGTCCGAGCTTTAACGCTGATAGCGTCTGCAAACACTCCATTACTGTAGCTGAGAAGAATGGGTTACTGCACGAGCACCTTCAATTTCTTTGCAAGGGCTCAGTGCAATGAGGAGCTTCCTGCACGCCACTAGCTGAAGGTACGTCAATAAAGCTGTTGCAGGAAAGAAGGGCTCAAGAAACAAGTTCCACTATCGCCCCTCTCAGTCTTCAAGTAGAGCCACTGCACCGACCAACAACAATGAAGTCAAGTCGATGAACAGCCAGTCAGAAAATAGTATGCACATCCAGATACATCATAACGACAACCCCTTCACTGTGTGTGTATTGCCTCTTGAAGTAAAGATCTGCAAAGGATGTGGCAACAACTTTTGTCACGGGCAGCGGATAGTGTTTGGTGCTTGAACAGAAGGAAAGGTACTATTTTCCCCTAGATGGGGATTGGAAAAAGAAGCAAGCAACAAACAAGGAAGCAAACCACTATTACCATGCAGACACCAAGAAATCATGACGCAATTTCCTTATTTCACCAAAGGGTACATGGAAACGCCAAGCACGGTCAAAGCCTCTCTTCTTGAGTCACAAAGTTTACTTAAAGAATATGTTTTCTTTAACGATCTAATTAACACAGTTTTGTCATTAGCGCAACAAAAACGCAAGACACTTCAGCAGGCCATTTACACTCACTATAGAGAAAACTGAGTCTGCACCAAATTTTTATTTCAGTTGGAGCGGAGACATGTTAACTGTACGCAGCGCTCCTGGCCTGCCAAAAGGGGTCCGGAATAGATTTATTTCGGTTTTGGGGCCATAACCGCCCATGGGCCCAAAAACCAAACAAAAGCAAGCCCGGGCCTATTTCATAAAAACATGGAATGGATATAGTTACACGGCAAAGATTTATTGTGATTGGAACTCGGCCGCATTTAGTAAAGGTCGACATTGATTCCCTTTGCGTGGGCCATACAGCAAACCTCCCCCCTTCCGAAGTGAGGAATCTTGGGGGTTGCTTTGACAACCAACTTAACATGGTCACCCAAATAAACCAGACATGTAAAGCCGCTTTCTTCCACATATTTAATATTAGAAGGATCACGAAATTTCTCAGTTCTGACACTGTCCAAACTCTAGTGAATGCTTTTGTAACAAGTAGACTTGGCTATTGCAATAGCATAATACTGAACTGCAAAAGCTCCAGAGAGTACAAAACACTGCTGCTAGACTCATTTGCAACATCAACAAGTTTGATTATATTACTCCAACTCTAGTGAAACTGTAGTTAGATTACTTATCACTTTTAAAGTCATCCATGGACTTGCACCCAAATATCTTTGCGAACTTTTAATGCGCAAAAACAAATGTAATTATAACTAAAGATCAACTAGCGAGATTCTCCTGCAACAACCCAGGATAAAACCCAATGCATGCTTGGTGATTGCAGTTTAACTGTAGCCACACCTGCACTTTGGAACAACCTTCCAAATGTAATTACATCCGCCACTAGCATTAACTCTTTTAGGAAACCATAGGCAGCCCAAGTTCCCGTCACTAGAGAGTGTGTAATAATTATGAGTGCAAGCGGTGTTGCGTTACAGGCAGCCGTTGAGAATTTAAATGTGTTATAAGACTTTGTATGGGACATAAAATACCATCGATTGTGAAGCCTAAAAAACGCTCAATTTACCGTTTATTCAATAAAATGAATAAAACTGACTCACCTCTGGTGTATTCTTGTGCGTTTTGGTGCTTATTTTACTGTCTCGTCACCTGTTCGAAAAGCCGCTGTTGGGATGGGGTAAGTGTTGTACATGAAATGACTGTACTTCATTGGGTGGAGTTAATTTGACCTCGGACCCAAGCTCCATGACCATTCACAAGATCACCGGCTGTTAAATTCATCAGCTATCATGGAATCGGAAGCAGAAAATGCTCATTTCCAGCAAAGTGCGTGGGGATTTTTGACAACGAAACATCCACTGAGGTTCGCAAATGATGGGGCTTTAGCTTTGCGTGAAAAAATCGCAGCTGGGATGGATTTTTGAGGTGCAAACCGCCTCTGAGCTGACTACGGTCGAAATCTTAGCGTGCAGCCTTGACTTCTTCTTAGAACATTGAAAACATTGATTACCGAAACGGTAAAAAAAGCACCAAAACGCACAAGAATACACCAGAGGTGAGTCAGTTTTATTCATTTCATTGAATGAACAGTAAAATGAGTGTTTTTTAGGCTTCATAATCCAAGGTATTTTATGTACCATACAAAGTCTTATAACGCGTTTAAACATGGACGCCAGCCGGCCTGTTAAAAAAGCTGTGGTAATTTCTATTAACCCTATCCCAACCGAATGCGATACAGTGTTTATAAGCCTCCGCACGGTTGAGGATTTGACGGGTGATCAAAAGAAAGAGATCCTTTTGAACCACTGGATAGCATTCCTTCTAGCCCTGAACTGTATAGTGATGATGGAAATAATGGTATTTACGCAAGTGACATTAGCGAAACAAGTGGCAATGACAGTAGTGATGTGAGATACATATCAAGCGGTGCAGAAGAACTCAGACATATCAAAAATATGGAAACAACATCAGCTGTATTCCATAGATTCCATAAAAAACCTTCAGGTTTTCTTGGGAAACCTGCTTCCTTCCACGCATACCAGGCAAAATCCGCATCTACAGAGGCAATATTGTCGGATATGGCTAAGTTGAATTTCTCTGGCATGGTGCAGCTTTAAGGGCATAGTAATTCCAGATGCAGTTGGAGGCCTTAAACTTCTTTAAGAAAGCAGGAGAGACGAAGCCTTCTCAAGCGGAATGAGGGAACAAAACTACAAGAGAAAAGCCAAGTTATGAGCACAAATCGGTGAATTTAAACTAGCAAGAACCTCCGAGTTCCACCAAGGGTACTCCATACAGAAAGTTAAGTGCTGCTATCTATGGGATTTGGAGGTCGTTAAACATTTCTCAAGTGATTCACAAATCAGAAGAACAACTCCCAGAAACCTCTTCAAGAAACGAATCAGAAACGGGAGTTGAACTGTAATCAACATACGCCAGGTAATGAAAACTGTTCTTCTTATAACTCCTGGAAGCAAACACATTTGAAGTCTGTGTACATTGCTGTTTACAGACATGTAATCATTAATGGGAAGTCAATCCAAATCAGCGGTGGAGTTAAGAGCATTGATCCACCCTGTACAGGGGAGGCGCTGTCTTATGGTGAACATCCATATACTGCACTAATTGTTTCCGTCAGCCCAAGAGAGGCGTCATGGCAACATTGGGAACATGCCAGTGGCTGGTAGTGTTCCCGACCTGATTGCACCCTCAGAAATGTGGGTGCGATATCAATTCTGGCCCAAGGACCCCAGTTCCAAGACAGCCACACAGTATACAGGCTTCAATGTGTGATTCCAAGTGCAGACACGCAACTTTGGCACGACCATCTCGATAGCCACTGCTGTGTTGCCCAGCTGAAATACATTTGTCTGGTGATGGATGACGATACACACTTTATCAATGTTGGTGAGCCAGGATTACCAGTTGCGAGTCTTGGGAGGGAGAGACGTATGATGGTAACAGGCTCTGCTGAATCTCGTCCAACAGCGGTCAATCATGGTTTCTGCCTATTACGTGTAACTCCAAGTGTAACCCTTGTACCAGCCATTCGTGAAGTTTCTTTGGAATCATTTTACTAGGGCCAAGTGTACGTGGCAGTAGAAGATTCCATTTTTCAGTCCTCACCAGTTGTCGAAGAATCTGGAGTGCCTATTCCAGCCATTGTTGCAGATGGTGGACCTGACCACAACATACGACATGGATAGACTCAAGTTGCTCTCATTTAGTCATTTCAGCATCATAATCTTGACATGCTGGTAGCCATCAACACCTGTCCTGGAAATTCCTGGGCAAATCCGCCTGAGAGGATCATGTCAATGCTCAACATAGCTAGCTCTATAAGGAGTCTCATTGGCCAGGGATGAAATAGACTCGCGCAATGAGAAGCTATTGCGTCCTTGTTCTAACATGAAGGAAATCCACGACAAGGCAGACTGAGATGGGGAATACTCCGATTCCCGAAAAAAATTGCATGCAAGTGAGGCTAAATAGCCTTCACAGCATGAAAAATGTCGGACAAAACAAACAAGAGCGGGGCCGTGGGCAAATTTAAAGCTACTTCAGCCATGCAAATAGTTAGCAAGGAGAAAAAAATTGGTCACAAATGTTGTGCAGCTGCAAACTGTAATAACTGAAGGGAAAACTGACCTGATTTATCGTTTCATGCGTTTCCATCAGATGCACAACAACTGAAGAAGTGGGAAATTCGTATGAAAAGAGGTGATGCCTTCTTTGCCACGGTAGGAAACAAGTTCTGTTGTTCTGAACACTTATTACCGACGGATTTTAAACAGGGTCTGACTGGCCATAGACGAGACTTAAAACCGGGAAGCGTACCATCAGTCTTTCCTTGGACAAAAGTGGGTGAAGAATTGCTTTGTAGTGCGAAAAGGTCGAAGTTGAAATGAGAAATCTGAAGGGATGACAAGAGCCGAGAGTGCTCATGAAAATAAAGACCAGAAAAGGATTGCAGAAGCTTTCCGAAACGACTCTGTTGTGTTTGGTCCAACAACACTTGACAAGTGGATAGAAGAAATAAAGATGGAACATGGAAGGCTGCTTCAAGAATTACAAGAATTTGAAGCAAAGGAGAGGATTTCCAAGTTTCGTCTGGAAAGATTTTCAAGTAGTAATGAAGATATAAAATTTTATACTGGATTACCAGACTATGTAACTTTATTACAATTCTGGAAATATGTTGAGCCTAATGCCTCAAAATTAACTTATTTTAGTTTTGTACGTGATAATACTGATTCTACTAATATTGAAGATAGATTTCCTTTTATGGCAGGGAAAGAAAAGAGGTTTCCTGCACGCAATGTTGGTTGCGCCAGAAGTTTGCAACCGATTGATGAGTTTTGTGTTTTTTAACCCATTTAAGACTTGGTTTATACGAGCGTGATCTCGCGTTTAGCTTTAGTGTTTCAGATATAACTATAACATGGGCTAATTACCTATATTTGATGCTAGGAAGCTTACCTATATGGTCTTCTAAAGAGCAGATTAAACAACATCTACGTGAAGTTTTTAAGGGCGAGTTTCAAAACATAAGATGCATTATAGACTGCACAGAAATAAAATGCCAGACTCCTTAAGACCTTGAGAAACAAAGCGAACTATATTCTGAATGCAAGTCCCATAACACATTCAAAGGTCTTGTAGGAATTTCCCCAAATGTTTGGATTACATTTGTGAGTAGCTTGTATGGAGGAAGTATATCTGACAAGGAGATTGTCAAAAACAGTTCTTTTGTTGATTTGATTGCTCAACATGACCAGCTTATGGCTGATCGTGGATTTCACATTCAGGATTTACTGGCAAAAAAGAAGGTAACACCTTTCATTCCTCCTAAAGGACAACGAAAATCTGAACAGTTCTCCAAAGAAGACTGTTTTGAGACTATGGGAATTGCCAATTTAAGAGTGCACGTCGAAAGGGCCATTAGGAGAAATTATCAAAGGTTGGCACATCTTTGATAGTTGTGCCCTTAAGTTTATGTGGAGTAAAAAGTCAGCTCTGGACAGTGACCTGCTTGCTTGTAAACTGGCAAAAGCCTTCTTTATCATGTTAAGGAAATGTGTCATTCACTGGTTTATCTTAACATTATGATGTGAAAAACCTTCTTGTCTATTATTAAAAGCTTCTATGATGCTGGATATTGAGATCCTTTTGAACTAATTTGTCTATATTACTGCACTGAACTATAGTAAAACATGTTTGCATTCTCTTTCACAATGCATGGTAAATTTAACTAAAAGCACGAGATTTTACAAATGTGATTGTAATCAGTGAAAACTACACCTACATAGGCCATCTCTGATCCTAGGGTAAGCTAACTCGTATATGATATAATTATCATAAAAATCTTCAATGTTCTTTTGTTTCTTCTTCCACCATTCTCGTTCGAAGGGAATTTCCATGCAAAACAATTTTCCATTTCTTCCACGGATTGCAAGGACACTCCGAGTCTCTTAAAGGGGCTAGGTCACGCTATTTTAGGTATATTCGTTTAATTTTGTTAATTATGAGCTCTAAACGTCAAATTGGCAGAGCAAGAATCTTTCATTTGCAAAATCACGGCCACATGACAACTGAGAATGATTTTCCAGCTGTGTAAATGACATTTTGATATAGACTGATATAAATTTGAAACAATGTGGGCCGACGTTTTTCAAATTTACCCAAATTCAATCCATTTGAATCCTCTCCAGTTTTGTCCATCCATGTCCCTTCTTGGCTTCCCTGTGTTTTGTTAGAGTTCTTCTATAGTTTTGAACAGTTATTTTGATATTTTAGTTAATTCTATGACCATTCGATCAGTGCTGAAATTGCCTAAAATTGCGTGACCTAGCCCCTTTAATGACATACATTTGCTTCTGTACTTGATAAAAATACATGTGATTCTTGTTGACTTGTAACACACCTGAATCTGTCCTTTTGCATATAGTTTTCCGCACAAGAGCATATTCTAGGCTCTCTCCATTATTGACAACGATATTCTTAGCTTCAAAAATTCCATGTGGGTCATTCCTGATGGGATCAGTTATTACACCATCTGGAGAGGCACCGAAAACACCATTTTCTTTTTCAAGAACCACATTGCATTACAGTGACTTGTCCGTGTCCCTGCTGGTAGGTGCATCATTTCAATGTAACCATCTATCACTAGTTGTTCATTCTTTAAGCCATCTCTCATAGCCAGTGACTGATAGTTGCTGAGATAGTTTAGGACTTCTTTGATTATTATAGTGGGGGAAGTCCCTACCTTGTGAGAACATCCAACCCTGTAGCTCTTTGAAGCTGTAACTCTACCAAACCTGTGATTGTACCATTCTTGGCAGGCAGACTCTCTTCTTGTTTGATACTCTATGTCTGAAATTTCATCTTCAGTTTTGAAAACACTTCTTTTAATTCTTTCACACGCTGGTGTATTTCATGGAGCGATACTGGTGTTCTTTCACTGCCGATATTATTTGAAAACCATTGTCCTCATTACATTGTGTTTCCTCCCTTCCCTTTACTATTTCACTAACTTTGACTTCGCAACTTGAAATTGAAGGCGAAGAGTTAGAAGAAGTACAACTCTCCTTCTCTTGATCGACTGTTCCAAACTCTTTTAGTTGCACATGAAGTACAGAACCAAAGGCAACCTCTCCAACTATTGTGTCACCTAATTTGATATTATCTACATCAGGGATCCTTTCATGGAACATCAGGGTTTAGTAATTGTAGATTTTGTTTCAATTTTCCAACAGCACTCACGTTTTCCCCATTTCCCCTGAATTCTTCATTTAGTCTCGCTAACTTTGCTTTAGTGAAGCTCTTGTCTGGATGTGGGTCATACATTTTTAGAGTATTCATTCCCTGCAGGTTCTTGACTCTATTATAAGAGAAAGTAAATTCTATATGAAACTGTTCGATATTAAAATTATAAACAGCCGATAGAAGGATGACACACCAACACCTACCTTTCAAAAAGTTCCTTTTTGTTATCACTTCGATTAATATGACGACATTTCAACCAATATTTCAGGTGATTAACCGTCAATTTTGGTAGCTCATCTTCACGGAAGCTAGCCCGAGGAATATCTTCTGGAGCAAGATCGATTTGATCGTCTGAAATGTTTCAAATTCAACTTTCCCGTGAGGGATACTAAGCCTCACTTGCATGCAACTTCCGGTTTTTTCTGGAATCGGAGTATTCAAGGCGGCAATAGAATCTAGCTTAAAGAACGTCACAGGCCTCACTCAAGATCGCTTTGAGAGATTATCTCTCAAAGGACAGAAATTCAAGATCCTTGAAGCTGTTTCTGACGAGGATCTGAGACGCAAGTTCGCATTTTTCCACAACATTGACCCCACTCTACAATTGGGAATTGGCCAGAAATCTGAATTGCTTAAAAAGGGATGACCTACAAGCAAGGCAGTATTCATTTCAGATCAAGAAGTGCGGAAGTGCGATCAAGCTCCGCCATCTGAGGTCCATAAAGAGCAAGCCTTGGAGGAAATTCAGTCAAAAGTGGAATGCCCTCCTCCTTACATTTAGCAGCTTGTGAATTCAGCCATTCAGCAGTTCAAAAGCATAGAGGGACTTGTCATGCTAATGTAGGCAGTCAAAGCAGGATCGTTTGGTATCAATGTGGTTTGTGCCGCACTGGATTTGCAAAGTTGCACTATGTGTAAAGCTTCCAAGGCGTTTGTTAGACATGTTAAAGAAGTTGATCCACAATCCAAAGATGCTTCAAAGGAACATTACAAAGCCTTTGAGGATTTGTTTGGCCAAAACACCAGCGAGATTGACTGCCCATCTGCAAAGTCAAATGTTGACGACAAGTCAAAGCACCTTATGGTTCTCTTAGGAGATTTTAATGTTGACTTCCTAAATGCAAATCAGGCAAGTAAACACAAGCTCATTAAAACACTAACTAACTTGCACCTAACCCAACTCGTCAAGGAAGTTACAAGGCCTGTTTCAGGAACGTGTCTAGATCATATCTGGTCAAGTCATCCGGAAAGATTGATGTGTGTACAAACAAAGAATATGGGAATGTCAGATCACCTTCCAACAATGGCGGTTCGACGCTACAAAGGTCAGACTTCACAGAGGAAAAATTTGAGTAACACCTTTTCTTACCGGAACACGAAACGCTTAGATGCTCAAAAATTTGTGGATGATTTGAGTAAAGCCCCGTGGGACACCACTTTTGTTTTCGAGGACACTGAAGACATTGTCGACAGCTGGTATAAAATTTTCACTGACATCCTTGATTCTCACATACCTGTGAAAGAGAAAAGAGTGAAAAAAAACGCCCAGCCAATTTGGTTCACTTCAGAAATAAACGAGGCCATGAAAAAAAAGAGACAAACTTCTAAAGAAAGCTAGAATTTCCGAAAGTCCTGCTGACTGGGCTACCTTTAAATGTGCTAAAAACGAGGTGTGCAATTTAGTAAGGAATGCTAAGGAGAAATATTTTAAGAACCAATTTACTGAACATAAAAATAACCCTAAAAGATTGTGGAGCCTCATTAGGAACCTAACGAGAGAAGACGTAAACAACCATGCTCCTATACGTCAGCTGAAGGAAGAAGCTAAATTTCTTACAGACACACTGGACATTGCTGAGTGTCTAAACCATTGGTTTGTAAAGCAGCCCCTTGAACTGCTCCGAAATCTACCATCACATTCATCATCGCGGGCCCCTCTTAAGCATATCAAGGACCTCACAGCAAATAGCGTAAACACACCACAGTTCACTATCCCACATATCACACCGAAAAACATTGAGGAGTTGCTAAAACTCATGGCATCCCATAAGGCTGCAGGATCTGACGGTCTCGGCACTAGGATACTGAAAATAGCTGCCCCTGCAATCTCCTTACCACTGAGTCCACTTATAAACCACTGCATTGATATAGGCACTTTTCTGTCCGCATGGAAAACTGCCAAAGTTACGCCTATATACAAGGGGCAAGGAAGCAAAGACGACAAGAATAATTATCGTCCAATCTCAGTATTTCCATTACTATCAAAAATTTTTGAGAAACATGTTCACCAAGCCTTGTACAGCTACATGAGGAAGAACAACTTGTTGTACACCTTGCAGTCCAGTTTTAGAAGAACGTACTCGACGGAGACAGCGCTCATTCCTCTGACAGATCAGTTGCTATCTGATATGGACAACGACCAAGTCAGTGGGCTGGTATTTGTGGATTACAAGAAGGCCTTCGACTTAATTGACCATGATATACTCATGTCCAAGCATTTTGCAAAAATGGCCTGTTTACATGCTACAGATCCAATCTGCTGGGAGAAATAAGTGATTGGAGTTTTCCAAACTTGGTCATTACTCGGGCAGAATGTTTTTTTTTTTATATCAGTTACTTTTCCTAAAAGCAACTACTGTTTTTCACACTTGTGTCCTCTGTGAGAAATTCGACTATGTACTTGGGACAAGATTTGAAACAGTTCCCATTTTAGAGCTACTTTCTTGATGTTTGCCGTTGCTGCAAGCCCATTTTTTTTAAGTTATCATCTGATGTTCCCAGTTTGTTAATTGTTTCTGCTCAGACTAGATCGATCTTCCTTTCCTGACAGGCCAGGTTTCTTCCCTGTTTTTCTTTCAAGAAACGTTTGCCCTTCCTGTAAAAATCATCTTTTGAATAACAAGTTATTTGCAAATCTTTTCAATTCCTGTATTTCTCCATAGAAATCAATTTCATTTACGCTATTGCATTGGCGTGACTCCTCCATTTTATCAGTGCTACAAGATTTAAAACATGTGCATGGCTCTGGTGTCCAAATGTGAATAAATTAAAGTTTGGACCGAGAGTGGCCTGGGATGAATAATAAAATATTTAATTATAAATTATGATGAGAGGTTTGCTTGAGTTGCTTGTGTGGTCAGGTGGATAAGAGAGTGGACAGCACATCCAGAGATAGGGGTTCAAGTTCAAGTTTGGGTGAGTGAAAAAAAAAAATCTTGACAAGTATGGATTGTCTGTGAGAAGTGCTGTAGAAGGGGGTGGGCATAAGGGATATCCAAAGGGGAGGTAGCTGGAAGGTAAGGGGGGATAGATCCGCGAAGAAAGGGTGGGGTAGGATAGGGATAATGGGGGAAGATGAGGGACGGGTAGGACAAGTAGAACGGAGAAGGGCTGAGTTTCGTTCTTTTTTTATACCCCCTAAAAAACCAAGCCCCTGTTTTTTAACTACACCCCTAAAAAAGGAAAATCCCTTTTTTAGACAGTTGATTAAAAAAAACCTAGTTAAAAAAAATTACCTAGTTTAAAAAAAAATACCTAGTTAAAAAAAATTAACTGAAATGAAAAATTAACTGCAACATACACGCAGTCGGAGTAGAAGGAGAAAGACCAATAGGAACATGTTGGCTTCAAACTAACACAGGATATTTTTTCGAAAAAGATTCTTTGCGGGAGTTTTGTGCTATTAATTTTATGCTTTTAAAGGGAACATAATTCCAAAATTTCTTACACGTTTTACAGGCCTACTATCGGGTATAACGCAGTAACGAGTAACTAGTAAGAGTAAATCGGAACGACGAGAGGCGGCAAAAATTCCGCATTTTAAAAGGAGATTTGCTAAGAAATATTCAAAATTCCTCTAGTGTGTCCAAGCGTAATTATAATAAGGTAATTATGTTTGATTCTCGAAAAATGGGCCGAGCTCTGTAAGAAAGGCTATGTTATAATAAACTTCCAAATCAAGGGGCTCAATCAAAGGGAGTCATTGTCATTTGGCAGTTCTTGTCATGACGTCATGAAATTCGAAAAACCGCAAAAACTCTTCATAAAGACCAGGTTGCAAATAACCTAAAAGTAAATCACTCAATACAATTGTAGTGCTGTGCGTTTTTCCATTTTGATAAAACAGTGCTTTGAATTTCCGAGTTTTAACCTTGAAGGAAAATGATGAACGATGTCTGGTTGGAAAATCTTGCCAGATTCACATCGTGGCTGGCAACCCTAAAAACGGCTGACAAACATAAGAAAGCGGAAATTATAGAATTTTAGTTATGCCTATGCCTATAAAACACTTTTCATAGACCTAAAATCTTGATTGTCATCGCTTTGGGACCCACCAAGCTATTCTTCATGGCATTTGACACAATAGGTAAACTTCAGAATTAGTTTTTAAACATTTCCCAAATTTTAATTAAGTTTTTTACTCATGTGAAGTGTGAAGTTTAACCAGCTGGGCTTAGTGGAATACCAGAAGCTGCCACAGTGTGTTGTGATGCATTACACGTTGTTGACGGCTAACTACACTGGTTACTCTTGGTGTTGGTACGCATGCAGTCATGATCTGATAGAGCAAGAACTGTGTCGTGGGATGCTGAAACTTAATATATAATTTTTTTCTTTATTTGAAGATTTTTGGACTGCAACCTAAATCAGACCCACCAGTTTGGGTTTTTAGTAAGGACATGCAGCTTCAGCTTAATGGAGACAGGAAACAGATTCAAAGTATGCAGTCAATGATGACTGTTGCAGCACGTATGATTATCGTGGTAGGAATTGATTGCATTTTTCTCCATTTTTCATAACTCCAATTCATAAATTGACAAAATAATACGAACTCTACAAATTCATGACA
>OX421445.1:36756747-36766747 GCA_949126865.1 Montipora capitata | reverse complement strand
TCTGGTGAGTTTGGAGATACCTACAGGAGTTAATGATCACCGAATTTTTTCACGTTTAATTGTAAAATACAGTAAAAATGATTAATTGCACTTCGTTGACAACTTGTAACAGGAGCCTGTTCAAACGATAGCAACATTTTCTGCAAGTTGTGATACGTACGTAAGGTACCATTAGATTGTCATTCTTCAAGAAAATTTAGTCAAGATTCATGATAAACAAAACAATAGGACCATGGATCACACTAGACTATCAATTCACAGATCACAAGCACATTTCAGCTCTTTTTATTTTTAATGCACCTTTTCTTTTCTCGAATGATGCCTCGTGCAGAACCCCTTTACCACCTTGTTCTGTGGCCATGCATAAGACGTTATGCTGCAATCGGCCTTTGTGGCTGAGGACCTGAGTGGTCATGCATAACAAAAATAAGGCAGTTATGCTGCAATCAGTCTGTGTGACTGAGGGCTTGTGTGGCCATGCATAACAAATTGCTATGCTATATCAGTCTATGTGGCTGATAACCAATTCCCAATGGTTTAGCAAGTGGCCTTCATGGCCATTAGGCCATTCTGGTTTCTGTTTCTGACTAAATACGTCTGCAGATAGCATGTCAGGTGATATGTGATGACTAACATGTTATGTAAGATGATAGAAATTCATGTGAAATAAAGATTGCACCATGATTTCAAGTCGGCATTTGGTTGTAATTACCCATTGTGTTACATGTTAACATGTTAATCAGTAGGTTCTCACAAAATCCTTTTGAAGTCCATGGTATGGTTATATTGATTTTTTTCCAAAAGAATTAATTTCTGTGCAGTGTCTACCCAGACGTATCTCTGGTTCAATTATCTCTTGGGAAGTGGCCTCATATTATGTTTGCATCTTTGATTTGGGCTCAATTAAAGATATTCACAATTTTTTTAAAAGGTCAAAATAATTTTTGGGCTTTATACATTGAGGACAATTTAATGCATAGAATGTACTCCAAGTCAAAAAGCAAAGTTCTCAAATAAATAGATACCTTTAGAATAATTATTGTGATATCTGTATATTATGGTTCTCAATTTCAGCAAGTATGAAGTAAAATTTGAGACCATTCAATAAATTTGTTAATGAAGTCACAAATCCAACAAGAAGTTAAGTTGGAGACATTTAGCCTGGCAACAATGAGTGAAGGTGGTGCCTTCATGAGACCCCCGCCTTCATGAGCGGATAATATGTGGCGAGGTCAGGAAAAAAAACTTTAAAAATGCCATGGGGGACCAGGAATCCAGTGTTATTTGGATACATATTTTTCTATTTCATTAGCAAAGGGCCCTATTGAATTAATGGTGATTAGTGCTCACGCTTTAGAGTAAATAGTTGTTATTATGCTTAAGATTATTACTATCAATGTAATTGAATATGATTAAGTCTGTCATGACATTCATGTCACCTTGTATGTCATCCTCATTTGTGATCTCACAGTCCTGTCTTCTCAATAACTTCTTATTAATTCTTCAAAAGAATGATTGGTCACACATAAAATTGTCGTAATTTGGACAGAATGTCACACAACAAAAAACTATATGTCATTCAATTGGTGAAAAACAGATGGTTGCCAAGTTTACAAAGAATCAGATACATGTATTCATGACTACATTGAATAATAACATATCACTGCAGCTAATCTTCAGTGCTAGGCCCTGGAAATACCAACTGGCCCCTGATGTCTTGCTTCGCCCTTGTGTGGCGACAAAATCTTATAATTACTCAATACTTCCTGAGCTTTTATTTGTTAGAGAATTTGTCATATAGTATTTTTTATACTCCACATATTCTCCTCTTCCATCATAATCTGCCTGCATTCAAACACCAATTATAATCAAGCTTTGATGCATGTATGCCAGCAACACTTTACATCAAAATGTGACTTGCACTGATAAACAACTTGCATGTGTCCTTGAAGAACATTCCCAGTTGTGAATGAAGTTGAATTTGACTTGAAATTGAAAACTTTATAATAAAAACACCTAGTTTGTTACTTTCAAAACAGACATGTATTAAAAGAAATAATACATATATATTTATCAAGCTTTTTAATATTTATTAATGATGTTTAGTGGTCACCCATCATTGTATCTATAATTCATCACAAGCATGCATAGCAATAAATGTTTTGGTCATACTGTACCCAGTAAAACATATTGAACCTGTCTCAGAAGCAAGAGTAGTAAAATACATATGTGACATTTTCAACTTGCTAAAGCAAATCAAAAAACAAGTTTGTGTATCTAAACATCCTGGAACAAGAAGAGCATTCCACCAATAGTATGGTGGTTTCATTTGTTTCTCAACGTCTGTACACACTGTTTAGAACAAGTGAAGATGTCTTGCTCATTTCATTGATAGTCTCCTTTGCAGCTGGTTTGTCAGTTGTGTGTTTGCAGTAATTAAAAGATCATTTCAAGTCTGTACTGTGCACATGTTCTTATTCATTTAACGGGATGGCTCTTAACTACCAAACTGTTGCTATGGAGCCCTTCAAATAATCACTTCTCAATACCCTTTTACTCTACAGTTACCATTTTCTGTCAAATGTGTTCAGTTAATGAAAAATGATGGGATGGTTCCCATCCGGTGAAAAAACCAAGTCTATCTTTGTTTCCTGTTTTTCACAGAAATGCACAGCAGAGGACTGGGACTAGTTGCACATGCACATTCTGATTGAAGTGATGTCAGAGTTCCATTCAAAAAGTTATTTCACAGAACCTCCCATGCAATCTTCTTGCAGGGTTCTTTGACGAGAAAGTTCCCTTAGCAACCACTGTCTTTCTGTAGTTACATGTCAGTGCCATCCCCCTTAATGTGTCTCAAAATGAAGCAGGTTGCAGGTAATTATTACTTATCTGTTTTGCTCTCATTGGAAGAGACAACTTTATAGGGGTAACAAGCATAGGAAATGTTGTCAAGAATTTAAAATGTCTCAAAAATAACGTAACTAAAAACACTTTCTAATAAATAAATCTCAACTACAAAATAGTGCAGCATGCAGCCATGGACAGTTCCCAACCCTCATATCTTTGGAACCCAAACTTGTACAGAAACACTGTCTGACTATGTTATTACAACCAAAGAGGTTTTCAAGACTTTTTGAGTGACAACCATATCATTTTGATATGTTGCATGACCAGAACAGAACAAAGCCTAAAACTCGAGCAGTGTACACATCTGGATAAAGGAAATGCTACTGACGGTGAGTGATGGCCAAGGTCCAAAACTCTTCAAATTATTATTTTTTTCAAATTGCATTATTTTAATGCACACTTGGGGCCTAGGGTGAGTTGTGCATGCACAATAACAATTTTTGAAGTACACATTTCAGGTGCAAACATTATTTTAAATTACATAAGTCAGTCACTCTCAAATGTTTCACTAATACATGTACAGTGGCAAGAAAGAAAGAAAAACAAAAATCCATTGGCAACAATGCTTAGTCTGTAGTGTAGAAGGACCCCACTTAATGTTTTGTGATCAATTGAGTCCTAAAGAGATTACAGTTTTATATAAGAGATCATTTATTAATGGACAGTACCTGCAATATTAATCTAATACTGTCAACAACCTTAATTTAATTAATCACATCAAGTCTAATAAAAGGAACTCTGCACGGATAAAAGAAACATAAGACGTATTAAAAAAAATACCAAATAAACATCTTCAAAACGATTCTGCAGTTCTCTTTTAAGTTCACGTCGTACAAATAGCAGTTTTTAAGAATTCTCAGATTAAGCTCTGTGAACAGAGTCCACAAACAATGTAAGATCAAGCAAAAAAAGGTTTTAAAAAAACCACAAAAAACAGCGCGTGACCAAAGAATAGCTCGCAAAACTCCGAGGAAATCTCTTGAGCTTCTCAGTACACTGAGGTAAACCCGAATTTTCCATAAAACGACATACTTTGCAAAAAGACTAACTCGGGTGACTCAGCTTAAGTTTTATCTATAATTAAGAGAGTTTTGATATCAGGCAAAAAGGGAGCCAAGTTGGATTCTGTTTTTACGTCGAACTATGACGTTTTCAGTTTTGTTTTTATAGTGCTTGGTGAATATAAAATGGCTTGATTTTCCAACCTTTGTCAAGTCTTCGTTCAGTTTTGTTCATTCCAATCATCACAAGCTGAATAAATACCATAACACTTGTCCCATATTTAAATGTTTGTTGCATGAATTAGCCTTTTGTCCTTACGAAAACCTTGTAATTTTCGCGACTTTTGTTGCTGTTCTCAACAGGGCGTTCATACTTTATCCCCCAGGCGTTTGTTGTGATAAAAATGAATGACGTCAAGACGCAAATGGAACTTCGTTCCCAGGTTATTATCTAATCTAGATCTCCTGATCTAGGGGGACAAGGTTCGAGTCTGCAAATTATACTACTACTACTACTATTGATCGGTATTAAAAGTCAGAACGGCAACACACCAAGCTTTACCAAATTCTCAAGTATGGTGATAATAGACCCAATATTAAGCGAAATGCAGCTATTTAAAAACGTCAAAATTTACAAAGAAATGTATGGCCATCCGTACGCTGCGTTTGGTTGAACAAAATTTCCATTCATAACTGCGAGGATCATAGCTTAATTTGAAACATTTCTTTGTAAATTTGGATACGTTTAAATGGCTGTATCTCAATCAAAATTAGCCCGATTAACACCAAACTGTGTGCTCTTTCTGAAGTA
Organism: Montipora capitata; assembly: GCA_949126865.1. Lineage (NCBI taxonomy): Eukaryota > Metazoa > Cnidaria > Anthozoa > Scleractinia > Acroporidae > Montipora > Montipora capitata. The sequence continues at coordinate 36,762,025 of OX421445.1, read as the reverse complement.
TGTTCTGACTGTGGTTAAATAGTTGCTAATCCCATAATCTACATACTCCTACATAGTCCTCTCGGGCTTGAATTCTGCATAGACTACGATCCATACAGACTCCCTTTTCCGCAAAAACAAAAACAAAAGCATCCGGTTATGACATCAATGTTGCTGCTCTCATTCTTAACAGGAATATAGGGCTGTTGTTCTCTTATAGTTATCGGGTACTGATTTAAGCAATTGTCTCTTATAGACACCTATATACCATCCATTTCAAATTGGTGGTTCTAAAGGGATTCTTTTAACCCGCACTTCAAATATACAAACACTTAATTCATCGAGTCCTTCACCAAAACAAACGAGCCCAACAAATTGACCAGTGCACCCAACCGTCCTCACATTGCAAGGGTCATGGATTCCACCTGAATTTTTCAGGTGTCTATAGGAGACAAGTGCTGAAAATGTCCAGATTAGTGCGAGGACCACTTCTCTCTCTCTCTCTCTCTCTCTCTCTCTCTCTCTCTCTCTCTCTCTCTCTCTCTCTCTCTCTCTCTCTCTCTCTCTCTCTCTCTCTCTCTCTCTCTCTCTCTCAAAGATTTTTCTCACAAAATGAGGGGTGGTCCATAGGGGTAGTCCATGGACTGGGTCCTCCAGTCCATGAAGGGGTCCATGGACCAGGTCCACAAGGGTGGTCCATGAACCTGGGGTCCATGTTTTGTATATGTCCCCTTTACTATGAGTTTACTGATAAATCCATAAGAAATCAAAAGACAAAAAACAGTAACGAACAATCTTTAATTTCATTTTTCTCCACTTTTGAGGGATTGAGCAGTGAGATGCTCTCGACAAAATAAAACCTAAATAACAGAGCTCGAGTCTAAGACCATTTTCGGTTGTGCAGACAAATTTCTATAAACTTAAGCCTCAAAAAACAGAAACGTGGAACCCCTTCTTTTATTCCAATAAAATATATTACAACGTCTATTTTAAGGAAATGACCTTAAAAGAAATGAACTCGAGGTTCGAATTGGATTCTGACCAATGGCCAAACCTAAACTCGTGCTAAGATTACACTCACTCGAAATGGTCTAATGGTTTAATCCCGAAAAGATCAAAGACCTCCTTTTGTTCCGTACCATACAGAAAGAAAACCTCACTCACATTTTCATTTTCACAGGTTATATAAATGACCATAAACAAAAACTTAATAATGAGGAGCTCCGCTTTTAGCCTTGGCTAAATCTATATATTATTGTTCATGAATGTGTTGGTCTTTGATAGTGCCATGATGTTCTAAAACTCCTAAGTGCACGTTTACAATTGCAACAGGACACTAGATGTATCGCCCGTGTCTCTGTGAGTTAGAAATTCATGGCACTATTAATCCACCAATGCAAGCTTTCTTTCTGTATTGTTCATGAATGAGTTGGTCTTTGATAGCGCCATGTTGTTCTTACTTTCTTTTTACTGGGTTGCCGTATGGCAATCCCAGTCGGAAAATGGGTAGATTTTCCGTTTTCTTTTTTTTATTTTCCGTGTCGGTAAAAGTCTTGCCTGTCACTCCCCTGCTAAGTGGTGTCTTTGTGCATAGAGCCTTCTGCGCGTATTTTCTTAGGATCGAGAGGGTAGTGGGAAATGCGTAGATTTCTCTGGTGGACACAGTAGAATGATTAACTTAACCGGCAATGGCGTCGAAAGTCATGTAACGCGAATGGCGTTTTAGTGGATCTTTGAACAAAATATACCCTTATGAAGCTCAATAATGGCAAATCAATTGGATACGGAACAAGACAGGCGGTGGAATCTTAAAAGCGACGAGTAATGGACTTTGACAACAATCTGTCGCCCGTCGAGCAGTCTTTTACCAATTGTGCTGTCATGTAGAACACTGAAGATTCGTAGGGTAGCGATAATAGTGAATTCAAAGACTAGACCAGGTGGATTGGATGGGATTTCAAGCCTTAAAATCGCTGAAAAGGTAAGATTTTCGTAGCGATGCAATTGCGTGTCTTCACCACATGTTCCTTTGATCTCACATAATTGTGTTTTGCCTCCAAATATTCGCTTGTTTTCGCTTTCGCTCGAACATATTTACCTTTATTACATGTCCAGTGAATAGTTTTATCCTCTGGGATGAAAATCAGTTATTTGGGTGGTTTTTGGCAAACAGAGGTTAATTATTCGTAATGTGATCGCTTCCGTTGCCGTTAGCAACGCGTGGCAAATTTGATACTTCTATCGCATTATCACATTACGCATTGATCGCTAATACGATTATTACTAAAAGTCTAAAAATATTTGTGCCTCATCAGTTTTCGGACGAATTTATGTCCAAGAAAGCAGATAAATTGCAGAAAATTTTAGTTTTGCATCCAAAAATTCGTAATCAACGCTAAAATGACCAAATTTTGCCTGGAAAACATATTTTACTGTTATTTTTCTTAAATTTTTTCGTTCAACTTTCGCTTTTATAAAATGTTTCAGTTGTCTGTAAATAAGTTATATGCTGTTGGAAAGCTTATTTTCTTAGCTTTAAAATGATGTATTTTTTCCCCCTAACTTTAAATATTTTTTGAGAAAAAAAACATTTTTTGGCGATGGCTGATTTACCGGGGTTTTCTCGTGGTTGGGAAAGTAGGAAAAAGAGTTAATTAATAGGCCGGTAGCCAGGTTTTTAACCTCAGAAAAGGATCTGTTTTGTCGTACGAACATGTGAGGACCTGTGAGCCAAGGAGGTCGTGGCAGTACAGACCTCGCTGTGCTCGGTCCGTACAAAAACGACCCAGGGCCAATATTCCCCAGTACGACTCGAGCTACAGTCTGTGACAAAATTCGTTGGAACAGTGCACGAATATACTGATCTGAAGCTCTCGTGGCTCACTCTCCCCTCGCAATGTTGTTTGCACGCGAATTTCTGAGCCCATTCGGTAAAACAACATTGTGGGAGGGCAAGGCAGTGCAAAGTGTTTCAACAATTTTGTCCGGGGCTGTATTTTTGAGCAATTTTAGTTATGAGAGGAATTGGCGGGAAATATTCTTCATTTTAGCACAAGGAAACCCTCGATTTCTAGCACCTAGAGTGAGAGGTTCCGCCATATTTGTGATAAACGTGGCAAAAAATGGAAGCATAGAATCCTGTTGAGGTTTGTTTGACTTTGGTTGGTTCAGTTTCTAGTACAAATAAAAAGCCATTTCATAGAAGAAGACATTTATTCCAAAAAAATAATAATAATAATAATACGGTATAAGTGTCAGCGGTGCTATAGCTTCCACAAACTATTGTATTGACAAGGACCACAAATTATGCACATAAACGTAGTAATTGGAAAAATAAATAGATTTAATTGCTCATTCAACGGCAAGTGATACAAGTAACTTAAAAACAGGGTTTCTTCGCTAAGAAAATCGCAATATTTGTACATGTAATGGACATGGAGAGAAACGCAAATAATGACACTGCTGAACCACTAAATTCACGTAAAGTTAGGAGAGTATATTTAGTAACTTACAAATGAATGAAGGGGTAGTTTCTAAAGAAACTGTGGTGCTGCGTCGATGGAGAAGTAGTATACAACAATTTGGTTTTATCAAAGGAGTTGATAATGTAAATTGGCCACCGTACAGAGATTCCAAAAGCTGACGTTTCGAGCGTTAGCCCTGCGTCAGGGCTAACGTTCGAAACGTCAGCTTTTGGAATCTCTGTACGGTGGCCAATTTACATTATCAACTCCTTTGATAAAACCAAATTGTTAGTAACTTACAGCCAGGCAAATTTGGAAATTGTTCGTTCTTGCGAGTCTTTTGCACGCATTGTCTTAGACGCATTCAACAATGCCAGACAGAACAACAACTCGTCCGTCGTGTATTGGGTGTGCAGCCAAGAGCCTCATGCTAAAGGTGGCGTACATTACTACATGGCAGTGAAATTAGAAAGACGGAGATGCTGGTTACATGTGCACAATTATATCGACAGGGAGTACGGCATCAAAGTCAACTTCAGTGGCCGTCACGAAAATTATTACACAGCTTGGGCATATACGACAAAAAAAGACATTTCAGCAGTTCAGTCTCAAAACCACCCAGATTTGGGTAGAATTGGCGCTCCTATCACCAGCAACGCGTACAGTGCAAATCGGGCAGGTAGCAAACGAAAACGAAAAGCGCTCAGTATCTTTGATGTATCACAACTGGCTGTGGAGAAGGGAATCAAAACACGTTTGGAGTTGCTAGCGTTTGCAAATCAGCAGAAACAAGAAGGAAGAACTGATCTCGCGGAATTTATAGCGAACAGGGGCGGCAAGGCTGTTGAAGAAGCTCTCTCTGTAGGCTGGGAGATGGACTCGGTAAAACATGTGTACAGGGGTGTGATGGCCGATGGTTGACTATGGCTGAGCAAGTTCTGCGTAGAAATGAGATTGACCTGGATGAATTCGCAGGGGCCGTGCGAGTTTTGCTGCGAGAAGGACGTGGAAAATATCGCAACATGTGACCATCCACAGGAGAACCAACAAAAAGGTGATGACACGGGCACGCGTGCATGACACGGCACGCTGAGCGTGACATAAAACATGGCATATGTGCATATTTAATGAGCAGCACAATAGATGTCACAGTGGCTTTTTGTTGTGCACACTGAGACACTCCACCAAAACAGGCACCGTAAAATTGCAAAAGTAATGCAAAGGAAATTCGTCGAAATTCGTCCTTTGTTTTCGCGAATTTTCCACGAAAAGTCATCGAATTTTCGAACGATTTTTCGTAGGGTTTGAAGCGAAAAATTTACGATCTTTCTCGAAAATTTGAGATAGCAAAATTCGAAGTAGCGAATTTGAGGTAACCAAACGAAAATTCGAGACAACAAAATTCGAAGCAGCGAATTTTTATGACATGAGTCGGCGGCCGCCATCAACAACATTGCTGAACAAGCGTATGTACGAGTAAATAAACGCGTTAGGGTTAGCGTAAATAAAGTCGTATCGAAAATAGATTCGATGATCCAACAGTTTAATCGGCTATTTCCAACGAAAAAAAATGATTGCCTCACACAACAAAAACTGCGATTGCTTCACGAACAAGAGTTTGTTGTAGAGCTTACACATTGTGAAATGACGGCAGAAAAGAATCATCGCGGAAAATTCGGACTTGGCAAATTTTTGTCCAGAAAATATGTGGGAATGTTCCAGAAGAGCAAATAAAGAGCGAAATTTCGCTCAATTTTTTGAGGTCATTTATCGAACAGAGCGATTTTTCGCACGAAAATTCAAAGTCAATTTTCGTTCCGAGGGAATTTTCGTTC
>OX421445.1:36749247-36751747 GCA_949126865.1 Montipora capitata | reverse complement strand
TGTTTTAATTAAAAACTTGCTTTAAGACTTTAGTTCTTTGTAATACATTCAATCCAGGCCAGTTGACTAAATGCTAGTTTGAGGCAGGAATCAATATATTTCTTTCCCTTTGTTGTAGGCCATACTGAACGACAAATATTGTCTGCCATAGAAGAGGTAGTGGATGACTCTCTACCTGAGCCAAAGCTCACAGAGCACTTCCAAGACCCAGAAGGTGCAAAGCTCTATGTCGTCAACAAGATATCTTTCTGTGAGGCACGGCAAAAGGTACATTACTCTCTTCTTCAGAATGTAAGAGGATGTTATTTTGTGATGTGTACATTAATATGGTTCTTAATTTTATTTTTACCTCTTGCTTTTAAAATTAAGGTACTGCAATTATATTATTTAAGACTGGACATTTTTCAAGTAAAATTTCATTTGTTTAGTATTACTTGAGTGGAAGTTTTTTGTTTGTTTGAAAGCACTTCACTGAGATGATGGAAAGGGGTATTCTTGTACGTGACTTTGGGACCAGCATAAAGGAAGTCAACTTCAAGGATTCAGGTACTAATCAAGTGACATCGGTTGCCATGCAATACATTCCATCAGCTTTTATTTTTTTTGCCAGTACAGTACCGCCTGGAAGTATTGACCCCTTTACCGCGTCACCCTGTCGCGACTTTCCCTCGGTATTCCCGCGGTAGGTCGCTTTTCTGCAGAGGGAAATTTACGGCTAGGCTCCAAAGTTGCCGCGGGAAAGTCAACCAAGGTAAACCATCGGTAATTAAAATTCCGCGGTGGAGTTGAGTTTCCGTTGACTTTGTGTTTCGATAAGCTACATGTAGATTATAATGTTGAAATCCCACCGAAGAACAGAAACTGAACAAGTTTCGGCTGAAAATTGCGAACAGCAAAGAGGGTTATAGCCGCTAATCATGAACCTTGGTTTCCTTTTCCTTTTACATGCAAAAAGAATATCCGTAGCTAGATTCCGACCACATTTGAAACCTTCTTTGCGACATGCATTTGTATTTTGATTGCAGTGATTACATGTATTTCGAAGACTTATTGTGGACTATTCATTCGAAGGTTCAACGCTTGTCCCCCACTTGCGTGGACTTCGCCGTCATTTTATACATTTAAGTTTATGGGAGAATATGTCCGCTTGTTTTTTGCAGCTCAGCACACGGAACATACATTTATTCATTTATTATTTCGATATCCTGCAAACAGGAGAGGGTTTTGACAATATTTACAAACTGAAAGCTTACATGTTCAGGGTGAATGGCTCTTGCAATGCCCGGTTGAAAGGTATAAAACTACTCAAGCCAGACAGTGTCTCTGCGCTAATCACTGTCCAAAACGTTACTGTTGCAGATTTACTTTAAACTGACTGAAATGTCGAGTTGCTGGTCACGGAGAATTTTCAAAACACATTCAACATACTCCTCGAAAACCTTGCGTGGTCAACTGTTTGTAGTTACGACTTCTTGTGCTTTCCTACTGCAGTATTACTTTCTAAGTTGTTTAGTGTAACAAATCAAAAAAAGAAAAACACTCCAAGGAAAGAACCCAGGACATCAAACCCCTGAAATAGTCGAAAATTATTTGATCTAAACTGTAAAGATTGTTTTCGTGCTCTAGTTAATCATTGGTGCATATCGGCATGGCTCATGCAAATTTATCACGAGTGGATGCCCGCCGCGAAAAGAGTTGCATGTGAAAGCGCAACGTGAGCACTGGAGCAAAGATGGTTCGAACATCAGACTATGTTAAATTAAGAATTGTCATTCTTTAGGCGAAATTTCACAATTTCCCAAGTTGTCCGCGAACTCAGTTTAGAAGGGAAGAAGACAACCAAGAAAACTGTCTCTAATTACTACAAAAAGTTTCGAAGAGAGTTGACGTTGTGCGACTTGCCTCGCTCGGGCCGTCCATCCTCGCTCGAACGAAGGCATTACGACTTCATCGACGCGAAAATGGAGCAAAATGATGAGTTAACTGCAGTCTGTGAGTAAAACATTCACTCAAGTTCGCATATATTCTTTCTGAGAATTCTCCTTAAGTTCTCTTTAGCCCTCTTTGGTTGTAAATCCTCGTAATAACATTTGATTTCTACCATCGTTTTGTCAGATCTTCAACGACGCCTTTGACGGGAATGTGGAGTTCAAGTGTCCACTTCAGTGATCAAGTCTGTCCGCTTTAAACTGGGATGGCGCAAATCAGGCCCAAAGTACTGTCAGAATTGGTTCGCCTAGCATTTAGCGAAAGGTGTCTGGCAGAAAGTGAAAACTTTGACGATGTTATTTTTACCGATGAATCGAGTGTTTGGATTGAGCGCCATAGCAGGATCTGTTTTTGCAAGAAAGGAGCACCCGCCAAGATGAAACCAAAAGTCAAACATCCCTACAAGGTCCATGTGTGGGCTGGAATTTCTAAACGAGGTCCAACAGAAATTCTCGTTTTCACAGGAATCATGAAAAAGGAATTTTATGTGGAGGCTATTTTGCGCGAAACT
>OX421445.1:36731747-36744247 GCA_949126865.1 Montipora capitata | reverse complement strand
GATTTTGCAGAATCTAGTATGAAGATACATGTAGATATGTAGCCATTTAGTGAATATGGGTAAATAAGCGAATAATAGATATTGAATAGACAATGTTCACTGAGATAATGCTTTACCTTAATTATGATGCAATACAATAATTACTGTCACAAATACATGTATAATGAAGATCATGATGCCAGGAAAGGTGATGTTCAATTCACATAGTGACATACCCAAATATCTTAAGATTGAAACTTGTTCAAGGCATTGACCAGCTTAAGTTGAATTTACTTTCTGATGAGGTTGGAAGATAAAATATTGAGTATTATTTAAATTTCAAGTTGACTTGTGGGCACAAAGCAAGTCCTAAATATTTGGCAGTTCAGAGTTAATGTGAATTAGAAGTTCATTTGTATAAATTATAGTGTTTTGGCATGCTGCATTGCAGAGGTTTCCCCTCCACATAATGTATACAGTAATTTCAACAAATTGCTATTTACAGGGTGTCAAGTGGATAAAAGGGTCACAAAATAAGAAAATCTAAAAGTGGGAACAAAATAGCAGTATTAAATGGACATGCATCATTATAGTCACCATTCCGAGGTTCAAAATAATTGTTTTGTCAACATGAAGCACAAGCTTACAACATTATTTTTCTCCAGCCATGAGCACAAAAAATAGGAAAAATTCCCTGAAGAACAATCGAATTTTAAAGACACAAAAAAATAGGAAATAGCAATAGCTTGCATGCACGTTCATCAACTATCTACTGTGCAGCTTCCTACAGTTCCCCTATTATCTAACCCCTGATTTCAATCCATGGCGTTATAGTAAAACCTCCACACAAGTTGCTAGTTGAAACTAGTAATTAAAATTTAGGAACTGGTGAAGAAGAGGACGTTAATAACGCTGGCATTTCTTATAAGGTTTTTTTCTGTTGACAAGAAGGAAAGTAAAATACATTAATTTTTAAAAGAAAATTTTATAGGCTGTGCTTCCTTATGTTAGCTTGAGATTATATACAAAACGAAAGGAATAGCGAACTCATCTTACCTTAGCAGACTTCAACTGAGAGGGCCGTCTCGGCTGAACTCCCACCTCAATCGATCTATGACAACATTTACCCGGAAATCTGCCTAACTCAATATTGTGCATAAAGCCGCCGACGAAAATTCGATCACACAAGAGCGAAAGACTGTTAAGAAGTTTTACCACTGAAATACCGCTATTCCGAAAGAAAAAAGGTGTACACGATGCTGTGGCTAAAAAAAATTCCTGTAGCAAGTAATCGAACAAGACATGTTCGGCCGCCATTTTGTTTGTTATTTCGCTCGCTCGCTCGCTCGCGTGTCAAAAAAGCCTGGGCACAAGCAAATTATCAACCAATCAGACAAAAGTCCCCCTTGCTAATGTGACGGCCAAGTGAAATCATGCAAGTTTCGAAATTGGCGACATGTCTTCACCACCAGTCGACGGGACGCCAATTGTCCCGAAAAAGATTGACAAACTGAATTACAGTATTGTGAAATAGTAATGAGAACGTAATTCGACGAAATTCGCGAATTTCGGGGCTTTTCGACGAAAAATGGTGAATTTTTGTCCAGCGCGAAAGTTCGCAGAAAATTCGCCGAATTTTCGCAATGCCTATTGTTTAACTTGACGCGAATTTTCGAGCGAAAATTCGTTTTGACCGAAAATTCGTTCCGAAATTTCGAGCAAAAATTCGCTTTGACCGATAATTCGTTCCGAAATTTCGAGCGAAAATTCGCATTCACTGACAACTCGCACATGTGTGGAATGAAAGTCGAAAAGTATCGTACAGTGCTCTTCCCTGGCCAAAAAAATAATAACAAAGAAGCTGCAATCACGCAAGGCTTTTAAGCTATGTATTTAAAGTCTTTTACCGCTGAATTCAAAGTTTCTCATCAAATGGAAATGGAACCATTGAATCATGTTCTTTTCACTGCGATGACTTGCCGGCGCCTGCCAAAAAGTTAAAAGTTATCCTGAAAATTGGTAAGTAAGCTTTTCATACGTATAAGACATCATGTCAATAAACACTTCTGGTGTAATACAAATGTAGACCCAGGAACCATTACAAGATAACACTCGCCGGCTCTTTTATATTTACAGGCTTTGCATTGTTGACAACAGTTTGTCCTCACAACCAAAGGATTGAAATTGCATATGTTTTGTCGAGTCTTCTCTGCCGAGAAAGATGAATAAAACACATTACAATTAAAGGGCGAATTTTGTAGAGAATTGAAACGGACACAACTACTGAACTATTTCCAAAATACATGTACTGATCATCAAAGTGCTGTCAAAGTGACTGCAGTTCCCCTGCAAAATGAATTCCCAGAAATCTGGGAATTCTTAGGAATTCCTAGGAATTCCTAGGAATTCCAAGACATGTAAATTATTTTAAATCCAAGACTTTGGATTTTCTGGGAATATTTGGGAATAGCAATAAATAAGGCTGGGAATGATTGGGAATTCCTAGGAATTCCTAATATTTCCCAGACTTTAAAAAAAAATGTGTTTAGAACTTCTAGGAATTTTTGGGAATGGCCAAAACCTATGAAATATTGTTGGGAATTCCTAGGAATTCCTAGGAATACCAAAAGTTGAGATACACTCAGTGAATGAATCTGTCAATGAGTTTCTGTACATCAATAAAAATCAACTAAACCATTTCGCTTTCGTTCCATACCTTTTTAATGTTGTCAAGCTCCATGTTAATTATTCTAAACAAATGACAACTCATCATAAAAATATAGCAGTTATATAACAATTGCTGTTTAAAATGCAACATGATTTGAACCTAAAGTTAGTTGTGTACATTTTTCATGGACTGATGTTCTTGCTATCAGGTCAAAAAAAGACATATTTTACATCACTAAACATTCAGAGTTAAGATGTTTATTGTTATATATTAACATGTATTATATATTAATATGACTGTAGCTGTAAATAAACCAAATAATTGACAAAAAATCACAAATCTAAAAGTTATCAAATTGATTGGTTAAAATATTGACAAGAAATTTGTATTTGGTGCTGTTCAGTTTTCCTTAGCCACATACTCCTTCAAAGTTGGGCAAACGCACAATACATGGATTGCTACAATTGCCTTCAAGAAAAACCACCTTCTCAACAATGTCCTCAACTTGTGCCAACTGAAGTTCTCCTCTGAAAATAAAGGAAACAATGTTAAAAATGTACGTTTCTGGCCTCTTTGTAATGGACAGATATACAATCTATGTTGCAGGTTCAAAACGCAACAGGTAAGCATAAAGTTGGCATGAATTTGAAGCAAAGTTCAGGGGTTTCAGTGAGATTTGTAGTAGGAGGGCATAAGGATTTGGCAGCCAGTTATACTGGGGCATGTTCAGGATTGAAAACAGCTGGGCAAACCAAAGCTCTACCTTTTCAGAGCTTTGGGCTAGTACAAGTTGCAATATGAAATTACAGCTTTAGCTTTCCCAAAGGGCAACCCAAGATTTCAAATTTTGTCAATTTACTTGGATCTGTAAATTGTCACTAACAGTTTTGCCTTCAAAAAGAACCTTCATATTTTTTTCTTATAACATGAAAAAAAAGAATCATCAGGACTTTCAGCTGTAGTAGAAAGAAATGGAGATGAAGTTACTCCAAGTTTTAAGTACCTTTGTGGTTTCATACGTAGGATGTGACAGCCAGCATTGTCAAAGAAGAAAGGCTTATCAAGGTCAGGCTCTATTTCTTTATACACAACTAGTGTAACTCCTGACTCCTTGTTCCATGCAAAGAACTGGATATCTGCCACTTTGCCATTTGAGAGCAGAACAACACAGGCGTTTCTTTTAACCATTCTTGTGTACTCTCTTGAGAAGTAAATCTGTCCCTTTTTCACAATTCTTGACACCTTTGATGTATTCTGTCCACACTTATTAAGAACAACTCTCATCAACTGTGGAGGAAGCCCGCTCAATTTCTTTGCAGCACCTGCAATCTGGCAGCTTTTGGCCTCTTTCAGATTCTTCAAACTAGAATGTCAAATATGATGTATTTGAAAAATGTTGTATGAATTGTACACTAGTTGCAGCTTACTTTAGTGTAAATGAAGGTGGCCGAACACAGTTTTCACGTGCGCTCTTGCTAACGCAATTCAGCATGTGCACAAGTATTGCATGAAAACAAACATGGCATCAATACAGCGACCATTTTATTTGCTCAATGTCCATGCCATCTGTACTATTTTAGAGGAAAAGGTAAATGAAACAGAAGTATCAAAAACTGTGGTCAGCCACCTAAAGGTATTGTGCTTGACACAACCAGTTGTCATATCTTCAAGATTTTCCTAATGATTCACAGTGGAGAAGAGGACTTTTTTCTTAATTAAAGTAATAACAAGTGTATCTTTATACCTTCTCTTTGTGACAAGCATTCTGAGAATGAAATCTTTGCTGGCTCCAGCTGGCATAACTTCAACTTGATTAATAAGTGTACTCTGAGCATGTAACATCCAAATCAACTGGAAAGCAGAGAACAAATATAAAACAGACATGTATGGAAGAATAAATTACTTTCGGTCCTATTCTTTAAACTTAAAAATGATAAACTGTAATATTATTTTCAATTTGTATTACTTTTTACTTTTAATGCTAACAACATTTCAAGACATATCTGCCTGTTATTGCCATATTCCTCTCGGTTTATAGTAAAATACACGAAAGCTTCAAAAGCGAAGTCAAACCACAGATCAAAGTTGTGATTGTGCAGCAATGCCCTGCACTCCATGCAAGATTTACCATAATTATTTACTTTGCGAGCCAGGCAATTTTGCACCAGACCATTTTTTAATTGATGCTGTTTCGCCATTTACACAACGAATGAAACTGTATCGTTTTGAAAATGCTCCACTTTTGAAAGCGTTTTCAAAACGACCTGGTTCTGATAACAAACTGGGCGGGCGCCATGTAAATGAAAGGCCTAACCGCATCGAAACTGATGCGGTTACAAATGAAACCATGTCCGTGTAAACAGTGCCTAAGAAACCTCAACTGTCAATGAAATATTTTTGTCCATAAAGGTGTCCTATTTAACATGGAAGTTGAAAGCATTTTTTTTCCTTTCAACTTCCTTGTCCTTATTCAGAAATTCAAAACAAAGGAGTTCATTTACCTGCCTACAAACATTCCCAGTACCGTGGCAAAAATCCATCAGGGTGCCATTCATGTCTTCAAAACCAAATGTAGACCAGGCCCAGAGAGGTCCCCAACCCTTGACATAGTCAACTAAGTGGGCCCCTGCATTGTGTACATTAAGGCCACAGCTTCCAGCTCCTGTAAATTGACAAACGAGATTAACCCAAACCAACTACTCTATAAACATTTCAAGCTGTATTGTGAATGTAGTGTTAAAGGTACATGTACACATGTACCGTTTACTTTTAGGAGTATGCAATAACTATCTTTGTGGGAAAATAACATTTGGGTCAGCAATAAAGTTATTCCTTGCTAATTTCTATAGCCTGTCATCAATGAAAACAATTCCTTGTTCTTATGTTGTACATACCATATAAAGCCTGGAAGTCCATGTAGAACTTGTCAAGTAGGTCCTGTGCTCTTCCCAACTGATTTGGTGTTATTGCATTGCCAAGGAGGATGTAAATTGCTTCTGAGAAGCATGCAAAATGCTGCAAATATTTATCTGGCAAATAGCCCATCACACTTGGTAGAGCATAATAGAGAAGCCAGGACTGCAATTCAGATGCTTGAAAAAGATGGGAAAAAAACTTAAGGTAAAAAAGCAAGCAAAAGAAGAACAAAACAAGTTTGTAATAATTAAAAACCCAGTTTCCTCATATTAAAGACCTACAGCAATGACAGAAATAATGAAAGGAAAAGAGAAGAACCTTTTAAGTTCTTACAGTGCTTTTCCAGGTCTCTTGGTAATCTGCTCAACATATCTGGTGGTCTCATTTGAAGGACACGCTTGTTGATTTGTTTTATCTGCCAGGTAAAAAGATAATCTCAAACGCAGCCTAGTTACACATGCATTATTATGTTTAGACAAAACAACAGACTAGTTTAAATCGCCATGTGGTAGGTATTTAAGTCAAGTACTACATTTCATTTAATATGTTAAGCAAATGGACCATATATAAGTAAAGAGATGAAGCCAAGGGTATGAAATGTACTCTTATAATAATATTATAAAGCTGAAGAAATCAAACCTGGCCACCAATGAAAAAGTCTTTCTTGTAGTTTGTGGATGAAAACCATTTCTTGAGGAGGGTCTTAGTGATTCCCAACAAACACCCATGCATATAGTCAGGAACCATGCCCAGAACTATATCAAACCAGGGCATATTGGCCAAACTGGTGACATCAATCATTCCTGCAACCTGAATCAGAGAATTCTTTTCTTTAGAGCACTTTTTTCCATGAGAGATTAAATGTTTCCTAACAAAAAAACTGTGGCCAACAGGCCACTGTGCTTCTTTCCATCAAGCAAACCATGATTAATCTCCCTCATGAGCCAACTCATATAGAAGTAGTTGCCATAATATTGTTTATGTGCAAGGACTAATTACTTAATGTAAAAAACTGCACAGTAAGGATGCATGCAATGTAAAACTGAGAAATCACCATGAAATTGGCACCATTCAGGGAGTCTCCATTGAGTGGCTCATCTTTGAGTGCCAAATTGTGTTTTAAGATACCGGTAGCTTTTTCTTGACAAACTATATACATGCATTGAAGCGAAAGTTACCCTTTTTTGTGTTTGACTTGCTCTAAGGGCTTGTTCTAAAAGTGTCTTTGTAGTACGGCTGGGGGCTTTTTCCAAGGAAGATTTGTATGGATAGCACCGCGTGTGCCCATTTCCTTGAGCAACAATAACTCCAGGCTCTTCACACGTTATACAGCCACTTTCACCATTGTGTTGAGTCATGTTGGTAAGGTAAGCCTTCCCTTGCAAATCAGTTGCTCCCAGCAGTACTGCAACTCTGACTTTGATGGGTGTTTCCACTTTAGGTAATTTAACAGTTATACCTGGAGGAAAGGAAACAATAGTTAGTGAAACATTGTACTAGTGTGAGATAACATCAGACCAGTATTTAAATTAGGAAGATGAACTGCAGTTTGCAAAGGTAAACTACATCTACATGTATATACTACATGTTAAGTGCATTACAAATTTCTTTTAACTATATACCATTTGAGATCTTGTTTAACCAGATTGTTTGAATCTTCAAATTAATTGGAAGATAAATTTAAAAATAAAAACATCAAGCAAGTACAACAGAGTTGCTATCATGTGATATACGATCTACATACCAATGTCAAGTTAACATTTTTTAAGCGCACCCCATCTTTAACACTGTGAAAAGTGTAATAAAACACCTAATTTAAAGGGTTACATTACCAAACACTGACCTTTGTTGTACAATTTGCTCATCTCAGATGTAAAGGGTTCAAAGAAAGTATTAAAAGGAGGTTTTCCCTTTCCCTGCCAGATGCCCCATAGTATCATATTCCTTTTTGAAAACCTGCAAGTGCAAAAAACAATAATATTCCCTTTCAACTTCTGTTATGTTTCTGGCCCTGTCCACATGTAAGTTGCAAGCCTTCCACTATTTTAAAGACATTTAAATTTTTGAAGCAGTGTACCTGTCTGGAGATGGAAGCTCATTTACAGCTAAAAATACTGGCCAAAGTGACACACTTGAGGAGGAATATAATGGGGCACCGTCAGTGTTGAAGATGAAACTGATGTTTGCTGGATTATTCAAAAACTGGCCAGCTTCGCATAACTTCTTGTAGTTTTCTCCATCGATAATATCAGTGATTATCGATTTCCCCCGTTGCTTGCTTCTGTCTTCAATAGCTTTCCATGTTCCATCCCCTGAAAAGAGAAACAATTAGCAGGGTTCGTACCCTTTTCAGAAACAAATTTCCAGGACTATTCCAGGACTTTTCCAGGACTCAGATTGATTTTTCAAGGAGTCTAAAATTCACATAAACCCCTACAATCCCAAGGTCTCAATGTTAATTCTCACTGCCTTCCATACACTTCATAATTTTTTGCTGAGTTAAACAGATCTTCAGAACTTTGCAGGACCAAACGCTTTGTATAAAATTCCAGGACTTTCCAGGACCCGTACAAACCCTGATTTATTAAAGTACTTGCATTAAAGCAAAAAAACAATACTCATGCAACCAAAGAACCGCATTGTGCATCCCTCTTTTCTAGCCAAAGGAAATCTGATCTAGAGAGTGTATTAACATCTGGTAGCTTCAAATATATGATAGCCATATATGATGCTGGAGCTGCATTGTGTCAGAGAGATGGTTGATTTCAAGTAAGTAACAACATGTAAGTAACAACTTTACTAAACAAAGGTAAGCACTAATTACATGCACGTTCACAGTCTGATAAACCTGTGGCCCCCAAAAGGTTAAGGTGTTTAGACTCTAATAAGAACACTATGAAAGCACTTTGTATTAAATGCACTCACTTTCTAGCAAACATCTCAGCTGATTGAAGATGTTGACAGACACAAAACTGTTCTTGTGCAGTTTCTTTCCTTGCTGATTTAAACCTCCCTTGTATCTCAACCTGTAAACATACATGTACATGTACAATGGAAATAATTGTTCTCTTTAAAGGACACCAATGAGAGCAATAAAGAGAGGAATGATGCAACTCATGAACATCTACTGTAAATATAAAGATTGATGTTGGCATTCTACCCCCAGCCAATATCTACATGTATAGTAGCAGGGTTACAGTAACTGGGAAAAATGCCCTCGGGATTCATTAAGAAGCAGACACAAGGCAAAGTACTGGGTAGTGCAAGAGACAGAAATTTCTCAGTGGGAAGAACTGGATTCTTTCTCAAAATTGACTTTTCACATGAATTAAACATTCAAAACATGGTGTAAGCCTCTGCAGTTACATATGCTAATAAGGTGAAATTTTGACCCAACACGGTCTAAATTCTTGTGAGTGGCCACCTGTAAGGGATCAACTAAGCTTGACATTTTGGGTAGTCGCTTACAGGAGGTTTGACTATATTTACAATTTCATCAATAAAACCAAAAATACATGTCCATGTATTTAAGAATTATTCACCAAAGGCGAAGTGAATATTGTAGAATATAAATCCCGAGACGAAGTTGAGGGGATTATTCGACAATATTCACTGAGCCTGAGGCAAATAATTGTTTTAGTACAGTTGTATAATTCCAGAACTGAACGACAGAGAATAACAGATTAATAACGGACAAAGACACAATTGTTCATTTCGGTTTGCATACACATTTGTAGCCGTAGAGTTTTTATAATAAGCTTACATGTAAGCTTACAGCAATTGTAAATCAGTTTACTCATCGGGTTCAGCAGTAAAACAGACAAGCGAAACATTATGAAAAAAAAATAATAATCCAGAGCGGTTTATATAGCATCATATAAGGAACCGCTTGACCAACCAGATTGCAGGAAACTCTTTGTTCAGCTCTGAAATTATACTAAATATTTAATATAACTGTACAAGTACATTCAAAGACATACCCATCACAGCCCTCTGTTGAACATATGACTTGATCCTCTCTGTCTTTAGGAAAAAGAGCAAGACACCTTTCACAGATGTCATATATGAAAAGTTCACAGTTTCCACACACTTGCTGTACATTTGATAAACTAAGGGACTGTACTGTGACATTCTCTGGGCAAATTAATTTCAATAAATCTAGAATATCTTTAGCAGCCTCAGTTGTCATACAATGTCTTGAAATTAAGGCTAGAATAGCCATACACGCATTTTCTTGGACAGAAAATGTTTCTTCTTTGGAAACATTACTTTCACTTTCATCAGGGGAGTCCAGTGAATGGTCGTCAGTGTCAGAGTCATCAATTTCTTCAGAGGAGTCAGAACTAGAAACTTCAACATCAGTATCTGAATCACTGTCAGCAGAAAAATCTGAGTTGTCATGTATTACACCAATTGGCATTCCTGTAGTCTCTTCAGGTACAGGCAACTCAATTTCGTACGATGCTTCTGTGAAATTTTCCTGCATTAAGTTTGACTCCATCCCATCAAAGTCTTCCATGACGTTCTTGTCAACAGCCATCTCACTCTGGTGAGCTGAAAACTCTGAGGTGCTCAGTTCATGGTGCTGGAAATTACCTCCAAGAAAAAGTGACGCAAGGGAGGGTGATGACGAACTGGCCTGTGAAGACTGCTGTGAGCGATTTATGTGGTCATACCTTGTAGATTTTGGTATGGGAAAAGTGGGGTCGACAATATATTTCTTGTATTTTCTTGTCCTCACAGTCACTTAATAATCAAAACAATAAAAAAAAGATAATGAGTCAGTGAGAAACACTGAAGTAACTAACATTGATTACAAAATCAAAAACAACCCTACCTGTACGCCTTGATATGTTTAAAGAATATAGATCCCATTATTTTTCACGTTACAAATCCTTTGAAATTTTTCATTAAGGTTTAGCTTAATTAAAGGGGAAAAAAGGGGCAAAAATATATACTTGAACTACTAATGCTGCATAATGTGCTGACTGGGTGTTGAAACCACTCAGTCCTTCTCACGAAATTATAAGGATGAATTTTGGCCGGCTTAACTAAAACAAATTCAAGATATTTCGCAGAATATTTATCTCGTTTCCTCAGGTCGATACATTGCATGGCTTGATTTATCGTATAATTATACACAGTTTATAATAATTTACTAACCTCTGCCGTGAACTTGTTTTAAATGACTCTCGATCCTTTGTAATCTTGACAACCTTCGGGAACAGATCAAACATTTGAAGCACGTTCCATTTTCCGCCTTGATTTCTTCATACAAAGTTTGTGTACAAGTAGTTTTTCCCTTCGAAGCAAGATCCATCTTTAAAAATACCAACAAAACAGCATGGAAACAGACTGACAACGAAAGTTAATCCGGTAACCGACTTGCAGCCATCTTGAACGCCGACGAACACGTAGTTCCCAGGTTCTCTTTTCGTTTTCTCCCGCCAAGCCAATCACAACACGCGAATTATATCACGTGCCTATCCTCGTGAACGTGACAAAGGTCGCCTTATTCATTCTCTTTTGACCCCTTTCTTTGATTTCAGCGTTGTCGGTTGATTGCTCGTGCGTTACGCGTTTACCACAGATTTTTGTATATTTCAATTCCAAACTAAATCAAAATGGTTTTTGCTGTGGTCCAGTGGCTAGAAGAGAACAGTGTGAGTGTCATTAACGAGAAACAAGTTATTCTTGGCGAAGATCTGGAGCTAAAAGAAGGTCTAACTGTGGATGTTTCAGCTGGGAAAAATTCAAAGGGCAGATTAGCCGTATACAAAGCCACAGTTTTAAAATTATTTGGTGAGTTAACTTTCAGTAGCCTTATTAATTATACAAAGTTAATCCTTTGTATTCAGAGAAAAGCTTTTGAATGAACTTTATCATCACGAATCATACTCAACTCTGAGTCATGGCATATAGAGCAACCGAGTTGTCAACAACTCAGTTGCCCAGAGTGCGCGCCTCAACGATTTGATTTGTTCATAAAAAGTCGTTTGTAACGAAACGAATATAGCAGTCACCAATCGCACCAAATTTGTTGACAAAAAAGCCACCGAGGCAGCCTCATCAGTGTTCGTGAGTGTGATTTGGGTATTCGTGATTTGTCTCCCACGTGTTCAGCCTGACTGTTTTAAGCTTAATGGCAATCTGTGTTGATCTTTTTAAGTTTTTGTCTTTCCGTATATTCTTTTCTGTTTTCTACATTATTTAATTGTTCCTTTAATGTTTTAAGTGCTTGTTTTTTTATAGTTGTTATGTTCAAATTTGACTAAAACCTGTGATACATCCCGGGTGATACATATCCTGAAATCTGAGAGTTGCTGATGCACTTAGATTTTAAGACTTAATGAAACCTGGATGTTAATTCTTATCAGGAACAAAGGCAAAAGCACTAGATTATGAAGCAAGTCTCCTGACACCAGCTGCAGACACTAATGGAAACAAAGGTATGAATGCTTTTTTGTTTAATTTCAGCATACATGTATTAACAACCTTGTTTAAATTTTGCAATCATTGAACACTACTCTATTTGTTCAGATTACAGAAACAAAAGATCAAGAAAGCCATCCCAAAAAGTGAGGGACAATGAAGTTACAGGGGAACAAGGTACAATGTAGTGGTTGTAGTAGTAGTTTTAAATAATATACAGTTTAAGCTGTAGTCAGGGGGGGAGGGGCAGGGCTGACATCAGTTGGCTATTAAACCAAATGCCCAAGTGGGTGTATAAACAGTTGTCTTGTTTGGCCAATTATAAAGACCCTTGTAAACGGTGCGTAGTAGTTTTGACTACTTCCCTTAAATTTCATCGTGTATTTACTCCATCCTTTGATCCCATGGCAAATTTAAAAAAAAGAATATTATTGTTGGCTTCTAATGTGACATATTAACACCGCCTTTGTTTCAATCTGCATACACTCAGGTGACTGTGAAGAAC
>OX421445.1:36724247-36726747 GCA_949126865.1 Montipora capitata | reverse complement strand
ATTACAGAGAAGAAATGGTTTATAGCAAACGCTTTCACTTCGTTATTCATTTGTGCTTTAAACTGGTGCGGTGTAAAGCGCATCTTTTTCAGCATTTCTCTCTCAACGGTCTTGGAAATGAAATGTTTTAGTAACTGCTGTTTTGTCAAAATTATGAAGCAAAATTTATGGTATTAAATCTAGAATTTTCATATCGCAAATTCTGTGATATGCATCCTTGATGTAGGCGACGTACCTTCTGGTGATGTGTTGGTCACGGTATATTTTGGCCGTACACATTGTTATCGAAACAAGTCCATAATTTAACCGCAAGTCACGCAAACAATATACAGAGTCTGATGGGGCTGAAATATTTTTACATGCAGGACCTATTGTATACACTCGATTAAACACGAGCGGGCATATTTTACTACACTTGAAAAGAGAGCCGAGCCAAGCACGATGATTTGTTTGAAGGTAATTGACGCAGGGAAACACATTAATTAAAATGATGTAGCAGTTTGAAGGATGCTTTTTTAAAATCAGTTTACAAATCCGAGATTTTTCAGGGAAAACAGGGAAAGTTCTCTTTTTTTGTGAGTACACACACGCAATTGTCGGTCCTTTCAATAATAATTTGATTGACTTCCCAAATATCTGTTCTACATGTAAGAACATGTTGTCATGAGAGTTGTGTCCAGCAGTGCATCCAATTTGTGGTTTAACGGTAAATAAATCATGCTGTTGACTATTGAGGGTATACATACTCATTTCTTATTGCAACAAAAATTGGGGGTACAAGCTGAGATATTATTGTGAACCCTGAGATTATCTGAAAAAAAGTGTATAAAAAATCTAACTGGTTCAGTCAAAACAATATAATTCAACATTGCTGCTGTATCAATGTGTACATGTATGCAATAAAAAAATCCTAAACTTGCTAACAAATTTGCTTCCAAACTGGAAAAAACAGAACAATTACCAAACTACATTTCTTTAATACAATTAGTTACTTTTCAATTTTCGAATGTAGGAGTCCATGGCCTTGCGGCAGTCAGTCCAAATCCTCTCTTTCTCAAGTGGAGAAGCTGGGTAAAACTGGCTGACAAGAGCCTTAATCTTTGAAACTTTAGCAGGGTCTACAGCTTGCTTTCCCCTCACACCAGCAATGTTCCTGCCAAGTAGCTCGCCTGTGGGGATCATCTGTCTCAGAACTCGGACGGCAAAGTTCATGCTTGAACTGGCCTGCTCCCGTGTAAGCACTAGGGCATCGCTGCTTATTCCATGCTGATCAGGACAATCTTCCTGTGATTGTTCAGTGATTGTTCAATATGTGTTCGATTTGAGGCTGTTGGTGATGGGGGCGACTCCAAGTCAAAAGATGGTTGATCACTGAAGGGAGGTGGTGTATTGTCCTGGAACACACTGACATAAGGTCTTCCTTGTTGTTGTTGCTGCTGCTTTTCTGCGATGGATTCTACCAGGGAGGTTAAGTATTCAATTTGCTTCTCCATCCCTCTTAACGTTGAGTCCACATCATAACTCTCCCAGCCACTTGACCTGTCAGGAAAAAGGCTCTGTCTCCTTAAATCTCGGTGAGCACTGTTCATGACACGAGGGAGACGGAATCTAGCATGACGAGAGGACACAGTTGGAGATCGATGATGATGATGGGGTGAAGTAATTGAGAGAGGCCTGAAATCCCGAGTAGGAGAACTTAGTTCTGGTGTGCTGTGCGGCACCCTTGATGGGCGAGACTTGTGTTGATATGGACTTAGTTGAATGGGAGATATGGGGGCTCCACTAGATGCAGGTGACGATTAGGCGTGTTGTGAATGTGGAACAGGAGAGTTAACGACAGGGGGCCGAGACACAGGGGACTGCTGGGGAGAAACATTTGAATTTCTAGTTTCCCTTGGAAGCTCAGGATGTGAATTGGAAATGGATGCCACCACTTCTATGTCCTGATCAGAGGAATTTCGTGTAGTCTTGGCCTGTGGTGCAAACCGTCCAATTACTGTAGCCTGCAACACACAAGAAATCCTATATGTCAAGTGATGTCCATGTACATAATTATAATTGACAATTATTTGCCGCAGGCGAAGTGATTATCGGTGAATATTAACCGAGACAAAGTCGAGGTGAATATTCACAGATAATCACTGAGCATGAGGCGAATAATTGTTTTAGTTAAAATACACAGGTGATTATTTCAAAAACAAGAAAATATATATATTTCAACGCGAAACCATCTTCACTTACAGTGGCAAAACGACTACTGGCAGCCATTTTGTCCGTCAAGGTGATTATCGCTGATAATCCGAGATAGCGAGCCAATGAAAGCGCGCGATTTTGTATAATCACCTGTGTATTTATACTCATAACTAATAATACAAATAATAATAATAATAACTCAGACTTAATTTTTACTCTTTTGCAGGACTAGACTGAATTGACAAGAACAAAATTTTTAACCTCAGTTTCAAGTAGTAGACTATTCACTTCACGTCCATTTACATTA
>OX421445.1:36709247-36711747 GCA_949126865.1 Montipora capitata | reverse complement strand
GGAGGGAGTCATTTGCTTTTCACCAAATTTGTAGTTTACAGGCTAATATTTGCCTTGGAACATTAGAATTCCCTACAATTGTAACTACAAGCAATTGCAAAAAAGTTGAGACACTGAATGGAAAATCCACGTCTTCTTCCTAAAACCCCTCTTCTAGTTCATAAGAAAAGGATGAATGCCCCCCCCCCCCTTTTCAATGTTGATACCCTTTAGTCTGAGTGCCAAGTGGAAATGGAAACAACTTTGCTTGGGGGGGAAGGGGGGTTGGAGATGCGCTGACTTGAATGACACGCATTGCACGGTTATCAATAGTGAGTGTCTCAACTCTTTTTGCAACTGCTTGTCTCGATGGTTGTCGCGTGTAATTCATCATTGCGACTAAACGGAACACTCAATAGGTTCAGCAGAGGTATCAATGGAAAGCAGAAAAAAAAGGGCTTGAACTGGAATAGGCGTTACAGCGTTCTAGTTGGGTTCTAATTGATGAAAATGAACTTGAAAATTACTGCAAATTACCCATTTCTATTTATAACGTTACATAAGCTGTTTTGTTGAGTAAGCGCGGACAAAGTTTGTGTTTCGCAATGATTTTGCTGATTTCATCCGTCGAAAGTTTCCCAAAATGTTTAGGTGAGGTGCAAAGAGTCATTCCAAATTACTTATCCAAGATAATTGTCCAGTACTGAACTATTTCAAAGTAGGGTGTTGAATAGTGCAGGTGCAAATTATTTGCATAACCGGTTCGCAGTTGCCATATTATAAATCAGATTGAGAACGTGTTCAATTTAGTAGAACGCGAGTTTCAGCGCCAAGCGATACAGAATATTATCAACAGTTTGCTGAAATAGTGTAATGTACACTTTACGCCATGAGCAGCAACACTGTTATTGATAATATAATCTCTTCAATGAACAAGCGCTCAAAGGCTTAAAATTCACGATAATGGTCAGCGAACGAAATGCTGAAAAGCTGTTATTCCTTGTAACAGTTATAAATCTCTACAATAAAAGTAAAGGACGGTTCAAAACAAAGAAATAAACAGGTTACGGAATGATAAGCTTGTCAGTCTTTTATTAACTTATTAATACGTCACCATGTCAACGCGAACATCGTAACAAGCACAAATACATTTTCGTCCAAAAAAAAGGCAACCTTTTCCCTTTTTGACATGAAACACATGCAAATGGCGAGAAAAACAACCTGAGATAGACTTTTCATGATTACAAAAGCAACAGGCAGTTAAAAAAAGTTTTCACAATGGTCTACATAATTCCAACGGTCTACACTCGAAAAACATTAAGAAGTAGATAAGATTTCATTAATTCTACTGTAGACCGTAGACCGTTGACCGATGACGCAAGCATTGCATTACCCGTGCCTCACGCCATGGCCACTAACAGAAAACCGTTAACTTATTCTAAAACAAAACTTGCGAAAGATTCTGCACATTTTCGAATCGCCTTTAAAGCTTAGTGTTCAGGGATTTCAACCCACTGAAATACATTAGCTTACTATTGACTGAACAGACACATGTTCGTATGAAATTCGACCCCACCTCACGGCTAACTGAAAACCACAGACTGTCACTGGAAATATTTTCAAATCAAAAACGGATTCCACTGCAAATTGCAGTGAAAGACCAAATTTCCGCAAAGAAGTTCGTCCTGTTATCACACAGCAGAAGAAGCACAACACTCATTTCCCTGCGTACCATTTACGTAAACAAACGTGATCGGTACAATCTACGCATGCTTATCGTGTGTGCTCTGATTTCAAGTAAGACTTCTTACAACGTATTAACACTTTCAACACCAAATTTGACATCCAACCAACCCAAAACTGTGTTTGTTGCCGTCAGAAAATGTGTTAATGACCACCTGAAGCGTGCAAGAGATGAACACCCAATTTCGTCCTAAATGATTGCCAATTATAGCACTTTCAGCACACCTCAAAAAACACATTTTCAAACACCATTCCTCACTACGCAAACCTACCCGAACTAAACAAATTTCTCTTCAAAGCTTACAATGCAAGGTCTCCCCCCAAAAAACAAATAGACAACCTTGCAATACTGAGGTAAGACAACTAGACAAGCAATTGCAAAAAGGTTGAGACACTGAATGGAAAATCCACCTCTTCTTCCTAAAACCCCTCTTCTAGTTCATAAGAAAAGGATGAATGCCCCTCCCTCCCCCATCCCCCTTTTCAATGTTGATACCCTTTAGTCTGAGTGCCAAGTGGAAATGGAAACAACTTTGTTTGGGGGGGAAGGGGGGTTGGAGATGCGCTGACTTGAATGACACGCATTGTACGGTTATCAACAGTGAGTGTCTCAGCTCTTTTTGCAACTGCTTGTAGCTCTAAGTTCAAATGTGTGTGTTCTTGCAATGTTTGCAGGTGTGCTTGCAATGGAAGGAGATAGCATTCACCATGAGAGACAGTGAGTTTAAGGAGAGTGAAGAGCCTTATTGACATTTTTGACATTAAGGTTTGTTCTCCT
>OX421445.1:36694247-36701747 GCA_949126865.1 Montipora capitata | reverse complement strand
ATATATTGCAATAAAAATATGATGGAAAGCAAACTTTAATTTGATTTAAAAGTGAATCTTTCAGCTACCAAGCAACACTTTAGTTGGATTTGCAAATTTACAGGCTCATTATCGTCCCACCAAATACACATGCTTTTTTTCGGAAGTTTCTGAATCCTTGTAATAAAAACATTGAACTATATCTCATGCAGTGCTGTCACTGACACCCAAGGCCGACTGAAACCCAACCCGACTGCATCCTCTATCAACGCCTACTATTGCCTTTTGCTGGAAGATATCAAAGGTCGGTCATTTCAGATGACCGAAGTTTCCGTATCTAAGGCCCGAGCGATCATTTATGATGTTTATCATGTGTAAACACTGATAGTTTTTACTGTACACTGTGGGAGTGCACAAAATTTTATCGTGTCAGTTTCAGAGATTATGACACCTTTGTGATTTATACTCTTTCATTTCAAACTACACTACCCTTCACAATTTGGTCTTGCTTTAAGATTTCGAAACTCTGGATATTAAACTTGTAAAATGAAATTGAATTCTTCCCTTTGATCATGCTATTAAAAATGGTAGATTCATTTGCAAGTGGAAATTGTATTTAATGCAGGTGCACAAAGCTAAAAATTGTGTCTTGCAAAAGTGATATGGGAGAGGACAGAGCTCATTGTTCAGACGAGTTTCTGTGTGGGAACATGGCACGCTTGAATTTGCTGTTGGCCATTATGCTTGCTTTCATTTCATTTCCCAGTATTTACGGTGTGAAGGAAGAAAAGGCTGAAAGGAAAAGAGAAGTATGTTAACTATAAGTTAAGACTTATGTATCTCATTGATCAGTTTGCATTTAACGTAGTTTGCTTAAAAATTGCTAGCCGATTTCATAACGGGCAGTGTGAGGGGATTATCAATTTGTCAAGAGCTCTGTGCCAGCCCGTAAAAAGCGGAGATCATGTATGATATATCGCAACTCCAGAAAAGTGGGGTACAATGATGTGACCCTGATTTAAGTTGCAAAACGTACTTCTCATTGGAGTGGTTTGGGGCAATTTAAAGGCATGCAAGTCAAAAGGTACCAGAAAAACATTTTAAGACGGTAGACAGTGTACGCAAGGTGACATTACATGTCATGGCAGCCGGATGTCCTTTTCTTATCTCAGCACTTTTGCTGAGTTTTGAGGGGCCTCAATCAGTTTTTACCTGGACGAAAAATTGATTGGAAGGGCATCCCTAAGACTTCAATATGTGATTATGCTACCTAACGTTATAAGAGCAAATTACTTGCCGATATATCAACCTCAATCATTACCGAGCTGGTTCCGCCATCTTGCTTTTCCTCAACATGGGGGAAAATATCTTGTCTCTAGGATTTTTTACTATGCTAACTCAAATAGCACTTTCCACCAACCTCTTCTCATTACAAGCGGAGATGTTTCGCCTAATCTAGGACCGAAGACAAAGTCCTCATGGTGTTCTGCTTGCATGAAGATCGTTCCTAGGAATCACAGAGCCTTGAATTGCAATCATTGTGGGTTTTGGTGTCACATGAAATGTGGTCAAGTGAAACTGAACGAGTATAAACACTGTCAACAAGAGGGCCAGTTTAACTGGATCTGTCCGGCATGTCTTACATCTGTTTTACCTTTTGCTAAAGTATCAATATTGATGGATGAAGATAATCAAGTGGAGCTGGTTAACAAGCCCTTTTCAGCCGAACAAGAATGTGAAGAAACTGACTCCTTCTATCTAGCTCATCTATCTGAGGAAATTCGTTCTGATGAAGGCCTACTGAAAGTGGCACACATCAATATCAATGGCTTGCTGACAAAAGCCAAATTACAACAAATTCAGCTTCTCGAGACGACAAAACTTGACTTGCTGGAAATAGCAGATAGTAAATTGACAAGTGAAACGAAGATAGGGAGATTCAAATACCTGGATAAAAATCTGGATAAAAATTTGTGAGAAGAGGCATATCAATAGCTGATAGAGAAGGAGGAGTGTTGCTGTACTTTGTTGAATCACTAGATGTTATTGAGAATCCAGAGCTGCTTCCAGAGGAGTTGAACAAAATTGAGGCGATATGGGTAGAACTAATTGTCCGCTCACAAAGGCTGAAGTTCTCTACAATGTACAGGCCACCCAGTGTTGCATATTTTTATTTGACATTGGAAAAGCAGCTGGAATATGTTTGTAGAAAAAAGAAAAATGTAATGATAATGGGTGACTTTAATACCAATCTGTTGAATATGAAGGTTCATGCAAAAGTGGCTGATGATTATATAACTGATCGAGGGCAGAAACTCACACGCATCCTCTGACAGTATGGCTTGGTATAAAGTGACAAGGCAACCAACCAGGATTACTGATTTTTCACAAACGTTAATTGATTTGTCAATTGTTAGCGACAAGAATAAAGTTTTGAAAGCTGGAATTTTTGACACAGGGATTGCTGATCATTGATTATTTTTTTCTGTACTGAAACTCTCCAAGAGAAGAGTTCCTCCTTCAGTAAGAAAAGTAATTGATTGCGAAAATTGCGACCAAGAAGCTTTTAGGGAGCAAATTGCATTGGTTCCCTGGCATGCATGCAATCTGTTTGAGGACATCGATGATAACTATTGGATGAGTGAGATGCTGACCCAGGATATTATGGCCGAATTTCTACCCCAAAGAAAAGCAAAAAATCGATCTAACTCACTGCCTTCGATGAATTCCGAAATAAGGAAGATCATGAATGAAAGATATAAATGTCTACGTATGGCACAAAGCTAAAAAATTTCGAATGAATGGAAAAGTTACAGACAATTAAGAGACAAGGTGAACAAAGCCCTGAAAAGAGCAGAAGCTAATTATTGGAAAATGTCATTAAGTGAAGTACAGGAAAGCTCCACTAACGTTTGGAGCATTGTAAGGCAGTTGAACAAACAGGAGAAGGTACAAAACAAAATTGGCCCACTGAAGGATGAAAACAACAAGCTAGTCTATGACGATTGTGAAAAAGCTATAATCATGAATACTTTCTTTGCTAATATCAGCGAGAAGTTGGCAGAACAGTGTGGATGAAGTTGCTTTGAAGCTTAATCAAATGTTAGATGAGATCCACACCTGGTGCTCAAGGAACAGACTTACGTTACACACTGGAAAAACAGATGTTATGATAGTCCTTTATTGCTGCTTAGGTGTGGGGAAAGGTTGCTTGAATATACATACAAAGTTTTTATGGACGGTAGATTAACATGGAAGAACCACATTGATCATGTCACTAAGCAACTTAGCTATAATGCAAAAGCACTGAAAAGAATAACATTTATTCCAACAAGATTATTAAAACTGTGCTTTCAAGAGTAAACCTGCTGTATAGGAGTATGGGGAAATTTCTCAGTATCTATATTTAACGAACTGGAGAATTTGCATATCAAAGCAACGTCTCAGATCATGACGTCTTAGATATCATCAATTGGGAGACTGTAGGATATTTATATAAACGTAGACTGGCTACCGAGATATGTAAGATTAAGTTAGGTCTGAATGATAGATTATTTCCTTTTATCTATTTTACTGAATCTAAAAGGAAGGGTACACTTCTGGCCCTTAGTCGCATAAAATAAGACTGCCAAAGAAATAGTTTTTATTTTAGAGCTCCTGTTGTTTGGAACTCACTTGATAGGAATGAACCCACAAAAAAGTACGCTTGACAGAGAAATCGTCAGTGCTGGACTCAGTTCTCATCAGCCCCTGACACTGAAAGATGGTAATTGCTTATTTCATGCAATCAGCGACCACCTTAGTTGAATGGGAAAGCCCTTTTAGACAGCATCACAACTTCGCACAGAAATGGTAAGCTTTCTCTAAAGTAACCCAACAATTCCTGACGGCAATCACTTCAGAGAATTTGTGAATCATGGTGGATGGGAGACGTACCTTCAACAGATGTCCATGGATGGGGTGTTGGGTGATCATATTTCCTTGCTTGGCATGGTAAACATGCTCCATACAGTTGTTTTTGATGTGTAATCCCGTTTGCCCACATAGAATATCGTTAATTTCAAGAAGTTGGAACTCATAAATTGTACCTATATTTTGTTGTAAAAATAGACTAAATTACCTTGGTTGAAATAAATTTTTGGAACTTTTTGTGCCTGACCAATCAGAGTTCCTGAAGACAATGGCTTACAATTTTGTTAATTTCATGCAAAGGAAGAGAAAGATTACTTTGATAGTTGTGTTCCACCATGTATTGGTTGAGCACTGGGCTGCCATGCGGGAGGTCGTGAGTTTGACTCCGGTCGCACCAACACTCAGGGTCTTTAAATAACTGAGGAGAAAGTGCTGCCTTTGTAATTACATACGCAAATGGTTAGACTTTCAAGTCTTCTCGGAGATGAGCGCTGAATCCTTGGATTTTTGGCTGACAAAGTTTGTCGCGGAGGTGTGCAAGGAGAACAGAGAGCGGTATCCCCCAAGAAGTTTGTACAGTATTTGCTGTGGATTACAGCGTAACTTGGAAGAGAGCAATGGATGCGACACTATTAAATTTGTAAACAAGGATGAGGCAAGGTAAGGAAAAAGAACTTTGGAATCTAATATCAGGCGTAGAGAACTCGTTACTAAATATTTGTGTTACATTTTAGATTGAGTACGTTTCAACGAGCTTTGGATGCAGAATTGAGGGAGTGTTGCACAGATGGCGTGGCTAATAAAACAAAGAAAGAAGAAAAAGAAGCGATTACAACAGAAGAAGAAAAGATCCCTTAGGGAGGGGGACATTGGGATTTTCGGTTTTGCGGTTTTGGCTATTTTTTAGATTGGTTTTTCGGTTTTTGTGCCAAAAGACTTTGGTTTTTCAGTTTTGGTATTCGTTGCGGTTAGCGGATTTTTCGCTTTTTAGCATCCGGTTTTCGGTTTTATTATCCAATGTGGTTTTTGGGTTTTCCTCTTGTTCTGTTTGGGTTCTGGTTTCTCTTCGATTGGGTTCCGGTTTCTTTTCAATTTGACAGGCAATTACCTGTATCTCGAATAGCCGCAAAATGCCAAAGTTATTGAGAGGAATGCGTGACAAAAATGTCATGGTAGGAGATCACATGTGACGAATGACGCCCAAGACACCAGGGCGATCATTTGGTCAGTTTGCGTGCTATGGTCAGCTACGGCTTCCAAGGTGCCTCCCACGCCAGCAACGGAAGAAGCAATTTCCGAAAGAAAAACAAGTTTAGATGTAAAGTAAAAAGGGAAGAGAAGAATAGTGTTTGGTAAGTTAATCGAATCAAGACAATCAATGTCATTATTTACATTACAAATACAATAGGACCAATAGCTTAATCACTATAATTTATCCTACAGTATACATAAAGCTTGTTTAGCACGATACAGACTTAAGAATACTTAATGTCCTCAATAGTCCTAAGACGAGATCGGAGAGACTCTGTTCGTGGGGTTTGCATTGCTGGTCATGTTGGTAATTTAAAACCTTTCCATGACCAGCATCTCTTTGTACCAGTCACATCAGTCACTTTTGTCTTGTATTCTTAGACTTCTTAGGACTGTCAGGGACCTTAGGCCTTCTTTTCGCAGACTGACCTAGAAGTGTTGAGTTGGCCTTGCCGAAGAACCTCCTGTTATCAAGGCTACTACATGGCGTAAGCCTCGAACATGTGCATACATTGGAGGATCATCAGCATGTCTCCGGAAGGGGAAAGAGAGGCTGTTGTTACTGATGTGGCATGGAGGGACACTTCGCTCGAGACCCAGAATGCAAAGCTAGATCAGTTACCTGCTCAAAATGTAGGAAGATTGGCCACTTGGCGAAATGCTGTAGGACCAAGGTTGAGAATAATACCAAGAGAGGAGATGTTCACCAAATCAGCGAGGACGACTTTGCATTTTCAGTTCAATCAGACATTAGAGACATACCAACCATAGACATTGAACTTGGAGGGATCCAGTTGGGGGGAGTACTCGTTGACTCTGGTTCCACTTGCAATGTCATCGACAGGGAAACGCTGAAAAGGAAAAACATCAAATGCAGATCATGGAAGTCAAACTGGAAGTTGTACTCTTATGGCTCTAAGGAACCCCTCAATACTGCTGGTGAGTTCGAAGCAGAGTTATGTTATAAAGACAGAAAAGGCACACTAACTTTCGTTGTTGTAGAAGAGAAAGCAAGGCCAATACTCGGCCGTCAAACTTCTGAAATGTTGGCAATACTTAAGATTGAAATAAACTCTGTCAGTGAAGACAACTTGCTGAGAGAATTCCCAAGAATTTTTAATGGGGTGGGTAAACTCAAAGGTTTTCAAGCCAAGCTGCACATTGATGAGTCAGTGGAGCCAACCGCTAAGACCATCACCGTTTGGGTGGAGAGAAAAGATAGAAGAGAAACTAGAAGAACTTGTCAATCATGATGTCACTGAGCAAGTGCAAGGGCCGACCCCTTGGGTAAGCCCAGTTGTCGTGGTCCCCAAACCCACAGGAGAGTATGTGCTCGTCGTTGTAGACTACTATAGTCGTTACTTTGAAGTGGAGATTAAGAAGTCTGTATCTTCCACCAATGCTATCGAAAGTCTTGAGAAGATATTCTGTACACATGGCTTGCCAAAATCGCTGAAAACAGACAATGGCCCATAGTTTGCGTCCGAGGAATTTGGGGCATTCCTGAAAGCAAATGACATACAGCACAGAACGTCCACACCGGTGCGGCCCCAGGCAAATGGGGAAGTTGAATGTCAAAATAGAAGCTTACTCAAAGCCCTGAAGATTGCTCAAGCTGAAAAGAAGAATTTATGGGTGGAGATGAGAAAATTCTTAACAGCCTACAGGACCACGCCTCATAGTACCAGTGGTGTTACTGCAACCAAACTGTTGTTTAACAGAGAGATAAGATCAAAGATCCCCGAGTTGACGACTTCCGGATTTGCTGACAGCCAGGCAAGAGACAACAATCTTGGACAAAAAGGGTTGAGAATATTAAAAACAGGGGTTACTTTGAGCACTACGTCCTCAATATTGCACATTATTTTCCATCCCCCTCCCCTCCCCCTCCCCCCTACAACCAATGTTGATAAGCCATGGTTCGACATGCTTTGTTTCGTCTAGAAACATTGAACTGGGGAGGGGGGGGGGGGGTTGGGGGCAAAAAAGAGAGATTCTTTTTCATACTTGTGATCGGAGTTTAGTCCAAAAGCAGAGTTTTCTCAACAATTTTTGGTTCACACTGATCAATATGTATATACAGATATGAAATTATCACAGATATATTTACGTAAGATTACACACAATAAGGAAATTGCACGGTTAACAACGGTTAATTTTGTGTGTTCTTTAACTGACATAGATTTATGGCGGAGGAATGAGGAATTTTGGTTGGTTAACGTGATTTGAACAGATTTGAAATATTTTCCATGACCAGTCTGTTTTTAGCCAGCCAGTGTGTTAACCGTTGAAATGCGTTACTTTTTGTAAAAAATGTAGAAATCTCATTGATTTTGTTCATAATTTATACTCATTAGC
>OX421445.1:36684247-36686747 GCA_949126865.1 Montipora capitata | reverse complement strand
TACACGGAAAGACTGTGGTGTAGGCGGCTGCACAAGAAAGCACCAGCCATCTATACAAGAGAAGGAAGAAACACCTCAGCAAGTCTCAGCCTCAGGAAGCCTCAGCCTCAGCCTCAGCAAGCGTATGCCACAATACAAACATTGACACCTGCCTGCTACAAGTACAAAGAGTTAAAACCAAAAGAGGAGAAGCTAATATAATGTGGGATAACGCTGCATCACTTTGTTTTATCACAAACACCAAAGGAAAGCAAGAAAAAATTAAAGGATCCAAAGTCGAACTTTCAGTCATCAAAGTAGGAGCCAAAGCGAAAAGATTAAGACCATCAAATACAAGGTGCCTCTTATAGATAAGCAAGGTCACGTCATCGAAAGGATTACCTCAGACATCGAAAGTGTTAACACAGACGACATAGTACATCTCTTCAAGAATGTCACAAAAGAAGAAATCAAGCGACCATCAGGACCTGTGGACATTTTAATCGGTTATGAATATGCAGCCCACCACCCGGCAAGAGAACAAAACATCGGTCATCTTGTGCTCCTAAGGAATCGTTTCGGGCGATGCATTGGAGGAACGCACCCGTTGCTCAAAGTATCACATCTGTCTCATGATTTCATCAATGCCAGAGTCAACACAATTGTAGGCAAAATCAACATCGAAGACTTTTACAAAATCGAAAACCTTGAAGTAGAATGCAAACCCAAATGTGGAGGATGTAAATGTGGAAAATGTTCCTTAGGTGCAAAAGAATACACTATTCAAGAAGAGCGAGAGCTGGAACTAATTGAACGAAATCTGAGCTTTGACAAAGAGGAAATTTGCTGGATCGCTGAGTATCCCTGGATCAAGGATCCTCAGAATCTTCCTGACAACCGGAAGGTCGCTTTCGTGAAACTGATAACGACCGAGAAACGTAGCAAGAGAAGTTGCAAGGAAACTCTCCAAAAAAGAATTAACACTCTGCAAAGGACTGGTACATTATACAGGACATCATGAAGTTCTCAAGCCTGATTCCAAATCTACCCCAGTGCGCATAGTGTTCAATAGCAGCGCCAATTACATGGGTCATATCTTGAACGAGTATTGGGCTAAAGGTCCTGACCTACTCAATAACTTGTTGGGAGTCATTATACGTTTCCGAGAGAATAAAGTAGCCTTCATTGGTGATATTAAAAAGATGTACCACACTGTGAAGACGACAGAGTTAGATCAGCACACCCACCGATTTCTGTGGAGGGATATGGATAGTACGAGAGAAGCCGACACATACATAAATGCTCAGAGTTTCATTCGGTGACAAGCCGTCAGCTACGATTGCAACCGTTCCTTTGAGAAAAACCGCAGAGATGTCACGAGATAAATACCCAGAAGAAGCAGATATAATCCAAAGAAACACGTACATGGACGACATAATCCAAAGTACAGACGGTCGCAAACAAGCCATTAAACTGACTCAAGATATCGAGGAAAAATATTCCAATGCATTTAATCATAAAGTGAAATATGTCGCAAATGTCACTACAAGCGAAAAGGCAACATGCAAGCACACGGCTTGTCAAGAGGCCATTGATAACGCAAAAGTTAAAAGGAACACTGCGCGGGCGGTTTTCGAAGCTTCTTACGAAAGTATTTCGCACGCGCTGCAGTCAAAAGAAATAACCAATTTTGCGTTAAGAGACTTACAGAAACAAATAGAAGATCAATTTCAAGATTGTAAAACCTTTAACGCTGAACTGTTAGAACTATTGCCTTTTGAAACAGCCGAATCTGAGATGCAATGGATCACTAAAATCCAAACATATTATTATGAAATTGTAGAACAAATTGTAGTTAAATATACTAACGTAGAAGAGCAAAAGCAGATAAAACAGGAATCTGACGCGACCTCTCCCTTCCTAAAACTAGCAAAGGTAAAATTGCCGCACTTTGATGGGGAACTACATCATTACCCACAGTTTAAAAGAGATTTCGACAAACAAGTCATGACACAAATTTGTGCAATGGATACCGCATATGTGCTACGCTCTTGTCTTGGAAAAGAACCCGAAAGCCTGGTAAAGAGCATAGACAACGATGTGCAAGAAATGTGGCGAAGAACGCCAAAATTGTAGACATTATCATTGATAGCATACGTAGATTTTGAACCCTATTCAACCTCCCCTGTGAAAGTACAGTGACTGACAGAAATCTGGTGTAATAAATGGAGTTGTTTAGAACAGTGGTTAGTTAATCCTCGCTAGCAGTACATTCAAAATCCAGTGTGGTTAGCTACTAAGCGACGACTGGAATAGAAGATGACTGACCAAGCTAAGAATTCGCGGCGAATTGCCAAGGGAAAATTCACACGAAAGCGGAACATTTTGATCAAGTCCATAGAGACAGGCCAAGGCATCAAGGTACATGTAGTAGAAACCAATTACGCAAAACTAGTTGATGCATGGGAAGAATTGGAAGGGAAGCACTTAGAGTATGTTAACCTCCTGACTGACGAGCATT
>OX421445.1:36654247-36674247 GCA_949126865.1 Montipora capitata | reverse complement strand
ATTATGGCACTGAACTCGGGACGCCTGGTGACGAGGGGAATATATGTCCCCCTGGAGGGAGGGGAGTCCCAGATTGCTCAGTGTGCTCAGGGAGTTTTGTTTCTGGCAATTTGGGTCTCCCCTCCCTCCAGAACTTATTATACTCGTCACCAGGCGTCCCGAGTTCAGTGCCATTTTGAATTGGACACTTCGCGAGGACAACGCTTTCGGGCCGCCATTTTAGCAGGTCAACTTACAAGTTCTACGGAGCCTGGTGGTTTCACGTTGCTACCTGGAGATGCTTCAGTGGATTCATGGTTTAGAGAAATTCCTGTTCCACGAACCTGGCATGTTTATTTAGCGACTGGATTCGATTTTCACAAAAAAAATCGTGCTTGTTTTGGGTCGATCGGAGTCCTTAAGCTGGCTTCTGTCTCCTACCTTGTCACTATACTATGAAGAAAGGTGAACGGGGACCATTTTTCCCGAAACTTCGTGTACGTATTAAAGACAACAACAGCTCACCACATTGTCATTTTCTAGCAAATTTTCAGACCTAAAACTTCGCCTCATATGTTCTCTATATTTTAATACCTACGTGATGCACACAGTGAGCCTGGGTTACCTGTGATCAAGTCAGTCTCATGCTCCACCAAATATGGAAATGTACGCATATTATCTCCAGAAGTACCTAATACAATGCACATTCTTTTAATGCGACAGTGGTATACAAAAAAAAAATTTGACCTTTTGGTCACTGCTATATGGTCAACTAAAACACCCGAATCTGAAGAAGATGTGATCCCTGACACCAAAGACCCATTTGGGGCTAACTTAGTCATAACTGCAACATGATGGCCTTTCAAATCTCAAAATTTCTGTATTTCTCCAAACTGAGTGAATCCTTTTGCATCCTCATACTGAACAGTAACAGACTTCTTCAATTTGCTTTTGGACCAACAAGCACAGCTAAAAATGGCACCATTCAGAACTGCTCTCCGATGAGTTTCAACTTCATCACCTTGACCAATAACTGCTAATCCTCTACAGTGAAGAAACCTGTTTACTGGGGCTAGTTCCTGCTTGAGTAGCTTTTCCTTTCTGGAAACACCAAGAACAAATAAATCCTTTGGGATCAGAGCCAGGAGGTGTAGTGTATTGATGAGACCGTACGACCAAGGTTTGAAACGTTTATTGTCATGAACTTATCAGAGTCTTTACAACTGGTTACTCGAGACGTTGAGATGATGAGTTCGGTAATTTCGAAATCTGGAGACGTAATCGTAGCACAAAATATAAGAGATTGTTGCCTGAATTCAACTGAAACATAATCAAAAATATTTACCCATTGGTCCGTCCAATAGTCTTCATTCAAGTGCAAAATGGAACCAATTACAATTCGTGACATAATGCCTGACGTTATTAATTATTCAGATTATCGATTCTTATTTAAGCAATACACTCCGCCCGCCAAATTAAAAGTTGAGAATTAAGCAATTAGAAGTGCATCAATATCTTAACAGTTCTGTTCCTCCACGGGAACCAAAACTACCAGTTTGTGGACTGATTGATCAACGGTGACATATCCATGTCCTCTGTATTGTTTAATGGGTTCCCCTGGTCTCGGGTTTTTGTACTGAAGTTCTAACTTCCTAACCTTTCCATCTCTTCCTGGGAATGTCTTAGTTACTCTTGCTAGTTTCCACTGTCCTCTTACCAAGTTTGAATCAGCGATGAGGACAATATCTCCTTCCTTTACGTTTCTTGCTGCCACTTCTGTCTGACAATTAGACTTGGGAAGTAATCAGTAGTCCATTTTTTCCAGAATCTATTAATTAGTCCTTGTACAAATTCGAATCTGTGACGTAGATTTGAGGTTTCCTTAAATGGTCCACTAGGTATTCTGGGACTTGATCTTCCAAGTAGTAAGTCATTTGGGCATAGATTACTTCCATCATCTGGTGACGTAGGGTGACGACCTATTGGTCTTTCATTTACCAAATTGGCAACTTCAAAACAAACTGTTTGTAATTCTGAAAATGTTAGAATGTTGTCGCCAATCGTCAGTTTCAATATTCGTTTAATTGTTTTAATGAGGGCCTCTGAAATACCATTTTGCCATGGTGCGTCTGCAGGAGTAAATTTCCACTGAAATCCTTCCACCACACCAAATGCTTCCAACTCCTTTTGATTCCAGCTCTTTGTTACATTTAGGAGCTCACTGCTTGCAGCTACTAATTGAGGGCCATCATCGAAGTAGAGCTTCGATGGATATCTTCGTAAAGATACAAATCTTCTCAGTAACATAAGGAATTTCTCTGTACTATAATCAGATGCGATGTCTATGTGTACAGCTCTGGACGCTAGACAGTTGAAAATGACTCTATATGTTTTGCCAAAAGTTCTCTTTTTCACTTCATCTCGGATCTTAAACGGTCCGAATAAATCGATGGCGGTAGAGTTCCACGGAGGGGCTGGCTTTAAGTGCTCTTCTGGAAGTTGTCCAATTATTTGTTCACTTGTTTTCTTTTCTATCTTTCTACATGTAATGCACTGAGACTTTATTGACTTAACCAGCTTGTGAAGTTTAACGATCCAATATTTAGCGTGAACCTTGCTGGCTGTTACTGATACTCCGAGATGTCCCATGCCGTGTACATATTCAGTGTAGAGGCGAGAGAAGTGATGACTGTAGGGCAGTAATATAATTTTGCGCTTATTATAGCTCATTTCAACTCAGTTCTGTACGCGATGTCCAACAACCTATATACCATCTTCTCGTTTTCGTGGACATAAATGTTTGTATCCTCCTTTCTTGATGTCATTTTCCATCTCGATTTGCGCTTCCACGATCCAAAATTTTTCAGCGTTTAAAATATCGTCATAGATTAAAGGTGCTGCGACATTTTTAAATGTTGCTTTGGGTTTTCTCTTATACATTGCTAAAATTTGTGTGGTAACTTCGAGCAATTTCTTATAATTAGAATACTTTTGTATGGCAATACGTGTAGCGAGATTATCACTCTTGGCAGTGTATTGTTGGTTGACAGTATTTGCGGTTCCTTGATTAATGGTGTCTGGCAATTGGTGCTCAGTGATGTCTTGACTGATAGGCCATTCACTTTCAGGCTTCCTAAGAAATTCAGGTCCTTTCTGCCATATACTATCCATTCCAATATCCTTCAGACTTTTCCCACGTGTAAGCCAATCCGCTATATTGTATTCTCCTGGGATCCAATACCAATCAGTGACGTTTGTTCCTTCTTGTATTTTTCCTACTGGAGTAGCAGCAAAGGTATTGAATCAATAGGTTTCCTTTTGTATCATCGCATGAACAATCTGTGAATCGACTAAATGATAGACACATTGAAAGTTGTACCTGCATTCAGTTGTT
This sequence comes from Montipora capitata, assembly GCA_949126865.1. Classification (NCBI taxonomy): domain Eukaryota; kingdom Metazoa; phylum Cnidaria; class Anthozoa; order Scleractinia; family Acroporidae; genus Montipora; species Montipora capitata. The sequence continues at coordinate 36,670,874 of OX421445.1, read as the reverse complement.
ATAGTTTTCTTTAATCTTTTGTTGAGGATAGCTCCAGAAAGCTCTATTCGATCTATGGACATCCTTTTCAGTGGCGCTAAACGATTTTTGGAAAGTAGTAGTTGTCTGTCATATTTTCCATTTGTTAATCTCCAACGAACATATGCACATGTGCCATAAGCTTCTGTAGATCCATCGCTAAATATTACCAATATTGGGTCTTCTTCAGTATTATCCGGCTTAACCTTTCTTTTATTTGTGACGTAATTCATTTCAGTAAGATCTTCAAAGAATTTTAACAATAGTAAGTGACTGATGTTTTGTTCTCGTTGAGGATGGTATGCGGCATATTGATATCCAAGTAGTACTTCGATCTCCCCTGTTGGACAGTCGATGTCCTTTGTTGAGACATCCGTGAACAATTTAGCAATGTAGCTTACATCGACGTTTTGGACGTTATTCGTGATTTTGTCGATTCCATAGACGTCGAAGTGAACTTCGTTACCATCTAAGTCTATCAGTGGTATTCTGTATTTATGGGATTGTAGCCTTTCTGTTCTTCCTCCAACTTTAACGATTGATAATTCCACCTTTTCTCCCTTTAATTTATCTGCTTTTGCTTTATTATTTGTTATGAAACACAGTTAGGCAGCGCTGTCCTACATAACATTGACCCAGCCTCTTCCCGAATTTATTTTCTGAACCTGGAGTAAACAACTATACCCTTCTGCTGTATTGCAGGCACTGGCGGAGCCCAACACTTCATTGCTCCTTAAACTTTCCGTTATCGGCTTATCTTCGTGCAGAGTTGGGTGGTGTCTTTCGTTGCAGCTAGTTTTTCCACACGTTTTCTTTCTTCTACAATCTCCAAAACGGTGTCCAGGTTTAAGGCATGACCAGCAGGCACCTTTCATCTTCAATAACTGCTTTCTTTCTTCAACTGGTTTGGCCAGAAAAACCTTTCATTCGCTTGTCCAATGCATTCCCTTTTCATGAATCAAGCATTTAGGAGGACTCGTTAAACCTTTGTTTCCCACATCCTCAATAGTCTTCTGGAGTGCTGCAGTATAATGCGTTAAGCCTTTAACTGTCTGATTTGTCGCTCGAAGTTCAGCAGTCTTGTATTCGATGATTTTTCTTTGATCCAAAAGAAATCTGTTTGGTCGGTTGATGGGTTCTATGCTAGAGCAAACGATCTTAGACCATTCTTTCTTAATATCATTAGGTAGCCTGCGCTCAATGATACTGACTGAACTTGTTGTTGTGATTTCTGCTTCAAGGCCCAATCTTTGTAAATCTCTATAGCCATCTTCTACGACAGTGATAAACTCAAGGAGTTTTCTATTTTCTCCTTCCTTGATGGATTTGAAGTTTTGTATAGTATTGATTACAACATCCGTTATTTTCGTTGGGTCGCCGTATTTTCTGTCTAGTCGTTCCCACATTTCTTCAAGATTATCATCAATGCTTTTTACACATTCTAGTGGGTCACCGCTCAAACATGAATGGAGTACATAAGGAGCGCTTGTTTCACTAGTTACGGATAATATGTGTTTCTTGAAATCTGTTTTGAATTGTGGGTATTTCCTGATGTTTCCGTCGAATGAAGGCATCTTGACCTTTTCCAAATGCAAAGGATGTATTGTCTCCTTAAGACGCGTGTTTATTACATTATCTTCAGAATGTGATTCGATTTGACTTGAAGTATCGCTATACTGCGCGTGAAGATGTTGAAGGCATGCGATCTCATCTTCGATGTAACGTTGTTTTAATGGCAATGCTATTATCTCGTCATGAATTGATTTGCAGTCTTCGAATATCATGACCAAGTCTTGCTCATTTTTTCTCAACGTACTTGTTGAAATCTTTTCCTCTTTATCGGTTCTCAATAATTTCATGATTTGATCAACTGAGGACTTAAACAAACACTGTAGAAGTCATTCTTTTTCCTTGTAAACTTTGTTTTTGCTGTACATCGAATCTTCAGGGCGTTCTCTGTCATCTTGTTGCTCCTAACCAATCTTGCTTTGGTTACAATGGATTTCGAATGTATTGATGAGACAGTACGACCAAGGTTTCAAACGTTTATTGACATGAACTTATCGGAGTCTTTACAACTGGTTACTCAAGACGTTGAGATGACGAGTTCAATAGTTCGAAATGTGGAGACGTAATATTAGAGATTGTTGCCTGAATTCAACTGAAACATAATAAAAAATATTTACCCACTGGTCCGTCCAACAGTCTTCATTCAATTGCAAAATGGAACCAATTACAATTCGTGACGTAATGCCTGACGTTATTAGTTATACAGATTATCGATTCTTATTTAAGCGATACATGTAGCTCTACAGAAAGAAAAAATTATGTCCTTGAAACGTTATTATACTGACTCACTAAATTAAGTGCATGACATTCCTTAATCCCAGGAACATTACCAGGGAATCTGTTCGCAGGGACCATGTTCCCATGAAATCAAACCTGTTTGAATTTGTGGGACTGTTCACAGGGAACATTCCCATAAAAAAAGCTTTTCCCATTCTTGTGAACTGGATATTGTGGATATTACCTGCGAACAATTTCAAACTTTAATTAGATTTTCTTTTCTTTTTGTCTGGTTGAGCTGAACAAAACATGTTTCCTTCAACTCTTAAAAACGAAAACTTATCGAAACGCTTAGTAAGATAATAGACGAAAAATGTGAGGTGTTCTGAGCATACACTGATCTATTTCAATGTATTTTGCTGTTCACGATTTAGTGCATACTATAATTTAATTTACTTGTTGGTTGAGCTCACAGCATCCTGACTCTGTTGCTGATCCTTTCTCGTCTCTGTTTGTGTGAATTTGAGTCCAAATGCCTTTCATCGAACCTGATTCAAAGTTCCTGATGTACATGTCATGCTTGACTTACACATATCAACAGCTGAATTGTTATTACCTGATTAGAAATATGCTGAATTCCATTAATCATGGTAGTTAGAAAACCACAGCAGGAGTACGTACACCCAAAGTGGACCAAACAACTTTACAAATTATGTCAGATGTCTGAGAAGATGGAAATTATGAGTCTGACTGCTTTCCCCTGTAGGAAAAAAAATGTGTTGTTTTATATTATTTAAACAAGCTTCACTTCAGCAAAATGAAAAAGGGCTTAATTATGCAATGCAGAATTAAGCAACTACAACAAAATACATGTATTTAAAGGCTGGTAGTTCAAAATGAAACACAGCAATAAGAAATTTTCAAAAACAACCACAGGAATTGAAAAAAATTAATATAAAGAACTTGCTTAAGAAGATAAAAAAATATTTACCATAAAGTTCTTACATCAGTTTACAAAAATTGTCCAAAAGCTTGTCAGCTAGCTTGAGGTGTTCAGGGGTTATTCTGTCACTCACAAGGATGGCTATAGCTGTCACCAACAATGTGTAGTGGAGGAAGTAATGATCTGGACGAACACCTTTCAGCACTAGTATAGAGTAGTGAAGAAGCCAATTTCTGTATTCTGTAGCTGACAAAATCAAAATGAAATAAGTCAACATCAATAATTACTATTGTACTGGCACTTATTCAGAACAAGAGAGTTGCTATTTTTCAGTTACTACCTACCCCTTCCTGTCCCAGTACCACTTTAATAAAAGCCAAGTGGCTCTCACAATTTGAACAGATAGGTTACAAGAAGGGAATTAACAGCTTTGAAAGTTTCCTATAGTGACAAAAATATTAACCTTTCCAAGTTCAACGATCCGCAAGACTTCTTGGGCAACAGGTGATTATGTCAGGAACTTTTATGGACAACAATCTTTTATTCAAAAGCGCAATCTATAACAGTAAGAATACCATAAGAGTATGACATCAAATTAATCCAGGGTTGGCAAGTTATGTCAATTTCATACACACTGCAGTGATTATATTTATTGACTTTTATTGGAAAATCAGAAGACATATCAATAGTTATTGAGACAATAATTTTCCTCAGAAATTAAAGGTATCATGTTAGCAAGTTTATTTTATTTTACCTTTGATCCTAGGAAGAATTCCTTTCCACGTTTCTCTGCATTTAGCCACAGATGTATCAGAGATTTTGATCCAAGGCATACAGAGTGCATCCAGTCAACAACAAAACCCTTCACTAGGTCAAATGGTTTTTATACCATTGACCTGTCAAAGTTAAAAAAAAGTACAGTCAATGCTAAAATAATGTTTAATTACTGTGTCCTTAGCTATCTGTGTTTTTGCTAATGCAATTCACAAACTCTAGCTACAGGTACACTGCGTGACAAAGTGAAAAATAATGTGTTAATTGCACTCAGTACTGGAAGTTGATTTCAAACTTGAATTCAGCACTTGTCTGCAATAGAAACATCTGACAAAGTTCAATAAGCAGAAACAATGAAGCACATTCTGAGAATACAGACCACCACTTAAACCTTTACACAAAATAATATACTGTACACATGGTGGCCAATTTATTCATTTTGTTTGCATGTTAATTACCCCTCTTTGCCTCATTTTCACTTCAAAATTCTTTTGTATTTTGTACATGTTGATGAGCGAAAGAGGGCTAATTAACATGAAAATAAAACAATAGTAAACTGGCCGCCATTTTGGAATAAGATGAAAAACATGCACTGTGGACATACCGGTTTTCCAGTCTGGACAACTGGGCGGATGGACTCAACCACAGACTTGTGTGTCTTTAGTACCATACCAGTGGTATAGGGCCAAATACTGTGTAACCCAGTGACTCAGACTGCCTCCCCTTCATCTTCACACACCGAGCATCCCTTCTCCCCATTGAACTGTTTCATGTTGGCCATATTAGACTTTGCTGGGAGATCAGCAGATGACAGCAGAAGGGTGGCCTTTATATTCTTTTGTTGTCCAGTAGGTGTCACAACTGCGAGGCCTAACCAGAAAATAGGTTAACTTATTTGGGTCAAGGTAACCAGGGACAATATGGAAAGAACTAATTTCATTAAAATTTTCTTCTTAATCACTAGTACCATCAGTATTTTTTTAATACTCAATATTCTATTTGCATGCAAATTTGAAAAAGATGAAAATAATAACTGGAGGTTTATTGGTCCAATCTTTTAAACATGTTTCTTCCTAAAATCAGCTGTTTCAGATGACTTCCCACATTAATATATTTACACTTAAAGCCCTGCTTTTTGGATGCTGGTGTAATAATAATAATAATAATAATAATAATAATAATAATAATAATAATAATAATAATATGGTTAATTGTGTATTGTCCATTTATAGCATAAAGTCCTTTAAAGTACACTAAAAGTTTGTATCAATAGAGAATCAATGGGTAACAAAACACCTTCAGCAACATAATTATTTATTGTAAACCCCATATTATTAGAGTGTAACTGTGCACAGGCCACTGATGCTTTCAATTATTGGCCGGCAGAATGTTTGCATGTTTGGCTTTTTCTTAGAACACCAGAGACCAGCAAGAAACATATACTTTCTAGAACACCTACATTGTATAAATCAAAATTAGACAGATTGCACAGGGGCATGTATATCAAAGCCATTTTCAGTTTTACATGCACAGCAGGCAGCTCCAACTATCTTTCAACCAGGCGTTTTTGAAAACCCATAAAACCTGTAAAGATGATAATTGCTCTTTAGCATCGGGTCTCAACGACTCCAAAACCCACTACATGGTTAAAGAAGTAATTAAGAAGAAAGTCTCCACTTGTAACTTATGAGAGAATGTACATCTACTGTACAGCTGTACTTACCAGGGCAGGAAAAAAAAAATTAAAACCACTTGCCAAGTGGGCTAGTAAATTTCAGTTTTTGCTTGCCCCCACTTAAACATTACTTGCCCAATGGGAACACAAGATGCCTTATCAACTCCAGTACTTCATGTATCTTTCACCTACAGTAGTTAAGTACCGGTAAGCTCTTTTTTTTTTTTTTTTTTTTATAATTTTTTTTAATTCAAATTTTTTGCTTACGCTACCCTAATTACATTTAATTACTAACACTAATTACAATTACAAAGACTTAAAATTTAGACTTACAAACACTTATTACTAGACATTACATTACATTCACAGTCAGTTTGATCTAATTAAGGTGTGGTTAATGATGTAAACCGAAATAATATGTACAGATATATTTATATCTGTATAAATACAACTTTATATATAACTATGTAACCTATACTTAACTATTAAGAAAAGGAAAATTACGATAACATGTTTTGCCATTTCTTGTAATGAATAGATTCTTTTTTATTCTTTTTTGCAATTAAGAATTCTAGTTTTCGAGTGTCAGTTGTTTTGGCCTTCAGTAACGGTAAAGACGGCTTGATATTTTTACAACGGCATAAATAAATGGTGTATTTCCCAAGATTGATCAAATGATTTAGTAAACAATTCCCTGGGTTGTTATCGAAAATACCAAAGAGAATTGTTACTTCATCAAGCTTGCCAATTTTCATATTGTAAGTAATTAACCAAGAAATGACAGAAAGCCAAAAGATTCTAGAGTAGGCACAACTGACAAGAAGATGCTCAAGAGTTTCCTCGTGATCTCCACAAAAAGTGCACACGGGAGAAGGAACTAAATTCATTTTATATAAGGTTTTATTAGTGTAGAGAATACGATTTATGATTTTGTATTGAAAAGCTCTCGTTCTGATGTCAACAGTGACGACCCGGTAATTGATAGATATTTTTCCAGTCTGTGATACCAGAAATATTATATAAGGAGTTAAACTTAGATTGGGTGGTCGGAGGAATCTGGAGTGGAATAGATTAATTTCGAAGTAAGCTCATTTTGCTATAGTCTATCACTGATTATAGACAATACCTTAAGTACACAAAATGTCCCTTTCTGTTTTTCTCACATTCTTATTTTGTACTTGCCTGCTCAGCTTTCCGTTTGTTTGAAAGTAGGCTTGAATTGTAAATTAAGCAATGCCTCCAACTCATTGTTTTTCTCATTTTGCAGTCTTAAGTTTGGTAATGGTTTCTGACTGCAAATTATCATTTATCAGGCTGACACTTTCAGACAGACTCACAAGACTATCACTTGCCCACCAGGCTACCAAACTTCTATTGTCACTTGCTAAAGAGCAAAATTTACTTCCCCCAGGAAATTGGACCGAGGTTTTTTCCTGCCCTGCTGACAGTGTAATAATTACCCAAAATTCTTACCTCAGTCTAGGAGGAAGTTCATTGATAACCAGGAAAATAGGCCAGAAATTTTGTTTGTTCAATGACTTGTAGGGTGCAACACCATCTGTATTGAATGAGAAGGAGATGTTCAGCGGATTGTCTTTGCTAAGAAGGCCACCAGGCTGCATGAGTTTGCAGTACTCTTGTCCACTGAATATGTCGCATAATTATGTCATCATCATCAAGGAAGTCATTCTCAAATCGATAGCCCAGCAGTCTGACAAATTCTGCATCTGCTTAAAAAAAAAAAAGCCAGTTTTCCCTTAATCAATTGTCCCCGAGGCCAAAACATGAGGAGGCATTCTAGAAGTCCCTGCATAAATACATGTATAAATATCTCGTTCTTTAATCCATGAGGCCACTACAGGACTGCCGACCACGGTAGCACTCCAGTTTAATACTTAGATCAATTACTTATTCATCTGTTGAGTGCGGTAGCACGGACCACGGGTTTCAGAGTAATGCACCTTGTGAGTGGATGAGTATTCTGATCACTTGAAATCCGTCCCCAAGGGGACGGATAAGGTGTCTCTGGTATAAAAACGGCCATTAATAATGATGGATAGGCCATTTCCGAGTTCATGTATGCCTCTTCTTCAAAGTGAGTCTAAGTGTGAAGTTTTTGTGATGGTAATTAGTTCTACTTTACATATGAATGAAAACTAATTTTCATAACAAAGTTTGCACTTAGAGTCGCTTTGGAGAGGACGCAGGCATGAACTCGGAAATGGCCTATTCATTTGACAGTTTTCTTTGAGAAAAGTGAATGGAAATTATAAGTTCTCATGTAATGCATATTAAACCTACTATATACGCTTTAACTTTACCCGTAAGTTAATTGTTTAATTACCTCGATACAAAGATGCATGTGTAAATCCAGCTCCAAGAAGTGTTTCAATCTTCTTCTTCTTCGATTATTGACATTTTTCTTTACGGCATTCTGTTTCACCGTTCCGTATTCTACCACCGCAGTTGCCACAATAAAAATGCTTCTTCGGTGGAGGTTTGCACAATAAATCAGCAAAAAACTTCTTCAGTAAGAAAGCGGAAGTCACAAATCTATGACCATCAGGCAGTAAAGGCCCAGTAATACGGGCAACATTTGTTGTGCAACTTGTCACACAACATTGCGTTGCAATTTGAGATGGTTTGTTTCACGTATTACCACCTTCTTGTGCAACCAATTTTCATGTTGCAAAAAGTTGCACGAAAAATGTTGCCTGTATTACTGGGCCTTAAAGTACGCATCATTTTCACCAAATCAATCAAAGCTTGTCCCAAGAGCTAGAGTCTAAAGCTGAAAAGCACCGTCGTAAAGTGGTATGTTATCATCTCCCAAATCTTCATTGCTTGTTGTAGGTTCCTCCATAATGTCCCCTGTTTCATCTTGTTCGCTGTCAAACTCACTGCCTGAGCTGCAATTAGATCTCTCAGTGTCACTTTCCGATGATTCTTCGCTACTGCAAGTGACAGAATTATTCCTTGGATCAACGAAAAAAAAGAAAATTCATCCACTTCATCTTCGATATGAACTGAATCGGAATCATCACTCTCTGTCGTGGAAGTGGGACACTGAGTAGAAGATTGATCGCTTTGAAAATCAGCCACATTCAATTACATCGAAATGCTCTCAAATACACAGCACGAAGATCGAACACTTTGTTCAGGATCGATTGACATTCTGGTCCATGAGTCAGACGTCAGACTTTTACCAGTATTCTCTTTTCCAATTGTTTTACTTCTCCAAGTTGTAGTTCTTGGAATCTTTGCAATGCATCCACGCTTTATGTTTGCCTCTGTTGTCAGCCATATTGACCGGCACGAAAACAAAAAAATTCCGATTTTCTATGCAAGAGTCCTAGGTTGAGGTTGCTGATTGGACAAAACTGCTCATTCCCAAGGGCATGCAGGGCAAAGGCAGCGTGAAAGGGCGGGCTTTTCACTTGCTACCAGAAAATTTGTCACTTTACACACGCCATCAAAGCGATCAATGCAATGCCTATATTATAGCTTGATTCCTGTTAGCACTATGCAACAATCTCAAAGAAAGAGATGTGCTCCTTCCTGGTTAAAAGAAAAGCCTTATCTTAAAATACGGTTCACTCAAGATGGTGTGACCACGATAGTCATGGAGTTGTGGAAGTTAAACTTACACAACACAGTAAGGAGTTGAATAGTTCCCTGGAAAGTTTCATATTTCATGTTGGCCAATTTGTCTGGTGCTACTGGAAAACCGCCAAAGAAAAAGAAAGAGCGTATTTTGAAGGCCACATTACTGAGGTGTGGGAGGATGCTGCAGCAGTGACAGAGATCTCAGAGGTGGACCAAAGACGTTCAGACGAATTCGTAGTGGATGAAGACATTAGAGGTGAGGGAGAAATTTCGCACTTAATGCGCGGGTTAACTTAGCACTCTAAAACGCACCACAATATAAGCTTAAGTCACTTAAGCTTAAGCTTAAATATGACATTAAAGTCTGAAAAACGGACTCAGGTTATAGTTTTCTTCGTTAGTTTTATTCTGAAGAACGTTAAGTTCAGCAAAGTTAGCAGGAAATGGTGGGATAACAAACGGCATAGTTCGGTTGTCAATTACTCGCCATTTTTTTGAAAAGAGGGGCTTATGTTTGATGATCATTTGACAAGTTTTGGAATGCTGCAGTTTGCTATTTGAAGCCGAAAGTTCATAAAGGTTTTCATTTCAAACAGGTTTAGGAAAGTCCTCTCCACTTCTAACACTGAAATATGTTGATATGGAAGCTTTTCAAATGAGTGGTGTGATAATAATATAAATTATTATTATTATTATTATTATTATTATTATTATTATTATTATTATTATTATTATTATTATTATTATTATTATTATTATTATTATTACTACTACTATTTCTTATGATAAAGTTCACTCTAATTGTCCTGTTTACTTGTGGAAAAAAGATAAACTGGTTACCCAGCAGTAAATAGTGATCTGCAAAATCAATATTTACTTATATCCAAAGAACATTTGAAGATATTCATGAATCAACTTCCTTTATCTTATTAACAGCAATAATTGGAGACCCCAAATTTGGTGTCCAAACAAGTAAAGAATGCTTTGACAACATTGTCAATCACTCCCACTCTCCATCAGCTCTTGCACTGAACCTCTTGGAAAATCTAATTCCAAAAGAAGTTCAGCGCATCTCAAACATAAAGGGCACAAATGGAAAGTCTCCCTTGAACCCAATGATTCTGGCAGCCATAAAAGGTCACTATATACTTCCATAATATTTACCTGTTGCGGCGGCATTCTTCATGAATGAACTCTTTTGTTTTGGGACATTATTTTTTGTGTGTCACGCTTGCATGTCGTTTTCATTATTATTCTGTTAGTTTTCCTGCATAACTTTGTCTATTGTTCCTTAGTTCATTAGTATAAATTCGCGTCTTTGCTTTTTATTCATTCTCGTTTGTGCTTTGGAGGATACAGTTTTTAGGTTTTGCGTTTTTCCCCTACATCGCTTCGTTTGTCCGTTTTTAAAGGCCATATAACGTTTGTAAGTATTATTTTTTGGCTCGTCTTTTCTGCTTAGTTTGTTATTTCTATATTCTTGTGTTTTGGTTCGTCCTTTTGTTGTAGTAACTTGTATTTTCCTTGTTTATTTCTCTAGCAACCGTATCGATTATTGCTTTCGCATCGTTTATCGCAACGTTCACCGCATCGCCAGTTCTCTTTAAACTAAGGATATTTGACATTAAAGAAGAACTTTAGTAACGCGTTGGAGCAATGGTTTTTGGCCCCTTCATTCGTTGAAACGTTAAATTTGATTATAATGGAAGTCGGGAGCCGTTACGGACAAACTTACGAGGACGAGCATCAGTCGAAGGAGATTATTGCTGGTACAGTTCAAAGTGCAAGGCCAGAGCGACGCTTAGAGAAAGGATCGGCCTATGTCACTCGACTTCGATGGATGGATTGTTGTTCGCTGCAACGAAAGGTTAAACAGCAAATTGAGCGAATTACTGAGAAGACTGCAAATACGGACGATGTAAATTCTGTTGAAAACGAGTTGTCCGCGTTTCGCGCCACCAGCGAAGAATTGAAGAAGGTGGTCGCAGCCCTTATGGATGACCTTGAAAACGATGAAGATGTCAACGCAGCTAGTGACTGGTACATTGAACAAAGCACCGAGATGATTAATTTTATCGAACAAACAGAACGGTGGATTTCTTCCGCGAAGGAGAAAATAGAAAACAGCTTGGAAAGCCGATCAAATTGTTCAAATCTTACTGGCTCATCTCGCCTCACAAAAGGATCGTCGACTAAGTCATCAATTGCCTCCAGTCGGGCGAAAGAAAGAGCCAAGACTGCCGAACTCATGGCGAAATTTGCGATGTTAGAGCGTAGACAAGAATTAGAGAAAAGAGCTGAGCGTTTACACTTGGAAGAGCAGCTAGCAGTGGCCCAAGCGCGCGAAAGGGCGTATGCTGAGTTTCAAGACCGTGATTCTAGTTTTGAGAGGAAGTTGTCTGAGGCAACCATTCATCCACCGCCAACAGCTATGCAGGATCCACAGGTAAATCCGCTTCCTCGCTCGAATCCTCCGCCCGTACCTCACCCGTATCACTCGCCTGTGCAATTAGAACCAGTTGCAGCGCAATGCTCATGGCCGAACCTGTTGGCTCCAGAGTTTAAAGTGGAGTGTGGTGAAAACCAGAACATTCCCAAAGGCTTCCGAGAAGTTCTCAGCCAGCAAAACAGATTAACAGAGCTCTTGGTTGAACAGCAACAGCAGACCCTTCTGCCCACGTTAACCATTTCCAAGTTCACCGGCAACCCCCTTGATTTCTTCACGTTTGTCAGGACCTTTGAGTCGCAAATTGAGAGTAAACTGAAGTCAAACGATGTCCGCCTACGTTATTTGGAGCAGTACGTGGAAGGAGAGCCGAAAGAGCTGATTAAAGGATGCCTCTACCTGAACGGACAAAATGGTTATACCGAGGCTATGAAGCTTTTGGTAGAGAAGTATGGAGATCCGTACAAAATCTCGAACGCTTACATTAAGAAGATTGAAGATTGGCCTTATGTTAAACAAGGAGATGATCAAGCGTTAGACCGCTTCGCAACGTTTCTTACTCAGTGTCGGAGTGCGATGTCCGAACTTAAGTTTCTCTCGACTCTGGATCATCCCCACAACATTCAGACTATGGTTAAAAAGCTTCCGCTGCCACTCCAAGACAGATGGCGCAGAGAAGCAAGTAAGCTCCGAGCGACGAGAAATATCACTCCCACGTTTGCTACCTTTGTGGAATTTGTCAAGACTGAGGCAGGAATTGCAATGGATCCTGTGTATTCACGAGAAGCGCTTAATCGTCAAGATACCTCGGATCGCCCTGGTCGTTTTAACAAAGGGAAAAACACTCACAAGCCGAAAATCGGAGACCGTTCACGCGCGACAACTCATGTATCCAGTCACGCGACGGCGATAACTGCCACACCCAAAGCTAAAGGGCTTGGCCTAGCCAACTCGTGTAAGATGTGTGGAAAGACTCATGACCTTGATGACTGTAAAGAGTACTTAAAGAAGACCTTGCAAGAGAGGAGAGAATTCCTCAAGGACAAAGACTTGTGCTTTGCATGTTACCAAGCTGGCCATAGGTCAAGCGGATGTGCTCAGAGGAAAACCTGTAAAACGTGCTCCAGACGTCATCCTACCGGGCTTCACGATGATAACTTCCGTCTCAATCAATTAGCAACCAAGAAACAGAATCCGTCATCAGAACAATCTACGGATGTCCTCACTGCTACCCATGTTGAAACAGAGGAGGCTGTTTGCAGCGCTGTCGGCACAGGGAACCCAATTACTGCCTTGCCTATTGTTCCTGTCAGATTAAAAGCAGCTGGGAAAGAAGTCCTTACGTATGCCATGCTCGACAGCTGTAGCACTGGTACTTTCTTGCTTGAAGACATAGCTGCTTGCTTAGACGCAAACGGTACCGATACGAAGCTAATGGTGAAGACAGTAAACGGCACTCAGTTACACGATACTAAGGCACTGAACGGTTTGATCGTTACGGACCTCAATGGTGAAAACTGCATTGATTTGCCGAAGACCTTTACTAAAGAAGACATTTCTGCGATAGACGTGGATGTGCCTGTACCTGAACTCGCCCATAAGTGGAAACATCTTGAAAGAATAGCAGACTGCATGCCTTCTCAGCTTCATGGTGCGAAAGTTGGTCTTCTCATTGGATCGAATTGTCCAAAAGCCCTTGAACCGACAGTGAAAATGGTGGCCCTTATGCGATAAACACCTTTGCTGGATGGGCGATAGTAGGACCTTTGTATTTGATCAAGAAAGACCATCAAACAGTTAACTGCAATAGAATAGCCGTTGTAGAGGTGGGATCAGAGAAACCCCTTGACCATCACTTCGCCGTGGAGGATAAGGTCAAAGAAATTGTCACGCCGCAAGCATTAATCAGGATGTTTGAATTGGACTTTCCTGAAAGATCTGACGAGAGAGCCCACCAGTACTCGCAAGAAGATAAGAAATTTCTTGAGATTGTGAATAAAGGCATTAAGCGTACTGATGATGGCCATTACGAAATACCTCTACCCTTCTGCTCTAAAGACGTACACCTTCCTGACAATAAGGAGCAAGTGTTCCAAAGAGCATGCTGGCTGAAGAGAAAACTGACAAGAAATAAGAAATTTCACGAAGATTACGTCGATTTCATGAATGACATCATCCGAAAGGGATTTGCCAGAAAAGTGCCACCAGATCGCCTTCCCGCCAGGTCAGGGCAAGTGTGGTACATACCCCATCACAGTGTTTACCACCCCAAAAAGCCAAACAAGATCAGAGTCGTTTTTGACTGCAGCGCACGTTATGGAGGGACATCATTGAACGACCAACTCATGCAAGGACCGGACCTGACGAGTCGCCTTGTCGGCGTGTTGACGAGATTTCGCCACCAGCCAGTCGCATTCATGGGAGACATTGATGCTATGTTTCACCAGGTTTGAGTACCCGACAATCAAAGAGATTTTCTCCGATTCTTCTGGTGGCCTGACGGTCTTCTCGATGAGGCCCCTGCAGAATACCAAATGAATGTTTATCTTTTTGGAGCAGTATCTTCCCCAAGTTGTTCCAACTTCGCTTTAAGACAAGCCGCAGATGATGCTGAGAAACATGTTGGTTCGGAAACAGCTGACATTTTGAGGAATAACTTTTACGTGGATGACTGTCTGTGATCAGAGGATTCAGAAGAAACAGCTATTGAAAGATTACGTGGCGTTCGTTCTGCGTGTTCTCTTGGAGGATTTAACCTATCTAAGATTGTCAGCAACAGAAGAAATGTATCGATGAGCGTGCCACATGACATTCGCACACACGATTTAAGGACTTTGGACCTAAGTTGCCACTTCCTTCCAGTTGAAAGGGCCCTTGGTATACAGTGGGCTATTGAATCGGATACGCTAGGGTTCCGGATAATCCTTAAAGACAAGCCACTCACCCGCCGTGGTATTTTATCCACCATCTGTTCAGTGTATGACCCACTCGGAATAGCAGCGCCTTTTCTATTGAACGGAAAGAAGATTTTGCAAGACCTTTGCCACATGAAGATAGACTGGGATGAAGAGATTGATCTCGAGTTCCCTGTACGTTGGGAAAAGTGGAGAAGCCAACTATCAGCATTAGAAGACTTCTCAATGGACCGTTGTGTCATCCCAGACGGTTTTGGTTCTGTCGTGTCAAAGCAAATCCACCATTTCTTGGACGCTAGTGCCACTGGTTATGGTCAGGTGACGTATCTACGAAGTGTAGACGACAAGGGTAACATTCATTGTGCGTTTCTGATGGGGAAGTCTCGTTTGGCACCCCTTAAGGCCATGACGATTCCGCGTTTAGAGCTTACAGCAGCAATTACCTCTGTTCAAGTAGGAGGAATGATTTCCAGAGAATTAGGCGATCCTGTTGATGGAGAGATCTACTGGACCGACAGTACCACCGTGTTGAAATACATTAGAAACGAAACGAAGCATTTTCACGTGTTTGTGGCAAATCGAGTGCAAAGAATTCAAGATGAGACAGATCCTATCCAATGGAGGCATGTGGACTCCGAAAATAATCCGGCTGATGACGCATCACGTGGTTTGCAGGGCAATCAGATAACTAAACGACATCGATGGGTCAGAGGTCCAGATTTTTTGTGGCATCCCGAGAGTGAATGGCCTACGTTTCCCTGTGATTTAGACGCAGTCTTTGCCGATGATCCTGAAGTGAAGAAAGTTATAACACATGCCACCGTTTCTGATGAAAAGGAGGAAATCTTGACCAGGTTCGCGCGTTTCTCAAATTGGAACAGCAGTTTTTAGCTCATGTGCAAACGCCGTTGGAAACACGCAGAGCAGGAAAATTGAGCAGCCAACCCTTAAAGTTGAGGAATTACAACGTGCTGAGGAAATCATACTCAAATTGGTACAAGGATGTGCGTTTCCTAAAGAATCTGAAGCCCTGCGCAAGATTCAAGGAGAAGAGCGTCAGAAGAATCGCGACCTCGTGAGAGTCAAGAAAGCGGAAATCAAGAAAACCAGTACGTTATATCGCCTTGATCCTTTTCTTGCCCAGAACGGCCTGTTGCGCGTTGGGGGCAGATTCAGCAGCTCGCAAGTCTTTCCCGATAATTTCAAGTATCCCATCATCCTCCCCAAGAAGAGTTTCGTAGTAGATCTGATCATTAGAGATGCACATGAGAAGGTTGCGCATTCTGGTCGCGGCATCACTTTGGGCACGCTCAGAAGTCGATATTGGATCATAAACGTCAATTCCGTTGTGAGGCACTTCATTTCCAAATGCGTGACTTGTCGGCGGCTTCGTGGTGTAGTTGGTGAGCAAAGGATGGCCGATCTTCCCAAAGAAAGGATTGCCCCAGCACCTCCATTCACTTACTGTGGCGTCGACTATTTTGGCCCATTCTACATTAAAGAGAGAAGAAAGGAATTGAAGCGTTATGGTGCGTTATTTACCTGTTTGTCTAGTCGAGCTGTACATATAGAGATGGCAAACTCCCTGGAAACAGATTCCTTTCTAAATGCCTTGCGACGTTTTATAGCAAGAAGAGGGCCTGTACGTGAAATCAGATCCGATCAAGGAACAAATATTACCGGAGCAGAGAAAGAATTGCAAAGAGCGATATCAGAGATGGACAACAACGCAATCCAGAGAAGTTTATGCACGAAATTCAAAGCTGATTGGGTGCAATGGAAGCAAAACCCACCGTCTGCGTCGCATATGGGTGGCGTCTGGGAACGACAAATACGCTCAGTCCGCTCAATCCTCACCGCCTTAATGCGAGAACATGGTCGTAACCTTGACGACGAATCGTTTGGAACTCTGATGGCAGAAGTAGAGTGTATTATAAACAGCAGACCTCTCACCACTCCTTCCA
>OX421445.1:36634247-36644247 GCA_949126865.1 Montipora capitata | reverse complement strand
GTGAGCTGTATTTCTAAAATAATATTTAACCAAGTGTGCTGTTATATAACACTGAAACCAAATGGAAAATTCTCTGGTAACTTATGGGTTCAACAAAGACAGACAACGATTGAACAAATCGAACACCTTACGTGGATCTGTGATCAACTCTGCACAGTCTTCAGGTAAAAGAAATGATTGGAAATGTAAAAGCCAAGAATTTTTTGAAAGAAAGCTTGTCGTGTATTTTGTGCTTCATTATTCAAGGCAAAGGTTCTTCATGGAAACGGTTTGATCCTGAAATTTAGTTTGTTGCAATATTGCGCATATTTGACATGATTGAGTTTCTTCTCTTCACGCATGTAATGAAATAGAAGGGGTTTTTGCCTCTAATAGCAAATATGTTGTTTGTTTCAAAAAATTGTTCGCTGGAAAAGGTGGCCTTTATGAATTCATCATGTTTTATGATATGCCAGCTTAACTGGATAGTTTTTATGGCAATAGTAAAGCATTTTCTTGTCAAAATGAGGTTAGGGTCTTTCTGGTGTGTTAACTTAATTAAATCGTCAGTTTGTATTTGCCGCCTGCCACGTAACCTTGATTTCCACTCTCAAAATTACCTCCAGAACCTACTTTTGCGTAGAATAAGCTTTTAGAACGATGTTCTTGTTTTGCATAAAGCAAGCTAACAAAATATGTACGTTGCTGAGTTCGCATTTGTAAGCGTTAATAGTATTTTCGGTCCGATGTTTCTGTTTTATGAGGAATATATTGTTTTGGTCTCCCATCCAAACACTAACCCCGCTGGACAGCGCATAACTTCAGTGAACTTTGGTATTACAAAGCCGTCAGATGCTCACAGGGCACGCTTAAACTTGTGGTGAAAAGAAGTTGTGAGGGAACTTGAAAATTATCAACATGTCAGCCCAGAAGCCAATGTTTCTCGCTTCTCTTTTATTTGTTATTCTTCACAGACTGGAATGCTGTAGTTCAATACCACACAATTCAGTGCCTTCTGATTTTCTGTAACACGTACCACAGGCAACCCAGTGTATGCTTCACGGAAGCATCTCGTTTCCAATAAAATTGCTTAATCTAACCTTGAATTACGATATTGATCTGCTTATGTTTTTTTTAGCTTTCTTGACTTAAAACAAGCATTAGTTGTTCTTCTGTCACCTTGATTTGAGAAACTTGTCTCTCTACATTTTTAAGAATCTGTGATTCTTAAAACAAGTTCAGAACCCCTTAAAACGAGTAACCTTCTATTAACATCTAGTTTTAAGGTAGTCATTATTCTGAAATTTTTAAGCATCCAATGAACCTTAAAGAAAGAATTGAGTGACATGAAAGAAGGTACGTGGCTCTTATATCAAGGCTTCTTTTCTTCAAACAAGGAATCTCGATTTAACAGTGAGGCTAAAGAAGAAGAACAGCTTAGAGCAAGATTCGATCGGGAAGTGGACATCAATTCGTGGTAAGAATTAACAAAACTGTATTTTAGTTCGAAGTGAAAAGGTTCTTATATTTTTTGAGCTGATTATTGCCGTACATGATTCGTTTATTTACATTTACTGCTGGGTAACTAGGGCCATGGAACAATACCTTTTTCAATCACTGGCTCTCTATTTTCCTTGCACTCCTTTATGACAGTTTTCCTTATTGTTGTTCAATATCCGAACTGTGCATCCAACTCAAATCTTTCATATGTGTTTCACTTGGTCAGGTGCTTAGTTGATTTTGCATGTGAGCTTGAAGAGCGTATTTGTTGTCAAGAAATCGATCGTTGTGGAGAAGTAATGGGAATATTTAACAAGGAAACAAGGTGCATAACTTCGCATCCTGGCTTCCAAGATGTTTGTGTGAGAGTGCATATTTCATGCGCTCACATGGGCCCTGGGGCCAATAAGGCCACACATGCGCATACATGACATAGTGTATGGCGTGTTTATTCTGTTTTGAGTTTGTTCGCTGTTTTGGTTTTCTTTGTACTTTTATATCGGTAAGTCCTGTCATTGCTTTGTAATCTGTCCACAATCTTTTAGGTAATGTGTTACTGTGCTTGTAACTTAAGAGCGAAGGCACAGAAAAATCGAGCAAAGTGCGGCCACAGCTCAAAACCTAACCTGCCCTCATTTTCAGTTTGTGAGAAGGTGTTAATGAGTTTAAAAGCCTGCCAGGGTTTGTTTTTCAAAATACGACTTAGTTTGGGAATTTTTTAAGATTTTCGTTTTTGCCCATCTGATGCTTAAAATTGACAACAAATCAAGGGAAAATTACCCGGTACAAAAATGGAGCTGGCATCCGCGCGCAATAAAAAATATAAACAATCTACCACTTCAATTTCACATAACAAATGTTAAACACTTTATCTTGCTAGGATTTTTGGTTCAATAAAGTAAAATAGCAACAAACAAGCCCATTTCGGAAATGTCTTTAAATAGTGCTTAATTAAATGACAATTTACCCCTAAAAATAAAGTCGAATTTTCTATATGGGATCATTCTCCAAATTATCTCAAATTCATAAAACATAGCCTACGGATATAGAACTTACTCATTCTCTGAAAATTTGCCTGGTTTTCGCATGAACGCCTCTGAAATAAGTCGACTAATGCAAAGCAATTTTGGTTAAAACAATTGGCATTTGACCCCGGGTCATGTGGCCATGTACAAGTCACGCACCTTTCACGCATCATATCGAACTGATTTGAACCTCAAAAACTATTTGGATACTAACTATTACCCTCTCTTAAGAAGTACAGCCTTCCTTTGCCAAATTATGAAGCTGCAGAGAGTCAGATTTGTACGATTTTCCATGTAGAGTAGACGCGACCTTCCCGATTTGTGATCGGCGGTCTGTTCGTTCGAGACTACCAAACACGAACTCAACAATAAATATTCCCACAGTTTAGAAAATTATGTGACCCTTACCTTAAGTTAAATAGAAAAACATCCTGGTGCAATTTGGGTACACTTTGGCATTGCCTAACGGCTACACTAAATAAAAGCAGCACACGAAATCGAGCAAAGTGTATTTTATTGATTGCGTGACGCACCAAGGCGGCTTGTAGCTACAGTAGGAACCATATTCTTAAAATAGTTTGTGTAAAACGAAGCTCATTCATGTTACAGAATCCTAAATCAATATTTTTTATTATATATATTATTTATTAATGGTCAGGAAAGTTTAATTGAACTTTTTTTTTTTCAAATTTGCACGACTCAATTTCTCTGCATATTTCATACAAACCAACTAGACAGAAAAATAAATATGCCCTACTCCATCATTGTTCGTCACATTTGGCGAACTTGCTAACATCAGAAAGCCATTGCGTGGTCCTATTTGAGTGCCATGGGTGACGTGGAGGAATTAGTTTGCTCTTTTCGCGAAATTCTTGGTAGCCAATGTGGGTTCCATCCAAAGGATAAGTCTCGAACTGTTGACGTTATCCCATTGCTTTATTGCACGCGGGCTATCGACGGGCACAAGTCAGCGCTTGGGTTCACGGGAGTTGAAAATGAAGTGGATCTCATTCTGTCAAGAGCGTCAGTTTTTTCGCCACCGAGAAATATTGACCAGCTTAACATATGTCCTCACCATCGGGAGTCGCTTGGTTTGAGTTGGAGACGCCCATCCGCTAGATGTTCTGTTCCCGCAGTTTTGTCCTCACACAGTTTGAAGGCCAAGGAGCGGCCGAAGGCTGAGAGGGGGTTAAGCAAACTGGCATCCCAGTTTATAATGAAGGAGACAGGCATTTTTATTCCGGTCGGCTCAGGTAAGAAGCAGCAGGAGAGCAATTGTGAGGTGTAGATTTATGGGGGGAGGGGGGGGGGGGTGTTGTTCATGGTGGCCACACTGTCTTACATTTTTCCCTTATAATATACCCCGACATTTCTCAGTAACGCATTGTTTGGTATCAAAACCATAGGTATACGCTCCAAATGTCGTACTAAATGCCTTAGACAGAGCGGAAATGTAGTTGCTGCAGACCAAATTGAGGAGGTGGCTCATAAAGTACATACTTTATCATTGGTAGGTTATATTTATGATTTAGAATCCTCTTGAAGGAACCAAATGTAAAATAGACTTTTCGACCTAGAGATGGGTGCGGACTTAAAGTATCTAGATAAACACTTATGTCATTTTGATATAACACAGTCGGACTAAGTCGATGATAGTCTGCCGCCAAACCAAGAACAACAGCATGTCTGGCAAGGAAATTCAATTCTCGGGAGTCTCTATGTACCTACCGTACTCGCCTGGTTTTTATTTTCAAATGCTCTCGGGCGTCCTGTGGAACGATAACTAGAACGCGTGGGCCTGGGCGAGAAGTGCCGGGCATGAAAATAAAACCCCTCTCGAGAAGATGAACCAGTTCTTAAAAAGCAAAGATATTAGCCCAGTCCGTTACCCCATTACTTTGCCGTGGACCGAGTCAAGTGCTAGAACAAGGCGACGCCATGTTCGCAAAGCCCGTCAAGCAGTAGGTGCAGTGTTAGAGGAAGTTGCGCCAGACCAGTCTGTGCAATTATGGAAGACCCTTGTCTCCTACAAGTCTCTTGAGCCACAGGAGTCCTCCAGTGACAGCGAAGAAGAGATGACGAGAATGTAGATCACGTGCTGATGGCCACACTGTCTGATTGTTATATGAACGCGGGTACTTGGCAGATCCGGCGCCAGATACTCTCCATAGTAGCTGATAAACTAGCCTTCAGAACAATGAAAAGGTGAATTCCAGGTTTAACCAGGTACCAATTTAGCACTGCAAGGGAGAATGCACTACGTCAAGGCAGAGGAGTACCCCTGCCATCACAAGTACAGACCAAAATGTTTGTCTCGCAGACTCAAGTGGATCATTTCCTGGACTTCATAACGAGCCCACATATTATATAAGATCTGCCATTTGGAGAGAAGTCCATAAAGCTATTGACAAAGGAAATCGTCACAGTCCCCAATGTCATTCGTACTTTAATAACGGAGTCCATTGTCAGACAGTATCTCACATACGCCGAAGAGTCAAATTTCAAGCCGCTGAGCGGCAAGACACTTGTAAACATTCTCTCTAACTGTTCTGCATCGGTGAGGAAGTCTTTGCAAGGCCTTGACTACATTAGTAGTACTGGAGCTGAAGCCTTTGATGACCTCTGCGATGTTGCACAATGCCTAGGAGAGTTTTATGGGGATGTCATGGGCCAAGGAGCAAACCGATCGCCTCAAAACATCCAAACGGTACTTGAAGACTGACTGCAAGGTAAGGTTATGCTTGACCAATTAATGTCAATACTGTTAAGCCCCACTACCTTTCCAATGAGGCAAAAAAAATGCATGTTTGTAAGATGCTATACTATGGACAAAGGTGTGTCTGGGGAGGGGTACTTCGAGCCTTCGAATGAGAGAGGGGTAACAAATGCTACTGCCTATAATAATACTTTGTTACTGTTTCCCTTATGAAGGTGCATGCGGCGAGGACTTTCAGCGTCCCAGACCATTGCAGGCAATTCGCATTAAGTGATCCTCGAGACAAAGACTATCAGTCCGAGTGTGACCACGCTCACC
The DNA here is from genome assembly GCA_949126865.1 of Montipora capitata. Lineage (NCBI taxonomy): Eukaryota > Metazoa > Cnidaria > Anthozoa > Scleractinia > Acroporidae > Montipora > Montipora capitata. The sequence goes on along the minus strand of OX421445.1, from coordinate 36,638,709 downwards.
AAGAAACATGTGATCGGTGCGAAGAGTTGACAGCTGTTCTACTGGAGATCGACAAAGCGATCCGATTGATGTCTGCCAATAATGTATTAGAGGACACCAGAGAGGAGCTCACATTTGTAGCCTATCAAGCCAAACAGAATATCAAGGCTTGGAAGGTGTATCTGCTACAAAGCGTTAACCAAGATGACGCACGTCTTGACATCCTTGACGCCCTCGATGACACCTCTGTCTTTCTTGTACAAGATTGGGTGATGAAATTCTTACCAAGGAAATATTGCGAAAGCCAGAGTGATTGGTTCGCTAAGCGCAGCTTGTCGTGGCATATAACAGTGGCTACTAGGCGTATGCGCCACGACCAAGATTTCAAGATGATGACATTCGCCCATGTCTTTCAGTCGAGTAACCAGGATACAACCGCCGTCAAGGCAATCATGAGTGATGTCATCGGAAAACTAAAGAAATTAATGCCCCAGCCTTATGGTAGCATATTTCAGACAGGATAACGCTGGTTGTTATGGAAGCGGTGGGACCATCATGGGCACCATTCAAGCTGGACAGCTTCATGGTGTAATGGTCAAGCGATTGGACTTCTCCGACACCCAAGACGGCAAGGGGGCTTGTGATAGGAAGTCTGCTACTATCAAGGCCCACATCAGAATACATCTTAATGAAGGACATGATGTGGAGACAGCCAGCCAAATGGTGAATGCCATGAAATCATCAGGAGGCGTGTCTGCCCTTTGCGCCTTGTTGTGTGATAGTGTAATACCGCCAAATCTTGCAACAAAGATCAAGTTTGACAGAGTTAGCACAGTCACAAATGCTGTGTATGGCGACGGATATATTCGAGTGTGGAAAGCTTATGGCATCGGGCCTGGAAAAAAGATTCCACTTGCCAAGATTAACATACCAGCCAATTTCCGTATCGCACAGCTTACTTCTCTTTCGGCAGATGACGAATTGTCTGACAAGTTTGTCCTCCGAAGTCAAGAACAACAAAAGATCCACCCGTTCCTCGAAAAGGAGAACCAAGCCAACCTCCTACAAGCAGCGAGCTTTTTGCATGCCCCGAGGAAGGGTGCACGACATCGTATCAGAGATTTTCGTCCCTCCAGAGACATTGGACTGCGGTAAGCACGTCCGCGCATTAGAGAGTGCAAACCATGCTTGACAAAGCCTTACTGGGATATGCTGCAAGGCTCGAAAGCAAGTTCACGAGAGTGCCACAGTTTGGAGAAGATGCAACGGTGACGAATGTTTCTACTCCACAGCCACATTTGAAGATGGGGTGGGCTCTGAAATTGGCCCAGACGAGCAGGGCTAGGTTTACAGACAAACAAAAAGAGTATTTAGTGAGCAAGTTCTTGGTCGGGGAAACGACAGGACAAAAAGCAAATGCAGTTCAAGTCACGAGGTCGATGATGATGGCTCGAGATGCAACTGGCAACCGCATGTTCTCCAGTGCAAAATTTCCAACTCTGAAGCAAATAACGAACTTCTTTTCACGGCTAGCCGGAAAGCGAAACCTGAATATCCATACAGATGAGCGGACAATCCCTGAAGAAGAGGATGATGACGAAGTAGTAGTTATGGAGCTACGAGACCACGTGATGACTAGAATACAGCCAACCCACCCGATCTGGTACGAGAGCTTCAATCTTTGTCTCCTTAGATCTCCTCATTTGCCATCAGCATACTAAAAGCCATATGTGATTATTTTGGCATTTCCACGGAAGACATCACCGCTACAAGGAAAAAGCCATACATTTCAAGGCTCGAGGAGTTCCTGAAGCAGTGTTCTTGCTGCGAATCACAAGACGTGTAAGGAACTGATAACTTGTACCCTGCGTGACAGCCTCCACAAATTTGTTATTATTAGGTAATAATAACAAAGAATAACAAATTAATGGCGGCTGTCACGCAGGCTTATTGCTTGCTGCTTTGGAAATATGATAATCAGAAATAAGCTGAAATAGAGGCAGTTAGTGCTTAGTACAGTATAATGACATATGGAGTCTGTCAATGAAGTGCATTGAGAAAAGGAGTAGTCCATGAATCGTGACTTGAATCTGTTCGAACTAGTCTTTCGAGCATGGCCCCTCTGTCGAGCAGAAAACACGCGAGTGTGCGCAGGTGCTGCATATGGCATTTGCACGTACCAAAAGCTCGCCACATACTAGAAAGTGTGTATTTATATGAAACCGATTTCTTCAAAAAGTCACAGCCGATAGTGCGTTGCCGTCCATCTTGCTGCGGCTAAGAGGAGGGCTTGTGGAAGCAGCTGTGAGGAACAGGAGCGTAGCGAGGAATGTTTCTGTACTTGTGAATTATTTAGACGTTAGGAAACTTAAGGCCAGGACACACTCGGCGATTAGTCGCTGCGACACGTCACGGGGACAAGTCACCGCAACAATTCGCCTCGTATGACATGGTTAATTTGTGAAAATCATTGTCGCTGCGGCAGAATTTTGTCGCTGCGATCATTAGCACGAATTCAAACTGGTTTGAATTCGTGCGAATGATTGCAGCGACATGGTCCACCATATTGAATTAGAAAACTGGTTCACATCTCAACTCATACGACATCACTGCTTATGCACCAAACAGGCGTCGCCTCACAGGGACTTGCTTGGCAAGTAGAATGCACGCAGGGACTTGAGGCTATTGCTGCGGCTGTCGCCTAGTGTGTCACGGTCTTTATTGTTGTAGGCGTGTCTTAACCCTGGTTTTCACTAGCGACACAAGCACAAGCACAAGCATAACCAGCTTATGCTAGTGAAAACGAACGTCGACATAAGCATCAAAATCAACCACAGCAACCGCCATTTTGTTCAAAAGTTCAGACGCGGGGAATCTAGAACGAGTGCTTTAATTGGCCAGACGCAGCAAATTTCCTTGTGCTTATGCTGCGTTTCGTTGTGCGCAAGCACAAGGTAAAGAAAAATATTTGATCCTTGTGCTTATGCTTGCGTCAACCCCGTTTTCACGGTGAAATAAGCGCTCTTATTGTGCTTTGTGCTTGCGCTTGTGTCGCTAGAGAAACCAGGCTTCAAGCATGCCTTGGTGCATCACGCAATCAATAAAATACACTTTGCTCGATTTCGTGTGCTGCTTTTATTTAGTGTAGCCGTCAGGCAATGCCAAAGTGTACCCAAGTTGCACCAGAATGGTTTTCTATTTAACTTAAGGTAAGGATTACATAATTTCCTAAACCGTGGGAATATTTATTGTTGACTTCGTGTTTGGCAGTCTCGAACGAACAGACTGCCGATCACAAATTGGGAAGGTCGCGTCTACTCTACATGGAAAATCGTACAAATCTGACTATCTGCGGCTTCATAATTTGGGAAAGGAAGGCTGTACTTCTTAAGAGAGGGTAATAGTATCCAAATAGTTTTTTTAGGTTCAAATCGGTTCGATATGATGCGTGAAAGGTGCGTGACTTGTACATGGCAACATGACCCACGGTCAAACGCCAATCTGTTTTAACCAAAATTGCTTTGCATTAGTCGACTTATTTCAGAAGCGTTCGTGCGAAAACCAGGCAAATTTTCAGATAATGAGTAAGTTCTATATCCGTAGGCTATGGTTTATGAATTTGAGATAATTTGGAGAATGATCCCATATAGAAAATTCGACTTTATTTTTAGCGGTAAATTATAATTTGAGTAAGCACTATTAGAATGCCTTTCCGAAACGGGCTCGTTTGTTGCTATTTTACTTTATCGAGCCAAAAATTCTAGCAAGATAAAGTGTTTAACATCTGTTATGTGAAATTGAACTGGTAGATTGTTTATATTTTTTATTGCACGCGGATGCCAGCTTCATATTTGTACCGGGTAATTTTCCCTTGATTTGTTGTCAATTTCAAGCATCAGACGGGGGAAAAGCGAAAATCTTAAAGAATTCTCAAACTAAGTCGTATTTTGAAAAACAAACCCTGGCAGGCTTCCAAACTCATTAATACCTTCTCACAAACTGAAAATGAGGGCAGGTTAGGTTTTGAACTGTGGCCACGAATTTCCGATTTTGCTCGATTTTTCTGTGCATTCGCTCTTAAGTGTTTTGGAGACCATAAGTATTTGGAGCGTTATTTGTACGGCTTTCCGTTCTCATGTAGCCGTGTGCATGTGTCGCAAGCCACAGTAATTTCCTGCTTAGATGCAGCTTTTTGTATTTCTCTTTCTAATTTAGTGTTTCCAACTAGTCTTATTTCTGTTTGTTTACACATTTTATATTTCTTACAGTGTCCTTAACATGTTTAGCTGCCAGGGTGAGCTTATTTTACTGTTTATTAGTCCGTTGATTCGTTTTGGTCTCCGTGACCACACTAGGCCGGCGTTTGTTTGTGTCTATTATCGAGTTCAGTGAGCCTTCATGTATCACGCTTCTTAGTTTTAGCCACTGAAGTATTTTTGTAAGCTAGGCCTGGTATTTTCATTCCGATTCTTCCAGTCGCTTC
>OX421445.1:36614247-36624247 GCA_949126865.1 Montipora capitata | reverse complement strand
TGTCTTTTGCAGTTATCATGCACCAGAAAGAGAAGAAGAAAAAGAAGAAGTTCGAACTTCAGGATGATGTGGCGCTGAAAATTAATAAAATGGAAAAGGAAACGCCCCTTCATCCAAATGTGCTACTTGCTCAAATTGGAGAACTTGAAGGGGACTGTCCCAAAATAATCACAAAATTTGGATTTATCACTACAAGCAGACTCAGCAAAATTGAAAAAAAGTAACAAATATTTTATTTCATAATGCAAAAGATATAACACTTACAAGAGCCTACAAAATGGCTTCTAATCAACAGATTATTAAACCCTTTCTCCTGACTTTTCAAAGTTTTGTTTTTACTTGCCTTTGATTAATACGAATTCAAAGTAAGCAAAAGATAGAGGAAATAACTAAGCAAATTAAAAATCAACAATACATCATGTATGTGTTTCAGTTCTTCTATTCCTTGGACAATAATTCAATATTGTTGCCCTCTGCCATCCTAAGGAGATTCATCAATGAAAAATGTCCTAAAAAGCTCTGAGAAAGAAAAGTACAATCGGTTATCATGCATTGTATGCCTAACCTCAATCTTAATGCTAACCATTTAAAATCAGTGCCTAGACTTAACATCCATTGGGGTTTATAAAATACTCATGAAAATCTAAGCTGCACTAAGTTCATCCCCTTTCCTCTAGGACCAATTTACTAACCAATATATTACATGTACTTACTAATAATTGATGGGTTTTTGCTGATGTTTCCTACTATCAATTTCAACCTAGCTTACAATAAAATGACCTAGGTTGAAACAAAATGACCTAGTTTGGTTGCAAATTAACCTAAGAAACAAAATGACCTGCAACATAGATCCTGAGCTCTCTCATGGCGCCGCAGACCCTGAACTTTCTACTGATGGGGTGGATCAAGAACTTTCTACTGTCGCTGTAGATCCAGAGAAAGCTGAGGCCCTACGGGCCAGTACTGGTGGAGGCGCAGCAGCGGAGGTGACAGCAGCTAGTGATACCAACAACCACCCTCCGGTCAGACGTTCTACCCGGATGGGAACTGGACAACACTCCAATCCTCACCACTTGCCGAGACCTGTGATGAGGGAAAGCGTAGAAGCGCCACTGATAGACCCGCAAATACTGAACTGTGTAGCACAATCCAACCTGCTTTTAATGCAGTTTTTAGCTAAGACTACTCAGAAATAGGAGCTTAATGTCCTTGTTGTTCATACGTGATCAAGTGAATCTAGACTTTCGTTGAGTTATTAGGTTGTTGAGGACTCCAACCTCAGCAGGGAAGCATGTGAGAGTGCATATTTCATGCGCTCACATGGGCCCTGGGGCCGATAAGGCCACACATGCACATACATGACATAGTGTATGGCGTGTTTAACTGTGAGTATTATCTTAGTTCCTAATGAGCGAACAAGACTTTGCGGCCCTTAAAGACCAGGTCGAGGGACTAAAGCTGGCACTTACTAAGAAAGAAGTGGAAGCTCAGCAGACTGCTGCAAACATTGAATTGATGGAGTTAGAGCTTAAGAAACTACTTAAGCAGTCTAAAGATGAGAGTGCGGAAGGGAAAGGCCTGGGAGAAGAGAAAGAACATGTAGTGTATGTCAGCCCGTCACGAAAGTTGGAGAGGTTTAAGGGAAAGCCTGCTCAGGGAACCGATCCCTCAGTCGAGGAGTGGATAGAAGACGCAAAGGCTATTTGTGAAAGTAAGGGATTAAAAAGAGAGCAGACCGCCCTTTTCCTGCTGGAACACCTAGCTGGAGAGGCTCGTCGAGAAATCCTGGGGAGGGGGAATGGAATCAAGAGCAATCCTGATCAGATATTTGCCGTACTCCTGAGAGTTTTTGGGATGGGGATAGCTTACCCCAGCTGCAACAGCAGTTTTTCTCGCACCGCCAAATACGCCTCGTACCATTTGTGTCTATTATCGGGTCCAGTGAGCCTTCATGTCTCACGTTTCTTAGTTTTAGCCACTGAAGTATTTTTGTAAGCTAGGCCTGGTATTTCCATACGGATTCTCTGAGTCGCTTCCATCTATATTAATTTCTGTAATTTTCCATTAGGTCTTACTGCGTAATAAAGTGGTAATTTAGAGTAAAAGAAACCTGTGTCACATCAAGTATGAACAAGTATGTTGTACTGGAAATAGCTGCCATCGGGCTGAAGACAAGGAGAGGAAAATCTCACACGAGAATGTTTGTTGTGTGCAGTCTTGTGTATTTTCACTGCATGTGTCACATCTCTTTATAGAATAAGACATCTACAACAACTTGCAGAAATGGTGAGACACTCCCATTAAAAAACACCTTTTCTACCTTTCCATTCCCACCAAATCTAGAATTTCATCATTTCCTACCTACCCCCTCCCTCTCCCCCTTTCAATGTTGCCTGTTCAAGTTTTCCACATCATTTGGTAGTGCTAGCAACACTGATAAGGGGGGGAAGGGGGGCGTAGTGTGGGAGAGATGAGGGAAGCTACTAACGCCCCAAGAAGGTGTGCAACTTGTTGTCTGAATCATTCCTATAGTTTTTGAGTAGTTACTCTGCGAATACGCAACGTTGCGACAAACTTATCAGCCATGTTGCACTGCAAGATTGGTTGGTATAGGTATTTGCATTCTAATTGCCTGCAAAGTGCAGAAAAGAATGTCTTTGAATTGAAACTAGTGGTTTGTGACGTGTGGTAAAGTGTGGTGTTTAAGGTTGTTGAAAACAGCACGGTTTCTAGTCACAAATCGATCCCAAAACTAGGGCATTGGTGCGATTGTTACATGTCGACCGTGGTTTGTCTATTCGGCAAATCGTGGACAGGTGTAAGATTTCCAGGGCGTTTGTTTACCGTTGTTTAAACGGAAGATATTCTCAAAAGAATGGCAACTCTCGTGGGAGGCCGTGATTAATAACTGGGCGCCAGCAACGCGTTCTTGAGAGAAATTTTCAAAAACTGCGCAAGGAAGAAGGCAATTTCTCTTGCAACCGTCTTTGAGCAGAACCAGATCTGCAGCACGTTTCCCCTTGGACAGTTAATAGAACTTTAAAACACATGGGATACAACCTGCAAGAAGCACGTAAGAAAAGTATTTTAACTTCGTGTGATCACCAAGAGCGAGTTCAATTTGCGTGTAGGGTAAAAAAAACTTATCCAGCGGCCTTTTTCCAAAGGGAAATTTGCTTCTTTCTCGACGGCATGAGCTTTTATTACAAACACAATCCATTGAAAGACACCTGAGCACCGCAAGGCAAAGTATGGCGAAAACAAAACGAGGGACTCGTGTTGACTGTGAAGGGATCTCACGTCGAATTGTGGGGGGGGGGGGGGGGGGGAGGAAGTTGTAAAAATGCTAGTTGCTATCTGCTATGGGAAAGGTGTCATTTATTGTGTACAGTATGACAAACTCGATGGTGAATATATTGCAGAGTTTGTACGCAGAAAGTATCAGGAAATGTTCCGGAAAAGCGGTAAAGAGCCATCTAGATTATTTGTACATGACAATTGTCCGATTCTGAACTGTGCAAAGGCACGAAAAGCTGTTAGAGAACTTGGGGGGATACTATTTGCTATTCCTAAGTGTACTTCGGATTTGAATCCCATTAAGAATATTTTCAATATAGTAAAGCAGGATCTAAAGAAGCAAGCGTTAACCAATCGAAACATTTCAGGAGTTTGCAGGCCGAGTGAAAAGAACATTGTACAGAACGCGAAAAGGTATTATTGACAATACCATTGCATCAATGTATAAGCACTTGGATCTCATTATCGCTAGCAGAGGATGCTGTACCAATTATTGAAGTGAACAAAATCTTTTCACCAGCAGAAGTGATTTTCCGAAAATGTAAACACTTGGCTTATTATGTCACGCAATACATTTATTGTGGTCCTGGGTGACGTCACCTGCGATGATGGCATTACAGCTGAAAATCTTACCTTTTTACAAAGGCATAATTCAACTTCTTACTTTTCTAGTGAATTCTATACATTAATAAATGTTAAATAATAAAGTTTACACAGTTAGAAATCTGCACAATCCTGGACGGATCTAGTATGGACATGTCGTCACAGCTGAACAATGCACTCCCGTTATTTTCCACTGGAAAAGTATGATAATGATATTTATCATATGACCCTTACGACCCCGCGCGCGCTTTCATTTCAAAACTATTGGGAAAATCCCCGTATGAGGGCTGTACGCATTAGCGCAAGCAGGGCCAGAAAAAGTCGTACGGCCCTACTAGGAACACATACTGATCCGTGCGATGCAATTTTAGGGGATTTCGTCACTTTTAAACATCCAAGTAACTTACAGCCAGAAAAGCAAATGCAAACAGCATTTAGATACATTTTCTGTGCAGATTTTTGTTTTTTATTTTGTCCTAACTTCATCTTCTGAGTGCTCATAAATAGTGTAAAGAGCCCATATGATAAAATGCTTATTGACTGAGTTTAGGTCGGGCCGGACGGGAAAATATTTGGCCCTCGGTCATGGTGAATGGACCGAGCGCAGCGAGGTCCGTACGCCATGACCGAGGGCCAAATATTTTTCCGTCCGGCCCTCCCACTCAGTCAATAAGTACATATCATTGGCTTTGATAGAGATTTTAAACTACCGGTATATAGTTAGGCTGCTAAGATACATAGAATGTGCAAATTGTTCGTTTTGTGATACAAGCATGAAACTTGGCACAAATACTAATGTCAATGTACTGATCAATTTGTGATATGGAGGCATTTCAGATATTGCTTATTTTTCCAGAAATGCGCATGTCAAAAATTCAGCCATTTTGTTTTGGCTAATCACGTGATAGAATGCAAATGAATATGTACTTACTTTAAATATAAATAAATATTAATGTGTACTTCTGGGTTTTTTCATTCAGAATTATTCACATTCATTTTTTTGGCAAAAAATTACTTTGTTTATAAGAATTGTGCATTTTATTTGGAGGATATTTGCAAAAATAACCTTAAACTAGTGCTCAGCCTTCCCTCGGTTTTCAAAATGGCGACTTACACATGTTCAGGTAAGTGAAGTACTTCTCTTGAATTACTGTAAATTTAAGTAGGATTTTTCGAAATAAAAGGCATTTAAGCTTAATGAAAACCTTTACAACTGGATTGCAGTACATAATATGCACATAATATGGCTTTTTCTAGTAGAAGGCACAACACATGATTCAATAGAACATACATCGAATTTGGGTGATACTTTAGGGATTGCTTTGAAGGTTAGAATCAGCTATAGGATTTTAGAATTGGTCTAGTCTTCTTATGCTTCTGTAAATGAGATTTTGTGATCTTCAACACGTGGTCAGAATTTAGCATTTCCTTAATTATTTGATATTTTTTAGTTTAGTATGTCACAGCCTGGAAGCTATGTATTATTTGCCAAGAACATTCGGATGAACCTCTACAATGCCCAGCTAAATCGGATATACCTCGTTAGCTAACAACATAAGACTTTTCCAGGAGATCAAAGCAACACCATCTTTTTTCAATCCTAAGAACGTCGATGATGGGTCAGGAATAGAGAGCACCTTGTGAAAGAATGACGCAGTATGGCATAAATCATGTAGAAACAAATTTAATAACACTGAACTGAAAAGGGCTTAAAAACGTAAGACTGAAGAAGATGATGACACACATCCTTACAGTCCTGTCAAAAGTAGAAGATCTAGTACCTCTATCAACAAAGGAACAGGGGTCAATGAGGAAATATGCTTTTTCTGCGAAAAAGATGCAGGATTAGAGGGATTGCGAGTTGCGTCCACTAGTAAAATCGATACTCGAGTGAAACAATGTGCTTTGGAACTTCAGGATCGAAAGCTGCTGGCAAAGCTATCTACTGGAGACATGGTTGCTGTAAATGCTAAGTATCACATAAATTGCCTCGCTGCGTTGTATAATCCTAGGAGAAGTTGTTCTTTGTCAAAAAATCGAGAACAACCAAAGGAAGATAAGCTTCGAGGACTAGCCTTTGCTGAACTTTTATCTTGTATTGATGAGTTTTTTGAAACAGCTGAGACAAATGTCCCTTATCTTAAGCTTGCAGACCTAGTTAAGTTGTACAAAACAAAACTCAAAGAATCTGGAGTTGAAGATAGCGTTGTGAACTCTACTCGACTAAAAGAAAGAATCATTCTAGCATATCCTGGTATCTCTGCTCACTCGCAAGGACGTGACGTTTTACTGACCTTAGACTCCGCCATCAGGAAAGCAGTAAGAGATGCTAGTGAACAAGATGACGTTGATGCAGATGGCATGTGCTTAGCAAAAGCAGCAAAGTTGATATGCAATGAGATTTTGAAACAACCGCAAATTTTCACTGGGACGTTTGCCCAAGATTGTGAAGATAAATCCATCCCACCTTCATTAAAGGCTCTAATAACAATGATTTTGAAAGGCCCAGTGTCAAAGCAGAGCGAATCCGAGGATAAACCAATCCGAAACCAAGCCTCACGCTCAATTTCGCAGCTTATTATCTACAACACTACTTTGCACAAAAGTAAGTCGTCTGCAACTTCTATCTGTCATAACAGAGAAAGAGAGAGTCCACTTCCTATCTATGTTGGGCTAAAAATTCACGGTTTAACTCGAGGACGTGCTCTGATAGACACCCTTTTTAATTAGGGGCTTTGTATTTCTTATAACAGAGTGCTAGACATATCTGCTGATGTTGCAAATGCTGTTTGCAAGAGATTCGAAAGAGATAGCGTTGTTTGCCTGCCTGTATTGAGGGATGGCCTTTTCACGACAACTGGATTTGACAATCTTGATCATAACCCAAGCTCAACCACCTCTCATGACTCTTTGCACGGAACTGCCATCTCCATAATTCAGCATCCAACATCGAATAATCACGGAGTAGACAGAGAGCAAAATGTTATAGACGGGTCTCCGCAACAAGAGAGAAAGGTCCCTTTTTTGTTAACCGAGTTTGCTAATGTCAAGCCAGTTGTCATGGCAGACGAAGATGTGTTTGCTCCACCAATTGTAGGAACAATTAAGATGGACTATGACGACAAGGAATTCTACACAAAAGAAACTGAGAAGTGGGTAGAGAATGCCTCAGTACTCTGTGAGAAGGATAGTATTACGGCAGATGAACAGCCTCCAACACAATTCGAACCTGCCATTACTTCTCTTATGCCCATGTCTCATGAGTCAGCGCATTCAGTGCCTATGGTCTTGCATGGAATGAATATTGTAAATGATGCAATCCAGCTTGTCAACCCTGGTCAAGTTCCAGTTATAGCCATGGACCAACCTCTCTTTGCACTGGCTAAAACGATTCAATGGAAATGTCCCCTGACCCACGGAGAAGACAAATTTGTCATTATGTTTGGAGGCCTCCACATTGAATTAGCAAATTTGAGGGCACTTGGTAAAGTACTGGACATGAGTGGATGGACCACAGTGCTGACAAATGCGAACGTTGCATCACCAGGTGTAGTAGATTCTTTTGTTACTGCTAGCCACATAACCAGAACCAGACGAGCACATCAGATCACCTACGCTGCTCTACACATCCTTCAAAAGCGAGCTTATCAAGCCTACTTAGACGTAGCTGAAGCAGATTCACCATTATCTTTCACAGCCTGGAAGAAAGAGATGTCTCTCAAGTACCCAAACTTAATGTACTGGTCTCGTGTAATTGAACTTCAACTTATTTGCTTTAAGTTAGTCAAAGCCTTTAGAGTTGCTGATTTTCAATTATACGTGGAAGCTTTAGTTCAAGTAATGCCTTGGATGTTTGCCCTTGATCAAATCAATTACGCTAGGTGGCTGCCAGTTCACATCCGTGACATGCAACAACTTCAATCCAAGTGTCCAGAAGTGCATCATCATAATTTTTTTTATCGATAGCTCTTGACCAGGCTCACGAACAAGAAAATGCCAAAGTGAAAGGCGAAGGCGAAGCAGTAGGCCTAACTGAAAACACAAGTGCACTTAACAGATGGATGATTGCAGGACCATAACTTGCAAGAATGGTTCATGAATTTGAATTATCGTCTACAGTAAGTTCTGCAGATGACAACCTCAAGCATCATGAGCAAGCATATAGTTACAAGAAATTGTTCAGAAATGATCTGCAGTCTGTCATAAACTCATTCGAAGATCTTGGAAATCCTTTCATGGAAGAAGAAGAAGAGCTCATGGCACTAGACAGCAAAGACGTGGTTGGTAGTAATGTTGTCCACGCAATCAAAAATATCGTTCAGACTGGGAAAGGACAATTTGAGTCTTATGTGAAAGAACGTCTTACAAAAAGAACGACTGCAATTTCAGCTCCACTGAAGAAAAACAACTTACCTTTGTTCTGCTCTCCAAAGCAAGAACAAACAAGCCATAAAAATAAGATCGCTGAGCTGAAAAATGATTGTGCACTTTTCTCCCGACTTTACATAGCATGCCAAAGTCGGGATGGGGACTTGGATGACTTCTTCAAGCATGAAAATCAACCATGGCCACCATCACTTGCAGACAAGGGAGAATTGAGAGAAGCTGTGAAAGCAGATCTTGTTAAGTGCCTGGAAGGCTATGCCAGCTCACTACCTAGCCAACATCCTGACGTGGAGGTGCTTGTCATCGATGGAGCAGTTGCAGTGCAGATGCAAAGCCCTTGATCTGCAAAAACATTCCAAGAGTATGCTGACAATGTTCTCAATCCTTACATCCTAAACAAGATTCAAGATGTCAACATAGATAACTCTCTTAAGAAAGGTGCCAGAGATCACAGAGGAAAGGGTACACAGAGGAAAGGGTACACAGAGGAAAGGGTACACAGAGGAAAGTGACACCATCAACACCAATTCCAAAGAACTGGCAATCATTTTTACGGGTTGACCAGAACAAAGAGGAACTCTTTCATCTCCTATCCGAGCAAGTTGTTCACATACAAAGTGATGAAAAGGAGATTTACAGCACATGTGATGATAAGGTCTATTCAAACACGGTCAATGATTTATCAAATCTTATGCCGTGTAAACACGAAGAAGCTGACACTAGGATTATACTTCACACATATGATTCATCTATGAGTGGATACAATCGTATCATGATATGTACAATTGACACGAACGTTCTAGTTTTAGCCATTTCAATATATCATACCATTCAAGTTAATAAATTATGGGTTGCTTTTGGAGTCGGAAAGCACTTCAGATACCTTCCAGTCCACGATATTGCATCAGAGCTGGGTGACAGTAAATGCAGAGCACTTCCACTATTTCACTCCTTAACAGGTTGCGACTCAGGTATTTACTATAAAGGTATTTTTATTTTAGCTAAAAATCAACATGTGAGTCGAGTGTTGTGTGTACAAAATAGTAAATGTAGGGGTAGTGAGTGTGGAGTACGAAGGCCCACATCAGCTGATAGCTGCCAGAATAATCAGCCTGCTTTAACAAATAAAAGATTAATATTATTATTATTATTGTTATTATTATTGTTATTGTTAGCTATATATATTGGCTTACATTTGTTCTTTTCACAGCGTCTTTTTTGTCTGGACGAGGCAAAAAAACCGCATGGGCAGTTTGGAATTCATACCCTGAACTCACAGATGTATTAGTTAATCTATCAAACTCTTCAACGATGTTCAGAGATGTCGAAGCATCTTTGCCTGTGATTGAGAGATTTGTTGTACTTTTGTACGACAAAAGCAGGGTTCTTTCAGAAGTAAACCATCTAAGACGAGACCTTTTTGCCAGGAAATCACGTAGTATTGTATGGTTGGCCATTCGTTTCAAAATTACGACAGGGTATATGCGGGTTTTTCTGCCGCGTATACTTGTTTAAATACGATACGTATGGGCTTTGAGCCCATATATACGACCATGAAGATCGCGAATATACGCGTTTTTAAATGGCCACATATTTGCGTAAACTTAAGCGCGGGGATGTGCGAAATAAATGCCCAAATATACGCATCTTACAAGGGCCCATATATGCTGGTGCTAAAATGCGCGTATATGTGCTAAAATGCACGTATATGCCA
>OX421445.1:36604247-36609247 GCA_949126865.1 Montipora capitata | reverse complement strand
GAGAGAAAGGAGGTGAGTGCGTATCAGAGACCATAAAAAACTACAGTGGAACCTTATTTAACGAACCTCTATATAACAAAGTCCTTGGAAGAATCACCAAAGGAGGTGAAAGAAATTAATACTCAGTCTTCTCCATATCAGAAAGTCGAAGGAAATATGGCAGTAGGTGAAACCGAAACTTGTGATGCTTCCTTTGAAGAAGAACCAACACTATCACAATTGTGAGATATTTTAGTTAATCTGTGTAACAATATGCCCTACGAGACAGCATAACGATTGATCCAATGATTGCAACTTGATCTTAAAAAACAATCACGAATGTAAGTTTTGATCAGTCATCAATCACGTCCAATAAACCTTGATGAAACTTCACCCTTACGGATTTCCTATTGTCTGGATCTTCTTACTACATGGTGGCAGAAGTGGTGAAACGAACCTGGATGAAGAAACCGCCTCAAGAATTGAATAATACAGCAAGAAATGGCCGCAGGATTTAGTTTACCGCCGCCCTTGGCACTAGAAATTCATGATGCCAACGTGGCGGAAAAATGGAAAAAAGTTTCGCCTTGCTTGGGACAATTACTCGCTTGCGACTAAACTCAAAAAGAAGGCTGAGAAAGTTCAGGTGGCTACTTACTGACTATTATTGGCGAAGAAGCAAGATACGTGTATTCAACCTTCACAGACTGGGAGAGCAAGGAAAGCAAACAAAAAATAACGACTGTCTTGGAGAAATTTGCAGCGTCCTGCCAGCCTCGCAAAAACATACCCTTCGAGCGCTATTGCTTTAACGAGCGGGCACAAGAACCCGGTGACTGAACTGCGAAAAGTGGCTGAGAATTGTGATGTTCACTGGATCACAACCGATGAAATCCTGCATGACTGACTCATTTTCAGTATATGTAATGGCAAAGTCTGCGAGCAATTACTCAGAGAGTCCAAGCTAATACTGAGCGTCCAAAAGCACAGCATCGCAAATGAAGGAAGTGGGTGGCAGTAAGAGTGTGAGTGCTTTCAAAAGAGAAACGAAAACAAGACGACGAAGGCACAGGAAACATGATCTCACCACACCGGAGGAGGAGTCAAACAAGCCTTGTGGTAATTGCAGCCGCAGGCACGATGCCGGACAGTGCCCGGGGTAGAACATGCAATACATGTGGAAACATGGGGCATTTCGCTTCTGTGTGTTGCAGTGGCAAACAGGGGAAAGAAAGGGCCAGCAGAACAAGAGTTAAGACGATTGAACAACATGAGGACATTGATTCCGAAGAGAGTGACATCTCTATGATAAGTGACATCTCTGCTGTCACGCTTGATGATTTACAGTTGGTTAGCTTAAAGCTTGTAAACTCTGGATCTTTCTTGCATTTCCAACCAGATACTGGAGCACAAAGTAACATTATCCCAGTACTTTGTACAGGAAAGCATGCAACGATGAAGACCTATCACACGTCAGACCCGTGAAGAGTATGATACCCCCATATGGGAGTTCGCGGTAGTTGAGGAAGTGATACTGAAATTGTCCCGTGATGAAACCAAATCCAAATTAAATTTCAAACTTGTTGACAGCGAGAAAATTCGCCCAATCCTTGGGCAAAGAGCATGTCTTGGCATGAACATTATCGGTACACCGATAATGATGCTCTAAACAAGCTGCAGACCAGAAGTTTCCCGATTTATGCAGTTTCCGATAATGGTGACAAATTCTTAACTAAGGAGCACCTTTGCAATCAATTCCCGGAGGTGTTCTCAGAGGGAGTGGGAAAGCTGGAAGGAAACTACCAAAGAAGGTTAACAGCGAGACGAGTCTGGTCCACCACGCACCGCTGTGTGTATCCCTGGCGGTTCGCACCCGACTGAAGGAAGAACTGGACAAGATGACCGAGCAAGAAATCATCACCCCAGTAACGGCACCGACTCCCTGGGTCAGCTCTATGGTAGTCGTTCCAAAGCCCAATGGAAAATTACGAATCTGTCTGGACCCAAAGGAGTTAAAAAAAGCGATCCAAAGGGAGCACTACCCCCTTCCTACCATAGAGGATGTGGCCACACGCCTCCATGGGGCAAAGATCTTCACTAAGCTAGATGTCAAGAACGGATTGGCACATTGAGCTCCATCAGGAGTCATCATATTTGACAACATTCAATACACCCTTTGGCAGATACCCATGGAAGAGAATGCTTTTTGGTATTTCCTCCTGCGCCTGAGGTGTTTCAGCGCAGCATGCACAAGCTAATAGAGGGCATGCCGAACATCGAAGTGATTTCAGATGACTTTGTGGTTGTGGGCTATGGAGAAATGCAAGAGGAAGCGATATGTAATCATGATGACAACCTTATGGCCTTCCTAGAGCTGTGCAAGAACCGCGGGCTGAAAATGAACACTAAAAAGATCAGACTGAGACAGAAAGGTGTGTCCTTTATCGCACACATAGCCACCGATACAGGTCTTCAAGTCAACCCTGCAAAGGTTAAGGCCATTGTGGAAATGCCTGCCCCTACAGACAAGTCAGGAGTTCAAGGGCTCCTGGGCTTAGCCTAATACTTGAGCAAGTTCGTTCCTCATCTCTCAGACCTCACCAAACCCCTACGGGAACTAACACAGAGGGAGGTAGAATGATGTTGGGGAGAGGCACAAGAGAATGCTCTCCGACAGCTGAAGGAAGCAGTAACTCGCACACCAGTGCTGCAGTACTACAATGTGAAGGAACCAGTAACAATCCAACATGGTGCGTCACACACGGGCCTAGGAGCCACCCGGCTGCAGAATGGGCAACCTGTGGCCTACGCGTCAAGAGCTCTATTGTCAGCAGAAACACATTATGCGCAGATAGAAAAAGAGTTACTGGCAATCGTGTTTGCCTGCAAGAGGTTTCAGACCATATCTATGGTTGAGATGTGGTCCACGTGGAAAGTCATCACAAGCCACTGGAAACAATCTTGCTTAAGCCCCTCCATGCGGCACCACAGTGCCTGAAGAAATATAATCTTGAGCTGAGTTACAAGAAGGGCTGTGACAGGTTCCTTGCTGACACCCTTAGTAGGGCCTACCTGCCTGAAGTTAACTCGTCAGAGCTCACACAGGAGCTGGAGGGAGTTGATCACAAGCTGCTGCTTCCCGTTAATAAGGCCTGATGGCAACAGATAGAGCACGCCTCAGCTGATGATCCAGTGCTTCAGGAGCTCACTTTGACATCCGTGATGAGTTAGTGGTACAAGGCATGATCCTGTTCAAGGGCCATCAGCCTGTCGTGCCAGCTGCCCTGCATAAGGAGATGATGGCAGCCACTCACAATAGCCATATCGGAGTTGAAGCCTGCATACGTCACGCACGTGAAAGCCTATATTGCGCAAGGATGACAGTGGAACTCAAGGAGTACATTCAACATTGCAATGTCTGCCTTATTCACCGCAACTAGCTAACTACGATTTTGCAGCCAGGCCTTGGTCCAAGGTTGTGGCAGACTTGTGCCAACTCGAAGGAAGAACTCTACTTGTCATATCAGACTACTATAGTAACTTCATTGAAGTCGCACGCATTACAGCAATCACAGCACGAAGCATAATCAAAGAGTTGAAAGCGGTATTTGCAAGATTTGGGATCCCGAACATCCTCGGTACCGACAATGGGCCTCAGTTCGCCTCATAAGAGTTCTCTGTCTTCGCACCCACATGAGAATTCAAGCATGTAACATTGTCTCTGACCTATTCTCAGTTGAATGGAAAAGAGGAGGATGCCGTGAAAACGGTGAAGTGCCTGTTTAAGAAGTGCAAAGCCTCTGGCCACTCTGAGTATCTGGCACTACTAGATTGGCGAAACACTCCCAGCGCAAAGGCTGATGGGAAGGCGGTGCAAAACACTACTACCAATAGCAGGCAAACGGTTACAGCCAAGGTACAAGGGAGGGAGGGGGATGAAAGAGAGCTCCTTTAGAGATTTTCGGGTTTGAGAGGGTATAAAACGGTGTAAAGCATATTGATGAACTGAGAATTCTCCTTGATGATCACTTCATTGATATTCTTTCAATTAATGAAACTAAACTTGACAACTCTATCAAAAGTTGTGAGGTCCAAATGACTGGTTATGAATTTATTCGTCGTGATAGAAACAGACAAGGAGGAGGAGTAGGCTTTTATATAAAAACCTCAATTAACTCTGTAGTTGGTTCTGTTCCCAATCTTGAACATTTATGTATAGAAATTCGTAAACCAAACTCAAGGCCTTTTCTGATAGCCACTTGGTACAGACCTCCTTGCTCCTCTATGAATTTATTTTTATATTAAAAATCATTTCTCGAGAAATTAGATTCTCTCGGCCTTGAATATTATTTGTTAGGTGATTTTAATAGTAACCTTGCCTCTGCACAATATGATTTAAATACATGACGCTTATGTGATTCATTTGGGCTTCAACAACCTATAACTGAATCTACTCTTATAACTGAATCCTCGTCAACATTAATTGATTCAATTTATACAAATCATGTTGACAGGGTTGCCTGTTCTGAAGCCTCTGATATTGGCATCAGCGATCATAGCCTTATTTACGTTTATAGGATATTATCTCCCGCGTCTTCTTGAACAGGGCATTCAACCATCTCTTTCGATGTAGAAATTTCCTACATTTTAATCCAGAGAGTTTTTGTTACGACATTGCTCAACAAGACTGGTTTTGTAATGGTTCTGAAGATCCAAATGTTTTGTGGACTGTCTGGAAAACGAAAAATTTTGGATATTGTTAATATTCATGCACCACTCCGATCTAGATGCGCTAGAGCCAATAAAGCACCCTGAATCAATTCACAATTAAAGAAAGGCATGCGTGATCGTGATGCTGCCAAAAGGAAAGCAATTGCATCCAATGATTCACGCGATTGGGAAAAGTACGAAAAGTTGCGTAATAAAGTAAACAATAACATCAAAACTTCTAAAGTATCTTATTATTCCACTGCTTTTATTCAATCTAAGGGTAATCCTCAAAAAACGTGGCAAACCTTTAA
>OX421445.1:36576747-36586747 GCA_949126865.1 Montipora capitata | reverse complement strand
TTGGTGCCTAACTGTGATAAATCTGTTTGGACCCCTGTTCAACGTTTAGAGTGGTTAGGTATCTCTTGGGACCTTCTTAGTGCCATTTTGTCCATCCCTCAACCTCGTATCGATCGATTATTATCTGCTCTAAGCCTTTTCAAGGACTGTTTGCCTTTTGTCACCCCCTGTTTCGTTGCCTCTATTGTTGGGAAGATTATTTCCTTATCCCCATGTGTTGGTTCCATCTCCCTCATTATGTCGAGATTTCTGCAGTCTGCAGTCACCTTTCGGGATGCTTGGGATACTCCTCTTGATTTGAGTCGTTTCCAGTTTTATCCACAATGCTTGGACGAAATTAATTTCTGGCTCAATAATTGTTCCAAGCTCAACTGTAGGAAGTTATTTGAGTACTCTCGGCCAGTTTCTATTATCTCTACTGACGCTAGTGCTTTCACTTGTGGGGGACAAGGAGTGTTGACAAGGAGGAGTTTAAACTGTTTTACAAGGCTTTTTCCTCCATGGAATCCTCTCTTGATAGTAATGGTAGAGAATTGCTTGCTATCCTTTACTTGCTTAAGTCGTTTAAGTCGCTTATCCAAGGCAAAGTAGTCAAATTGTACACAGACAGGAAAAATGCTTCGGTCATCGCCGGTAAGGGCAGTACGTCACTCAGGTTGCAGCGCCACGCTCTTGAGATCTTTCAATTTTGTGCCATTAATAATGTGTCGATTGAAAGTGAGTGGGTGCCCAGGTCTCTCAATGAGTACGCTGATTCGTTGAGTAGAGTTATTGATTTTGACGACTGGAGTGTCTCTACAGATTTTTTTCGCATACATTTCGTCTCTTTTCAGTCCTTTCACAGTCGATAGGTTCCCTTCCCCAGATTCAGCCAAGTGTGCAAGGTTTTATTCAAAATTTTGGTGTCCCGGTGTGGAAGGCGTGGACGCTTTCAGTGTTGATTGGGCGGTGCCACCTATTTATCTTATTAGTTGTACAATTTTTCATTTGGAGGTATGCGGCGCTCAGGGCGTTCTCGTTATCCCCAAGTGGTTTTCAGCAGCCTTTTGGCCAACTGTGTTTCCGATGGGTGGACTTAGGCCTTCCGTTCGTCAAGTGGTTGAATTTTCTGACCCTTCTTTTGTTTTTGCACCTCTTTGGGATGGTCACAATACAATATTTTGTCCGTTTAGATTCAAGTTTGCGGTTTTAGCTTTACTGTTGGACGGCTCTTCTCTCGTTTCCTGAGTTTGTTATCTTACGTTTTTGACACTTTATTGCATTTGAGTTCTTCCATTCCCGGTTTTATAGCGTGATAGCATTTTTGCCAGTGCTTTGTATCGTTATTTGTCTTTTGTGAATTTCATACCTTTAGCCTTTGTTTTACGCCTCGTGGCCTTATGTGGCGTTTTTTATGCTTTGTAGCGTTGCTTAGTGTATATTGCGTTATTTCTAGTTTTGTGCGCTTCATAGCACTTATTGTTGCTGTGCGCTTTTTAGCGCTAGTTGATGTTATGCGCTTCATATCGCTAGTTATCGCTGTGTGCTTCGTAGCGCTAGTTATTGTTGTGCGCTTTATAGCGTTTATTGACGCTGCACGCTTTATGGCCTTTTGCATTGTTGTTAGCAGCGTTTGTTGTTATTTCTGTTCAATATTAAATCACCTCATACATACATACATACATACATACATACATACATAAACTTTATCTTTCCTCGAATTTAAGAGTAGCTATTATAAAAGCTAATATTTCCGAGAAAACAATAACAAAAATAACAAAATATACAACAACTTATTAACTACCATTCTGTACAATATTTACAAGTTATGGCTAAAAGAAATAGGACTATACATAAAAAATTTCAAAGCACTAAAATGAAAATTATCAAATGTACATAAAGTCAAGGCTAGCTAATGGTTTTTTAAAATCATTAAAATTGGCAGTTCGAAAAAAGTCCAGCAGTGAGTTCCATTGATTGGCGGCATGATAAGAAAAAGAACGAAGGCCATAAGTAATAGTTTTAGGTACAGGAAGTGTCAGAATATAATTACTGTGTAAATTATAGGAGGTAGAACGGAGAGTAAACATATTCTGCATATAAATGGGATACTTAGTTAAAAATAAACTTTTATAGAGTAAAATTAACATTATGTATACGTTTATTGTACAGAGAAGCACAATTTGTCCAGTAAGTTATAATATTCAGATTCAAAGTCACCTAGAATAAACCTAAGGATCCTTTTATTTAAAACTTCTATTTTATCCGTATTTCGGGTGCCACACCAATGAACAATAATAAAAGTGCGACAAGATAAAGGCTTTATACAGTTTAATCAAGCGGCTTTGGAGATCAATTTTCTAAATCTTATCATAACGTTTAACTGATTATTGACCTTTTTGCAAATGGAAGATACATGTTTATCAAACTGAAGTTTATTATCAATGGTCATACAAAATATGTCAATTGACTCCTTAACTGGAAAAGAAAAGGCATGCTCCGTGTCACCAAGGATTAAGGCCTGATGTTTACTTTTGTTGACATTCATACCGTTTTCACTGTACCACTGATTTGCTACTGCTACTTCCTTACATAAGCATTCTTCTAGTGCCACTGGATCCGTGTCTGAGTAATAAATTTGATGGTCGTCTGAATACGCATTTATATTTGCTCGCTTTACATGATAAAAAAGATCATTTATAAATATATTAAAGAGAATAGGTCCCAAAACGCTTCTATGCATATTGAGTTACTCTTGCGTATCTTTGTTGACATATTCTTCATGGGTTTGAGGTTTATATCGTTATTTACATGCCTAAAACCATTGTGTTCTGCTTCATAGCCTTTATGGTGATAAGCTGGCACATTCTCTGTCTTGTGCATGCTTTTACCGGCGCTCCATAGCTTTTTTAATTGCCGGCATTATTTTTGTTTCGTCCAGTCTCCCACTGCTCCTGTTTTCTTTGTCTTTGTTGCTTGTGTTTGTTATCGGCTCATTTTACAATGCTACTTGTGTTAATATTCTTCTGCTTTTTTTCTCTTTTTACAAATTCTTTAATTGCTGTAGGTCCGCGGATTGACGCCTTGAGACCTTTGGAAGGACTTATCCCCGGTGTACTGGCTGCAAGTAAAGCTCCTTCAACCGTAAAAGGATACCACTCACAATTTCAAAAGTGGAAGGCATGGGCTGCCTCTTTTCCTGCTTCAGCTTTTCATTTTTCACTTTATCTTATTAGTCTAGTCCAATCAGGTTGTTCTTTTGCTTCGATTAATTCCGCCTTTTATGGTGCAAATTTTTTCCATAATTCGTGTGGCGTCCCGAATCCGTGTAACAGTAGTTTTGTAAAAGCCATTTTGGTTCCGGGTCTACAAGGGTAGTTGCTAGAACTGGTAATCCAACTTTTCCCTTTAATATGTTACGCAGATATGCTCATTTAAGTGGGGATAGCTCTATTTCCATGGAGTTCGTGTTCCGTTCCTTGTCTAAGGGTAAAAATGGTAATTATTCCTTCCGCCCAGGTTCTAAGCTTTCATATTCTAGAGCTAGAGGGCTATTTATTGAAAAGTTTAAGGCCATTGGCCTTGATACTAAGCTATATGGTCTTCATTCCCTCAGGATTCGAGGTGCTTCTGCAGCCGCTAATAACAATTTACCAGATCGCGTTATTAAAAAGCATGGTCGTTGGAAGTCCGAGAAGGCCAAAGATACTTACTGTAGGGAAGATATTCAACACCAGCTCTTAGTTACTCTTAATATTGGTATTTAGCCGTTTTGACCTTCCCACACGCTTTGTTATTCTTGACCATTGCTGGCGGCTCCCTCCACTATTTGTTTGTTACTTGTCTCCTCTACTTATAATAGAAATGTTTTCTATTCGGCTGAGTGAAGCGAAAGAGAATAGAAATGTATTTCTTTTAGGTGTTTGATTAGGTTGCTTGGTATTAGTTCCCACTGGGATAATTAGGCCTTTATATACCACTCCTTGTGAACATCACACCACTTGACGACGACCAGTTTACTAGAGGCTTTTTTTTCTTATATTCCTTGACTTGTTACCTGTATTCTTATTGTTCATATCGTTTCATATCTGAAAGCTGAAGTCCTTAAGTATGCCAACTGGGCCTTATTGTGGAACACCAACCGCACTTATACCTCTGGGGAGGAGCGTTTTATTCAGTTTTGTCTCATGAACAGACTAGCCACTCCCACAGGTGACATCCTCCCAGCATCAGAGAGAACTCTTATCTATTTTGCTTCCTATCTGGCCCATACAGTTTGCCATGGCACGATTAAGACTTATTTACCTACCGTTCGCAATCTCCACATTATTTCTGGCTAAAAAGACCCCTTAAGGGGAAGACTCCTCCTAAAAAGATATTAAGGGGAATTCTCCGCTATCAAGGGTCTCCTCGTATACGCCCGTCACTCCAGGAGTACTCTTAGCCATTCGCCCCATCTTACATAGTTGGCTAGGGCCAAGGGATTTCTCGATGATATGGGCTGCCTTTACCCTTGGCTTTTTTGCGTTCCTTAGGTGTAGCGAGTTTACCTATCCGGGGGTGTACAGTTTTAGTTCTAAGTTTAATCTTACCAAGGAATGCGTTACATTTTGTCCTAGTCTGGTCTGCCCACAGCGCTTGCTTCTTAATCTCAAGTCTTCTAAAACGGATAGTTTTAGGGCAGGGCAATCCCTCGTCATTGCCTGTTGCCCTTCTTTGTTGTGCCCTGTCTCCGCAATGCAGCAATACCTTCTCCTCGCCAAACCACGTTCAAGGTCATTGTTCTATTTCCAGTCGGGTCATTACCACACACGGTCCTCCGTCACTCATTTACTTCAGGACTCTGTGAGAAGCGCGGGCCTCCCAAATGAGAGCCTTAAGGGTCACAGCTTTTGCGTAGGGGCAGCGTCTGCTGCCGCTGCTGCGGGCCTACCAGACTGGCTAATTAAGGTGTTAGGTGACTGGTCGTCAGATTGTTACCAGCTTTATATTCGCACCCCGAATCGGTGTTACTTTCTGCTGCTCCAAAAATGGCTGTGGTGGTAGTGACTTCCTCCAAGCTTTGGAATTGCTTGTGTCTTGCCACCTTATATATTTGCCTTTATCTTGTCAGATCCAGCCTCTGCTGTGCTGGGGAGATAAGAAAGACTCTGCCAATACTCTTGTTCTATTCCCACGTCAGTGGGGGAATAAGTGAGGCTTTTAGTTTGGAGCACCTATCATGAAGTCGCGTAAAACCCGCCACAGGGCTGTGTCCCCCTCAATTATGCCATATTGTTGTTTGCTCATTTGTTGTCGTTACACTACCTAGTTGCGTTACACTCTACTCTTAGTTTAAATAGTGGAATAGTAACATTAACATCACGTAGGTTATTCGCTTTAGCAGAGACCATGAGAACTTGAGTTTCCCATGTTAATTTGCTTGTTATCATGACACCGAGATCTTTCTCCTCGTTCACGCATTGTAAGTCAACGTGACCAAGGTGGTAGCTGGGCAGTCTGTCTCTTAATTTCATCTTCCAGTCCTTTGTTGTATACTTTATCTAAGTTTTCCTTCGCATCACTTAGTTCTTTCTGCGTACTACGTGTTGGCCTGCAGTGATACTTACAAGCTGCTTCAGTAAGTTTCTCCCTTGTTGTGTTGACTTGAGCATTACCAAAAGCTCTGCACGTCTTCTTGTTCTTTTTGGGAAGTATCTCTTGTGCAGTGCATTCATTTACATCAATCAATGCACTGTACTTCTCTGAGACAGTCATATCCTCTTCCAGCTCAATTAAGGCATTAAATCTGTTGAACACTGTAACGGTGTCCAGGTCAGAAAGTTGGTCATCGTTTGATACATGTCTCCTGTTGATCATTTTCATCAGATCATGTTTAGGAGACTTACTTTTCCTATAGCTAATCATACACGTGCAAGAAACAATTCAATGATCGGATTGAACACTTTCGAAAGAGTTGTATGATCTAGAGTTCTTAATGGAGTTAATCCACTTGGGCCTCGCAAGGATGAAGTCTAGCCGGACTTGGTGAGTCCACAGTCTGCCTTTTCGATGATGAAACGATGTGTTGGTGGCTATAAGGTTAAATTGCACCATGAAGTCGACCATCAAGTTAGCATTGCTATTTGTAGAAGCAGCTGCAGTGAACTGTGCAACATCTGGGCCTAACTGTGCGTTAAAGTCCCCTGTGAGCAGGAATAGTGTCCATGACTGAGGCGAGCTCGTAGTAAACGAATTTGACCTCGTCTTCTGGTTGCTAGTTGTGCAGGCTATAGCAGCATATGATAGTAGTCCTGGGGTTACCATCAAGAGTGATTTGTATAAGTCTGTCGTCATGTTTTAAGATATCCTTGGTGGCTTTCACAGCTCTGGGAGAAAGACGAAAGCCAGTGCTTGCGTTTCTGGTGTTCTTCCAAGCTGAGCAGGTTATCAAGGTGTACCCGTTGACATTCTCGCGAAGAAGTATTTCAACATGGATGATACGATGTTCTTGAAGACAAATGATGTCGATACTATGTTGTTTGGCTTGGTAAACCAATTCTTGCTTTTTCGACAGCAAGTTTAGTGTCTGAACGTTGAAGGTGCTGATGACAAATTTAAGTTTTTGGTGAATAAAGTTGTTCCCCTCTACCATTGTCCATATCAGGGGCCCCCATCATTGGTTTCAGTATGAATTGACAGAGTAGGTGAGGACATAAATGTAGTAGGGGCTTGAACCCTGGTGCTGTTTTGTTGTGAGTTCATGCTTGTCTTTTGCTATAATGGTCCACGGTCGCAACTCCTTCGGCATCCTTTTCTGTCTGGGGAAGGTCCCATACCTTGTAACATTAGGTCCATGTCAATCCTTCTCAATGTTGCCCACCAAAACATTCCAATAACGTCCAATCTTCGGACAAGGCCCATAGTTCTCTTACAAAATACCAGTACTGTACATGTAAATAATACAAAGTTAAACTTCAATGTTACATGAATCTGCTACACCATCTTTCCAAAATGTACTGTAACGAGGACTTGGAATGTGGAAGATTGATTACATTCACTGGTCTGACTTCAGCTACATGTAAGACAGGGGACTGGTCCAATAACATATATCGTTCTCTAAAACTGGAAATGGGAAAGCGACTGCATATTTTGTATGTGTGTGTACACATCGTGAGTAGTAACACAGCAACTTTGTAAGAATATCACAGGTTTCAACATTCAGAAAAAAGGCCATCGGGTCATGGGCCAAATGGTGACTAATGTCTAACTTTTACTTCCCTGGGAGGAATCGTCTGTTCTCAAGGTGTTATTAGTAATGGATGATTAAGGCAACATTTCTCATGATTCTCCTCGTGTCCACCATCACATACATATACACACAATGCCAAGTAACCTGGCATTCTGGCACAGGGTTTCCACAACACTACATTCCAACCTAACCTCAAAAGAACAGTCCAGCAGTTCATTGACCGAATGCATAAATGGCGGCCAAAAATTTATTCTTTTGTTTATGTGCTAATGAGACTCACTAGCCTCGCTCTCAAGCAACCTTTCTTTTGTATTTTGTCCATGCAAAGGAGGCTAGTGAGGCTAATTAGCACATAAACAAAAGAAAATTTTTTTGGCCGCCATTTATGCATTCGGTCTATAACCTACTGTAAGTACTGTACCCTAACTATGAAAAACAACAACAATAACAATGTCATGATGTGCATTTGATACAACTGTACCATCTAGTAATAGAGGTAATCAGTGTCTCTCTTGAGTTTGGTTGTCTTGCGGAGCGCCTGAACTCTCTAGTGTCTTGGTGTTCTCCTTCCTCTGGCAAGGTTACAGGTACCTCTACAGTCTTAGGGGTTTGCTTTGTCTCTTCTGGCGGATCGACCTGTTGACATGCTCCTGCGGCTCTTCCCATTCTTCAGCCCCATGCTGCCTTTGTACGTCAACATGCAGGGGAGCCTTTCTAAGGAATGTTGCATTCCGGGTCACCCATTTCCCAGTCTCCACTTGGACCAGCTCAAAGGTATCACTTCCTTTCTGCTTCAGGATTACATACTAAGTTCAGGGTCAACTTCCCTTTGGTCAAGGTTGCCACAAATACAACATCTCCCACTACCAGATCATGATGTTGAGCCCTTTGTTTCCTATCAGCATAATCACGTAGTTTTTCTTGATAGCGTTTGTACCTTTCCCGGCTCTAGGACCACCGGTAACTTGGTTGCGATTTCTCCATTCAACATCAGCTTTGCAGGTGTCATACCAGTCCAGGCATGAGGAGTGGATCTGTAGACTTGTAGAATGTCAGGCAGGACTTCGGTCCACAAGAAGCCATCAAGTTCGCTGTGCAGATGCTGTGTTCCAGGTATCGATGGAATCTTTCCACCTGTCCATTTGCCTTTGGGAAGTACGGAGACGTCTTACAGTGTTGAATTCCATTTAACTTGAGAAAGCTTTCAAAGTCTTCTGACGTGAACTGGGGTCCATTGTCAGAGAGCAGTACCTTCGGGTACTTGGTGAGCACAGAGATAATCTTTTGACTGGTGGTACTTTTTAGGATCGTTGCCTCTGGCCATTTGCTCCTGTAGTCTACTAAGGTAAGAATGTAGATTTGTCTAGGGAATGGTCAGGTAAGGGTGTAGGCTTGCATGGGGTATCTCGGCGTAGTGGCTGCAATCGTACACAAGTTTCGCAGTTACGGCAGAACTCTTCAATGTCCGAGTCCATTCCAAGCCAAAACAGGCTGGCATGAAGACGCTGCGTGGAGCGGACAATGCCTTGATGTGCTTCATGTGCCAGCCTTAGGGCCTTCTCCCTCAACAGAGCTGGCATGCAAATACCACGACCACACCACAATAAGCCTTGAGCATAACTCAATTCATCCTTCAGCAGTTTCCATTGTCTTAAGCTTTCATCCGACTTGCTCCATCCCTCGTTGACAGCGATCACTACCTTTTGTAATTCTGTGTCTTTCTTTCCAGCCTCTTGGATCTCCTCATTGGATAACAATGTACTGTCCTTTTTGACAAAGTTCACATGCTCTTCCACAAACTTTACTTCATTTGCTGAAGAGGTCACTGGCAATCTGGACAAACCATCAGCAATATTCCCAGTCCCTGGTTCATATACGAGGTTAAAGTCATAGTCTTGAGCTTGCAATACAATCCTCCCCAGTCGAATCAACTGTGACGGTTTGGTAAACACAGTCAACAATGGCTTGTGGTCTGTTGCTACAGTAACATGACGACCATAGATATACGTATGCATCTTTTGCAGTCCGTAAAGTACAGCTAAAGCTTCACGTTCAATCTTGGCATATCTTTTCTCAACATCTGTTAAGCTTTGTGATGCATAAGCAACAGGGCGCATTTGATTATCCACTTCTTGAAGAAGCACACAACCAAGGCCACAGGGGCTGCCATCAACTACTAACTTGATTTCAGCTTCCATTGAGTAGTGGGCTAAACACGGGGCTTTGGTTATCAGTTCCTTAATTCCTTCGTAGGCTGATTTCTCTGCTGTTGTCCATCTCCACGGTACTCTCTTTTCTGTGAGCTTCCAAAGGGGGGCAATAACTGTGGGTAGATGAGGCACGTATTGTGTTAAGTATGTGATGCTACCAAGAAATGAGCGTAGTTGAGCTTGATCCTCTGGCACGGGGGCCTCGAGAATGGCTTTTACCTTCTCTGGGTCTGGTCGAATCCCATCAGCTGAAATAACTTGTCCTAGGAATTTCAATTCGGACACTCCCATAACACATTTCTTTGCATTCAGTCTAAGCCCCGAGGCCCGCAAGGTATCCAACATGGCCCATAGGTTCCTCCAGTGTTCTTCTGGGGTCGATCCGCGCACAACGACATCATCAAAATAGTTCAGCACACCAGCCAGTCCTTCACATATTATGCTCATCACTCTTTGATACGGCTCTGGAGCTGACGCCAACCCAAATGGCAACCTTTTAAACTGGTAGACCTTTCGAGCCACCATAAATGAAGTAATCTCTCTTGAACCCTCTGACAACCGTATCTCCCAATATGCTTTC
>OX421445.1:36549247-36574247 GCA_949126865.1 Montipora capitata | reverse complement strand
ATGTCTGCTGTACAGCCTTCACCTCTTTCTCTGCACCACTCGATCTTCAGTATTTTGTGTAGTGTCCAATCTTTTTACATTTCCTACACTCAGTTCCTTTAGCTCGGCATTTGTCATCATTAGCTAAATGATCATCCCTTCCACATCTAAAACAGCTCTTTGTTTTTGCGTTGGATAATGTAGGAGTTTTGTCATACTTGTTTATCTGATTCACATCAGATGTTTCTGGGAAACTTTGAGATTTCTCTCCTTCAGACATTTAGGGTAAGTGAATTAAAATTATACCTACTGTACATGCACTTTGCTATCACTTCATTGCTGTGATCTATGGCCCTGGCCCGCTTCCTGGAAAGCCAATTAAACTATCGGTATCCTCCGATTAAGGGTTAATTTAAGATTAAATTTCTTAATTCCAGGATAACTACTGAAAACAGATTTATCCTTCGATTAACTATCCCTTGACTAAACTCAGAATAAGGCAATCAGGCTGGATATTCACAAGCAGAGGTGTGCAAAAATGACTATATGCGGGAAAAATATGAATCACTAATGTGCACAAACTTAAATTATAATAATTGTTGATTCACACAATTTTATTTACTATCTATATTTTGCCTATAATCATTCTTCACTTGGTAACGAAGGCACTCCCTCAGCTAGAGGGACATGATCATGAAATCCATGGAAGGCTATCAGAAAGCCGAATATACCAGCGAAATCAGCTAAACAATGCCAAATATTGGAAACGTGCCAAAGAGGTACTTTATTAATATTTATCAGTGTATCCCTATATTGAGAACACAACTGGGCCTACAAGTGAGGTCACCTCTTGGTATAATTTATTTTATCTTGTACCCTACACGCTTAGTGTTCACATTAATTAGAAGATGATTAATTACAAAGGATGCTATTGTCTTTGTGTAGAATTAAGAAGTACAGTACTGTGCAAAAAGAATGCAAACGACTTTCGACGAAATTCCCTTATTGTTCTCTCGAAATTTCGAGGGAAGAAGTGTGATTTGTCGGGCGAAATTTCCAAGAAATTTGGCTGAGCCACACGAAAATTCGAACGCAGGACGAAAATTCGCAAATCTAACAACGAAATTTCGGTTGGAATTCGTATGTACATGTACTGAAACGAAAATTCAAGAACTTAATCGAAATATCGTAATCTTCTTCAAGGTCAAGTGCTTTTGTGCAGACTGAATTGAGATTTTTGGTATGACCGATGCATCAATCTTGAGACTCCAAGAATACAGCAGGCGCAAACACAAATAACATCAACATCACGTCATGCAAGTACCAGGCAAAGAAAAAATAAAATCGCTTACCATCCAACAAAATTATGCAAATTAGAAAAGTGAACGAGGAGGGATTGGGGAGAGGAGGAAAAAGGAGGACTGTGGAGGTTCCTTTGTTCTTCGAATTCCCGTTCCTGAGAAAGGGAAAATCCTGTCAAGCTGAGACAGCAGAAAAATGCCTTCACGGGAATTTCTGATCGAAAATATGGCGGACGGATGAGATGTCCTACGACACGTTTGTGAAGAAAATACTTGGGAGGTATAGATTTAAAATGTGAACAAGAAGAAGCTGTTATTTCGCTTCTAGAGGAAAAAGATGTGTTTGCCGTGCTGCCGACAGGGTTTGGCAAAAGTTTAATTGATCAGAGCTATGCGAGATCGTGCGAGATCCAAGCAGTGAATTCCGACGGCGGTTGAGGCTAATAGTCGTGGATGAGTCGCATACAGTGTTTACTTGGTGAGTATCATTTCACTACCATCACGGTACAGCGAAAGTCTCAACAATCAGTTTAAATGATTTTCCATATACTCAACTCGTTGTAGCTAAAAGGCCTCTTTTTGTTAGGGAAAACCTTCCTTGTACCACACAGAGCAAAAACGAAAGACTTGTATTCTTTACTCTGCAACACGCTTAATAGTTTGCGCGAGCACAATGGAAATTTTTATTTTGATGATTGCATAGTCTAACTGATTCATCTGCAATTTGTGGCAAGCATAAACATACTCTCGAGTTCTTTTTATTTTCATTTGTTGTTGTTGTTGTTTTGACCAGGGGGAAAGGATCCAAAGGTAAAAAGGCATTCAGGGAAGATATAGTTCATTGTCTGTGCTGAGGTCTTTTTGTGGAGGTAAATTGAATTTCTCATGGTCGTTCTATTAGTGTATATTATGTAGTCTTTATTGTTAAGTTATCAGTCAATAAATTATTGTGGTTTAGATTTACAGCATCAAAGATATTATTTATCTCTGATTAATTCCTGAGTTTATTCAAATCTACTATTTTAGGTATTCCTGTGTTGGCACTAAGTGGCACAGCTGATGACAAGATGGTGAAAAAAAAGCAAGGGCCAGCTGGCCATGAGCCACATAACGAGCACCATAGTACTGTCACCTCAAAGACCAAACATCAGGCATTCGGTTATTAAAGTTTCGAGGAACGAGTACATGGAAGACTTTCAATGGATATCAGATATGGTGAAAGTTGAGGGGATAAACACTCCAAAGACAATAATATTCTGCACATCAATGTCAGACGTTGCTAAGGTGGTGAGCAATCTTTTTGTTATGTTAGGTGATTTTCTATATGAATCTGGTAAAAGTCATCACCCATCCAACAGATTAGTTGGGATTTACCATGCTCATTCTTTCCCCAAATATAAAGACAGAGTTTTGACATCTTTCAAGTCATCAACTGGAACCATTAGAGTGATTATAGCCACCTCTGCTTTAGGAATGGGAGTCAATTTTCCTGATGTAAAGTCCATCGTACATGCAGGCCCAGAGAGATCACTTGTAGACTATATTCAGGCTGCTGGACGTGCTGGAAGAAATGGAGAGCCTGCTCATGATGTGGTAATTTACCATGTTAATCAACTGGCCCAATGTGACACAAATGTTAAAGAATTTGTTCGAGCAGATGGACGCATTCGGGAGGCCCACTTCAAACATTTTAGTGACAACGTTAAGCAAATCCAACCACTTCATCATTGCTGTTCCAATTGTGTTAAATTTCGCAACTGTTGTCACGAGAACTGCAAACAGAACCTGCCATTCTTAAAGCCTATTGCAGAAAAACAGAATTCGTCCATTCCTGTTAGTTTTAGAGGAACTGGTTTGCTCCCTCTATAAGTATAAGTATATATAGAGGGAGCAAACTAGGCTCGATTACCAGCCGCTGTTTCGGGAAATAAGCCAGCGCTCACTCCCGAAATCTCGGCTGGACACGTGAGGTGAGCCATTGTTAATCTCCGCCAATCAGAAACTCGCCTGCACAAATCCGTCTGGCATAAATTATATGTTTTGGCTGCGAAGGTATTCTCTGACCCGGCCTGTTCGAGGTTTACAGTGCTTTAAGATAGGAAACATCCAAGATTGCGACAACTAAAAGTGTTCGAGAAGCTGGAGAATGGGAATTGTGTCGTTTTCTACCGCCTGAGTTCGCAAACTTCACTGATTTTCCAGTTGGCGCCAAGGTCAAAAATACGGTTTTCAAATCCATTGCTATTGCAATTTTCTCCTCATACTTCGCTAATGTTAGAGCAAGTAAAATTCCTCAAGATCATTTGAAAGTACTGCTGAGTTTATTGCTGGCAAAACGAGGGGGCCGATGAGGTCGACTGAGAGCTAAAGCAGCCGAAGATTTCGTTGATGATTCGCCGGTTGAATTCAAACTCACATCGATCATTTAACCACAAACTCAAGCTCGTAGCATCTGGAAACTTCGCACAGACGTTTTAAGCATTGTTATGTAATTTCTGTTTTCTTAAAATCAGTGTTTTTGGGATATCTAATGCTATTTCCCCGCAACTATTAACTTCGCATAAATTATATTTTGAATTTACGTCACAGACACAATCTATCGCTCACGCGTCCAGCCATCTCTTCTCGGGGAGGATACCCGAACTCGAGTGAGCGGCGGAAATCGAGCCTAGGAGCAAACTGGTTCCCCTAAAACTAACAGGAATGGACGAATTCTGTTTTTCTGCAATAGGCTTTAAAAATGGACCACACAGGAGGGAAAAAACACTCAACTAAAGCAAGGTAAGACGATTTTTATTTAAATCGCTACATTTTCATAGGTCACAGAAACAATCGTTATCTTCCCCATACAAATCCTTATAAATACGGAAATCGCTCGAGTCACATAACAATGCAAAGGTCATCATATAAAGAGCTGCTCATATATCGAGCTTGGGCTACCTATGGTCCATTTGACCATGTCATGCCTAATCGAGGTTCTGTTAAAAGAAAAGACTGCAAGCAGTCTGAAACATTTACAACACTTAAATCTGTTGTCAATTTGAGTAAACTATTCCAACACCATGCAACTATAGCAAATAAAGAATTTGAAATTACCCGTTACATCAGGCTGTGCATGTGGCCATGTAATTGTATAATCCTGCGAGAACTATAAAATACCCTGGCACTGGTAACCTGAGTATCAGGCCTTCCTAAGGGGAGGGGGCACGGGGTAGAAAGGGAAGGAAGGCTTTTCTCCTTGTATATTTTCTTTGGAATTGGCGTAATAAATTGATTCTTTCCTTTTATCTGTATTTGTTTGTCTGTTGTTTCCATAACAATGTGGACCCAAGCCCATCACACAATGTTTTTTTCTTGTTAATTCAGGATACACTATAGTGAATTTCAGAGGATAAGCTACAGCTTGGTTGCACAGCATGAAAAAGAAGATTTACGACAAATTACTGTTCGCTTAAATCTCCTTAAAGAAGGTTTTCCAACTTTACGCCACAAATTATATCCTCTTACATGTTTGTAAAGTTACATTTACACCTCTAAGCATAAAGGTGATGTAAAGTTATCATAAAGGTTGTCCACCGAGTTTATGCATGTTTCTACTGCGGCGTAAAGATGGTGTAAAGTTGAACTTTAAGCTGTTTAGCTTAAATCAGATTTTTACCTAGCATAAAGCTTCCCAAAAAGATTTATGCTGCAGAATAAAGGTAACGTAATGCTACATGATGTTATACCTTGCGAAAGGTACATGTAACTTACACACAAATCAAATTTGGCTTAAAGGGTAAAATATCTGCCCTTATTCCATTGACTACTGTAATTTTTCGAGTTCGTTTTGTATTTTTTCTTCGTGCTTCTTCATTTAAGTCCATCGGGACTACAGTCGAACCTTGATTATCCGGACTTTTTTCTCTGGTCCCAAATTTTTCATGAATATTAATTAGTTGTGATCTTGAACGATATTGACCCTGTGCAGTTAATGCAGCAAAGATGAATGATGGACTTCACAATGCGAT
The DNA here is from genome assembly GCA_949126865.1 of Montipora capitata. NCBI lineage: Eukaryota > Metazoa > Cnidaria > Anthozoa > Scleractinia > Acroporidae > Montipora > Montipora capitata. Next base: position 36,568,957 of record OX421445.1, on the reverse strand, counting down.
CAAGCTTTGCTGTATACCTTTTGTTTACATTTATATCTCATTAATATTCATATTTTCGTTTATCCGGACTATTTACTGAGGTCCCGACGAGTTCGGATATTCGAGGTTCAACTGCAGTCTTTTTCTTTCCCAAAACATTTTTCACCTATGGATTGATATCAGCTTTCGCTTTCACATAGTCAGCGTCAATGTCATACAATACTATATGCAAAAGGCAAGACAATAACAGACACCGAAATACATACAAGTAGCATGTGAAACCTTTTACTTTAATTGTTTCAAATGTTGAAAACATTTACTTAAAACATTTACTTAAAATATGCTAAACAATATTTATCTCAGTGGTGTAAGCTACGTGATTTGTAGATTAATACAGCAATCCTAAACAGGAAAATGCCCTGTCAATGACATACATTGTGGCTCAATGCAACTTTACTTTTTGGTCAAAATGTTACTTGACTTGACTTGCCCAAGTAAGTTGACTGATTCACTGCCTTTTTTTTACTGCATCAAAGTACTGAAATAAACTGTAATAAACTCCATACTTTGTGGCTAGATGCTCTTTCTGCATTTGAGTAGAAGCTTTTCGTACCATTTCTGCATGCCTTCTACGACTGCTAATGTGTCGTGGAGGCCAAGTATCCCTGTCAAAACCAGAATAGTCTGTCTTGTCTTTAAAACTTCCAGGCAGGTACTTGAAACACTTTGAACAACCGCGGTGTGCAGCATATCCTTTAAAACCACACAGCTTTCGTATGACTGGGAGGTCTGCTGCTGCTAAAAGAAGTGCACCACAGTACGTAAGATGGGTATTACATGAACTGGTTGAAAGTTTCACACCTTACCACAACGCCTGTAATTCATCAACAATTGGAGCTAAAAAAGTATTGAGTGATTTAGGTTCCTTGCTCATTTCAGGTATGATGCCTGCAACTATGATGTTCTCCCATCTGAACCACAGCTCCCTGGGTAGGTTGAGAAGAACTAAATAAATTATTCCTACAGATCTGTCATTTCTCCTCTTAAAAGGTTGAAACCAATCCACATTAATTGCAAAGGCAAGGTTTCTGGGTACAGCCAGGAAATCTTCTCCCTTGTATTGAAGAAAATTTTTCCAGATACCACCATCATATAAATCTGCAAAAATGTTCACGTTCTCGCCACTGTTCACACATTTCTGGAACTCCTGGCCGTTTTAGCAATCCTTCAACCTGATCAATTACACTGTTATAACAGTAGCGTTTATGTGGATAAAAACTTACTTTTCCACAGCTCAGGATGATTTTCTTTGCCAATGATGCTCCGCATTCTTTGCCTTTCTTGAAAGGTTTGTTGGAGCAAATGTTTGAGACAATCTGCCATCCAACTTTTCTTGTGCAGTTTTCCAAGTTGTAGAGTGATGCACATTTTGGACAAAGTTATCACGTTTAAACATGATAAATTTCCTTAGAAGATACAATGAACTTGGAAACATAATGGCCATCTGGCAGAGGTAATCATTGTTGCAGCTTATACCCGCCATATAAAGAAACTGAAACATAAAGCGTAACAACCATTGTTACTAATCTTGCAAGCTACTTGCCAGAATAGCAGGAAATAAACAAACCACTGAAGTAGTATTGTAACTGCCTGTACAGATGACTGATGTTGTTTAGGCTCTGGAAGGGATTCATCATTTGTGATATCTTGAAGGAGATGATCTTCTGGTATGTCACTCCAAATACAAGGCTCTCAGCATCACTTGTATTATCACTACAGGATGTGCAGGAGTCAGAACTGTCACATTCAGAACCAGCATTGTTGCAGGTACATTGTAGTTGCCTGAATAAAAGTTGAAGTATATAGGTATCTGCATGTAAGTGAGACCTTATACTGTGGTTGAAGTTCTATTCAGTCTTAAAGACTAGTGACAACATGGCACTGCACAATTTATTACACACCCAAAATTTTGGTTTATGGAAATGATCAACTTACACTTTGCAGGGCTTCTAATATTATGCGATGTTGCGATTTCGCATAATAAAGCTAAAATCACCACAAATCGCATAATTTGTACAAAATCGCAAAATTTTCGGGAGAAAAGAGCCAAATGTCACTTTATCTTAAGTTCTCTGATAATTTAAATGTTATCTCAAGACATCAAAATCATCTGGAATAAAAGAACAAACAAACAAACACGAGTTCTATGGATCTCTTTAATACTTGTCAGAGAGCCGGTGCAGGTTTTTGATAGCAAGCGACTGTTCATTGCCACGGAATAAACAATCCATTTCTCTAAATAAACTAATCACAATTGTGTATAATATTCTCTGATATCAATGATTTCAAATGAGGCCACAAATGATTTATTTCAGATGTTTTCACCATTCCTTTGTGCTCTAATAATTATCTTCTTTAATATCAAGAAATTGATTGTGTGCCCCTTAGACCTAACAAAACACAGTTAAATTAGCTGAAATGAAATATTGCATAAATTGCCATATAATAGACCTTTTCTTGCCGTATAATTTTCAAATTTGTTCACACCCTATCAGAAGCCCTGGCTTTGGTACATGTATTATCTGCTCCTAATTGTACTACATGTATACTAGTTATGACCAATGATATACTAACAATGACTTCAAAGGATTCTTTAAATGAAATGAAAGCAAGAAGTGCAAAAGGACGAGGTCAGTGTGAAATGCAGACTAACGAGTAAGGCTCCAGGTGACTTAAGACATAATATCTTATTCCCGCTGAGAATCTAGCAGTTTATTACATGTCACACAGGCCTTTATATCAAGTACCACTTCAACTTAGTGTTCTCCATGTCAGACCAAAAATATTGAGTACTGTACAATTGCTCCACTGGCAAACATTTACTCGCATTGAGTATAGCAGACAAAAATGTCAGAGACTATGCATCTACTTATTTACCTCATCAGATTTTAAGTCCTCTCTGCTATCATTCATTGCATTCAGAAACTCTACATCATCACCTATCAAGTCATTCAAATCATCTTGGGTACCTATAGAACGAAAATAAAATGTTACCTTTTAATTTGTATCATAACTACCAGACTTACTGTTTGCTGATTGACTAATTTTTCATCAATAAAGTACAGACATACTTAAATTACTTTACATCACTTCACCAATATTTCCAGATCCTATTTTGAATTTCAATCAACTTTCTGCAGCAAGTGAAGAATCACACAAGGATAGAAACCTTACTTTACATTACTTTCACATCAGTTTGAACCAAAATCTATTTACTTCTTATGGTTACTAGTCTCTTTCACAGCTGTCCTTTGTGTCGTCACACAACAAGAAGGAGGAGAGTTGCCTGATGACAAAGAACGGCTGCATAGGAGACAATATGCCGGTTTACTTCGAATTACAAACTGATGCCAGTTTAATGTGACTGTCCTCTTATTGATCACAAATTATGTCATAACATCCTCAATCAGAGGGAAAACAAATAAAAAACTGATATGAGATCTGGGATATGGTGAGATACAGAATTCAAGAGATGAGGCTGCTCAGGAGCAGTATTCTATACGTTTAAGCAACAGAAATTATGTATACATGTGCCTCTGTGAAGGGTATGGGTGTTAAGCAGTTTGGTCCGGGATAAGGTATAGAAATCAGGGAGTTTTGGTCTAGAATAGGGTATTGTTTTTCAAGAGCTGAGAAGAATTTATCTCTTATTTGTTTTTATAACATAAACAACAATACTAATGTAAATTAACTTTCAAATTTTAATAATGTTGCCAATATCTTACTCGACATGCAATGCAAGTGTTACCTGTAACAAACTCCTTCCTCTATAAGGCAACTTGTGTTCGGAAAATTTTGGTCAGAATGGTGGCATTAACGAACTATTTTGGGAACCATGCATTTATTAAAACGTTCAGTCATTATCTCCAAATCCATGCAATACAGCTTCCTCAAGCTCCTCTTCCCCCGAGGAATAAGCAGGGCTTTCCTCTGCATCGCCAGCACGTGTAGCAATAAAATTATGCCTAGCTCTCTTTGTATCTTGTTCTTCTTGTTTGGTACCACTAATTCCATCCGATTCGGCGCTACCAGTAATCCATTGTTCATTTTGCACATCATAATAGGCCCTGTGATGTTTCCAGAAAGCTGCCTTTGATAAATATTCTTTACAATGGCCACAGAAAATCCTATTCTGTTTTCTCGACCGCGATCGCTTCCTCGAAAACATTTCCACGCTTGTTGCGAGCTTGTTTGTTGGCTTTTGTTTATCTCTTGCTATCGTAAAACTTGCTATTCTTCATAACCTGGTGAACCTGGAAACCAACCCATTTTTGAACCTGCACAATGTGGGTCATCGGTGAAACTTTGAAATCACAAGAATCCAATCATAAAGTGAGAGAGACCAAGGACACTTATCATTTATCACCACATTGGAAGCTGGTGGTTTCATCCTATTAAGTTTCCTACACACAGTATGGAAGTTTGGCCTGACTCCCGGCACTGTCTCAATGTGTAGGTTTCTGTTTCTTTCTTTGCTCTTTTTACATTGTGCATTATTTTTTCTTTTTATTTAGTGTTTCTTCACAACAAAATGAAGATGTGACGAAAGCTGTCATCGAAGCAGTGGTAGCTGATCAAGGTGGAGCTGATAAGTGTCCTTGGTCTCCAGCAGAGATGAAAAGTATGTCCATATTAAGTGGAACTCTGAGTGTCTTAAAACTTTAAACTTGGAATATTTTTGTTTGTTGGTTCTCTTCAACTTGCCTGGACTGGTTCATTTCCGTTTTAAAGAAACCTAACTTCACTTGTCCATCATGTCACAACATAAACTAAAATAGGTCCGCAATGCGTACGTGTGTGGCTTACAAATTGCAGTTTCAACATTGAGTTCGCCCTTGGAAGCTTACTGACGTTTACTGTTGGGTATGTCACTTCAGGGCTTTTTGGGCAGTTAGTAATGATAAAGTGGATAGGTCAGTAGTAATGCAAAATACTTAATTTTATCGAGGCGACTTTACTCTGACTGAAGCAATGTATTAGTTTCTTTCAGCGTACAGTGACTCTACTATCCTAAAACTACACTGACCTTGAGAAATTGATACTTCCATGTCACTGAACCATTCCAACAAGTTGCATACCATGTCATGAGACTGGAATTCCACTAAATTGCTATTTAATGTATTCTAATAGCAACACTTGCTTGTTGGAGGGAGCCTTCAAATTTCCTTAAAATTCAAGTAATTTTCAAAACAAAGCAAACAAATCAAGAGCTTTGCAAGGACTCAATCGAGACTTTCAAGACAATAGAAACCCATCTAATACTTCTACAGCGACATCACAAGTGAAGGTATCCCAACAAAATACTAAACGCTTTGCTATGATTCAAATGCTATATTGATGACTTTTAGTTGGACTATAAAAGAAGAGAAAGACATAGATTTGTACATAATACACCAGGTTTGATTACTTACTGAAAAAATAACAACTATTTCTTTAAATAGTGTTAAATCAGGTAACTTTGAAAATGAAGTTTCAGAATAATGCAACCAACAGCCATAGTGGTGCTATATTTGTTAACGAGTACCAGTTTTTATTTTTTTCCGAGAGGGCATGGCATCGAATCCTGCAATCTTATTAGTTCTTCGCGCGGTCCGGACTTTCCTATCTCTGCCCATGGGCACGGTAACGCTCGGAGAATTTTTGTCATCTACCTTTAATTTCCATTTTTTGACACCAAATCCGTTTACATACAGAAGTTACCTTTTATTAGACAAGAGGTTTAGAAATAGAATTCAAATAAAAATATTTCTCTTTGAAACGTTCAGTTTGTAAGTCGCTTTAATACTACATTCGCTATCAAGTGCGCTGTGGAGACAAAATAAATACGTTATTTACCAGCTAAGGGTTGGTCCGTATAGCGAGAAACTGTGACCTTGGTCACAGTTTTTTTCTATACGAACCTCCCAGTTGGTAAATAACATATCAAGCAAATACTCCTAACATTACATTTCGAAGTACTGTAACAATAAAGCCAGAAAACACCAGAGTAAAATGAATTAGTATTACGGTATACCATAATGAAAATGCAACAGGTTTTCAACTTGATTACTTCCTGACGTAAAGATATGTTATTTGCCAGCTGGGAGGTGCATATATGGAGTAGTAGGCTGCAGGCCGAGGGCAGCTTTTTCAAGACCGAGGTCAACGTTTTTCCCTATACGGAACGACCCTTGGCTGGTAAATAACTCTTTTTTTTTTTCTCTCTCTCCCGTCCTCTCTGAAATCACTTTTTAAATTGTTGACTGGCAGCGTGCTTGATAGCAAATGTAGTATTAAAGCGACTTACAAACTGATCGAGAAATATTTTTATTTGAATTCTATTTCCAAACCTCTTGTCTTATAAAAAGTAACTTCTGTATGTAAACGGATTCCGTGTCAAAAAATGGAAATTGAAGGTCGATGACAAAAACTCTCCGAGCGTTACCGTGCCCATGGGCAGAAGAAATTCAACAACAATTATGTTGAGCTTTAACCATTTTGAAAACTTTTACTGTGGTTTACTCCAATAATTTGAATGGACTGTACCCCTATTTTTTCTTTTCATATATCTTTTCCTTTACTGTTTCTCCTAATTATTGGTGAGTTCTAAGGGTGGTTTAGTGGTATATATGATATAAATGCAGCTACTGGTTGACTCGTCATATGGTCCAAGGGCTCAGCTCCTGCTTCTTCTTATGGTACATTTATCTTCATAACCCCAAGATGACTAATTTTCTTTTCAAGGAGCTGCTGGCACATACTTCAAGAGTTTAAGCAATGCCTTGGCCAGGACCAGAAAACGAAAAGACGAAGAACATAAGACCATTTGCAGAAGGCAGGGGAGAATGCGTGATGTAAGTTGCTAAATCATCTTCTGTTTAAAAATCATCTTCTGTTTTTGTCATTTTTTACTTATGAACAGAGGGCATAAGATCTGAAATTGAAGAAAATTGGCAATCACCATAGTTGCATGGGTCCTCATGTCTTTCTCATGGTGAAAATAGGGCCTTATTTTTGTTCAGAGGTTCATTTCAGATTCTAAGCGATTTCATACAGTATAACAAATGCACATCTCTGCTACCAGTCAGCCTCTTCTTTAAAAGTCATGTACTGTCTTACTCTTCAACCATTATGGTTCCAGTCTTTTATGGAGTTTCAAATTTATGTAGCCATTTTTGTTGTCCCAAGAAAGGTTCCAAACTTGGAAACCTTTAAAAAGTTTAGAATAAGATAGAAATAACTTTGAAAAAGAGGACTTGACATTAATCCATGAGAGTGGACGATATTATTATTATTGTTGTTGTTGTTGTTGCTATTATAATTATTATTATTATTCTTATTATTCTTCTTCTTCTTATTATTATTATTATTTACGGTGGCTCACAACTGTCACAGCAAACTCAAAGCACTCGCAACAAATTCAAATCACTCACAGCAAATTACAAATCATCAACGCAAATTCAAAATTATCGACCACGCTAGGCGTCTTCAGTCATGTCCAGCCAGCAGTGCAAGATATCAAAGAATATTTGTCATACATGAAGCCGCTACCTGACAAGTTTCCACACCTGCACTTTTAATGGAGACATTGCTTTTGACTGAGTCAAATTAACCCATTCACACCTGAAAAAAGCTCGTCATACGTTGGACAGAGCAAAATTTATTAAGTTTTACTCTTAGGGGTCAATGGGTTAAGTTACTAGCTTTTTCTTCTACCTCAACGAACGAGAACCATGTTTTGTTTCCAATGTAACTAAGGTAAGTTTTCCCTAGTCATTTGAAATTGTACTGTCATTTCCTGTCCTGTAAATAGTGCAAATAAAACGAAAGAACGAATGAATCTGAAACCAATAGCCACAAATAGTTTTGCTTGACCCTTTTACCTGTTTGTGTGTCTGCTGTTTACTTTTTGATGTCCTACCACTCTTTGATATTTTTAGACTCATTTACTACAATTCGGTTTTATGCCAGGCAAAGGAACGATAGATGCAGTGTTCATTTTGAGGAGGTAACAAGAGGAGTACTTAGACAAGGAGAAGAAGTTTTATGTGCTTCGTTGACCTGGAGAAGGCATTTGACAGGATCCCAAGAAAGGTATTGGAGTGGGCAATTAGGAAGAGGGGTATACGATAGGCAATGGTGAGAGCAGTGATGAGTTTGCATGAAGGTGCAAAGACAAGTGTCAGAGTTGGGCGAGGAGTTTGAGGTGAAAGTCGGTGTGCACCAGGGATCAGTGTTGTCACCGTTGGTTTTTTGCGCTCGTGGTTGACGTGGTTACGGAGAGTGTGAGAAATGGTTTAATGAGTGAGATGTTGTATGCAGATGACTTGAATTTGATGAGTGAGAGGATGGAGGGACTGAGGGAGAAGTTCTGGAAATGGAACAAGGCATTTGAGAGTAAGGGGCTGAAGGTGAACCTCGGGGAAGACAAAAGTGGTAGTGAGTGGGGCAGAAGGTGAAGTGTCTGTGAGTAAGGTATATCCATGTGGTATTTGTGGGAAGCGAGTAATGGCAAGTGCGTGTTGTGTGTGAAATGTGGGAAATGGATCCATGAAAGATGCGCGAAAGTAAAGAGGGTGACCTCAAGGTTGGGGAGAGATTTTGTGTGTGGAAGATGCAAGAAGCAAGCTGATGGATTGATTAGTGGAACTGGTGGAGGAGTTGTGTGAAGAGGTGGAAACAGTGAGAGGTTTCTGTTATTTGGGGAATAGGGTGAATGCAAGTGGTGAATGCAAGTGGTGGCTGCAAGGCAGCTGTGACAGCAAGAGCAAGAATTGACTGGGTGAAGTTCAGGGAATAATGTGGAAAGTTGCTGAACTCAAAAAGGTTCTCACTGAAGGTGAAAGGAATGGTTTATCGGAGTTGTGTAAGAGTGGCGATGTTATATGGGAGTGAGACATGGTTTCTGAGGGAAAATGAGATAGCAACTTTGAGAAGGACTGAGAGAGCAATGGTGAGAGCAACAGGTAGTGCAAAACTGATGGAGAAAAAGAGGACAGAGGACCTTATGGAGATGTTGGGATTGATTGGATTGAAGGAAACAGTGGTTCAGATGGCAAAGGCAAATGGAGTGAGATGGTACGGGCATGTGTTGAGGAAGGATGATGGGCATGTTCTAACAAAAGTGTTGGAGTTCAAGAAGATGTGGAAGACAGAAGTGAATCGAGCAAGGTGGAGAGTGGGAGTTAGAAAGATTGCTGACAAAGTGGGGTAAATCCGGCCACCCCCGTTTACGGGGATAAACCCAGATCAAAATTGGATTGATTGATTGATTGATTGATTGAAAGGGTTTGATCATTGTACCTCAACTACTGGTAATGTTTTTATCATTAATATGAAATAAAACTATAATTCTAATTATTATATACCATTTTTATTTATTTTGCTTTTCGTTCAGGGTGGCAGCAAGAGTTACCATTGGAAAAACATCCCCATCATGACAACAAATGTTGATGGAAGAACAGTCAAGTAAGCAAGATATAAATAATTGCATTGTTAAAGTGCAACACTCACCCTTCTATTACTTACCTATGTAAACTTTAGACGCAGAAAAAATGCAAATTTTCATCACTTAATACATGTACTTTCTCTTAGGGTATTATCTAGATGGATGAGAATTCCCTTTGAAAGACGCGATCCAATATACAGTCTAAAACTTATAGAGACAAGTATCAGTGTTAAGAACATGCCACGGTTAATGCCAGTGCAAGTGTGGCAGTTGTGACTGCATTCATATGGCAGAAGTTGTCTGCAGCAACTGATGGGGAAATTGACCAAATTACAGATCTGTTAGTGCAAATGGCAGATGACCAAGAGCTTGCTATTGATCAGAGGATCTTGGTGTCAAACGCCCTCCTGGTTTTTGTTTTCAAGATGGTAAGTATATAAATATAAATTAACTCACAGCAACAAAAGAAAGTGTGTTTGTGTGTGTGTGCTTAATTTGCTGATACATCTTCACTTCTGATTTTTTCTGTAGCAGTGTTGTGTCAAGATCTGGGAAACCAAACCCATAAATATGGTTGCCCTGATGCAATCAACTGTCTGACAACGCTTTGTAATGCATCATGAATGAACGCAACGAAATGGAATGTCACTGGAACATGTAGGGATGAGTGTGGAATGAAACAAAATCGTACAAGAATATTGGTATCATAAAATACCAGAGTTGAGCAAGAATTATACGACAAAAACAAACCAGAATAACACCACAATAGATCCAATTAAAGGGTGTATTGTACAGAATACAGGTCTTTGAATTAAAATTAAAAATTATGTGCTTCCAGTGTTTCATTCTTCCTTTAGGTTATTGCACAGAGAAATCGGACTGTTGTGATTCATGATAGTGCCATTCTTACAGGTTTAAAAGTTTTGCTTTGTTTCGTTTGGTCTTGTTTCATAAAATACTGCATTAAGTCCTTTCACCCAGTCCATTCGGTTGTTATTCTGATTCATTTTATCTTCTCTGTATCTGGTGTCATGCCAGTATATTCCAGTACTATTCTTGTTAATTCTGTCACGTTCAGGTGTCATGATTGTGCCTCATTCCAGCACATTCTGTTCCATTCTGTTCCTGTGTCTGGTAATGACCTTGTCTATATTCAATTTCATACAGATTCCCGAGAAGGTAGGCTTGGCAGAGCTCTTCATCCATATAGAAGAGAAAATGGAAAAAGTTGTGCTGCCACATTACATGGATCAAGCATCACACATCACTTTAAATTCTGGCACCGAAGGTGTTCCATTGTAAAAAAAAATTGCAATAACACTGGCAAAGCACTGAAAAATGTCTTCGCTTCAATTGCTGTTTTCAAAGTTCAAACGGAAAGTTTTGATGATCAGTTTCTAGTAACTATAATACACACATTATACAGTACTGTATGCAGTTATTCTTTCTTAAAATATTTCAAAATCCAACTTCTATGTCACAGTAACACCAGGGCCGGCTATAATTGGTCTTCCAACACCAACTAACCTAGACCTCAAGGAACTCCCCAAGGGTGCCCAACCAAACAACTGCAAAGAGCAGTTACAGGCCAAAAACGATCTAATCGCTCAGTACCCGGATTGTTTCTATGGGATTGGCAAGTTCAAAGGTGATTACCGTATCAAGCCACCCGTGGTCCACCCCCCACGAAGAGTCCCATTAAGCCTGAAAGAGGACGTGAAAAAGGAATTAGATAAGATGGTAGACAACGATATAATCACAGAAATCCAAGAGGGCCAGCCAACAGCCTGGGTAAAATTCATTGGCATACCGAAGAAAACCAAATGGAAGACTACGACTATGTTTATACCCGAAAGACCTCAATGCTGCAATCTTCAGGGAACATAACACAACTCATACTCTAGAAGAAATCCTACCACAGCTCAGTGGTGCAGAATTGTTTTCCATAGTCAATGTCAAATGTGGCTATTGGAACGTAATATTAGATGAGGAATCCAGCTTCCTAACCACATTTAACTCAACCTACGCGAGATACCGTTGTAAACGCATGCAATTCAGACTTAAAACGTTGCAAGACATTTTCCAAATAAACCAGACTTTTGAAGGATGCAAGTGCATAACAGGCATAGCGGACTGTATCGTTATTTTTGGTCACAATGAGGAAGACCATGACCCAAACTTGCATCCCATGATGAAGCAATGTAAAGAAACTGGGATAAAGCTCAATCCCGACAAGTGCTTTATCAAGAAAAACAGCATCAAATTCTACAGAATCATCTCCGGCCCTGATGGGATCAAGCCCAATCCAGACAAAGTTTCTGCACTCCAACAGATGAACCTCCCAAGGAACAAGCAAGAGCTACAGACGTCCTTAGGCCTCGCCACTTACATGGGACTGTTCATCCCAAGCCTAAGCATGCCACCCGCACCCCTACGAGAGCTCATAAAGCAATACAGTCCATTCACCTGAAGTGTGACATATCAAGACGTACTAGACAAGATAAAAGAATCAATCAGCAACGAGATAACTCTAACGTACTTTGACCCACAGAAGGAGACAGTCCATCAAGTGGACGCATCTTCAAAAGGCTTAGGCGAGTGCTAATACAAGATGATAAACCTGTCACTTTTGAAAGCAAAGCCCATAACAATGTGGAGTCTAGATATGCCAACATTAATAGGGAAATTATAGGCGTGGTGTATGGCTGTGAAAGCTTCCATACCTATTTGTTTGGGTGACAATTCACTGTCCATACACACCATAAGCCTCTGGAAAGAATACATCTCAAGCAAGATCACTATTGAAGACGGCACAATTATTACAGTTGATTTCACCTTACTTTGGCCGCGTGGGTTCGCAAGTCTCTTGGGAACTTGGAAACTACATTCCATACTTCTGATTGCCATTATCAAAGAGCCAACCAAATTGTGTGCTTCCAAATTCAAATTGGAAAGTTCGATTTGAAGTTGCGATATTAGTTGCAGAATTATTAATCAGTCATGGCCCACAATCCTTTCATTAAAAAAGGAAAGGCAATTCCCAATAATGTCAGAGACGAAATCGTGGAAAGATGGCTGAAGGGTACTGGTCAAAGACAGATAGTGAGAGTTTGTTTCAAACTATCATCGATAATTTTTGCCAACGCAGTCACAGTGAACACGGGATTGGGGGAAATAGAATACGGCATGCAAGAACTGATGATAGTAGTGGTGTAGGCTATTTCAGGCCCCTTTTGACGGTTGGAAATAGAGCGTTCTGATTGGTGGATTCCAATTTGGGCAGGACATGCCAACGCGGGATCGTTTCTTTCCGAATCAAACGGTTTCATAACTAGAATCATCAAGGTACTATTCGTACAACAAGAAGAAAAAAGCATAAAATAAGGTCACACTAAGAATGGGTGCCCCGTAACAAATATTTACAATATATACAAGACATGGAGTAGAGTCTCCTTAAAGTCACCTCAGTTCCTTAGTGTCCCTACTCAGTCCAAACACAAAAGTTCCCGCACATGCACCCCGTAACTTTCCCTTACATCTCCTCGTCCTGGTCCGACAGGAGTCCGGAAAGAAGATGAGCGTTTGCTGCATCCATGTCCGACAGGAATCCGTGGGCAGTATCGCCAGCATCATCATTCTTGGCGAGACAGTACCCATAAGGATACGTGATCGCGGTCCCCGGTCGAAAGATGCGTTTGTTGAAGACGAGTTGATAGTCTTTGTGGGCGGGTTGGGTACGAGGTTCGTACTGTTTGGATTTGCCGACGATTTTACGTGCTTGATGAATGCGCGTTTTCCGCGGTGTCTCCAGTGGATGTTGGAGTTCGTCCAAGGTGTTTTGACGCAACACCTCATAATTGAGTTGCGCCATTCCCTCCACATTTAGAGAGTGTCCCTTGACTTTACATTCCGTCTTATCATTGTTGCATCGGTACCCATAGTTTTTAGGCCCGCTCGAACAAAATTCGGCAATGTATTGACCTGGTTTAAGTTCGTTGGTGAACTCACCGAGATGGGTGCCGAGGGTGACGTCAGGTTGATCAAGACGATGCACATGGAGGACGGAATCCGTGTCGTAATAGAGGACCTGTTTCGCGAGGAGTTCCAAGGCTTCGTACAACCGTAACCGTGCCCAGCAGGTGGTAAAGGCTGAAATGAACACATTGGTGTTGACATTGAGTTCCTCGCACTCGTCCATGGCATGGTAGTGCACTTCCACCGAGTTCTCATCGAGGCAACTGACGTACCGAATGTCATGTTGGTCGGAGTCCATGAAGAGCTGGAAAGGTAGAGGGTCAAAGAAGGGTTTCACCTGCATCAGGTTATCCCTCTGTCCAAACTTCCCCCACAAGGAATTGAGCATTAGTTTGGCTAAAGACCGTCGACCCGGATTGTAAGCGATCTTAGTTGGGTCGAGTTGGATTCCTTCATGATGCTCAAAGTCCTAAACATAGGCCTGTCGTTGCTCTTCCATGTCGCACCCACTAGGCCATCCGGACGCTTCCACTTTGATCTTAAGCCAAGTGTTGACATACTCGGCAAACAATCCGCGGCGTGTTTCCTCAAAGTGCACACTTCATGGACGTGTTGAATCACTTAGCCCATCGCCACCGCTTTTTCTAGCTCGGGGGTGCACCATGTACCGATCAGCGCCCGTTCATCCTCGGTGTGATTGCACGAAAGGGATTTTTCTTGCAGAGGTTTGGCAATGTCTTGCTCCACACACGTACGGCAAAGAGGAAAGGTGAGCTTTCCTCCACACCGGTAAGGCAAGACAGGGTGAAACAAATTCTTTGGTGGGATGATGGTGCACAAAGCCAAACCAAAGTACTCCGAGAGGTCGGTGGTGCCAGGTTCATAGATGAACTCAGGATGGTCGATGGGATACATTCCATTCTTATTGACCCACGGGTAGAGGGAAGTGTAGTCCACATACCGGATTTCCTCACCGACTCGAACCTTGTAATAAAGGTAGGAGGCATTGGTGCGTCCTCCAAAGAAGGCGTTGCGAGGATTCATGGGTTTGATGACAGGAAGGGTTTTGACGAACTCAGCCACGCGAGGATCTGCCTTCTTTTGCTGCTCCCACTCACATTCCCAGAGGGTCACGACATGGTATCCCAGGTCTCGAAGACTCTGAAGGCATTCCATGGTGGTACGTGCCATCATCCATACAACGATCGTCGTGACGGCAGTACGGTTCGTGACGATTGGGGAAACAAGAAAGACACCTGTGCCAAAAACAACCCAAGAACTCGAAGACCGTGTTGGTGTCTGGATCGAAGCCATCCACCCTCCAATGTCGACCAGGGATCTGGTATTTGCCTTGGTTATGAGCGTGCTGGATATCTTGGTTTGGAAGCGGGTCTTCCCCCTGCATCCGATGTTCTTGCCACAACAGCCATTCCATAGCGGCCTTGGAGTGATTGGTGATGAGTCGCCATCCCTTGACAGGTTTGGAGGCGATGGTCTCTTCCTCCATGCGGTTAAGGCGATAGTCATGCAGACAAGCTCCTGCAATCATCATTTTGTCAAAGGGACAAAAGCCGGTCTGTTCGTGGAACTCACGACGAAAGGTCAAACATCCCTCTCGGAGGAGTTTGACGTCAGAGATACAGTAGTCCACGAGATCCCTCTGGATATCAAACTGTGCCTCGTTCGCCACTTGAGCCGTGTACCATTGCTCAAACTCCGCTTTTCCTTTGGTGGACATGGTTTCAGGGGTGTACATCTCTCTCGGAGGCATGGGACCCACATAGTCGGCGTTCGCAGGGGTGTTGAAAAGATGTGGAAAATTCCCCTTCTTGAAAATGTTGGGATCCAACCCAAATGTTTTGGTAAACAAGGCCAGAGCCATCGCGAAGAACGACATGGAGTCGATGAAGCGAATGTACCCACCCCTGTAAGTGAGCTCCAGCAGTTTGCCACCCGTATGCATGGGCTTAAACTTTTGTTTGCGCTCGATCAAACGCTTCACCACATAGTAAGAGTCGTAACCCTTGAAATTGTGAGCAAGAGCAGTGATGTAGCGTGTGTCCTGCTCTGTCAATTGTTCCAGCCATTCCAGAAATTGTTCCATGCAATTCTCGCCACGAAAGATTTGAGGCAAGGCATCCTCTTCTGTCATACCCACCACCAAATAAGGCACATGCACACCCATATCTTGCATGGCCTCTGTATCCCAAAAGACGAGTAGCGGTGGGTGGTAGGTATTGTCCTCCTCCTCCCTGCTCTCCGTAGCAGTATTGCGGTCGTTGCGTGCCTCACGACGGAGTCGGGCCCGCTTGTTGATTTGTATGATACGCGCACGATCTGCGAGCTCTTCGGGGTCCGTGGGGATTTGCACGAAGCATTGATGCTGGTTCAAATTCGTTGTTTCGTGGCACGTCGGACATTCACTTTACCCACACCGATGTTCGTCTTGTTCATTCATCGAGCGAAGCAGTTTCCTGCAGTTTGCACATTTGTGCCAAGAGTCACATACCGATGACTGACTGGGACCACACGCTTTTCCACTGAGGGTCTTGGTCTGGTGGAGTTGAAAGCACGCATCTCCATGAAATTGGCGACGACAATGACAACAGGGGATGTGGGCAAGGCGTTTACGCAAGTATGCCTCGATGTAATCATCGCACTCATTCTGTTGGCAACCAGGGCAGTGAACGCCTTTCCCTTCACAACATTGGTGACGGCCCCTTACGTTGTAGGGTTTCAGACACCGTCCACAAAAGTAGCTTTGCCCAAAGAATCCTGGCAACAAAGTCAATGTGTCGTAATGTTCGTCCTCGTGGAGAAGGGCTAACAAGGTAGCACCCTGCCCAAACGCAAAACAGGTGTATTGTCGATTGGCATCCACCACCACGATTCGGTAATCACGAAGACTGGGTGCTTGAGCCAAAGTGGCTAGTTCCTGGAGACCCATGGGACCCGGCTGGAGTCCGGTTTCTTCCAAGAGAGCCATAGACGCTTCGTTGCGATGTCGTTGACACTTTCTGGTCCACTTGTGCCCCTTGTTAATGTTGGAACCCGCCAGGTGCAGGCCTCGAGTGGTGACGATAGCACGCGCACAACAGAGTCCTGCATCGTCCCTGGGCATGTTCACAATACACTTTTTGTTGATATGAAAATGCACCGAGGATTCGTAGCCGAGTTGTTTGTTTTTGGAGACACCACTTCCTTGAGGTCCTGCCTGGACATGGACGAATTCCAGTTCAAAAGGTTCGTCCGGGTCGTATTCTTCCCCGGAATTGAGTTTTTGAGCCAGATCATCCAAAAAAGCCGTCACTGTGTCCGGTTCCTGATGCCACCGACGAACGCATAACCCTTGAGAAAAGGAGTTGTTGTAGCGTGGCAAATGAAAACGAAGAAACACACGATCACGATCGTGAATGGTAGCATCGTCCAACAAGGTTTCTATGGCACCCCGTAATCCCTGAGCGAGCGCATGGTTGATGTTTTGACGCCATGAATCCAAACGTCCTTGTTGTTCCAACCGTGTCCTAAAGATGCGTTCACGCACTCCCGTGACAGCGGATCGACGCACCATGATGGGGTCCAAAACAAAACGAAAATGGCCTCCTCCACCTACTTGTGTGTTTTGACAAGCAAAGGCCTCAGGATCGTCGTGTAACCTTTGCCGATGCTCGGTGACATGGAGATGTTCATCATCCATGGGAACTGCCAGCTGCCGTTCCACTTCGTCGAGAGCCTGAACTAACAGTTCATCGTCATCCATCAAATCCACCACATGCCGGAGTTGTTCTTCCCTCAGCAAAACACGTTGCTCCTCTAAAGACAATCCACTAGGTCCTGCACTTGGAGAAGACATCACGAGCAAATGAACGGAAAACCGCGCGCTGCGTTCTTTTTAAAGGTCGGGCTTTGCGGGGGGTAGAAAATCACGGACCTTGGGTGACCTTTCCAGCACGTGAACACGAACACAAAGCAGCTCATTCGCTCGGGTCACACCAAGGTTTGAGAGGGATGGGGGGGTATCCCCAACATTTTTATGGCCTGACTTGTAAGGTCACACGACTTCATGACAGGGGATGGGGGGTATCCCAAAAACCTTCGTGGTCTGATGCCACTCACTGTTTAGGCTGCAAAGCTGGGCTCGCTGAGTCATGTTCTCACATCGCCAGTGTTTTATTTTACATTGAAGCTTGGATATGAATCAATGGCAAATAAGCTTGCACACAAGTAAAGTGTACATGGCTTCTACCCACTTTCGTGAATGAGGTGCCCTATGCTAGGGTTCGAAATATTGACTTTTCTTCGGCAAAAAAGCTGAAGGAAAAAAACCTTGATGCAAAAATCGATTGTTTGACTGCGAGTAACATCGAAGATGTGTTTTCACATCAGGAGGGTCAAGCAGAAATGGGACGCCCCAACGTTCTTTCCCCATCACAAGCCGAGATGACGTCTCTCTTTGATAAATTAAATAACTGCAAATTAAAGCCAGTAACTCTGAGTTTAACTGCCAAATATGCTGATCATTTCATAGCTAAAAGTAGGACTGTCCCAGTTGTTTCTGACCTGTTCGAGACAGAGAATCTTGATCTGGATTATCATGAACTATTGCAAAAATGTGCAGAAGTTAAGCTGGATATTTCACGAGAAAACATTGAGCTGGTAGAGAAAGACACAAGGGCTCAGGCAAAGAGCTCAGGATTCTTTCGTCATCGTGCTGGGAGAATTGGCGCCTCTGTCAGTGGGGCTGCTTTTCGCAGTAACCTTTCACAACCCCCTCAGGCACTGATAAAATCGATTTGTTACCCAAATGTTTTTAAGGTGAACACTAAAGCTAAACGACATGGATGCAAACATGAAGATGATGCTATTCGTGCATATGAAAATGAAATGAAAAAAACTCATTGTAACTTTACAGTGACCCGATGTGGTCTCTTCATCAATAAAAAACATCCCTTTCTACATGCCACACCAGACTTTCTGACATCATGTGACTGCTGTGGGCTTGGTTGCGGGGAAGTGAAATGTCCTATTTGCATAAAGGATTGTGACTTTGAAAAATACACTTCAGAAAAGAATGCATGCTTGGAAAAAGTGGATGTTGGGTTTTGCCTGAAAAGGCACCACCATTATTATTTTCAAGTGCAGCAGCAGCTGTTCACCTTACCTGACAGAAAACACTGTGACTTTGTGGTGTGTGCCATTAGTCCTGAGAGAGAGCCACAAATAGTTAAGGAACGTATTTATCCTGACTTTAAGCATTGGGATACTGTAGTCCCAAAGCTCGAAGCTTTTTGGAGAGTCTGTATTCTCCCTGAGATTCTGGGACGATGGTACACAAGGAAATGTACCTTGCCCATTAACAAACCCAATGACAATGGGGTATGCTTTTGTCGGGCTCCAAGAGATGAAACTGTCATTACTTGTAGTAACCCTGAGTGTGCATATGGAGAATTTCATCCATCATGTTTGGCTTTTGGCTCAGCTATAAGGCCCAAAACATGGTACTGCCCTCACTGCAGTAGATTGCCGCAGTTCATACAGAGAAGGGGGCATTCATCATCTGCGAAACAGAGTGCACAGGTAGCATTAAACCAGGCTGCCTTACAGTGTAACAGCATTTGTGTTTGTGCTTCCAAAGCTAGCCCAACTGACAGACTAATTGAGTGTCATTCACCAGAATGTAGCAATGGAAAGTTTTTTCACCTTGCCTGTCTGGGTTTCAAAAGAATGCCAAATAACTCCAAGACAACCTGGCAATGTAGTGCTTGTAAAAAAAGAAAACAGCAAACCAAAGCTACCACTTGTACTTCTTATGTGTCAGCACCAACAAAATCTACATCTGACTACTCTGTCATTGATGGTGATAATGATGATGATTGCCATAATGATGATGATGATGATGATGATGATATTAGCATCACTCAAGTTACAGTAGGTGTAGTGGACAAACAAAGCGCTCTTGCAAAGCTTGATGAGAGTGATTATCATACAATCCTTAGCCCAACCGGTTGGCTTACTGGTGATATAATACATCAGGCTCAAGTGCTGCTACAGAAAGAAAATTCAGCAATCGAAGGATTTCAGCGGCCCACCCTTGGCCCAGTACGTAACTTTAATGTCATTTCTGGGGAATTTGTGCAAATTCTGCATACCGGGAGTAATCATTGGGTTTGTGTAAGCTCTATCGGATGTTTGCCTGGCCATGTAAACCTCTATGACAGCCTCTACCATGATGCCATTTCCCAAGAAGTAGAAGACCAGACAAATGACTT
>OX421445.1:36516747-36544247 GCA_949126865.1 Montipora capitata | reverse complement strand
GCCGTAACTTGGTCAGGGTGGACGACGATACGGGAATCTGTCCACGAAGCGTGTTCATGACCAATTCGCTCAAGGCATTGATCTGATCGGCATTGGCTGCTTGCAAGCATTCGTGACGTCTGATGATCGGCTGCTTTCAAGATACTCCGAAGAAACGGGAGTTGACGTCCGATACGCCAAGACATGATGAGACGATCCTTGGGTTTTTGGATAGGTTCCCTTTATACTTAACGTCGACCTCCTCGTTGGGTGGCCGCTTCCAGCCCTTTTTTTACACCGTAACCAGCCGCGGCTCCAACACCTGCCAACGCTGCTGCTTTTCCTGTTGCAATCAGACAAGGAATCGCCAAAGTGAGCAATGGAAGGATGCCTCCGCGTTGTCGTCGTTTTCGAACACCTGGACGTCGGATCACGCACTTTCTTCGTCTTCGTACCATCTTTTCCACAAAGGGGGTGTAATGTCCTGTGGTCAGTGCAGCTTCCCTCCTTTTATATCGTTTGTCTTTGCCCAAGAGGAACTCATTGGCGCTTATACACCACCGTGGGACCGTCCTGCTGTGTCACATGACTGAACAACTGGAATCGGTCGTCGGAGGCAGGATGAAGGTCGATCATGAGATTCCCGTAAGGACGTTGCGTGCACGCAACAAAGAGTTTGAGGACGTCTTGCCATCGATCTGGAAAGGCTTGGAGGACCAACGCGCAACATCCTGTCTGATCCCTGGGATTCTTGAAGACAATCACGTAATGCGCATTGCGCGAAATGGTCTTGGCAAATTTCGCAGGTGGCAACAGATCTTGACACAAGTACAAGACCGTAATGTGTCGATGATGGGATTCTCGCGTAAAGAGATCCAACACATGTTTATTGTTCCCTCCTTCATCCACGAGATCGTCCAAGACCAACACCCCACCTTGAGGAAACCATGTTTGAAGATCGGCGACTTCAGGGATTCGTTCGCGAAACTGGATGCCTTGACGTTTCATGCCATCGAACCGGGGTTGCCATACGGCGTAACAGTAATGACACGGTCGTGTCTTTCTGCCCTCAAACACGGTGCCTTCCGTCAAGAGCGCTTCGGTCAATTGCGTCTTGCCACTTCCCAACCGACCGACAATCATCGTACTACTGGGCATACGTATCATGACAAAAGCAAGAAAGGACGAGAGGGTACACTTCTTTTAAAGGGCCCGGTTGTGTACCGACATCCCGGGTTATACTCTCATCCTTGATATTATACGTGTACGACCCGACTATTTATGTATGACAAGACACGCATACTGTTTCCATGAGGTGCGCTTTTTTTATTCACGAATCACAACAAACTCATGCGCAATACACAATTGATTCGAGGGTATGGCATTCAAATCTTGAACCAAAAGACAACGGACTTGATTGCCCACCAAATCGTACGAGGAAAATCCTTCTAAAAACTCCTCCATGGTCCGTCCTCGGGCTCGTTCTTTTAAAAACAGCAAAGCATAATGACCACACGCCGTACTGTTCAAGGCTTGTAAGGTCTGATCGTTGCGCCATACCGGGGACCATCGTGCCAACCAGTCGTGCAAACCTGGCACCTGATAGGTGGTGAGAGGTAAGCCGTAACTGTCCATGACTTCACAAGCTCCCTCTTCCGTCCAGAGTCCTAACCAATGTTTTCCAGGTTCGCCTCGTGGATCCGTGTTCACAATATAGGCGGCTCGCGTTGTGCGGGTGGGACGGGACGGTAACCCACGCCGTGAAAGACACGTTTCAGGATAGGATCGTCCAATGCCAAATGACGAAGGGCGACGTCACTCAATGGCACAAATTCCATGTTTTGTTCTTGGGGTTCATCGACGCACATTATATAGAATCCCACCCTTGTCGTCGATCTGGAACACATTCTCGAACTCACCCCATACCACGACCGTGAGATTCTTGCTAGGGATCGCACGAAAATCGATTTCCAAACGGACATTGCCGGCTTGTCTAGGGTTTCGATGTCCTGAAGCATCCGCGTCTCCATTGGGTACATTGTTAAAGGCAAACAACGTACAATTCTTGTCCTGTCCCCATTCACTGGGTTGGATCATACTGGGACAATGATTCAGCAACGAACCACTGACTTCTAAGAAACGATGGTATCCCAACAGGTCTTTACGGCCATTGGCTCCATTCAATTCCAAGGTTGGGTACGGATATTCTTCGCTGTCAATGACTTGACGAATCCGGATCACCCCAAATTTCTGGAAAGCGAACGGGTAATACTCCAAATCGCCATTGAAGCCTCGACTGTCCAACAACCCCATGATCATCCAGTCCGGCACCCCGCCCACAAACACATTGTCTTCCATGAACTTGGTGGTCCGTCCATCAAACGAAAACGTACGGATCTCGCTTCGGACCACTGGATAATTGGCCCACTGTTCTTTGACTTTTCTCTTGGCCTGTAGGGCATTGTAGACGGATGGGTTCAGGGACAAACGGCAGAGATGCAGCGTCACTTTGAGGTCACCTTGACTCAACGTCACTTGACGTTTGACACCCACACCACTGGTATTCGTTCCAAACAAAAAGAACTCAGGTCGGTTGCAAAACAATTCCAAGACGATCTCCACCCCAGGCACCAGCATGCGTCCTGTGCGAAAGGCTTCCAGATGCGGATGCACGATCAAGGTGGCTTTATTGTTGTTGTAGAATGGTACGGTGGCCGTCTTCAAGGGAGCGGCATCACCGTGTCCCCATCCATTCGTCGCTCCACCGGCAGTTAAGTGTTCTGTCACATTCAAATAATTCACCCAACCTTGAGGCGCCAGCAAGGTCTCCCCTTCATCTCGATTGTAATTCGGCAGCATTCAGCAGCGTCTCCAAGAAGGCATTGTAAGCGTACGTATCGGTCTGTTCGCTCATCAAAGTGCTGTTGAACCGTAGATTCATCTGTTTGAAGAGCGTGTGACCCAGATTGTTGGCCACATAGACAAATCGGGTATTGTTCGCATCTGAAGCCGCATTGGCAACAGCCACGATGCCATTCGTCAATGCGGAATTTAATTTCAATTCCACTTCCAAAAAACTCCGGTTCAAATCCACGAAATCGTCCAAGGCTGGGATGGAAAAGGAAATGGGTGTGATCCCCGTACTGGATGGACTGTACTTCCGGTGCAATACCCTTGCACGGTCACGTTGGCCGAGGGGACTGTAAACACATCCAAACTCATCGTTTCTTCTTCTTTGAAGTATTCGGGTCAAGAACGGGACTAAGGCGTACTCAGGAGGTCGTGACACGGCTCCGCTCAACCAACCACCGACCTGACGTGGATGGTCGGTGCCTTCTATACTGGAACCTGGCGTCCCATACCGACTCAATGCCCGTTGACGACGTGGACGCGATTGAACCACGTACGTGTTCATGTTCGACCAAAGATGTCCAAGACTTTGCGTTTGGCTTTTTTATAGACGTGCTGGCCTCCCGCTTTCACCCCAGCTTGGATGAGTGCGGCAGCTTTCCGTTTGACTCCTCGTTTCAAGGTTTGTCCGATGACGTCTCCAACAACACCTAGGGATTTTCCACTGGAAGCTGTATGAAGTCCCGATTGCAACGATTCCAAGATAACGGGCGCAGCGATCTGAATCAATTCCTTTGTGAAACCGTCCCCGCCTTGACCGCGTGCAGTGGGAGGCTAATACCACGTCAGACTTCCGCCTCTCACGGGGATGTTGTGTCTGCCTAGGAGGGGGCGACCGGTTTTTATACGTGCACCCCACGATGACGAAATTGAAAGGTGACGATGGTCTTGCCTTTTCCAAACGCAACCAGATGTCCATTGCTTTCGGCCAAACTGACTTCGATCACGTCCAAGTACGGGCGACGTAACGGTAACCATTGGATGTGTAGAGGTTCGAAATACACAGTACCCACACCACTTCGTCGGTAATAGACTTCACGTACTAAAGGATGCGATGCATCCCCGACAATGTTACTGTTCACCACATCCGAATACAAGAGCAAGGTTCTCGACGTCTGGGTGACGGCCTGTTCGAAAGCTTTATTGAGATTCCGAAATTTCCACTCCACCATCTGACTGAGGACGCGGTCGTCATCCGATCCAGAGGGGACAGACCACAGACGATTGGTAGGCCATTCAGTCGAACTCACATGGGTCATTTTCTGGGCATCCTTGTCGCAGAGGGAATATTCGAGATTGGGACCCAAGTTGTACGTTCCATTCTTCATTCTCGTCAACCATCCCAAGCGTAAGGCCACATGTTTCTGAATGGAAAATCGGATGTCGGCTGAGTTGATATCGCGTAAGGTCTTCTGCTTCATCACGGCATCCTCTTCTTCCCAACGAAACGTCACCCGCCTATGGTCCAGCACGCTCCCACCTCTAATGTTTTGGAGCGTCGTGTTTCTCTGCCATTCCATCTGATGAAGGAGAGCTTTCATGAATCCCACCCCATCGACGATGGCGGATTGCTTTCGAATGAGATCATCGCGGTGAACCATATCTGTTTGGATATAGATTCGGTCTGCATCCACTCGGTACCGGTTTGATAACAAACTGTCTTTGTCGGGATCCAACAATTCTTTCAAATCCAACCCTTGTTCGGGCATGGACACAGAGGTCAGACCCACTTCCCAGTCTCCATCAAATTTCACAGGATGCGGTAAACAGACTTTGAAACTGCTGCTGGTATTATTCGGAAATTCTGCGAGACATCGCTGAGTAAAACGACACGATCCATGGAGACGAAAATGGAGACAGAGGGTGGTCGATGTCTCCTTAGGAAACGTCACGGGACGACCGTCGACTACTGTCACACGTATGTGTGCCATCTCGATCGTAGATCCGCGAAGACGATGGTAGTGTACCTGACGCGGTTCCCACCAGGTGCCTCCACTTTTATAGGGGACGGTTCACAGCAATTCGTCATACGACTCCTCTAACCATTGACTTTCACATAGATTCACATAGACGAGTAAGGGACGTTCGATCATCTGCACCGCCAATGGGGTCTACTTGAGTTTGGCAAAGACTTCGTTCAGACGGACAAAGTGCCAATTGAAGGCTTTGGCCACCACTATGAAGTGGGCTCCCTGATAGAAACTCATCCATCCCTGACCTTCGGTGACCACGGCCACCGGTCCTTCGGAAAAATCATTGGGATATTCTTGAAAGATCGATCCGTAGCGGAACGATTCTTTCGCATAATCTGGCATCGGTTCATTTTTATCAAAGGGTACCATCAGTAGATTGGGACCTCGCTTATAATAACCTGGATCGGCGGATAGAAGGCCAGGAGTCACTGTCAACCATCCCATGTGTAGAGCCAATTCGACGACCCATCCAAAATATTTCCACATGATGCCACTTTTAAACACCCCCGTATTGTCCAAGATCAAATCGTCTCCCTCAAATGCAAACGTGGCTACGGTTCTGTCGATCCTCGTCTTTGGGGGGGTCTTGCTGGTATCGAGGTACTCAAAGTGAAGGTGCTCCCCAGCTCGCAAATTCTCCGCGATCTTCTGTTCCATTCGATGGATGATCTTCTTGATAAACTCCACACCCGTCTTCGAAGGGGTAATCTCCGACAACAGCACGACACCCCGTTTATTGCGTGCGATCTGTAGTTTATTATTGACCTTTTTTGTGGTGCTATAGTAGTAGGTGCACAGGTATCCTTCCTTATTCCATGTTTCCTGGATGTCCCACCCCATGGTACGCCTCGTGGACCATGATTTTTTCGGGGTGTCCAGGCTCGGGTGGTGGAATGATAGGGAACGACGCGCCCGACAGTGCCACTTCCCATCCGTCGTCCTCTTGCCACAGGCGATCTTTAGGCAACCGTGCCTTGAAGTCAGAGGGACCATTGTCAGGAAACTCGGCTTTCTGCACATGACTTGACAAGGTAGCGTAACACAACATGGTTCATCTTTTTTGATTTTTATTTTTTTTAAAAATCTCTTTTTATACATGGGTCAAGGAGGAACGAGGGACCCAACTATCGTATTTTGGGGGCCAGCGCAACCATCGGACTTTCACCGCGTGTCCACGTCGTTGTAAAATCTCTTCCACTCGGAACAAAGCGTCGTCTGGCATGGTGACTTTTTGGACATCTTGCTTGTAAAAACGCCCTTCCAAGGGCGTGCCATCCCATTCTTTCAAGTGATAAGTAACCACAGGTCCTCGCACCACACGTCTCACAATAAAGACTTCTTCCGTCCAACCAGGGAGATAGCCTTTCTTGAACAGACGATGTTTCTTACTCAAACGGACACGATCGCCCACCTTGAGTTTAGATTGAGGGCGTCGTTTCAAACGTTTTCCATACAGTTTGGTCCATACAACGTGTTCGTTGTCATCGGTGACGTCTCGTGGGGCCATGCCAATACTTCGATGACGGGTCTGATTGTACCTGTTTAACAATTGAGGTAACACGTTCAGGTACGTTCGAGTATTTTGTGTGGTAAAATACAGATACATGCGTTGTTTCAACGTACGATTGAAGCGTTCCACTATGGATGCTTTGGCATCCCCATGCGTCGAAAAGTGTTGGATCCCTTCTCGTTCCAACATCCGACGAAACGGAGCATTGTAAAACTCTTTGCCCAGATCCGTCTGTAAACGTTGAGGTTTTCGTCCTTGTTGTAACACGTTTTCAAAAGCTTGAGTGACCGCAGTGCCTGTCTTGTTCTTCACGGGGACCATCCAAGCGTATTTGGACAACACATCGATGACCGTCAAGAGATAGCGATACCCACCATTCCATCGTTTGAGAGGTTGCACCTCCACGAGATCGCCTTGCCATTGTTCGTCCTTGTGAAACACGAAGACCGGAAGCGTCTCGAACCGTCGTCGAACGGGGTGATACAGTGTGTAGGCCAATTCCCCTTGCAATTCTTGTAAGGCTTCCTTCTGCATCAATCCTTGAGCTTGAGCGTACCGAGCAACACCACCCAATGAACCTGGGGTCTGAAGATCCGTTTAGGCACTCACAATGGGCGTGGTGGCGACACGGCGGCGGCGTTTCTGTTTCGACATGTTTTGGTGACGAGCCAACGCGTCGTCAACTCCAGAATGGTCAGGATGTCCTGTGGATGATGCTTTTTAAGGGTTTGCCACGTATGATAAGCACGTTTGGGTCCGAGTGTCGTCATCAACCAGTCCATATAGACGACAAAATGACTCCACTTATAGTTGATTCCTTCTTTCATGACTTCGAACACCACTAGGGTATCGATGGGTTTGTCGGTAGGAAATTCATCCCATTCGTGTGTGCCTCCGAGCAGCTTCATCATTTCCCGACAAAGCCAAGTCAACAAACGCCAGCGAAGCCATTATTCGAACTCACAATAAGGGAGTTGGGTCACATGAGCGACGGCCGCTCTCAACAGACGTCGTCCAAACGTGACACACGACATAATGACACACACCAATTTGAGGGTTTAAACTTTTATTTATACCTGATTGATTTCCATCTCAAGCATTTTCAATTGTTCAAAACAAGCATGCAACAGTTCAGGCGTACTGGGGCGGGTGCGTTCTAATCGCGGGCACCACCTCTGCTGCAACTCGTTGTGTTCCATCCACTTTTTCTGTTGAGCCATCCATCGCCGCTTTCTCACGTACTTCTCTAGTTCTTCCTCCAACTTTTCGTCCGGCAGGCTGGGCACCTGGATCACCACCCTTTCGTTCTCCAACTCTTGTTTTTTTCTGGATTGATGAGGGTCCCATGGAGCGTTCACTTCGAGCAACCCAGTGGCTTTTTCCTCCCATTCTCCTTTCCAGCCATTCTTTCTGGCTTCTTGCCATCGGTGCTGAAAGATCTGGTCCAACCATTCATGGTCCAACCATTGGAAGAACCGGCAGGGCATGTTCTGGCGACAAGTCACAAAAAAGCGCCCCACATTAGGGGAATCAGGGTTCATCGTTTGTACCACTTTACTTTTCTCCCCATAAAAACAGTGCCATGGTCCTTTCTTGATGTCGTGATGGAGTTGTGGTGGTACTTCAGCCTGCCATTCGTAGGCTTGATCCACACCCATCACCCAAAAGGGACACACCTCATCGTACTCTTTACAATAGACGTATCGGAAGGACGGATCACCTCGGGTCTGGTTCTCGCCTAAAGGAGTCTCGTGGAACGGACACAAAGGTACCTTGGGCTCTGGGGATGGTTCCGGTAGGGGTTCCAAGACGGCACCAGGTTCTAAGTCAGGTCGTGGCTCCATAGGAGTCACGAAGGCCGGTTCTTGAGGTTCTGGTTTCAGCTCCTCAGGGGTCACCACCACAGATCCTTGTGTAGGAAGTAAGGGTTCCATCATCGCTTTGTAGCTGGGCAAGTCCTCTAAATCAGGGACTGACTCTAAGAGTTCTTTCAATTCCGCACTGAGAGGCGTCCACGCCACCGTCTCTGTAGGTGGGGGGCCTGAGGTGACGAGAGCGTCCAAGGTTTCTGCGGCTTTGTGGAACTCCGCTTCATCTCGTTTCTTTTTCTCTTCCCGCTTTTTCTTACGCCGCTCCACATCTTTTTGACGGCGAATTTCCTCGGCGTCCTTCATGATCTTGGCGGGGGGTTCAGCTGCTTCGCAGACGACATCGTGTTTCTGGCTAGCACAAGAACGTTTCGATGGTTTCTTCTTCTTCTTCTCCTCCTTTTCTACTCGAAACGGATAGCGAGCAGGCGACAGGTCTCCGTACTTCCAAGAGATACTTCTTCTTCTCAAGACAACTGACAACGAATGAAGTGTGTCTTGCGTATTTATGGTTGGATGGCACCACGTGATGTCACATTCCAGGGTCTGTGATTGGTTCTTGAGGATGGTGCCACATTCGGGCGACCCTGTCATTGGTTGCTCAGAGTGGCGTCAAGGACATTCAAGGTCAGTCCCATTCTGGCGGCTCTGTCATTGGTCTGTAGAAAGCGGCGTCAGCTTCGGTCCACGTCAACACCCTTGGGTATATAAAGAGTCACGTCAGCGAGAACCGTCAGGTTGTCATGAGCTTGGAGAGGTGCTGTAGACGTATAGACTTGTTGCTGGATGCTCTCTTGTGTGAGGGCTGCAAAGAAGACAAAGACGAAGAAACAGAGCTCATTGACCTGACGACTTGGAATTCTCCATCAAAATTGTAGTGAGTGCCAATTTGTTCGCTACCTTCTCCAGAAAGCAGACGATCTCGATGTCCCACTCCAATACAAAGACAATCGGACTACAAAAGAGTGATACGACACTGGAAGTGTGCTATCAACGCTTGGACGTCCTGCTAGATCCCCTGTCAACACAGGGGATCAATTCATTACAAACCTTCTGTGCCTTGGCATGATCTCTCCCCTAAAGATCGACGAACGGCGTATAACTGTATGACCCACATCCATGGGCTCTCGTACTGTCCACAAAATTTGTACCATCTGGCTCATGAGTTGAAAACGGATGCCCAACACCTCTACAAACAACACAAGACCTCGGAGCGGTCTCTAGTGGCTTACACAGGGAGTTTGATCCAACGGCGATGGTTGACGAGCTGGGGGATGCCTCACATCGATTTGCAACCTTTGGGTTGCCCGAAATTCATGGACCTCTCGCGTCTCAGTTCTGTAGCTTCTTGTGGACAACACGAACACCCTCTACAGCTTCATTGCCCTCAACTGGAATGTTATCACTTTGTACAGTGGATGCGTGGTCAAAGGGGGCTGGATCACGATACCCGCTACATCCATCATGAACGGACCCAACGATTTCTAGCCGCTCAGAAGCCCAGGACCTCTTTATCTGAATCGAGGACAAGTGGGGTTCTCAATCCCACATGGCATTTTTTGAGAGAGAGTCCCGCCCCAGACCCTCTGCAAAAAAAGTGCAGTTGAAAACGAGGTCGCCTGTACAAAATAGCGCATTTGAGTCCAAGAAACCCAAATTTTCAAGATGGAGAGCTGGTGGGACGTCCTTCCACCAGAACTCCAAGAGCTCATTTTAAAGTTAAAAGAAAAGATGGAGCACAGGGATAACATGAAAGCCCTGGCGGAGGAGATTGGTGAGTTTTACCTACAACCCTTATCTGAAGATTGTGATCAAGGAGACTCATGTTGTTTCTTTCTATCTTTTTTCTGGTAGAAAAGCTAGCCATCTGTCCTTGGACAGGATATGCAGTCATCCCGGCCACCAGCCCGCCCTCGAGAATAAAAAGCGGACAGTTCCGGTGCAGCAGATGTACATACATACATACATACTTTATTGAACCTCCCCAAAGGGGCTTTTCAGGAACAATAATAATTATAAAATAATAATTTACATAATTATTTAAATTATTTACAACATTAAAATAACCAATCATCACTATCAATTACATAACTACTTATCACGATATCAATCACTTCCTAAAAAATCCCTTAGCAGTTTGTTCCTTATAAACGCTTCTTAAAGATTATTTCGTTGCTACAAAGTTTCAAATTAGATTCCAAGGAATTCCATATGCTAACAGTTCGGTAATAAAAAGTTCTCTGTCCAGAGGCAGTTTTAAAAAGAAGGATATTTAAAAATTGGGAACTCCTGGTTGTATAACTATTTACATCAGAAATCATGTGGGTTTATTATTACATCATGTGGGTTCTATCATAAAATAGGAAATCGACGAATTTATAACTAGTATGGCCTTTGCCCTCGCTGTGCTTTGTTCCTGCCTCAGTTGATCAACAACAACGACAAGCAAGGGATCGGGAGGCAAACAGGGAGCGAATTCGGGAGCAAAAAAGAGCCTATTACCAGGCAAACAAAGCAAGGCTCTGCGAATACAAAAGACAGTACAGGGAGAGCCACCGTGAACAAATTCGTGAATATGGCCGACGATATCGCCAAACTCACCTCGAACAACTTCGTGAATGCGACCGACGAAATTACTATACACGTCGGAGACGCCAGCTGGGTTCGTGCTTGCTTGAAAGTTTGGGAACTGATGCCCGTCTGTCGCATGTCATTGATACGGCAGGTGATGGATGGCTCGTACGTAAGCACGGGCTCCGGCCTCCTACGCCTCCCTACCTGAGAGAAGGCTTGGCGCGTGTAGACCGCTTGGCTCCTCCTGCATCCCCAGATCTATCCGACGCCGCCGACCGGCTAGACGGGTTATTGCTTCGTGCCTATCCCGCAGGATCATCGTCTATCGCTTCCAACGTGGTAGCAGAACTAAACGACCAATGTCCACCCAACCACACTATAGACATTTTCGATTTTGTCCCGACCGCATGTAAAACACGCCTTGTTCTTCTCATTAAACGTTGTTTTATTTGACATTCATGCATGAGTTCTTTATAACGGATCAATATGTGTCTTTTTTTTTTTTAAAAAGTAGGACTCGATTAGGTCCTCCAAGGCCTCTGAATCGAGGACAAGTGGGGTTCTCAATCCCACGTGGCATTTTTTGAGAGAGAGTCCCGCCCCAGACCCTCTGCAAAAAAAGTGCAGTTGAAAACGAGGTCGCCTGTACAAAATAGCGCATTTGAGTCCAAGAAACCCAAATTTTCAAGATGGAGAGCTGGTGGGACGTCCTTCCACCAGAACTCCAAGAGCTCATTTTAAAGTTAAAAGAAAAGATGGAGCACAGGGATAACATGAAAGCCCTTGGCGGAGGAGATTGGTGAGTTTTACCTACAACCCTTATCTGAAGATTGTGATCAAGGAGACTCATGTTGTTTCTTTCTATCTTTTTTCTGGTAGAAAAGCTAGCCATCTGTCCTTGGACAGGAAATGCAGTCATCCCGGCCACCAGCCCGCCCTCGAGAATAAAAAGCGGACAGTTCCGGTGCAGCAGATGTGGGTTCTATCATAAAATAGGAAATCGACGAATTTATAACTAGTATGGCCTTTGCCCTCGCTGTGCTTTGTTCCCGCCTCAGTTGAGGTAAACTTGTAAATAGTTTTTCAACTTGTACATATCTTTTTGTAACTAGTTTTGTCGACTTTTTTAGAAATCTTGTAAATATGACAACATTTGTTTACGTTTCGTTTGCATGCTCTTTTTTTCTGGTTTTTTTTTCTTTTCCGAGGAAATTGCGGATAAAAAAAGACTCCTCTGTGAATTTTTAGGAATTTTTTTCTTTAAACCATTTTTTCGCTGTAGATAGTTGTAAATAGTTTGAGAACGTTTGTAAATATATGTGACGACAAGAAAGAACTTGTGTTTAGCTTGCATGCTCTTTTTTTTCCATTGTGTTTTTTTTTCTTCCCTGGGAGAATGTGGGTGACCTTCACAATTTTTTTTTTTTCGGATTTGGTTAAAAAACAAATATCCTCCATGACTTTTTTAAACCCATCTTTCCGAACTAATAATTCCGAATTTTTTTTTTCATTCCTAAGAGCTTTCATTTGATGATCTAGCGCGATGTTCATGAAGTGACATTGAACCAAGCACATGCTCAAAAAAAAAACAACTGGCATACGGTTCCTCATGAACTTCCATTTTTTATGTTTCAGCAAAATGTTCTAAAATGGTCTGAAATGTTTCCCATCCTTTTTTGGCTGTAAAAAATCATTCCAAACAGTCCGTAAAACATCATTTATTTTTTGTTTGAACAAACAAACCACATAAAGTACTTGAGTTTGATTTTGAACTTGACCTTGTGACAGACCTCTACTCAAGATTCCTTGACCTTGACTTTATGAGGGGTTTATACTCAAGATTCAAGACGCATTCTTTGTAGATGAACCCATGACATTGGTTGAAAAAAAAACAGAAGAAACAAAAAAATGGTTTCGTCCATGACTAGAAAAACATAGAAAATCCAATCAATCAACCTCGAACCGGCAACCCTGAGCTTGACCGTCTCCTTTCTGCTATGTTCGATTCATTCATCTGATTCGACACATGTACACGATGACATTAAAAACTAAAACAACCTCAGGGACGGGAGTGTTCGGACCATTTTTTTCTTGGCGCGAAATGACGTGGCAACGCTGCAGTTGGCAACCTGTGTTTTTTCTGTTGGAGAAGAAAGGAAGCTCTCTCTCATTTAAACCATTCTTTAAAAGATAGTTCTCTTCGAGAGTCTCTCTTTTTTCACGGACATGGACGCTACCACAAAACAACAAAGGACACGTGAATGTGTTCGTGCATGGACGCAGGCAAACTGCGATAAAGTTCTTTCTCAAAAGAAACGATATCGCGAACGACATCGAGCAGAGATCCAAGAGTCCAAGAAACTCTATGCAGCCGGACATCGACCCCAAATCAATGAGTACCGTTGCCGATATCGCCAGGCGAAAAAATGTGCTTGGGAACTTCAGGCACAACATCAGCTTCTGGTGCTAAGTTGAAGCTTGTCGGTGTCCGAAACGGCTAAGGATCTCTTGACCGAAGCTCGTGCTCGTCTAGCCAGCCGAGAAGCAACAAGTTCAGGTGGGATTTTTTTTTCTCTTAGGAATTCGTTATTTATT
Source organism: Montipora capitata (assembly GCA_949126865.1). Classification (NCBI taxonomy): domain Eukaryota; kingdom Metazoa; phylum Cnidaria; class Anthozoa; order Scleractinia; family Acroporidae; genus Montipora; species Montipora capitata. Next base: position 36,530,838 of record OX421445.1, on the reverse strand, counting down.
TTCTCATTAAATGCTTTTATCTTTTTTTTTTCCATTCACCTCGTCATTGTGACTCTTTATTTACAGCGAGAACGGGGAGTGTTCAACAACAACGACAAGCAAGGGATCAGGAGGCGAACAGGGAGCGAATTCGGGAGCAAAAAAGAGCCTATTACCAGGCAAACAAAGCAAGGCTCTGCGAATACAAAAGACAGTACAGGGAGAGCCACCGTGAACAAATTCATGAATATGGCCGACGATATCGCCAAACTCACCTCGAACAACTTCGTGAATGCGACCGACGAAATTACTATACACGTCGGAGACGCCAGCTGGGTTCGTGTTTGCTTGAAGGTTTGGGAACTGATGCCCGTCCGTCGCATGTCATTGATACGGCAGGTGGTGGATGGCTCGTACGTAAGCACGGGCTCCGGCCTCCTACGCCTCCCTACCTGAGAGAAGGCTTGGCGCGTGTAGACCGCTTGGCTCCTCCTGCATCCCCAGATCTATCCGACGCCGCCGACCGGCTAGACGGGTTATTGCTTCGTACCTCTCCCGCAGGATCATCGTCTATCGCTTCCGACGTGGTAGCAGAACTAAACGACCTAGTACCACCCCGCCCCGAATCGGCGCGACGATCCACACATCTCGCACAATGGCCGCGACGATCCCCAGCAGAGCCAGAGGAGGATGAGGAGTCCGTGGTTGATACCGCACAAATCGTATTGCGGCGTGTGCGGGCGAATCACGCTCGTTCTCAGGCACAAGCAGAGGTAGACCATGAACAGCGTCAAGCGGCTTCGGAGCGTGAACAGCGCATCCAAAACGCTATTCGGGAAGTAGTGGTTCGTCCAGGACCGAATTTGGATCTTGCTCGTGTGGCTGCGCAGTTTGAACGTGAAGACCGTGTTGGATCTTGTGTGGCTGCTGAGTTCTTTGCAGACACATCCGGTTTCGAGGATATGTCCTTCGGGGAGCTCCTCGAATTTTAATCTGAGAAGTTGCGGTGTGCGTGTGCGGGGCACCAACTTTTGTGTTTGGACTGAGTAGGGACACTAAGGAACTGAGGTGACTTTAAGGAGACTCTACTCCATGTCTTGTATATATTGTAAATATTATTATGGGGCACCCATTCTTTGTGTGACCATATTTTATGCTTTTTTCCTTCTTGTTGTATGAATAGTACCTTGATGATTCTAGTTATGAAACCGTTTGATTCGGAAAGAAACGATACTGTCTTGTTTTGTTTTTTTTGTTTTTTTTTTACTTTAATCGTGAGGGGCTTGGGACTTTGTGACGTCATCCCTATCTCGACCCATGTGACGTCATTGTTTGAATTTTGAATTTCCCGACCGTTATCTTTGTATCCAGCATGGTTACGCAAAACACCCCAACTTGTTTCCTGAGGGTCCGCACAAGGGAAGTGTCACGTGTCTGTGACGTCATGGTTTGAATGTCCCCGTATGCGTTGGCATGTCCCGCCCAAATTTGAATTTTCCAGACCAAATTGGAATCCACCAATCAGAATGCTCTATTTCCAACCGTCAAAAGGGGCCTGAAATAGCCTACACCACTACTGATGATGTTCTGACATTTGTTGAATTCTGTAAGCAGCAACAACCAAGCATTACTGCCAGGGAAATACAGAAAAAGCTGGTACACAATCACGTCTGTTTCACAGAAAATTGCACTTCTAAAGCCTCGTATAAACGACTCAATGTGGTTGTGAGAGAGTCACTTACTCAAGACACGGAAAAACGCCTTGTTCAATACTTAGAAATGTGCAGCACACTCGATTCGACAAGTATGCATTTTTTTCACGAGTGCTCTGTTGTTAAGACAACAGGCAATTGTACCTATATGGTCACTCACAGATTGGATCACCAGCGGTTGAAATTCAGCAATACGCTTTGAATGCAATGTTTACCGTAGATTTGCTGCACAGCATCTTCGGAGTAAGCCATGTTAACGTAATGAATGGACCATCCAATGGAATGGAACTGTTAAATTTCTTTGCAGAAGCCTTAGAAGAAAAAAATGTTTTGGACAATCCGGTGTTGAAAGAGGGAGATACAGTAATAATGGATAATTGTGGATTTCACCAAGCTCACATGAAGGGGATGTAACTTACTGTTTCAACCTCCTTATCATCCAGTCTTTAACACTTGTGAATACTGTTTCCGTGTGATGAAAGGATGGCTTTGTAAAATTACAGAACTCACCGAAAATCACAGTTGTTGCGATTTATGATGCCTTGAGCTGTATTACGCCTGGCATGTCTAGAAACTTTATGACGCAAGTCACTGATATTGTTAACAAGCTAAATTTATTTTGAGTTGATGGTAGGCACGTTTTTACTGAGGGTGTTGACTCATGGCGGAATTTTACATAGTTATAAAAGAGATTCAACTTGCAAACTTGAGAAATCAAATTTATCTGATCTGTTTAACGTAGTGTTGGTGAAAGGACTAGGGGTGAAAAAGAAGTTGAAAAGAGCGAAATCTAAGACTACAAAAACTAGACTAATTTAAAAAGTGTACTAGTTGAGTGTCAAAGTTTATTGCAACCAATATGTTGACAAATTTTAACTTTACAAACAGCGCACTAAGTTCATTCTAAGTACATGTACAACCTGTATTTCCTGAAGTTACATGCAAGGTAAAATAAAAACAGGCTTTCCTTTTTTTCACCTCGAGGTTATTTGCAGTGCACAGCGATTCATAGCAATGAATTAAATTGTATTTTGCCGGTCACACCCCCTGGCAATGTTTATTACTTGAGGCCAATCGTTTCTGACAATGTTGACACTTGAATTTAAACTGAAAGGAAATAAAGTATTCAGTTTAATATCAACTGCAGCTAACTAGTTTTGCCGACATTCCAACTGTTATTCAGTCGAGAACCATGTTTTCTGATGTTATGACATGTAAACAAAGTTAAAAGCTGTTTCAATCCTAAGTCACTTTTTTTCAGAAACGAAAAAAAAAAAGAACCTGGGCATTTTTCCTTCATGATTTAACCATGTACTGTTATACCTCATCTCAAGTTCCTTACAACCTTGACAGTGACAACCAAAGATCACCTTCCTGGACCAATATATATTACTGTTGACCTCAGCGAGTTCACATATCATGATCCATTATAACAGAACACAGGGAAGTTCCGATTTAATCTTAAGGAAATTCATCAATTTTGTATCACTTCTGGTGATGTCTTTGGGTACAAATCACAATAAACTTGAATTCACAACACAATGTCAACAACTGATTTCACACTATTTTTTAGCTCGCTGATGGAAATTTCAATACCAACGTACATGAATTATTACATTTCCCAGACAATTGCTATTTTATATGTGAATCCCGCTACTATAAAATAACTCAATTTTAAATGTAATAAACCTTGGTTTCAATTTATGCCTTCAATGTATAAGTTTTAATACAATGTGTACGGTGTTACATGGAAATGGTTGTGTTGCCAACATCTTAACTTCATTAACTCTGTGTTAGGTAAGCATTCTTCAGTCGGGCACCCTTTAAAATAAAATTGGTTTCAACACTTCTGAAAAGGTTGCAATATTGCTAGCAAAGTTATCATTTGTTCGAAAATGCAGCATCGGCTAATATTTCCAGCGGGTTGAACTTTCACTGGGTGTTACCACTTGTTGAACATTTGTTTGCAATGTTTGCACACTTCCAAATGCCGGCCGACCGAGGGAACATTTGAAAAAGGCAAACCACCATACATAGATCGATTATTCATGACATTTCCGGGTGCTCCAAAATGATAACAAGGAAAAAAGGAATTTCTAAATTTTGATTTTGATTTTGTGAAGTCTTCGGATGATCAACTATCTTCACTACAAGTGCGGTGCTCTCGTGATCTCTTTCTTGCCTTGGTCGCTTTAGATTACTTTTTCCTTTTCTTTCTCCGTTTTTTGGACCTTTCACTTTCAGATGAGCTGGACGAAATATCTGCTTGTCATTCTAAACTTCTCTTTACAGGTGTCTCGTGGTAACCTTTTGCTTTCTCAGCAGGGGATGGCAAGTCGACTTCATTATCTTGTGATGAAATCTTGACAGGGGAAAATTCCTCAGATCGTCCCGAGACGCTAGACTGTGGACTATCATCTGGATGAAGTTGTTTCGACCTCTTGCATCTCGCAATCAAAATTCGGAGTTGTTCAGCATCGTTTGTTGTTACAGGTGGAATCTTCCCATCCAGACTTTCCCTCAGAAGATGCACATGTCTCATTAATTTCGACTTGCTTTTCTTGTTGGATTCATCAACGTTACACATACAGGGTGCTGGATTCTTGGTAAACTGATGCTTACTGTTAGTTGAAAACTCCTCCATGGACTGTAACTGGCTCTCCAAGTGACCAACAGCATCTTTTCTCTTTTTTCGCTGTAATTTGAGAGAATTCAGCTTACTTCTCCTTGATACCACAGTATATATATTCCACACATTTCTTCAAACAACAGGGTTTCAACGCTTGGTTTTGATGTCCTCGGTGGTGATAGTGGCCACAAACGCTTTTCCCTTCACCAACTGGCGGCAGCTCACGAACTTGTATGTTCATGGAATCAATTCTCATCTCTAGCTTCCTAAGTTCTTTATTTCCCGTTCTGAGCTGACAGTGCAGTCTTTTCTGCTCATCCTCCAAAGCTCGGAGTACATTCTAGTTTATTGTAAAGAAGAACAAGTAATTAGACCATCGCATTTTCGGCCTAGCCGTAGAAAAATGTGTGCATCAGTTTCTTGTTGATAATACAAATATTAGTCTATATATTACCTACCTTTTTGGATCCTGCATTTTGACGGGAACCATCAAATTGAATCCTCTCTTCTCAGCCTTTCTTTGGAGTGGTGATTCTTCCTTGAGTAGAGAAATCTGATATGACAGCAAAGTTTTCACGCCAAGAGCCAACTCCTCTAGGAAACATCAAATTCAGTTCTTCTTCAAGGATAAGTTTAAACTTCAGTCGAGTACTGAATTGGTTGGCTTTCAGTGTTTCGTAAATACAACTAAATGTCTTTGAGTCTAACTAGCCTTCAAACGTCTATAACCGGCTCTTTAAGTCACCACTTTCACTCACCGCTGCCATGGCGCGCTACGATTCAATACTGTTCATAACTTGCGAAGTTGCTTTGGAAGTTCACAAAGTATTTGTGAATTTCATTTGCAAACAACCAATGTTATTGGCCTTTTTGACAGTGGGACTGTCAACCCTACAATAGAGTTCCCAAGTTCCCAAGAGACTTGCGAACTGACACGGCCAAAGAAATCAACTGTAAAGGCAGTCAAGTTGTCATCCTAAGACAATGCAATTGGAAACTCTGGCAAAACTCCATGAGCCTCACCAATGAACTGTAAAGACAAAACTCCACACACGAACGCCAGTATTCTGGAGAGAACTGAACAAAGATATTGACAATACAACTAAAAGCATGCCAAGTTTCTCGAGAATTATAGGTCTGCAGAAAGAGCAGAAAATCCAACCAGAGATTCCTCTGCGCCCATGGCACACAATTGCAGCCGACCTCTTCTACTGTGACGGTGATGTATACATACTCATCACTGACTACTATTCCAAGTTCTCTTTTGTGAGAAAGATTCCTAAGGGACACAGTGCTTGCAGGACTGTAATTGACATTACGAAGCAAATCTTCAGTGAGCATGGCGTTCCTAGAGTTGTTCATTCAGACAACAGACCACACTTCGATGTACAAGCATTCAAAGACTTTGCAAAGCAGTACGACTTTAAAGGGAAAGTACTGTCTAGAAAGTCTCTCTAAATTACGAAAACTTTTTCCCCAGGAATTCCAAATAATTGCGGTTTTGTCCAGTTTCCTGTTAAAATGTGATAAGAGCACTTTGAAGTTGCCTCTTTTGTGACTTGGAGAGTGCCATCTTGGATATGGCGTGTTATGACGTAGCAATAGTCAACAAACCTGTTTGACCTTACCAAGTTCTTCGATCCCCAATCACTTTCTCAATGTTGTGTGACCTTTCTGCTCGGAGAAATTCAAATGTAAGATGAACTATGAACTTGTGGTTCAATAGGTAGAAGGCCATGTAAGCCATAAGTGCAACAGAAACTCAAGTCACGTTATACTTACAGATTTTCTAGTCAATCAAACTAGGCGGCAAAAATCAGCCAGAGCAAATGTAAACAAGACAAAAACCTTGAATATGCGAGAAAGAATTAGTCAACAAGCGTACCTTTTTCACTTCCTTCCTTCCGCAACAGCTGTCTTTGATTCTTCTTCAGCAAACATATTTGTTTGCTTTCACACAGGGAAGCATTTAATTTAGAATAAGCCGATGAACCTTTCAGATGTTGCTCAATACATGAAGCAAGGCTTTTTCACATCAATAATTACCACTGTTGTGGTGTACGCTTTTGAGGGGGATGAACTAGACACATGTCTAGACTTGAGAACACATATAAAAATAAAAAACCTAAAGCTTACACTGGAAAATTTAAATGCAAAGAAAAGTTGGCCAGCAAAAATAAAACGTGGATGGATTCCTCTAACGTGAAAACCTGACTGCTACATTGTCTGTTCGGGTCTGTCATTTTACCAAGGAGGACTTTGAGCGGGATCTTCAGGTATATGAATATTGGTCTTGGTGACATTCGCTTCATACGGAAATCTTAGTTAACTAGTCCAAAATATGTTGGAGAGAGAAAACTGAATCAAGCCATATATAGACAACTTTCAGTGTTATGGGCTAATAAAGGTAACTTCAAATGTGGTTAAATTTTTTTATAGTACAGAAACTACTGAAACGATTTATTCTTACCATTTGATGGAAATATATATATATCCATCCTTTGTTTTGAAGTTGTAACAGGGATCTCGTACAAAGGCATGGTACACAGATTAAACTTGATTTCCAGGCATTTATTTCACAGCAATGAGTGCGGGATAGCACTGCAAGCTCTCTTTCGCCTTGTAAAACTCCTGCATATAACTCACATATATAAAACCCTGTTTAACGACCACAAAGTAAATCTCTGTTCAGAGGTGGAGCCAATATCAATACAGTCTACAAAGTATTGCTCCCCTCGCCTGTGCTTTTCTTCTTTACATCAAGTACATTTAGTCATCCAGAGAAATCCTTGACTATTGCTACGTCATAGCCTCGTTTGAATTACACAAAAACAAAGATGGCGGATTTCAATTTAAATTTGCCTATTTTTGAAGTGTTATTGCTGCAACAAGTTGCAAAATTGTTGAGACACTTTCATTAAAAAAACACCTTTTCTAGCTTCCAATGCCCGCCGTATCTAGAATTTAAACCTTTCCCACTTCCTCTCCCCTCTCCCCCTTTCAATGTTGACTGGTTAAGTTCCCAACATTTTTATGTCTTGCTAGCAACACTGATAAGGGGGGGAGGGGGGCTGCAGTGTGAGAGATAATAGGGACATTAATAACGCCCCAAGAAGGTGAAGTGTCTCCACTACTTTTGCAACTTGTTGTGGCTATTTAAACACATTTAGTCCAAATGAGTGGTCAAGTATGACAACACAGGTAAAGAACTTTCGATTGTAGACCATACTTCCCCTTTAAACATACTACAAGTTTGCCTCACTATGCCCGAAGTAATGGCTTCAATGAGGCACAAGTCAAAACAATGAAGAAAACGCTACTCAAGGCAAAAGCAACCAAGACAGGCCCCAACACAGCATTGCTCTGTTTAAGAGTGACGCCGATTGATAACAGGCCCCCTTCACCCATCCAACTTCTCCTAGGTAGACCCATCCAGGACAATATGCCGAAGAAAATAAAAAGAGCAGACTGAGGCGAAGAAGTTATCAGAAGACTGCTACAGAGACAAGAACAGCAGAGATTGTACCATGGTAGAGGCTGCAAAGCTCTACCAACTCTACTTCTAAACCAAAAGATTACAGTTCAGGACCAAGTAACACACAAGTGGATGCCTGCCAGAGTCAGAGAGATTATCTAAGAGGTACCGTGTTCATACAACATCACCACTATCAGGAAAGGCGTAAGTGTAGTCACATCAGAGAAGTCCCAAGTACTTCCCCTGACTCAAGCCATCATTGGACAAGACTACCAGAATAACTGTTTAACGTTGAGTTACGAAATTAATAATACTATAGTTAATACAGATAAATGCTCCTTTCAGAGAAAGAGGGATGTAATGAAATGCACTTACGTTAATGAGAGGATGCACATGAGCAGTGTGTATTTGTGTTATGATCTACCGAACACATGTGAGTTTCGGAAGGTGAATAATAAAGACAAATGACACAGAGTATCAGAACCATGACATTTTTACATTTGTCCTTTCAAATATGTTCTCGTCAACAAAACAAGCTTTGATATTGGGATTGCAAAACCAGCGTACCGAGAAATTTTTAAGTGAAGTGCACAAGAATCAAGAACAAACAGAGAGTGAAGCACAGAGCCCTTTACATGATGTTATATCTAGTTTGCAAACAGACCTTAATAGACGTGAGAGAGAAATTAACATGAAAAGAGCCTGGCTGCGTGATGAAGAAATGGAAAGTAGAAACTTTGACACCGAGATGAAAAGAGAAAGATTGAGAAGACTCTAAGGTAGATCTAAAAAAGATGTCAAAAAGAGAATTTCTCGTAGACGTCCACAAGTGGAAACAGAACCTCCTGTCACAGAAAGGCAAAGGCAGAAATTGTTACAGGATTTACCTTAGAGCAGCCCAAGCAGTTTATGAAGTTTTACAGGAACAATTGAAGGCTCATACACGCAGACGGGGAGATGAAGGAACAGGCTACCTAGAGCGTGAGCAACGAATTCAGTCCAAAGAGAAGCTGGGAATTGCAAACAATTGTAACTAATGATAGATGATGACATAAAAAATGAAACTATAAATCTGAAAGTTGATTTTGGAAATAATACAGTAACGTGCAATTGGTAACATTATAATGAAAAAACCTAAAATTCTAAATTAGCAAAGGCGTGTAATACTGAGTCAGCAAAGATAGCATTCATTTTGTCCTGATATAAAATTGTTAAATGTGGAGGTGGAGTGATCTTGAGATGTTAGCTGTGTTATATGTTCCAATATGTTGTGGTTCAATTTTTTCCTTGATTAATTTTTTTTCCTTTTCCTTTCTTGCATTCATTATCATAAATGGACAATAGAAATCAAACTGCTTTGAAATATTTTAATCCAAACAACAAAATTGGACCACAACATATATGTTTGCTAAACAGTTACCTTCTTTTTGGATTGACAATTTGGAGTGGAGGGCTATACAGAGGGGCTGTTTTGGTGAATGGAGTATGGCATCATTATGATGGGCTGTGGGAGAGGAATTCCAGAGGGCAGGGACTGAAAAAATGCACAGGGAAGCCGTCCACTCCAAGTGGCTTCCTCCTCTTTCAGCGTGTGTACTTTTTCAAAAAGCAATAAAAAAGTGGCCTGTATCCTTTGATCTGTCGTGAGTGTAGAATAATTTATAAAGCGTATAAACATAGATAATGAATCAAGATTTCACTGTTAAAAAAAAAACACAGGCAGTGAGTGGAAAAACAATCCCCCCCACCCCACCCCCCCCCCCCCATCACTTTTCTAATGGTCTGTCCCTTAGGCAGGAGGAAGAAAATGAGTTTTTAAAACCTACCTGCTCCTCTCCCCTCATATCAGACCAGGGTAGGTTAGGGTTGAGGTGTTTGTCAAGATGAAGTAGCAGCTAACAAGTTAATTTTGATGCACTGCCCATCTTTTTCAGGTGTGCGAGCACAGTATGGCAACATTTGGAGTCCAGCAAAGGATCTCATCATCATATTATCCTAAGACTAATGGCCTAGTTTAGGGATCAAACTAGTCAATAAGGAAGTGAAGATTTAGAATCATTCTATGGCTAAAGACAATAACTATATCACAAAGGTAGTTATTGTGGAAGAGCGCATACAGTCAAAGTAATTATACCATCTGAGAATCCTTCCAAGAATCTAGCTCTCTTCAAAGTTTCATGTTTATTTTCCCAATATTATGTTACAGGGGACCAGTTTTCATAAGTTCTTATTTTCCTTTTGGACCATTGTAAGTCCTTGAAACTTGAAACCATACTTATGTAAAATTTTTGGGGGATTTTTGAAAGTGTCCTATTTAACCCCGATTAAGAATAACCCCAAACTGCTAGAAATACGCCATGGAATAGTACACCGCATTACTCACTAATGTTACTCCATAATTCTTTTGACTAGTGCAACATGTTTGTTTGAGTCTTTGGTTCGTGGTGTAATTAAAATCGCTGTGTCCTAACATTTAGATTTCTGTTCTATACTCTTAGGAAGATTATGGATGAAAATGATGACGACTATGACAATACATGGATGGTGCTTTGTTTCCAATAAACACAAACAAATCCAACGCTACCAATTGCAGCCCACTCTTGCCTCTTGAGGTAGAAAAGTTTGTAGAGCGAGTTCATGAGCTGGCAAATAATTTCCTGGCAGAGGATATTCTGCAGGAGCATGTAGAATAGATGTCAGCAACAAGAGATGTGCTTTTCCCAAAGATTGATTGCTTGATTGATTGAAGATTAGATTTTCCCAAAGGTTGCAAAATATTGAAGCTGCTCAAGAAAAGGAAAAAAAGCAGTACTTAAGAAAGAAAGAAAGGAAGCTTTGGTTAAATGGTGATACTGTCCCCCGCTTCACTAGGCTGCAGAAGACAAAAGGGGCACAAACTGAAGAAGAGGTAAAAGAGGTAGACTTAAAGAAAGGAACCTGCAGGCTGCGGGGAAAAATAGTGCACTACTTCAAAGGAACTAAATGTCAGGGACCTTAAAATGTACAGGGTCCAACCTGCACCTCAGTATCCAACACAATTGCCATTGCAGCAGCCTGCAATATCATCCCAGCATTAAACACCATCCCTCCAACCTGCTAAGTTTCAAAAGCCAGCAATGACATCTCAACACTGGGCATCATCCCTGCAGCCGGCACCTTGCCAACAAACTCACAGGAGACAACCATACCTCAGCAGCCAGAACCTTCCAAGCAGTCAACACCGTCCTAGCAACCAACACCCCAAAATTAGACAACCATAACTCAGCAGTCAGTACCTTCCAAGCAGCCAGCAACACCCAAGCAGAGCACAAAAACGAGGAAGACCCCAGCAGAGTCCCAGCTCTTTAAGCCATGTGAAAAAGTACTACCCATTATAGAAGACGACATCGCTTCCTGTTCCAACAACGTTATTAATATAAAAGCCACCTTGCTCAAATACTCAGAGAAACAATCAACTGGGAGAAAGGATCTCAAGACCAATGTAACTTTCAAACTTTCGAACCACTTCCCAAATGTCACTCAAAAATACTTAATCATGGTACTTCTTCCAGAACCTCTAAGTTGCCTGTGTTACCGTGAGCTTAAAATGAGGTACGACCAGGCAGACATTCTCTTTTGTTTACTGGTAGAAAACAAAGAAGGGGAGTACTTGGAGAAATTGCTGAAATAAGAAACAGTGCAATGCTGATAGACAAGCACATCCAAATGGTTAAAGAACTGTTGCATCGCCAGTTTCCACACATTGAGGGCCTCTTGTCAGCTAATATTACATTAAGCAAACAGTTACCCGTGATGAGAAAAAGTTTCATTCAAGGAATGCACACTAGTGGCTGTGAGCAATATTGGCTGGAAAAAGGAGAACCAAGCTTAACTCAAACAAAGTCTCTATAGTGGAATATCACCATTTACCGAGGTGCAGATTGCCGCCCTTCTCTTTTAAGACAGTGATGTCTTGAAAGTCTCCATCCCTCATGTGGACCAGCAAACCAATAGGAACACACCGTGGTGTTTTTTCACTTACATTCCACAGCACTCAGATATAACCTGGACCCCACATTCCTCAAGTTCAACAGGCAAGCAAAAAGAGCATATCTCCGGGATTCTCTTCAAAGTGGGTACATTGGCATATTCCCTTTCGATGACACATCAAGGTATGGATTTGAGAGGGCTGTTTCCATCCAGATGTACTATGACTGCCACCTACCATATAGAACTCCACTAGAGACTGGATGGCAGAATGCACAAATTGCAATAAAATGTTCCATTCAACGTGCCAGAGAATTCCTAACAAAGGTTCCACTGGAAGTGCAATCACTGCAAATTAGCTTCATATCCAGTTTCCCTAAGGGAAGTCATTTCTAAAGATATTATTATAACTTTTGTAACGAGCTTTCCAAACTGGATAGGAAACTGCTGAATTGGCTTACTTCTGGAACTGAACTACAATGAGGTTTGGAAAGGTTTGCTGACCAGGTGTACTATGGCTGCCACTTTCCATGAAGCCCCACCACACACCAAATGGCATAATGCAGAAACTGCAATTGAAAAGTTCCATGAAATTAGCAAAAAAAGTCCTCGCATTTAGTTTCTAGGTATCAAAAGTTCCAATGGCAATCCTAAAACTGCAGACTGACCTAGAGACACACAATATCAATAGGTTGACTTTGTCTATCAGTGAGAAAGTTCCAGAGAGTAAGGAAGAACTGTTTTTTTTCTTTGATTACACGTTTATAAACGACTACTTTGGTCGTCTTTAATTGATACAATAGGTGTAAATGGGAAACAGCAAATGTCATTTTGCTTCAAATATCAGAACTGTGTTGGGTTTGGTTTTCTTTCCATCTCAATGGTACTCATACTACACTATAAAGCAATCTCTGCAATTTAAAATAAACCTTCCTTAATAAATGCTCTCTGCTTCGAGTTTTGTTCAGTCACCGGTGTGGGAAGAGGCTTCATTTGCATAAGGCGGGTGGATGCAAAAACTTTGTAAAACTCTTATGGAAAACGCCTTTTTTGCTCGCTAGCTGTGGAGAGGTCAGGAAATACTACTGCAACCGAATATCTCTTAGACATCAAATCCCCAAAGACTTGTGAACAGAATACAGACCAATTGTGCAGGCACCGATCATGGCGGCCACGAATCTTTTGGCTCTCGTATTCTTCAGCCAATTGATTCTCTCATTTACCTCAACTTCACGTCCTTGTGTTGGAAATGATGATGGGAATCGCTTGTCAGTAATGGCTGCGAGTTTTGGTGTGCCAATACCACTTACACGTCGTTTGCTTTCAGTCGGTTTCGCAAGATCAAGATTCCCGGCAACCAAATCTAGTAAGCATGGGTTAATGTTGCTACTAATCCCTGGCCACGACCCAGTAGACATTACAATATTTATTGACGTTCCGAAAAATCCTGGCCCTTATGCTTCGACCTGTTCGAGACTAAGCTGCAGCGATTTATCGAGCGATTTATCAAGAAACCACGTCTCCAACAGAAATTTACATATTCGCCAGATCCAAGTTCCACTACAATACTCTCAGGACCAGCTTAAAAGGTTTCAAAGACACACGATCATTGATACGACGCTTATAGCTGTCCTAAAGGATAATGATATTTTCAGATATTGTGGAAAGAGATTGGAAAAGCGAGTGAAAGAACGCCAAGATTCAAGATCTCAAAGACAGTGGGAAAATTTGAACTGTTTGAACGGGACTCATTTGCATTCTGATGTCAACAATGTACTGGCGTTTTCGTCTCGGCCCAGCATTCAACCTAAAGCGTCTATTCCATCCCTTCTCACACTTGAGTGTGTCGCTTGCCAAAACAACACGGATGTCATCTGTGTAACAGAATCTTGGCTTACTAATGACGTTCCAGTCTCGGCGATTGCTATGAGTGATTTCATGGTTTTTCAGAAAGATCAATCAGTGTCTTGTGGTGGTGGTCTTGTTGTGTGCGTGAATAGTACCATTCGCTGTAAGACGCTTTCTCAGTTTGCGAATCCTGGAAATGTTTCTGAATGCCTATGGTTACAGCTCAGACCCTGCCGGCTCCCCAGGTCAGTTTCGTCAGTGCTACTGGCTACTGGCTGTCATATGCTATCCCCCCTATGAAACCGCCCAGGACAATAACGATCTTTATAATCATGTCCAGGCAACAGTCGACTCGTACTCGTTGGAGCATCCTGAGTGTCTGATATCTCGCCGGCCCCATTTAAGCGTATGTGCGGTCTCACACAAATCGTCAAGGTATTTACAAGAGACACTGGGATCTTAGATTGGTGCCTGACCAACTC
>OX421445.1:36481747-36496747 GCA_949126865.1 Montipora capitata | reverse complement strand
CTTTTTCTGCATGTTTATGTTCGTCAAGGTCCATAAACACGCCAAAAAAGTACAAGGCCAACATCCAACCAAGCTTGGACTCACAGCTAACATCTAGCTGTGGTCCTGTGCTTACCATTAGCTTTGTGCTTGATTCTGTGGATGAAATGAAGGGTCATCTCACCTCTAGATTTCGTTCTTACCTGGAAAGGTCACATGAAATCTTTTTTTAGCAGGCAGTATTACTTAACTTGGTGAGACATGTCAACACAAACTGACATCCTTGCGAAATTCAACTTGCAGAAGTTGTGGACAGTGGCAGCCAAAGATCAGTATCTCCCTGCATATTTCAAAGGCCTCTGCGACCAATACTTGAAGGAAAGTAACCCAAGAAGAGTTTACCCTGAGGAGGTAAGTGACACAGTGTCTGGGCCGAGTTGTATGTTGAACAAGCTCAGCAATTGCCATTGTAAAGTCTAATTAAAGTGAGTGGGCATCGACATTAATGTTATTAATTGTTTTTACTTCTAATCAGTGGTTTTCACGTCACGTCATCTATGCCAATGATGTTGGTGGCTTTGATTATTTTCTTCTGTTCAAAAGCCCAACATCTTACTGTATTTTGCCAAGTGAAACCACGCAGAGGAAAAAGACATAAATTTATTTCTTTGACTCAAGTTGGATGCTACTTGGAACTTAAAACGTGCCTGAGGCATGATAATTTTATCCTTGAGAAGATCCATAACATGCCATAACAGTAAATTAAATTTTCATTGAGTAACTAGGCATTACCTGATGGAAAGTGATGGAAATACACCTTATCTGTTTCTGTGGCTCTATCCAACCACAGGATAAAGTAATGTCTCTGAATACTCACAGACTTATTAATATTCAAACTGCTTTATATTGCTTTTGAATTTGGTTTCATTTTGTTATGAAAAATTCAGTAAGCTAAGCTTACGCAAAAATATTACCAATGGTTTGTTAACTTAATTGCTATCTTTGTCTGAAATGTGGCAACGATTGGGTGCTTCAAAATCTAAAACCTACTGTAAGACTCCCACTAATTCAGGACTTTTAAGGTCTTTACTGTAGCTCTTGGGTTCGCTGTGGTCTTGGGCCTTTAATTTGCTCCCTTGCAAGTGCATCATGTAGGAATAAGGCATAAAAGTTATGTTGTCTCCGATTCTGCTCTCAAGAATGTTTTAAATGAAGTTAAATGCTATTTAACTGCATTGTGGGTTCAATATTATTTTTTTCGGTGGTTTTCTGACTAATATTTGCGCATATGTCAAATTGTTCTTCTTGCTTTGGGTTGTAGAGCTTATTTATCGATGTGGAATTACCTTAAAAATTACACCATTTAAAGTGCCTATGAAGTAAAACATACCTTTTGCTTAAAACATTAAAAAAATGATGAAGAATGGTGTTTTCTCTTTCTGGATATCTTCTCCTTTCGGAGATATTTAAGTTATTGTTCAAAAATTGATGACATCATAAACTGTCTATATGCCTGAAATAAATCCCAAAATTAAGAATATCGCCAAAGCTATTCCATGGGTGTTGTTCAAACTAGGCACTAGTAATGTACATCAGATAAGGCACCAAGTGACACCCATTAAGATCTTGCCATGGCAATAGTCTTCTTTCCAGTCTTTTTCCAGCAGCAAAATGGTTGCCATGGCAGCACCATAGATGGTATCATTTTGTGCCTTACTTGACATAGATTACCGGCATTACCGCTGCCAAGTTTAAACAACACCCATCCAAAATTTTTGGAGATATTCTCAGTTTGTGATGTCATCAAATTTTCTACAAAAACTTGAATATCTCTGGAGCGAAACAAGATATTCCAAAATAGAAAACCCCATTCTTCATTATTTTGAAAAATCTTTAAAGTAAGTAAAAGGTATTGTTTACTTTATGGGCACTTTAAGACAAAAAAGAGAATTTCTTTTCCACCAGGAGAGGTTTTTTCGAATAGAATGCTCTGAAGTTACTGTACAGCAACAGCTGTGTGCTGCTGCTGTTCATAATAAACTAATTATTGATAGCATCGCCGTAATGGTGATGAGATGTTTAAAGGTAACAGCCCGATTTACTTTCCTCCAGAAACACGGGGGAAAACACATTTCTCTGGCCAGTTATTCAGTTGTCATGTCTCGATTGAGTCAACCACTAACAAGTTGCTTCCCAATTAAATAATAATATTATTATTATTATTATTTTCTTACTTACAGTGCATTGGTCTTCAGGAGAGAAGGATCTCTCCAACCTGGGTCATTGGATCCAACTTCCATGTCCAAATGGTTGGAGAAGTGTTCAGAAGATTGTCGTCAGGCCATTCACCATATGCTGTCTTGGGTTTGGAATTGACCCCATAGCCTTTCATCAATATTGAAGGTTTGAAATTCCAAACAGCAATTATGCCATCATTATACCAGGCAATACCCCCAGGCATTTGGTTTTTTGGAAAATTTTTGTTCAAATTCCCCCTCACTAAAATGCATTCCATACATTCATTCCATTATTTATACACCTATATATCAATCAGGGCTCGAGACTAACTTTTAAGCCAATTTACATTATCAACTCTGTTGATAAAACCAAATTTTTGTATACTACTTCCCCACCGACGCAGCACCACAGTTTCTTTAGAAACTACCCCCTTCATTGACTTTTAAGCTCACTAGCCTAGTGGCTAGTATCAGGTCTGATTTCACTAGCCAGTCTCGTCATGCGCAGTTTCATTCATTTGTAAAAACTATCATGAAAAAAATTCCACATTTGCAAACACAACTCGCACATTTAGTAAATATTCTCATATCTGTCCTTGCAACAGTGGGGTAATATGCCGGAGTGCACGGCTTTCCGTATTTTTCTCACAAGGCAAAGTTTTCATGGCCAATTCTCACAGAACCGTTGCCAAAACTTTGCAACTCACAAATGCACTGGAGTATAGGTTATTCCCTTATGATATTCATAAAATTCACACTATTCTCACTGCCATGATCGTACTCAGATGCCATTTACATTACTTACACTTGCCTCTAATTTGCCAAGACGTAACACATGCACAAAAATATTGTCGATTGATCGCAAACAATCAGAAAACAGTTTACAATTGTGTTTCCATATCGTTGTTTCCTTGCTTTTGTATCAAAAGTTGTCGCCAACAAGACGTAACAATAGAATAATTTTTATCTCTTGCATCTTGCTTGCGATCATCAGCGATTCCTTTGCGTTGCTTTAATTTCTTTTTTTCCACAGAATGTACTCAAGCTGGACTATTAAGGTTGGCTTGTTCAAGGGCACTCCCATTTTGGTGGGATTATGATGTTTCCGATTTTGATACCTTGGAGTCCCTTGTAGTCGAGGCTTTCAACCAGGTAAAAAGTGATATAAGTCATTGTCAAGCTAAAAGTTACAAAATCTGTATTTTTTTCTTTTCCCCATAAACTTTTAAGTTCGGTTTAAACTCGTTTATTGAGGAGTTCTTCTTTCTGTATATTGTGCAAGTAAATTTTCAATATCTTATAATGCAGTATATATGGTCTGCTTTTTTGTTTAACAAAACATTGGCTTTTATATGTTAATGGAACAAGAAACAAAGATCGTTGCACATACACGTTGTGTAAAGGAGAGATTTGGCTCTTTTAACTTATAGTTGTGTCCCAGGGGAGGGAGGGGAGGTGGACTCCCATATAAAAAGGGGAGGGACGATCGTCATAATTTTTAAATCAAACCCCTCAAGGAGACCAATCTGGGTGTGGCCCAGGCTTTTTTTGACCCCTAAAGGAGACCATATTAAAACAGAGTTTTAAAAAAATACAGTGACTTCTAATGATGGGCAAGACATTATCATCTAATACTTTCACCTGTGTGAAGAAATACAAAAGTGTAAATATACACTTATATACATGTATTTCCTTGCGCTAGCCTAAAGGAGACCTTCGCGGCTATATACAGTGTATGATATCATTGCGTTTTGCCCAGAACCCCCTAAATGAGACCAACATCCAAAATTTACACCCCTCAGCGAGATGATGGGAACCCCCCCACCCCCCCGGGACTTGCATAACTTCTGTGTTAACACGAGACGAGCCCTGTCAATATGCCCAACCCTCCCCACCATCCCCCTCCTGCCACAATGGCTACAGTTAATAATAGTTCAGGGTTCATACGGGTTGTGGATTTCAAGAATTTCACTTTCCAGGCCTGGAAATTCATGGAATTTTATGGTCGATCATCGAAAGTCATTATGGCAGATTAATTATTGCAGTCATCAAAGCAAGAATAAAACGACATTCAAACGAGTTTCAATCAAACAATCGGAAGTTTGGCGGCAAGAGGTTGTTAGTTTATTTAAATTTGCAATGAATTATTTCAGAAAATATCCTAAAACATAATAGTTTGGAAACTTTTCTTACATGACAGCTAAACGTAAGGTTATGGAAAGCTTGAGAAGGTCATGGAAAAAGTCATGGAATTTGAAGAGTTCAAATGTTGACAGCTAAGGCTTAAATATTTTTCAAATGACCTTTAAATTCATGAAACAAGAAATATAAGTGATAGAAACCGATGTTTCGGCGCATCTTGCGCCATTATCAAGGTTACAAAGATAAAACGCGGTTTGTGAAAAGGCTAAGTTGAAACGAATTTGCATAAAAGAGTGCCATGCTAATTACATGAATACTTTAGCAAGAAGAGACTGTACATTCAATGCTGGTTTAAGATATTGAATACACAGCATTTCATTAACAAGGCAGTCAAATTTGTTCGTGCATTTCTTGATTACATTGAAGCGTGCTAAGAAATTGTTCGGAACAGCAGTGTTCTGTTCTTTGCAATAATGCCTGTAAATAGATGACGCCTTTTGACGGTGTCCCTCAACGCGCGTGTGAAGGTGGCCCTTTGTGTACCCGACATAACCTGCATCGCACAGTTCACACTTGAATGAATAAACAACGAACGCATTGCTGGGTTACGATGTTAGGCTTGGGCTCACGCAAGCTGAGAGCTTGTTTAAGCTTGCGGCTAGTACACACGGGTTGAATGGTCTTTTGCACCTTGCTGCTAAGATCTCTAAGTTGTCGTTTGACAGACACTGCAGCATCCTGATCTTTATAGGGGATAACTATCCGGATGGCGTCATCGGTATGCTGTTTAGGCTGGTCCTGTTGATGATGGAATCAATAAGGTGATTCGGATACCTCCGCTTACGGAAAACTTCTCAGACGTTCACGCTCTTCTGAAAAATGCGCCCAAGATGATGATAGCCAGTGCCCATGATCAAGCATAGTGACAAGCAAGCCATGCTTTGTTTCAGCACATGGTGCGCGATTTAAAAGCTGCACCCCAAGGAAAGGGAGCATCCCACGGTGCTATGGGCGTGGTTCAGAGTATCCAAAAATTGTGTAGCCGCTGCCAGATCCGGCATCCTAAATTCTACTTAAGAATTTGGTTGACACCTACCGAGAGTCTATCCTCTCCTACTTGTAGCATAATTTGTCATAATTTGTGCATTAGTTTACTCTTGCATTTCTTGATCAACTTGAAAAACTTAGTACTTAACTGATCAATGTAATTAAATCAGTGGACACTATCCCATTAATCTTCAAATAAAAAAAAGATCACTAAAGTCCATCAATTTCATGTCCTTCTGTCTTTCAGAACGTGACTGTTACAGTCTCAAAAGCAAACACAAAGACACGAGAAGGCAAGCCAACCAAGGTCCACAACTTTGATGACAATGAACTCTCATTGTTTGTACAGAAAGAAAAGAGTGAACAAAGGAAAAATCTCACAGTAAAGTTTGATAACCGTAATCAGTGGCCTCTTGACATCTTTCTTTTATTGAGTTTTAAAACTGAGATAGATCATGGATGTATTAAGCTGACTCAACAGTTTGCATAAGATTGCACTCCTAGCTACAACTAGTAAGCATACTATACAAGGTATAAACATGTTTGCAAGACAACACTTTGCAGATTTGATTTGTCTTGTGTCGATAACATGTATACATGTACTATTGTGTAGAATTCTCAGGCATTGCATTAATAGTGTTCTGATTGTTTCACTCAATCTTGGTTATCAGTTCATATACTGTATGCTCTTTAAAATGAATGAAATTGCATTTAATAAAACAATCATTTATTATTCCATTTTGTGCTTGTTGGATGTGGGATTGGTTATAGCCAACTATGTGGTACAGGCCCTTGGTGGCTATTTACCATCCCATATCCCAACACTGTGAGGGCTCTGCATGGAATGATTTTTAATTTTCCAGGGAGTGCACAAGAAAACCGTAAACACCTTTTCAAATTAATTGGTACTAAAAACTGTTATTCAATATCGGCCATTATTGACCATTAGAGCCAATCAGAGATATCCTTCACTGAAGATGATTAGCTTGGCTAATGTTAGCCACTTATCAGTCTATTATACCCAATGAGAATCCTGTTATCCGATAACAGAATAATCATGGATAATGATTGCCATACCTTAGATAATGTTAGCAAAATTCACCAATAACCATTAAGAATTAAAACAGAATATCTATCTTCATGTAATTAAAACTACAATACTACCCTTGTTCCAGTGACCATCACCAGCATTCAAGACTTGATAAACCTATGTACAGTCAAGCATTGGAAAATTAACCTTTAAAAGAAAAAAATATTGGTTGACCCACATCTTGTATGCATGCGCATTCTTATTAGATCAAATGTAAGGTTGTCTTGAAACACAGTGACACGGTTGCTGTAATGGTGCGACGAAATACATGTACGGGGATGAAATCATGCATCCTCAACACACTTCAATTTGCTTTGCTTAACGCAACTTCAAAGAAAGCTCCTGGTGATTTTCTCATAACTTTCATTAGTTTTATTTTTCGATTTGGATTACCTAATTAGATACAGTTTTGTCTAAAAGAGCTAAGAAACTTTCATCTCCATGATGTTGAGAAGCATGCATCAACCTGATTAAAACTGAAAAGCACGTGCATTTTGCTACAGTTACCTGATCTATCATAACAGTCATTTTCCCACGCGGACTGGATCGACCGCATGCAACAAAGTTCGGCCGCCATGTACTTAAGGAAAGCTTTTTTGAAAATGTGGTATTAAAGCGTAAACCAGTTTCTTGCTGTTAACAATCTCGTTTCGATCCACTACAATACTTGTCAAAAATCTTGAAACACTTGTGTCTGTTTCCCCTTCCCCAATGTTGATTTGGGTGTCACAGTGGTCTCAGTGCTTGAAAACACACGTGGCTCAACATCGGGGAGGGAGTAGGCACATTTTATGGGGGAAAACAGTGGGAAGTAGAAATCTCAGGATTTTTGTAGAAAATTCGACAGAAACGGTTTTTGTTTCAACGATTTGTGACGAGTATTGTCTTTGCGTCGAGAAGGGCGTGGATGGGTAACGTAAACGTAGGAAGAGAAATTATTGTTGCCTGCAGTGTTTACGTGAGGAGTGTTCTTGTTCTGACTGTTCTAGATAGGAAATAGGAGTTATATAAAGAAGCTATGCGGTACTTTTGAGGTAAAACAGTTTAGTGGAACAGCTCTGCCTATTCGGCTTTAGCACGGGCAGCGATGCATGCACAAAAAGTACCTCATCTGTGTCCAAGATCTCCGGATATGGCGGTCATTGAAAATGTGTTTCCCATGGTGAGTAGGATGTTATATAGACAAGCAGTGCAGCAACAACTATGCCAAGAAACATTTGAACAGCTTAAGAATCATGTTATCAATACATTTTACTCTATATCTGTTGAGACAGTGAACAATTGAATACGCTCCATGCCGAAAAGAATTGATATGGTGATCGGAAATAAGGGGAAGCATATAAAATATTAAATGAACACCACTATTTGCATTCTGTGGATAACTGCATGAGATTTCTTCTCGCAAAATGTAAACTTTCAGAGACAATTATACCTATCGCACTATTTGCCAAAAATAAGGGAGGAGGGCCAGTGTTGCATATTTCAAAACATAAGGGGGTGAAAACTGCTCCGATGTCCATCAAGACAACGTTTAGTGATTTTACATAGCAGAACGACTTTTTGCGGTCATAGTATGAAATTGATTTGCTATTAATTGACATGATTTCTCTTGGAGCTCCTGACAAAGAATAGTGAAGTACATCTGTGTTCTAAAGTAAAGTAATTATACTACCATAGACTTTAAGAACGATTGGTTCACCATGGTGAAGCCCTACAAATAGCCTTATTGAATAGCTTAATCAAGAAAATTATCCCAAAGGTGTATGTTCCGTGATCTGTTCTGTATTTTAAAACACTTGCAGATGCAGTAGCTTTTGTTTTTGGTTCCTAAAAAAGGCAAAGAATTTTCCAAACACCATGGTGAATCGTGTAACACTTAAGCCAGAGCAAAGATTAAAAAATGTCAACAAACTCGGCGATATTTACATAAGATCAGTCGTAATTGAATTAGTCGTCTTGTGGGAAAATAAGTCGACTAAAACATTTTTCACACACGTGGGGACTGACTTCTCTTGTTCCTCGGGTATTTCATGGAAGAGATCTGAGTCTCCCTGTCATCAACAACACCGCCTCGTACAAAACTAACTTCATCCTTACTGGTACAAAATATGCAACAGACATGCCCTTATTTGTCTCACTGAGAAAATCTAATTAGCTTAGGTAAATATTATTTCCCCTTTTCAAAAGTTGGAATATATGTCTTCAGAAAATGAAGTTTCATCAGCGACCTCACATTTTCCCGCATGTCCTAATTACTGCCTGTATGTGTAACACATTGCTTTAAATTACCTTACTTTTATCTTTTCCTTTTATTTTCAAATATAACTGAACAATAGTCCGACATCCTAAATTCCCCTTCCCCAATGTTGATTTGGGAATCACAGTGGTCTCAGTGCTTCAAAACACGTGTGGCTCAACATTTGGGAGGGAGAAGGCACATTTTATGGGGGAAAACAGTGTGAAGAAGAAATTTCAGGATTTTTGTAGAAAATTCGACAGAAACGATGTCTGTTTCAATGATAAGTGACGAGCATTGTAGCTTGACTGTCCCCCGATGAATTATTCTGCAGAAGCAAGTAACTCTGATTTTCAGCACAACACTAAAACGTAAAATAAAAGAATTATTTCCCGTGCAAATTGCATTCTCAATCCCGCCAAAAGTATTCCAAACGAAACTGACGCTGTAATTGCCTAAAAACATCGAAATAGACTAAATAGTTTTGTGCAAAACTTTCAAATTCTTGCTTTGAAAGGTATCACAAATCACTGACTCGAATTTGGCACAGTGTTTATCTACACTGTTTCGCCGCGGTTCATTTTGTATGCTACCATTTCGCCATTTAGATTTCTATCTTATATAATACCTACTAAATGTAGACGTGAGATTCTGTGAACATTTCTGGCGCACTAAATGCCTTCCTAAAGCTGCAAAGGGTGCATTCTGTAACCGTTTCTGTGGGGTCTAAAATCGATAACGTCGTACCAAAGTATAAATACCAACTGACGTTTGACGCATTCCCTGCCTTGTAAAACAAGTTACTCCATTTGGATGTTTAATCAAAATTGTGGATCCGGCTGTTGCAACGACGTTTTCTCTTGTTGACCATTTCAAAGGACAATCCTGCTGAATTGTTAGTCATAAACAATGACTGTGCAGGCCAGTCGGGATGATACACATGTGGGTTTGTCACGGAACAGGGATTTTGTGACATTTTTCTGCTGCACATGTCTGCAGTGGAAAATGTACTGCTTGAAGTATTCATGAGAAAATGAGAAAGGAAAAGATTTTAAAAAATTGCCGTGAAAAAGGAGGAAGTATGAAAACATTTATAATCTAAAAAAAAGTGAACAGTGAACTTGTGGCGTAACACACTTCGTGCGAGCTACTCAAGAATAAGCCGTTGCAAATAAACTCTGGAATTAACTTGTTATTTCCAAATCACTTAAGTCCTTTATTTCACCCTCTTTCTACTCAATCTTTCACACATGAAGCAAAAAAGAGTGTGAGTGGAAAAAATGACCTTGGGAAAATCTGAAAGCTACTGAAGGAGATGTGGTCATTTTCCCACACGCACTCTTGTTTTCGCTTGTATTACCCAGCTCTTCCTGTTAATGTCATCAGTGTTGTGTTTAAATCTGATACAAAACAAGCATGCATAGTATGGGCAGCCGTCACCGCCAAAAATACAAACTATGTCAAAAGACATAGAGCAACGTCAATTGGTTGATTAGCGTAGTGCAGAAGAGACTAAATGAGTTAGAAATGATGCTGCCTAAATATAAGTAGTTGTGTTGCCTTTTGTGAAATGGTTCACTCAAACAATAAACGAAATAGGCAGATAGGAAATTGTCTGTTCATTACTGTTAAAACGGAAAAGACTAACTGAAACCGTTTTATGGAAATGAAGATCAACACTGATGACATTAACAGGAAGAGCAGGGTAATACAAGCGAAAACAAGAGCGCAAGTGGGAAAATGACCACATCTCCTTCAGTAGCTTTCAGACTTTCCCAAGGCCATTTTTTCCATTCCTACTCTTTCTTGCTTCATGTGTGAAGGATTGAGTAGAAAGAGGGTCGAATAAAGGACATAAGTGATTTGGAAATAACAAGTTAATTCCAGATTATAAATGTTTTCATTATTCTCATTGTGTGGTTCCAGAAAATATCCATACCCTCTCACAGAGGGTTTTTTCCAACTAGACCCCCCACCCCACTGGATTTTCCCTTCCAGAGGGCTTCGCATTACTCTCCCCACCCCCTGGAATTTCCATGTTTTTTCCACTTGGTCCCCCATAGCCCTTGGAAATTCCAAATCCACAAAAAAGAGACTTAATTAATTTATTTTTATCTACTTAGAGCTGTAATAAAAAATTAATTCTCCTAAAAACGACCGTGGAAATCCTGGACATATTCACATACGCGGTAAAATGTTTACACTAACAACTGCGCTTATTTAACACTTTAAAGTTCTGGAAGCTGACCTTTTCACTGTTCAATTGAATGAAGTTTTCATTCAAAAATCCAAAAAAAGTACTGAACGTTGACGCTATTTTAAGTGTATGTCGTATACGTTTTGTAACCTAGTCGAAGTTTGAATTTATGCGTAGTCAAAACAACATATCGAATTACGTTGCACACACAAGAAACTATTTATGACATACTTGTTTTGCTGTCACAGCGAAACTCGGGAAAATACCGCAATGCTAATCTCCATAATATTTTTGTATGTTGCAGGTGTAATTTTTATCTATAGTAGAGTAGAACCGTCTGTTTATATCATTTTTCGTGAGCGTAGCTGTGAACTGACTTCGTTTATCAGCGGGAATCATAAGCCGTCACGCAACATGTTTTTATATCAACACCTGTTTATCAAATGTCACTTAAATTTGTCTTTCACCAGGAACATTACTTCATGCCTTACGATTTTTCAACTGGTCACACATTTCATGTGTGAAACATACTTGTCAAGTTCAATCTGGTAACTAAACAATGAAATTAAATCTTCGCTGTCTCTCATCACCGTCCACAGCCACAAATACGTCAGGACAAAATTATGGCACTGAAATGATGGACTTTGCTAACATTTACAAACTTGTAACTACACGGATAACAATGAAACTATTTCATGAACTAGTTATCGAAGGTTCAAAATTCCGCGGGAAATTGTTCTTAATGAGAATCATGAGTATAAACAATGATCTTAATCAACTGACTGCATGAATAATGCCATCTGAAAGAGCACCAATTGCGTTCAAGCTAAAAAAAGCGCGATCTTTATAATATAAAATATACAACATATCATCATCTTCCTCGTATCGCTGGACCTCTCCCCGATACCATCCTGGTTTCCAGTTTGTCCCTTCTAATTCTTCCTCTGTCCACTGGACATGCACTACAGTTCCAACATGCGCCAGCTGATTTGGCGAATCTGCAGACTCCTGTAATTTGGCTGGTTGTTTCCTCTTTCTGTCAGAACGCCTAGTGCTTCCAGTGTTGTTCCCTTTACTTGTTTGCACTTTCACTTTTACACTCTCCTCTTTGGCCGGCTTCTTTTCCAACTCATCAATGTTTGCTCTTACTTTTTCTTCCTGTTGTGCAACTTCATTTTCCAACGGTAGAAGGATACTGTAGAAATTTCGTTCTGAACTGCTGATTTCTATGGTTGGTGTCTTGTTTTTCATCATATCTCGTAGACAAAAATTTCTGGTGGTTAGAGTTTCTCCTTTTCCATGCGTGAATGTCCTCGAACGACAGATAGAGGACATCTTCGCCTGATTTCTGTACATCTGTTTGGCCACTGTAATATAATGCAGAATGCACAAGCGTTCTCTTGAAAATGCTGCCTCTGGATGACCCACTTTGAGTAGCCCAACTCTAGCTATCTGTGCATCCTTCGTGCCGACTTCCAGAATATTATGTCGTCTCAGTATAGCTCTTAAATGTGCCACAGATAACTTCATGAGACCTGCCATAGAATTGGGGATTGACGATATCTTGCCATCATAGAGGTCAGCTTCAGTCAGCAGTTTCCTCTCATCAGCTTTGCCTTGGTTTTCTACGATTTTCTGAACCAAATCATACTTTTTTCCGGAAGAAATCAAATTGGCCTCTGTACACTTGTTCAATAAGGTTGCCCTGCTCTCCTTATAAAGAGGATGTAACTTCCCGGTTTCCCTTTTCAAATCGTCCACTCTTTGCTCCGTTGGTTGTTTTCTGGCGTTATCAAAGTATTGTGCTGTTTCCTCAACGGAAACCCAGCCGATAAAAGCAATAGCTTTCAGATTTTCCGGGGATGGAACAGGATTTGCCCGGAAGCAAGTATCGAGAACTTTCTCTGGTAAAAAGAGACCAGGGCATTCGACCCATGGCCCAGTTGAAAAATCGCGTCTGGTCTCATAGCTCAGGTAATGAAGCTCACCAGAGTCTTCCCATCATTTGTAATCCGGCAAGGGTTGTCGATCAAACCGCTCTAGCGTCTTTCCTCCTCTCCATGACTCATTTTTGTGGAATACAGATGTACTGTATTTGTCTGTGCATGCTGTTTTGTTACATTTCAAGGTACGGTACAGTCGCGGTAGCTTCCAATAAAGCTCCTTTTCACAGCCCAAAAATTCTCAAGATATGCTAATTCGTCATTATTAATAGGCTGATACTTTGATTCATCCTCTTCTTTCATCAGACAACAAACCAAATGACTTTAAACCCTCCTCATCTCTGAAGATAAACTTTTCTTCAGAATCAATTCCTCTGAAACACTTGATTGTTTCTTTATTGTACATTCCCTTACCAATACACTGAATGACTTCTCCTGCCATGCTCTCCATGTTTTCTTGGTGTTGCTTACTTCCTGGTGAAGCTTTCTCGTGGATCATCTTTGAAGAAAAAGGCTCATGACTTGACAGCGCATTGACTTGCTCTACAGGGTTCCTTTTGCTTAAATACTCAGCGAACGATCTCTATGTGATGAAGAAGATGAAGAGATGAGTCATAGGTGTCACCGCATTCACGTGTGACTGATCGAAGGAGTGATCCGGTGTTTCAAAGTTTGACCAGCTCTTTCCAGGCTTTAGAACAGGTGCAATATCTCCGCACACTATGCACTTAGCATCTTTGGAATCCAAAAGGGTTTTCAGATGCAGAGTCCATAAGATAATTGACATGGGATGTGGACCAGTGCGAATTTATCGGATAAATGTTCTGCGATGTGTTGGGTGGCTTATGCAGGGATATATCGGCGTTCACTCCTTTCCCATGATGGTGACGTTCAGCTTGTTTTGTCCCTTTCCGGTAGTTCATTGTATAGGTATACAAACAGGAAGTGGATATGTTAAAATCTGGTTTGATTTTACGTAACATCTCTTTGGCATGTCGCATTACAGTTGCATTATCAGCAGCTTTGAACAAAGTACTGCTGTCTAGCAACCGAGGATCAGCTTGAAGGCCACCACCTCCGTGAAGAACTCTGTCGCCCTCTCCAAATGCAAATTCTATATATCGAGCGAGCTCTGGAAACTCTTAACACTTAAGCTTTCTTCCGCTTCCTTTGGCAACCACCTTTAACTGCTCATTCTTAATTTTTTCCTTTTCTCTTTGAACTTTAGCTTGCTGTTGGGACACAGTCATATCATTTCTTACAGTTTGACAGCTTTGGTTAATCTCCTTGAATGATTTAAGTGTTGAAACCAACGTAGCACGATGCTTGCTTACACTCCCTTTGAATTTTGTACTCTTAATGGACACAACGCTTTTGACGCTTGTAATCTTGGCAATGACAGCTTCCAAAACATCTCTATCCCTTTTACTGTCTAAGTACCGCAAAACGTATCTGAAATTGTCTTTCAAACAAGAGTGTACACTTTCCCTTACTGCGTCTTTACTAAGCTTTTTCAAGGTGTCGCTGACGATTTCTACAACCTTGTTAATATCAGTATCCTTTGCTTCTACAATAAACGCTTTTTGGTCAATGTATATCTGGGCAATGTTAATATGTTTCGATAATTTCTCGTACATGTCAATCGGACGGAAGTACAAGCTTTCTTCTTTATTAAGAAGGGAAGCTCTCCGTTTCTTATAAATTGCAGCAGCTGTCGAAGTCTCCAACAGTATACTCTTTTGCAATTCCAAGGCAACATCAACTACAGCCCAAAGTTCTGCATATCTTGTTTTGTTTGTGCAGGAATTATAACTTCCTTTTTGATGGGTTCTATATTTTGTTCGAGCGACCCTTCCACTGTACTTCTTTGCAAACCAATAAGTTTAGTGTCCTCACATAGTACTGGTAATTCCTGACGTTGTTTGGTCCTTTTTGCATTTTGAACTGCTTTTTTATTCTGTCTGAGATAAAAGCGTTTGAGAAGTGCAGGGAAAGGGCAACGCAGACCAGTCTTGGACAAACTTGACAGCAGCTTCAGATGGTGTATGTACATTCTTTTTTGCTGAAGAACACAAATCACTCTTTGGATCATTCATGTCAAAAAGCATGGCATGTTTTCTTTTCTTACC
>OX421445.1:36474247-36476747 GCA_949126865.1 Montipora capitata | reverse complement strand
TCACTGGCAATTTAGTTTTGCCCCGCAGTAGTCTCGGTATATTTTTTCGTCCCAGTATGCCCCGACCCCATCCTCCTCCTTGCCGTGACCACAAGGGTAATCTTATTCATGCCCTATAAGATGTTTTGGGATGGGTTCCTGGTCCGGCTCAGCTGGCGGATTCTCTCCCTTCCTGTTTTGGGGTTCGCTTTCTCCCTTCCACGTTTTTAGCTTCGTTCTTTTCTTCCCCCCTTTCTAGGGCTGTGCATCTGCTTCGTTTCCTGCGGCTCTTATGGAGGCTCAAGCGACCCAACACTACGGTGGTGTGAGCAATCCTGTCAGCTGGGCCAGACCTTTGCCGTCTATTGAAATGGTTACGCAGGGTTTAGTCTCCGCCTCACCGGCCCTGTTACGTTTCCCAGCACTGGATAGTTTTGTGGCCGGTAGCCTGCGTTCCTGCTCGCCCTTCTGGGAGGTCGTCTTGAAGGGTCACCCAAAGGCTTCGGAGATTCCGGGGTACATCACAGAGGGGGTTAGGGTGCAGGAGTTTTTTTGTCCTGTTCCGCCGCTGAGTTGTTTCGTTCTAAAAATGACCTTCAGAGTTTCCCTCTGGCATTTCCCTGAAGTATATTTCTAGTGTTTCTCCTCCTTGCCTTTCTGTTAGGGTTTTTCTGAGTTTTGGAGAAGGACACTTATTAAAGTTTCTCGTTTTCCCCGGTTTGGTGATCCCTTTCTCTTCGTCAGTAAGTCGTTGGCTAAATTTTGCCTCCCATATCTTATTCCGCCAAGGCGGTGAGTGTCTGTTTTGGCAGTAAGGATTGTTTACAATTCCTCATAAAAGATTGCAAATAGAGTTTCCACTTTTTTCACAGCAGTTTTTAAAAATCTATTTCTTTCTCATGTTCTCATGAATACTTGAAGCAGTAAATTTTCCACTGCAGACATGTGCAGCAGAAAAATGTCACCAAATCCCTGTTCCGTGACAAACCCACATGTGTCCGATCCCGACCGGCCTGCACAGTCATTGTTAATGACTAACAATTCAGCAGGATTGTCCTTTGAAATGGTCAACAAGAGAAAACGTCTTTGCAACAGCCGGATCCACAATTTTGGTTAAGCATCCAAATGGAGTAACTTGTTTTACAAGGCAGAGAATGCGTCAAAGGTCAGTGGGTAATTTTAGACCCCACAGAAACGGTTACAGAATGCACCCTTTGCAGCTTTAGGAAGGCAGTTACTGCGCCAGAAATGTTCACAGAATCTCACGTCTACATTTAGTAGGTATTATATAAGACAGAAATCTATATGGAGAAATGGTAGCGTACAAAATGAACCGCGGCGAAACAGCTTTTCTTAAAAAGCTCATCTTAAGTACATGGCGGCTGAACGTCGTTGCGTGCGGTGGGAAAATGACTGTTATGATGGATCAGGTAACTGTAGCAAAATGCACCCACTTTTCAATTTTAATCAGGTTCATGCACGCTTCTTAACATCATGGAGATGAAAGTTTCTAGCTCTTTTAGACAAAACTGTATCTAATTAGGTAATCCAAATCGAAAAATAAAACTAACGAAAGTTATGGGAAAATCACCAGGAGCTGAATCAGTCCACTGTTTTAACTTGTTCACTACGATCAAATTCATTGAGTTTCAATCGTCACGAAAATTCGCTCATAATGCTATGTAACAAAAGCAAACTGAAGTGTGTTGAGGATGCGTGATTTCATCCCCGTATTTCGTTGCACCATTACAGTAACTGTGTGACAGTGTTTCAAGACAAGCCAGATTCCATCCCTGTATTTCGTCGCACCGTTACAGCAACTGTGTGACTGTGTTTCAAGACAAGCTTAAATTTGATCTAATAAGAATGCGCATGCATACAAGATGTGGGTCAACCAATATTTTTTTATTTTAACTTTTTTTACTGTACATAGGTTTATCAAGTCTTGAATGCCGGTGCCTTTTATCGGTGCAGTTTTTGGAGTTCGGTGAAAGCGGTACACGCAGCAGTACACCGAACTTACCATATTTACCTGCAGATAGGCCACACCCCAAACTTTCAATGGTTTTCATGGGGAAAAACTAAATAAAGCGAAGTTTGAAATCAACAACAGCTACTGTAATTTCTGGGCGATTACCTGCGGGTAATGTGTTAATATTTCCGGAAAAAAAGTTCTTGGCGTGGGTTATAGGAAGGTGCGGGTAATGTGATAATTTTTAAATCTTCCGGTAGTTTTAAAACCGTAAGTAGGGAAAAAATATAAAAGTCATTAATGAAACTGTTCCTAAAAACTGTATATCGCCTTTTTTATCCCGCTTTAATTGCGTAATAAACTTAACTGTTCTCAATGAAAACCAATGTAAATTGAAAACATATCAACAAATATCGTTGGCAATCAAAATCATTTATCATGCATGTGATATTACTTTCTTACTTTGCTAATTTCACAGCAGCGAGCTTCTTTCTTTGTTTAGTTGAAAATAAAATATTATTCACTAACTGGAATAATAAACTCAAAACA
>OX421445.1:36454247-36471747 GCA_949126865.1 Montipora capitata | reverse complement strand
GCTAGCTCAGTCGACTCCTGTTCCATCAAGCAGACAAGCATTCCTCTTTACCGGAATTTCACCCATTCAAACCAAGAATGATGCTGTTTCTGACAGTCAGGGTGATGTTCATGGCGATCTTCGCGGCAACGTGGCGAAGGACTTCCATTTGTCAAAACCTGGATGCTCTGATAGCACCATTGTGAAGTTACAGGTACATTATCCGAGTAAAAACTTGAACAAAACCCTGGTTGGCTCCTACCAGACTCTTGGCTGTCATGAATTGCCCAACAGTGCAAATTCATGTCGTTTCCAGTGTAATGAAAGCTGTGTCAAAGGAAGTTTCAGGGTTGTGTGGCATGAGCAGGCCGTCATTGCTTAGAAAAACAAGTGTTAGATATAGAAATCCGCCAGAGGACTGGACACTGTATGCGACGTCATGTGACGTCAGAGAGAGAACCATGTGCTTTTGAAAAAGAAAAGTTGTGAAGCTAAACAGTTAAGTCAAAACTGTTGAAATACACGTGGAATAATTCAACATTGTGTGGATTTCTTGTGTAACATTTTGGGGGCCTGTCCGGGAGGAATTGTGGAAGAAACTGGATGGTTGTATTAACTGTTTGGATGGTCGATTGATCACTGTGTACGAGGACTTGAGTGTATCGCCGCCATTACACCTCGATTTTGTGTTTCGATGGACAACGTTTTGTCGAGCAGGATGCAACGGGTTGTAGTTTAAGGGAACATGTGGTGTGGACGGCTGGTCATAAGATAGTGGGACGCGGATTCGAGAACAGGGAAGGTAGGAACGCTGTTTTATTGGATTTTATGTATGCTGGTTTGTGATCGTGTTGTTTATAAGTAAATGCGAAATGGCGGAAGAGAAACTGATTCTCCTGGATCGCAAAATTTTGTCGTTGGACTTGAGTAGGTTATGTGAATTTGCTCTTCATGCTAAAGTTGAAAAGTCGGCAGTAGAGGGCAAGAGGAAATTAAGTGTTATTCGGGCCATCAGACGAAAAATTGAGGATTCAGTTGAGGATTTGTCCGACGATGATCAAATTGAGTATGTCGATGGGTTAATCGCACATTTGGGCCCACCGCCACTCGAGGGAATGGAAGATAATTACGGCCAAGAAGAATTAGAAAACATAGGCGACCTAAAGAAACTCAAGGAAGAACTGGGTACATTAGAGTATAAGCAGCAACAAGTCGTGGAAAAATTGGCAAAAATGCAGAAAGAAGAGCTTACTGACTCAGTGAAGGACGAAGGCACGATTAAGTTTCCTGTTAAAGGGGTTGAGCAAAGCATATTCCGCAGGGATTTTAAAATACAGGGAGTGGTGGGCAACCCTGGCCAGAAGGATAAGCTGGGTTATCAAGCTCTAATATCCCAAATAGAATCAGGGCTTGCCAAGGGATACTCGGATAAGGAAGTAGTCAGTGCCGTAGTCCGTGCTATACAGCCAGGCCTGCAACTAAGAAGCTATCTAGAAAACATGACTGACCTAACCCTGCCCAGGCTGCGTAAGATTCTTCGCTTCCATTTTCATGAGAAAAATGCCACAGAACTTTACCAGCTTCTAACAAACATTGCCCAACTGCCCAATGAAGATCCGCAGTCATTTTTGATGAGAGCACTCACGATTAGACAGAAGATAATTAGTGCTTCAAAAGAGTCTGATAGTGGGGTTAAGTATGATGCTTCCTCAGTGCAAAGTTTGTTCCTGCATGCCTTGGAAACTGGTCTCGCTGATGAAACCATCCGTACAAAAATACGACCTCTCATTCAAAACCCAAAAGTCGCAGACGAAGACCTCATCGGAGCAATGAGCCTAGCCATATCAGCAGAAGCCGAGCGAAGTAATAAGTTCAGTCTTACTAACAGGGGAAAGTCTGCAAAGGTGTTCACCGTTGAAAGTGCAGTAGAACCAAACACAAGGAAAGAATTGCAGAAGGACTCACAAGTCCTAGCTACACTGAAGGCTGTACAAGCAGAGCTGGCCACAGTGAAATCGGAAGTTAAGACCCTCCGGGAAGTAGCAGGTAACAAGAAAGGAGACACTATGATACCTAGTCATCATGGTGGGGGTGGAGTGAAAGCTGGAACAAGACGACCAGGTTGCCAAGAGTGTAGAAGGAAGGGGGAAGGCGACCGATGTCCACATTGCTACCTCTGTGGTGGCTTGAACCATATTTCACGCTACTGTCAGACCAGGCTCAGAAGTTATCCGGGAAACGCAGCCAGGCTACCCCCGCAGGACAGGGAGTAGCCTCGCCAGAGAAAGAGAAGTCCCACCAGTGTAGTTGTTGCCTGAAGCCCGATTGCCACACACAGTTACTACAGTGTTCAAGGTGCCAGTCTGTTTGGTATTGTTCGGTGCGTTGCCAGAAGGCTCATTGGCCAAAGCATAAAGTGTTATGCAAAGCAATCAAGGAACTCTCTGAGAGAGAATCGTTTAAAGAAAAGGGGTTAGGAGATGCCCAAGACAGAGGTGTGTATGCTAGTCACATCTCTCCCAGGCAACAGGAACGTATAGTTAAGCTGGTGGGAAGAAAGTGTTTGGTAGATTGCTACCTGGATGACATGGCTACAAAAGTTTTATGGGACACAGGAGCCCAAGTGTCAATTGCTTCCGTAGATTTCCTGAAGAGCCAACTACCAACAGTCAAAATAAGGGATATTGAACACTTACTTGGTACAGATGGGTCCATAAGTTTGCAAGCAGCAAATGGGACGAATATCCCTTACTGTGGATGGGTAGAGATTGGTGTAAGGTTAACAAATGAAAATGAGACAGAAACTAGGGTTCCGTTCTTGGTGACAATGGAGAACATTGAGCAGCCCATCATTGGTTTTAATGTTATAGAATTAATGGTCAAGAATACTGAAGGCAAAGAAGATGATGCATTACTGGGAAGAATGTTAAGAAGCTTTAAAACGAGTAAAAGTGGTGACATACAAGCGTTGATAAGCCTAATACGTACCACCAATTCTGATGAACTTTGTCTAGTTAAATCTACAAAGAAGCCACACACTGTCCCTGCAGGGGAGACTGTTCACTTACCTTGTCGTGCTAATACTGGACCAATCTACCGTAAGACCCCTGTCATTTTTGAGCCAGATGAGTTGACAACCTGGCCTGCAGGATTGGCAGTCCACGAATCCCTTACCACTGTGAAGGAGGGTGATGCAACCATCTTATCAGTCGCAGTGACCAACAACACAAACCACGATATCACCCTGCCTGGAAGAGTTGTCCTGGGGCGCCTCCAGCTTGTCCGGTCAGTTACTCCTATTGAAGTCAGGTTTAAGGACCCTGAGACACCGACCCCATGCGAGGGACCGCCCTGTGAAAAAGATACACCGGCTGAACGGATTGAGAGTGACTTGCCATGGTTACCTGAAGTTGATTTGAGTGGACTGACGGTAAAACAAAAGGAGCAGGCAAGACAGTTGTTGGTTGAGGAAGCGGATGCATTTGCAACGAACGATGATGATGTCGGCTGCATTCCCGAATTAGAGATGGATATTAGATTGACTAGTGACCAGCCAGTGCAGAAGAATTACATTTCCATACCTCGTCCACTCTACCCAGAAGTTAAAGGTTATGTTGAAGACTTGCTGAACTGAGGTTTCATCCGGAAGTCCAAATCGCCATTCTCAAGTAGTGTTGTCTGTGTTCGCAAGAAAGATGGCGGAATGAGGTTATGTATAGACTACAGAGAATTAAATAAGAAAACAGTGCCAGACCGGCATCCTATTCCTCGGATCCAGGAAGCGTTAGACAGTCTAGGAGGCAAGTCATGGTTTAGTGTTTTGGATCAGGGAAAAGCCTATCATCAGGGGTTCATCGGCGAGAAAAGTCAACCGTTAACTGCGTTTATTACACCTTGGGGGTTATACGAATGGGTGCGGATACCATTCGGACTCATGAATGCGCCCGCAAACTTTCAAAGATTTATGGAGAACTGTCTTGGCGAGCTGCGTGACGAGATGTGTATCCCCTACTTAGATGATGTAATTGTATTCTCAGAAACATTTTCGGAACATATTGAACATCTGCGTAAAGTTCTTCGTCGGTTGAGGAGTTATGGTGTGAAGCTTAAGCCTGGAAAGTGTGCATTGTTCAAACGGGAAGTGTCTTTCCTTGGAAGAATTATCTCTCAAGACGGGTACCGGATAGATCCCAAAGCTACAAATGCAGTGATTGCAATGAAGAATTTAAAACCGCGGACCGTTGGAGAAGTAAGAAGACTCATGGGTCTACTTGGGGTGTACCGCCGTCATATCAAAAACTTTGCACAAATAGCAAAACCCGTTTACGATCTCCTCAATCATGACCTGCTGGGGAAAAAGAATGCTACCTCAACCAGACAGAGCCCAGGGTTGTGCAGTGGACAGTTACCATCTTCGTCGCCAGTGAAGTGGGAACCCAGGCACCAGTCTGCGTTGGCTACCCTAATAGGTAAAATAACTTCACCTCCTCTACTGGCATACCCAGATTATAATGCGCCATTCATTGTACACACGGATGCATCACAGGATGGCTTGGGAGCGGTCTTGTATCAGAAGCAGAACGGCTCTACCCGAGTAATTGCATATGCCTCTAGGACTCTGACCCCGGCTGAACGCAACTACCACATGCACTCTGGCAAATTGGAATTCTTAGCATTGAAATGGGCATTGACAGAACAGTTCAGGGACTACCTCTATTACGCCCCTAACTTTGTAGTATACACCGACAACAATCCCTTGACTTATGTGTTGACATCTGCTAAGTTAAATGCTACAGGATTGCGGTGGGTGGGAGAGCTTGCAGACTTTAACTTTGAAATACGGTATCGACCAGGCAGGTTGAATGCTGATGCTGATAGCCTTTCCCGATTGCCCCGTGACTTCCACACCTACATGGACAGTTGTACTGAGAAGTTAACTCCGGAAAGCTTGCATGCATCAATCTCTGCAGTCCAGACCTTGTCAAATGGGGACTCAATTTGGCTGACAGCTCTGACTGATGAAGAAGAGGAACTCCATCTTGTCGACGCCCCGTCATTAGCATCTTGCAATCAAGTAAGAGTGGTGGATTTAGTGAAAGCACAGAAAGAAGACCCTCACATTGGACGCGTCCTTGAATTACTCAAAGCAAACCACAAACCGACAGTGAAGGAAAAGTACCAAGAATCACGTTTGGTTCGTAAGTTCCTGAACGAGTGGCACAAGTTTCATGTACACAGGAAGAGTGGGTTACTTTGTCGTAACCAGCAGGTTGTTCTCCCATTGAAATTTCATCGCACAGTTTACCGTGAACTCCATGAAGAAATGGGCCACCTTGGTGTTGAGAGAGTGCTAGCTCTGGCTCGAGAGAGATTTTATTGGCCACACATGAGGAGAGATGTAGAGAACTTTATCCATCACGTATGCCGATGTCTAAAACAGAGACGTCCAAATCTACCAACAAGAGAACCATTACAGCCAATTACAACAACGGCTCCTCTTCAAATGGTTTCCATCGACTTTGTGCACCTAGAGCGGAGCTCCGGAGGCTATGAATATATCCTGGTGGCGGTAGATCACTTTACCAAGTATGCGCAAGCGTACCCAACGAGGAATAAGACCGCTATTACTGCTGCAGACAAGATCTTCAATGATTTCATCCCACGCTTTGGGTTTCCTGAGAAAATCCATCATGACATGGGAGGCGAGTTTGAAAACCGTTTGTTCAAGAGGCTTGAGGAACTCTCTGGAGTAATGCACTCGAGGACTACTCCATACCATCCACAGGGCAATGGTTTGGTTGAGAGAATGAACTGTACGTTACTCAGTATGTTGCGAACCCTACCTGAAACTCACAAATCCAGCTGGAAAGACCATGTAAATAAACTCGTTCATGCATACAACTGCACTGTCCATGAGTCAACAGGTTATGCTCCATTTTTTCTTTTATTTGGTCGTAATCCTCGCCTGCCAATTGATGTAATGTTTGATCTCGAGGAGGAAACGGGAGCCAAATCACATGCTGAGTATGTTACCAAGTGGAAGTCTGCCATGCAAGAAGCTTACTCACTCGCGTCAAAATCTGCCATGAAAAGTGCCATGAGAGGGAAAAAGAATTATGACAAACGAGTAAGATCATCAGCGCTGCAAGTAGGAGATCGTGTCCTGGTACGCAACCTCACTCCTCGTGGTGGACCAGGAAAGCTCCGTGCGTTCTGGGAAGACCAAATTCATCTGGTCGTTGCAAGAAAGGGGGAGGGGAGCCCAGTATACGACGTAAGACCAGAATCAAGTCAGGGACCTAGCCGTACTCTACATCGAAACCTCTTACTCCCTTGTGACTGGTTGCCACGGAAACCCTGGGAGGACCTCCCTCCTGTAAAAAAGACCAAAACACCGGCACCTTACTTTTGTGATGACACCCAACCACTGGTACACGAAGGGGACGGAAGTGACAGCGAAGACGATCTTCCAGAAATTTCATGCGGTAACCGCCCACTGAGACGTGATAGAAATGACCAAACACAGATACAGGTAGAGTCTACAAGGAAAGACGAACCACAACCAGATATCACCTATGTTCCTGCTGGTGAGGTGTCAAGTGAAACGGGAACAGAAGCCAACTTTGCTGGTACCTCTAACGAAGCACCGTTGATGGAGAACCCTCAAGCAGATGGTGGAGAGATGGTCGAGCAAGAGGATACTGGCAACCTAGGCCGACCTCAGCGTCTGAGACTGGGCCCAAAGCGCCTTACTTATGACACTCCTGGGGAACCAACTTACGTGCAGCAGGTTCGTGCCAGTTCATTTGCAGAAATACAGCAGTGCGGGATACCTACACCGCCAACACCCTACATACCTGAACTGCCAGTGAACCAGTACTGTGTGCTACCACCAGCCTTGAACTACATAGTTCCACCGGTACCACCCATGATGTCCTGGAATGCGAACATGATAGTGCCTCATATGATGCCCCAGCCAGTAGTACCACAGCTGCCCCAATGGAGAGTGCCATACCAGTCATTCCAGTGCAGATAAACAGTTTTTCTTTTTTTCCCTATTACATTGTTGTACCTTAAAAAAAAAAACAAAAAAAAAACACGAGAATTTTCCTAAGTGTATTTAAACATTCGTTATGTGAATGCTGTGAAAACTGTCTTAAGATAGTCGTTGTACTACAGAATCGTGAACACCAGTATGGAGAGATGAACTAAGAGATTAAGTGGTCTGTAGGGAGCTGGGCCTGATCACCCCACTCCAGGATTTAAGAAGTAAGGAATATTCTGAATCAAAAGCTACTACTCTTGTAAAGAATTATTCTGTATTGCAAGTCAAATGTCATGGATGACATTCTTTTTTAAGTTAGGGGGGAGTGTTAGATATAGAAATCCGCCAGAGGACTGGACACTGTATGCGACGTCATGTGACGTCAGAGAGAGAACCATGTGCTTTTGAAAAAGAAAAGTTGTGAAGCTAAACAGTTAAGTCAAAACTGTTGAAATACACGTCGAATAATTCAACATTGTGTGGATTTCTTGTGTAACACAAGCAAGGAAGATTTGCAGAATTTTGATCTTCAAAAGTTGTGCGAAGAATGGCAAGAAAGATCGCCAATATTTTACGCGTTCCTGTTGAACACTGCCAGCCGAACAAATCGTAAAGGCACTTGGTTTGGAAGTGTTGCACTTGCAGGATCCACACTCTTGAAACAAAGAAATTGTGAAATGAACGCAACTGCAGCTGTGATGGGGATTTTGTTGAAGAGCAAAGCTGCTGAGGTAATTTTGATTCTATAACGTCTATACTGTGTTTATCAGGCAGAATCGAAGTGGGTCAGTGGAATCAGAAGGAATTGAAGGGGAAGATAATATATTTTTAGAAAATGTAAATACATGGTCTTCAGTGTAAAATTATGTAAAAATTGTTTGTTTTAATTTTATCCTTGGTTCGTAGTGTTTTTTTGTTTTAAATTCATCACCAGACATTTAAACTGAAAACAAAGGAAACCATAAGGATAAAATTGGAAATCAACATGAACTATTAATATCTCTGTTTCGCAATATTGTTAGATATTTTCTTACAATGTTTGTCAACACAGAACACAGAAGTTATTTTTAAAACATTAATTTGGTCTTGCCCCTTGTGTACAGTGAATGGTTGTGGTAACAAACACTCAAAGTGTGCTTAGGCGATTATTAATAATATTGTTGTTGGCACAATTGATTGCCTTCATTGAACTTATCAAGTTCAAACTTTATTGGGCAGCATTTTGACCAACCTGCAAATAGCCACAGCTACATGTAATCTAGGTGGCAAGCACAGAAAGATCTTATTTCCACACTTACACGTACTTGATGTATTCTTCTTTAATAGGCTACTATTTCCAGGTTCAACAAGCTTAAACTTACTAATTCCAACTCGAGAATACTTAGTAAGCTTGATGAACTGGGGAAGGATCATGATGCAGATCTAATCACTGCTAGAGACCAGATTTCAGAAGAAAATACCAAACTAATGAAAGTAAAGGAGAGGATTTCAACAATTAAGGAAAACCTTGGAATGGCTGAAATCACTTCACCTGAATTGTTGGCTGCCACACGGGAGGAGCATGAATTAAGGAAGTCTTTTCATCCTGGATTCGTCATATCCTTTGACAACCTTGACTTTCAGTTAAAGAGGAGAAATATGACTAAGGATAACCAGAATCAAGACTACCACTGGGTCAACCACCAAATGGTGGAAAACCGAGTTTCTGGCAACTCCCTTGATGTCAGAATAACTGATCCTGAGGATATTGTACATATCCCAAACACCAGGTTTCTTCCCAATTTGTACGATCAGCAGAATCAACGTTTGGACTACATAATTTTGACATCAAGAATTTTAGTCTCATACTTTGAAGTCTTGAAGCCACTGTAGGATGCTTGCAAATTCCACATACCACAGGTACACAAGGGAGATGTCTCAGAAGTCCAAAAAGGTATGCAATGTATAATTAAAATGTTAATGTTGATTCTTTGGAGTAAAGTAAACATGGGGAATAGACCAATTTCGATATATTAAAATTCAGCCTAAAACAATAGACCTCAGTACGAGGCTCTGGGGAATAACTACAGAGTTTGTGGGGTTTATTCCCCAGAGCCTCGTGCTGAGGTCTATTGTTTTAGGCTGAATTTTAATATATCGAAATTGGTCTATTTTGGGGTCATTACTTTTGAAGTTCTACAAACTTTCATAAAATAATACTACTAGTATCACTTATTGCATAAATTAACCCATTTGCCTGCCTGGAAAATATAAACCTGTTGTTTGTAATTCATGCCTCTCAGTTCAAAGTTAATGCTTAATGTCTGTTGAAATGTTTTCTATTAAGAATTCACTTTTTAAATACAGTTTCTAAGAAAGTGTACACTGTTATCTTTATCTCTAAAATATTGTATATCCAACTGACGTTTGTTTCTCCCAACAGGTTCCCCTTGGACTTATATTCAAGGATGAGAATATTAACGAGGACATGCTGGCAATTTTGCAAATGTTCCACACCTATATCCCCAAGTCTAGTGATGCAGCCATTGGAGAGGATGGACAGCTGTTTTCAGGTGACCAGTTGACAGCGGAAAGGGCTGTCAATGGAATAGCTTCAGTGGCAAATGGACTAACACCACAGGATCGCTTGGAGGGGATTCACTTGCAACTCGGGGATTGGCATGCCTCAGTGAAATTGCTAAGTGTAAGTGTCCATATTGGTGTACTTGAATTACAGTCAAGTCCATTTAAAACATGATGGAGGGCCAATTATTATGATCTGGTATGCACATCACCAGATATGCTTCAATTCTCATTTTCTTATCAAATTGATCCGAGAATATATACCGTAAAGGTGAACTTTTGAAAGTCAGAGCTATTTGTAAATGAAGGAGCAAATATACAGATAACTTCTGCTGAACTCTCAGAAGAAGATAATTCCCCAACAACTAATGACAAAGCCATGTTTTGTTCATCTTACTTAAATCTTTTATTCGATATCTGCGGTGCTTGATTATTTGATTATTGCTTAGTATTATCATTATATATATTATATTATATATTATATTATATTATATTATATTATTTATTATATATTTGATTATGTATTTAGGTTATTTTTGTTTTTATTTTTTAGTTGATCTACTCAAGATTCTATAGTGGCTCTTCAGCTGTTGACCAGTGTACCATGTTCGCGGACCGAACAGTGATAAACAGGAGAAATGTTTGCAGTAATGTCAAGTCAGTATACAGAGCAGACAGGGATTTCTTATCAACAGTGTTGAAGTCCAGGGTTATTGCTGCTGCCATGAATGTGTTGGGACTTGAGAACAAAACAGGGAAACCATCCAAGTTTGTTCTCCCTCCCAATATCGAAAACCTCCAGAAATCAAAGAAACCCGAATTGCTGCATGCGCTTGCTGGCAA
The DNA here is from genome assembly GCA_949126865.1 of Montipora capitata. Lineage (NCBI taxonomy): Eukaryota > Metazoa > Cnidaria > Anthozoa > Scleractinia > Acroporidae > Montipora > Montipora capitata. The sequence continues at coordinate 36,461,318 of OX421445.1, read as the reverse complement.
GGTGGTGGATGGTTTGATTTTTCAAGACAGTAGTAATTTGGTGGCCCACATCCTTACTGCTGAGGAAAAACAGCAGTTGTTGCAACAGCAAGAGCTTACAGATGATAACAAGTTTCCATGTAGGTTTCCTGGATGTAACAAGAAATACAAATATAAAAAGAGAAGGAATACTCATGAACTTTCTCATGATCCACCATTTGTTGCTGATGAACCTCCTGTTGAGCTTACCACTGCTATGCCTTCACCACCCTTAGACAAACAACACAACGGTGATGATGTCTACAATTATAACTGTGCACTTATGACTGATGCCATGTTATTTTTCAATTTCCTTGATGCCATAAAGGAAGGTGACAGCGCACGAGTCATGCGGCAGTATAAATACTTCCTTCTCTATTGTAGAGCTCATGAATCACATAGCACCAAATATGCACTTGAGATTTTATACCAGTTCTTCTTAGTTCATGCCTTGTTGTCAAAGAGGGACAGGGAGCGGTTTATTTTGAACCGATTTGTGAACAATCACAGTGTGCAAGGGGGAAATATCCCCCTTGATGAAGACATGGAACACAGTAACAATTTTGTTAAGCAAGGGATAAGAAATTTGGGGCCTAATTTGACAGAGTCTGCAATTTCGCGAGTGTGCAAAGCAGAGAATGCAACACACACCATTTTAGACAAACTTTATGGCAGTTTAAACAGACAAACCCACTCAGGCAAGCATCCAGAAGGTTCACCTGATAAAGACATAGTAGAACTTGTTAACAGGGCTGTCGACTTGGATGTTTTCACCGAAACTGATGGGTGGCACTACCAAACGTTCAATGACTTTAAGAGGGACAGACTTGAAGACCTGGACCTATCAAGTCTGTATAAATGGATCAACAAGCACAAAAGGGATATCCAATTGGGCTCACGTGCTAGATGAATCATTTCATTGAGGAATCTTTCTTTCAAAACCCCTATCCTTTCTCCAAATATAGCAGCTGTGGATCAGTAATAATACACAATGTATGGCGGAAACGGTTAGTTTTGTTTGCCCTCAAGTCCTTTGTCTTTGGAAACATCAGGGCTTGAGGGAAAACAAAACTAACTAGTTTCCAAGGGACCATACATTAAAGTGCCCATAACCTAAAAAGTTTTATTTTCCTATTTGAAAGTCCATATTAAAAAATGAACTTTGGCGAAAGAATTTTTCAATTCCAGGGAGAGGCGAATTAAATAAAGTGGCAATTTAAAAAAAAAGAATTTGAGACGAGTAGTTGCCGGTCTCTACAAGTCAGCCAGCGCTAGCACTGAAACCCAGAACTATACGGAACCCTATGTGGAAAAACCATTAGCAGACGAGGAATGGCTACAAAATTACAGAAAACAACAAGAGGATAAGGAAGGTCTCGCGAGGGAATTAAAGTCAACGCTTATGTCTGTTCCTGTAAGCGAATCTCATCCGCCATCAACGATCGTTTCGTTTTGCTGTCCATGCAATACTGAAAGTCATACTCTTTGAAGTGAATCTAGCACAGTCAAGAAGATTTTCCGGGCTTCTTTTTACCAAGACAAAATCTGCAGCCACTTTTTTCCTTCTTTTTTGCGGTATTGTTATATCGAGTGGTTACGCATCTTTTAGGCATTTTCAAGGGAATTATTCCTTACTATACTGTTTATATCGCTATTCCTTTTTCACTTGAAGTCACGTGTTCCTTAATCTAAGTCACAGCAGTATTGTGACCGGGAAGAATCGATAGAAGACTAAGGCGAATGGTGAGCCAAAATGGCGGCAAATTTGAACGTTTTCTAATTTCATTTTCAAGTCGCGTTTTGGGAAAATCGCAATTTTTTTTTTTCGTGAAACGTCTATGAGATATGTGTAGATTCAGATGACTAAGTGAGAAAAATTAGGTTATGGGCACTTTAACTGCTTTGTTATAGATTTAGACTTTCCCTTCAACCGTCACAGCAAAAGAAAGAAACAAAAAACTGATAGGGCAACAACTGCAGAATTACATCCTGGTCAGGATATATTTGTATTTGATCAGGGACACACGACCAAGAATCAACCAATCACAGTCCTTGTTTTGTTAAGTGAAAGTCTAGGTATATTAATCCATGGTTCAAAGACTTGCTAGCATTTCGTGAAAAAATGCAAAGGATGTTGCTTCTTGAGTGTCTTTAAATCTGATAAAACATGACAAAGGTTTTAGTGCTCATCTTCTTACTGAAGTTATCGAAATCAGACATCTTGCAGTTTGTGTTGTATCAAGTTTAAAACACTTGGCTGTGCCTCTTGTTTAAACTTGATAACACACTTCTACTCATTTAATATAAGTAGACATACTGTAAACTTGAACCACGAAAGATATGCAATACACAGATACTAACCCCTACACTTATTATAGCTTGTAAATGTGTTTAAGAAAAGAGATAGATTTAGGTGACAGCCATTGAATGACCCTTCAGTTATTTATTTTGACCTGTTTGATTGTTTACTGAATTAACACTGTCTTTTGTTTTTGTTGATCATTATTAATAATATTCGACAAGATATTAGTCTCCTTTGTTGCCATTCAGGCTGTGGGGATGAGGAGCATTGCGTCACACCAGCCCAAGCGGCTGCAAAGAAGACTAATAAGATAGAGAATTTATTTTTAAAAATATCAGAATGAAAAACACATGATTACTAACATTTTATAAAATTGCAAACTACAAAGGATCTCATTTCATGCAGATCCTAAATTTAAATTTTAATGTTGACTGTTAATAGGTTAAGGTTGTTTTATCACCAAGGCCTCTGATCAGTTTCATAGACCCTGGCTTTAGGCAAGCAATGGAAATCCACAACTGTGTGTAGGTGAAAGTATGATTTTCTAGTCAGGTGCTTGCTTAACTTCAACTAAGGTGAAGACCATTGACATAATTGGATTGGCCAAAACACAAGGCCACATAATTGTTATCACCTATAAATTATGAGAATACTACTCAGTAAAATCCTCTACTAGAATCTCTTACCAAAAAAAAAAAACGAACAATATTCTACAATGTTGTAAAAACCTTTTACTTTGGGGGAGGGGTGGGGAAGTTTAGGATAGTGGAATAATCCAGTAATTTACTAATCCTGAATAGGGTCAATTAAATGTCCACTTAATATTAATTACCTATTAATAGTAAATAATTACACACCAGATGTTCCTGCCAAATCTGTAAGCAAATCATTGTCATCATCAACAATATCTACATCACATGAATCATTGGGTTGATTGGCAAGTAAAAAACTTGTATCCATCTGGGAAAGTGAAATGTTGTCCATGACCATTTCAAATAGTTCATCATCAAGTAAAATATCACTTTATTGGTCAAGTAGATCTTCACTAAAAACAACATTATTGTCATCATCGTCATCATCATCAACAGCATAAGCATCATTGCTGTTGACCTTTGTGTCATGAAAAGTTTCACCAATTACCCGAATAATCTCTTGTGCATGCTTTTTATGCCAGATTTCCACTGCTCTGTAAACATCAGACATTTCAAATATGTGCTCCAGGTTATGAAGAACCTGTGAAATTTGAAGATCTCCAAATCCTAGCATGAATTGAATGTTGGTCAATGTCTTGAGATTTGCATTTGCAGCCATGCCTACAAAATCAACTAAGAGTGACTTGTGATACTTTATCAGGCATTTTTTTACATGCTCCCTCTGTAGTGGTTGAATATCTCTTGTCCTGCTTGAACTGCTGCTACTCTTTGCATCTACAGACACAGGATATTCAAGTGAAGTTTTGCATCCTTTCCAGGATTTTTTGAAGGATTGCAACTATTCCATTTCAAAGGATTAGTCAATTCCAGTTTTCAACTGGAAAGGTATGAAAGGAGACTTCTACTGTAGGCCATGTTCCTCACATCAATATGCAGACATGACTACAAGGGCTTTTGGCTAAATTATAATATTGTTTTGTGTATAAATCCCCCTTGAGACTTAGAAAAACTATTACAATACCAAACTCACCTGTAGAATTTAACCATAAACCCTCCCAGTCATGTCTGAAATTATATTGATACATGTGTATGTATCAAAAGTGGGCTATTAGAACCTTTTGGAGTTTACAAGACATAGTGTACATGTATAAGTACATGACAAAACTATCTAGATTATACATGCCAATAGTAAAAGTAACATGCCTTCACCGGTCTGGTGGTGGTTCGGATGCCGTTATTGTTGAGAATTCTTGTAAGTGGTTCAGTGACACCTTTGATGTAAGGTAAAACTGCGAAGCCATTTTGGGAGTCTGGCGGGTCTGTCCACCTAAACAACATTCCCACTAACTCTTCAGGGGAAGGGATGACTTTAGAGGTCGAATTCTTCTTTACGATGTTCCATATAGTAGCTGATGGGTAGCCATTTGATTTTAACGCATTGGAAACGTGGGTCAGCTCTTTCCTTACTCCTTCAGGGGTGCTCGGGAGGTCGAATGCCGGATTTAAAAGGGTAGAGGCGGTACTTATTTTGTGTTTTAACTCGTGATGAGAGTTAAAGTCGAGATATCTGTCAGTGTGTTTGGGCTTTCAATAGACACCAAACTGCACCATTCTTCCTGGTTATCAACGTGTCTAGACAGGAAATTTGGCCATTGTTCTCAATTTCAATGGTGAAAGATATCTTAGGGTCAACTGGGCTGAGAATGTCATGAAACTTACTTACAGAGTGTTCCTTGATTATGACAAAACTGTCATCTACGTAACGTTTCCAGACTTTTGGCGGTGTTGTCGAGGCGGCGATTGCAATTCTTCACTTACTTCCATACAAAGATTAGCTACGACAGGGCTAACTGGGCTCCCCATTGCACATCCATGTATCTGTTTATAGACAGAATCGTTAAACATAAAGCAGTTGTTAGAGAGGGTGAATTCCAAGAGGGAGATGATTTTGTCGGCGTTGAGCTTCGTTCTTAAGTGTAGCGTGGTGTCCGCGTCTAGCTTTTTTCTGATGTAATCACAGGCCTTATCAACCGGGATGGCAGTAAAGAGTGAAACGACATCAAACCAAACCATTACTTCATCCTTGGCGATCTCTTGGTTTGCAACTTGTTTGGTCAAGTCCATCGAGTTAGAGACAGAATAGTTATTAACGTTCTGAATAGGTGTCAAGATGTTCGTCAGGAACTTAGACGTGTTATATAAAGCAGAACCAATGCAAAACACAATGGCCGGCAGAGGGTGACCTGCTTTATGGTGTTTGATTGAGCCTCGTATGGCGGATGAAATGGCGTCCGTAGATTGTAATATGTAGAATGTTCGATTTTTCCTTTCTTATTAAGATCCAGCAACTTGGGGTTTAGTTCCCTCTCGATCTTGGCAAACTGAGGTTTATGAACCAACTGGTATGTCTGGTGGTCGCTGAGTAAAGTTTCCATTTTTTCATTGTAATCAGTTCTGTCCATCACCACAAAACAGTTTACTTTGTCAGCTTTCATTATAACACGAGAGACATCTTTCTTTAAGCTTTTTAATGTTTTCCTTTCAGCTTTTGAAATGTTGTTATGCGGTGGTAAACAGGCAATGCAGAGGATTGAGGCCGTTGCTTTTCGTATGGAATCTTTGGTGTCCTCAGGAAGATGAACGATGGATGCTTCAACTTCAGCGACGATATCTTTGGTTGGAATTTTTCCCGGGGTTGGTGCAAACTTTGGGCCTTTCTCAAGAATGGAACGTTCAGCCGAAGAAAGTGGTTTTTTTGAGATATTGATGACCCAGTTTTCTTTCTTGATAGTGGAAGGTTGGCTCGCCTCGATTTCCTTACTGAGGTTGTTAAACTTGTTAGCATGTCTTGCTTCAATAGTGGAGCGGACTGAGTAAGCCCTATGCTTCAGGAATTGGGACATCGCAGACGAGATGTCATCACGAACTAAAACGTGTCGAAAAATTATCAAGAATATTCTTCAACGATCAAATTGGCTATGACAGATGGAAATTCTTGCTCTCAAATAGTGTTTACTTGCCCTTTCCATGATCCGTTTGAATATAGGATGGCTTCCAGGAGGTTTAAAGCGTTGCGATTTGGGAATCCATTGTTGTTTTAGTGCTTTGTGCGAGAAGCGAAGGTGGCAAAGGTGTGCTTCAAGCTTGTTAGAAGTTTTTTCCATGGTGCGTGCCAGTTTGAGGGCTTCTAGCCCGGCCTCTTGGCAGATACGTTTAAAAATCGATGAGTAACCAGGGGGCATAATTGCAAAGTTAAAAACGTTCTCTGGTTAAAAGTTTTAAAAACACCAAGCTTTCGATTGCCAGTCTGCAATCTTTAAAAAGTGAGGCCTTTGCGTCTCCCAAATCAAGACCTCCATCAGATCGGCAAACGAACGTTGTCTATAAAATCCCCTGTGTGGACTGCACATGGAATTACATCGGAGAAACGGGTAGATGTGTACACACTAGAAAAAAGGAACACATATGAAACACCAAAGTTTTTAAAAGTGGTTCTAATGTTGCCAGTCATGCGTGGCTCGAAGGCCATACTATTGATTTTGAGAATGCACGCGTCATCGACAGAGGCAATTCACGTGTAAGAAAAATGCTAGAATCCTGGCAAACTGCAATTACTAGCCAGGCAGACAATGTTTCTAAGCAGCTGCCAAGACAATACTCAATTTTATTGTAATCTTATCCATCACAAGTATTTCTTTTGTATTTCTGTATTTATTCATATTTGTTCGTTATTTTCTCACCTTTTTGTACATATATTTTTTACCTTCGCTTTTTACACCTCACTTTTTAAAGATTGCAGACTGGCAATCGAAAGCTCAGTGTTTTTAAAACTTTTAACCAGAGAACGTTTTTAACTTTTCAATTATGCCCCCTGGTTACTCATCAATTTTTAAACGGTCTTTTTATTGTCTTGTCTATGAGACCGTTTAGCTTATATTTATAATCTTATTTGGCCTTGCATTTAGGCAAAGAGCTTCTTCCTTGCTAAGACTTCAATGAAGTCAAAGTGCAAATGTGGAGACGTTTTTGCTTTTAAAGTGAGTGAAGCTCTGAATTTTATCGGAAAGCCTGAAAGAGAGCAGGCTTTGAAAAGATTCG
>OX421445.1:36434247-36444247 GCA_949126865.1 Montipora capitata | reverse complement strand
CTAATGAAGAAATTGATACAAGCTTACTAGAAATCGAACGTCCAACCACATGTGAAATGGCTTCACAAACAGAATGGCCGGAAACAACGAGTGTACAAATCAGTGAAACATCAAGAACCGTAACGGTTACAACCTGTGATGTTGGATGTCAATTCCCCCTTGACATTACAGAGGAAGCTTTATCAGATCATAGTTACGTTTTGAAAACCATCCAAAACACAGCACCCAGCAATTTCTTACCTGACAATGCTGATGACATTGAAAAAGATTCTATTGTTGTTGAAGATGGATATGATTCCCAAGTTGAGCTTTTTCCAGATTTGGATGATGATGCTCCCCCTGTCAGGTGTGAAAGAAGTGAATGTGTAAAACTGAATTCTGAAATAGAGCTAGAAGTTAAAGAACCCATGGACATAATTGTTTCTCAAGAAACAGCCACCAGTGGCTCACAATATACTCCAAGTTTAAAAAATGAAGATGGCTTCGGTACATGCAGCTCTCAGGACTCACAAGAATCTAATAGTGACAGTGCAAACGCATGCACCCATAACACTTACAAAGAACGAGTTTTCATGGTTTATGAGGAGCAATTTACAGAGTTATTAAGATTTTGCCCTAAGTGTGGCTCTCTAATAATACCTGAGAGCACTGTTGAAGTTGAAAATGAAGGCTCTCAGCTTTCTCTAACACTAACTTGCATCAATAACTGTGAGTACCTGTGGCAATCACAGCCACCATTGGCCAATATAAAAGGTGCTGGAAATCTGCTTTTCACAGCTGGGATCTTTTTTTGTGGCATTCCCTTCTCGAAATTCGCGGCACTGTCGAAGTTGATAAATCTTAAATTCATTGGTAAGGGAACATATTTCAACATTAGAGAACAGTACATCTTTCCTGTTGTAAGAACCACATGGCAGCAGCAACAACAGGAGATTTTCAGTGAATTGAAGGACAGGGAAGGTGGTGCTATTTTAGCTGGTGATGGACGCTGTGACAGTCCTGGACATTCTGCAAAGTATTGCACTTATACATTTTTAGATGTAACAAGCCAAAAGGTCATTGATTTCAATGTGGTATCTGTGTCTCAAGTAGCTAATTCTAATCAAATGGAGAAAAAGGGATTTGTTGACACTTTAGCAAACATTGAGGCTAATGACATTGAGGTCAAATTGATATCAACTGACAGACACACTCAAATAAAGAAGGAAATGAGAGTAAACCATGCAAACATAGATCACCAGTTTGATCCTTGGCATCTGGCTAAGACAGTCAGTAAGAAGTTATCTGCAGCATCTAAAAAGTCTGATTGCACCGTGGATTCCGTCCATTGTCAACCATTTGTGGTGGTGCGCGGAGAGCTCCTATAAAGATCCAGAGGTACTGCGAGAGAAATGGTTATCAGTAATGCACCACGTGACAAACAGACACAGTTGGCCAGGAAACAAGACTTTCCACAAGTGTGACCATCCACCACTTTCACCAGAGCAGCAGCGCAAGAAGAAGTGGCTCACGCCTGGTAGTGCAGCACATACAGCACTTGTAAACATTGTTAAAGATAAGCTTCTCCTGAAAGACATCATCCACCTCACACAGTTTGTGCACACCACAGCTCTAGAAGTGTATCATTCAATGTACCTCAAGTACTTGCCAAAGCTGCAACACTTCACCCATGATGTCATGAAAGTTGGTACTATGTTGGCAGCACTTGACCACAACAACAACGTTAACAGACCACAGGTAAGCTTCTTGAGATTTTCCCCCTTCTGCAGTGGATAAATTAATAGATGGCTTGTGAAAGAGCAGAAATTATATTTTGTGTAACTCATACTCCAAATCAGTTAATTAATAAAAGAAAGGTTTATTAATATACATACTTTACTTCAAACTAGGCCATCATCCAAGCTGGCGAATGTCAGGGGAAGCCTAGATTTAAAATCTCCTGGAACAAGGTGTCCAAGAGATTTGGAGCTGAACCAGTCCTGGAAGAGAAGTCCTATGAATATCTTGAGGACATGCTGCAAACAGCATTTTTGTTGGCAGCATCAGGAAAGAAGCCAGCCCCTAAGCACAAAGATAGGTCTGGGGTTATGGCACCACTACAAAGGCCTAATCGGAATGACATTATTGAAGCAAGAGTCCGGTTATCTAGATTTAAGAAGAATTAGCTCCTCTGCTAGCTATAGTTTAGACTCCATGTGCAAATTTATTAATACAGGGTCACTTATAAATATATTTATTGAGTAATTTTCATTTCAGTGTGGGAAAACCAAAACCCTAAGTTCTTACCTGGCTAATCTCAAATGCAAAGATGATCCAATGAACCAATCATAAGATAGAGCAACATAATATGTCAATGTTCTTTGTAAACTATCATAGATTCTTGCTTAAAATTTACAAAATCGTTTCTCTTTGCTAAAAGAAATATAATTAAGTTCCTTGAAGATACATGTTATCTGATTAAAATATTGTTTTACAGTGAAAATATTTTATATATTTAAAAATTCTCTCCAGGCTTCATCAAGCTCACTGTCAAATGAGCTGTCATCATCATCTCCTGCTATGTATCCTGTGTACATCCCATCTGGTGCGGGAAATGTAGCTCTGATTTTTTTTACAGCACAAGATAGTATTACACGGCGAATGTTTTTACCAAGGTAGCCATGGGCACCAGGTAAACTGCCTTTATGCAGCATACCGCAATGACCTGAATAAGAAAATTTTCCAAAATGAGGAGAAAAATATTGTAAGCTATGTTTGCCAATAAATAAAAGCTTAATTTTTAAGCTTAACTTGAGTGAAGGTACAGCAATGTGTTGACCAGATTTCATTTTTAGTTTTTCTTTTGTAATGAATATCACTTATAAATATATTGCAGTAGTGTCCTGTTAATAACAGTTGTCTGAAGCATTTTCTGGAACATCATTTATCATCCTAAATAAAAATATTACTTTTGTTTATGTTGTTGAATTTGCTGCATGAGCAATCTGTCTTCTCACTAAAAAGCAACAACCGATTAAGTCGTTTGATAAACTACATTTTTACACAAGGTAACACACCTGTTAGATACTTGTTCCCTATCAGGAAGGCCGGCACTTTCACGATCGTGCAAGCTGACCAAAGCGGTCCATAGTACATCTCTGTTGCGGCACACCGCCTCAAAACTATCGTGTGAAGTAATGCAAGACAGGTCTAGGACGGAATGTCCGGGACAACAGTTAAGTTAGTTCGATCTTTCTGACGAATTTTGTACTATAATGGGATCAGGCCACAAATGGTTATTTCTAACAGTACAGAAAACGTTCTCTGTACATTAAATTTCTAAAGAATCAAATGGCCTTTATGAACGAGCAATCTCAAAACAAAGAAATTAACAACAGTTTAATTCCATTACCACAGATTTATTACCACCTCATTTGTTTATACAAAAATAGCTTAAGAAACACGGCTTTTCGGAAAAAAAAAGCATCGATGACCTCTTTACATATACATTGCAGTGTACCTTCAACAATTTTGGACAAAAATGTCAGCTCTTTACAGCAAACGCATTCTTTTTCACTCGGCATTGCAACACATCGTTCACATGAGCACCAAGACGTGTTTGACCGGCGATTCTCGTTTCCTTCATTTGAAACTGAATCTTCTTCTTCTCCTTCTTCTTCTTCTGTGGCACTTTGTGGTTGTTCTTCGCTAGAAGAATACTCCGGCTCAAACTGATACGGCGAAATCTGCGACATGTTTACAATAAACACAGCATGGATCAGGTCAGCAGATTGCAGCGAGCAACCACGATACGTCATCAGCCCACAGTGCACTGCGCGCTATTCAAGATGGCAGCCGCCGGAAGTTCGAAGTGGCTGAAAGGCTGTTCTTTGAAAATCGAAAAGAAAATCAGTTCGCTAGGTAAGGCATTTTTTTTATATCAGGTCTATTAATAATAAGCACATTTGGAACATTTTAAGCGATATTTGTAAAAACAGTGGAGGGTTCCTTTAAATATGGCGTTTCAGGTGCCTGTTCCAAGCGATCTTCCAGGGTGATTTGTTTTTTTCGAGTTTTGAGTACTTTGTTTTAGACTTGAGGTACTTAGCTTTCAATCTCTTGGGTGCCTCGTGCTTCATTCTTCGTTTTCGGTAATATAAAAAAAAAAAAAGTGCTAAAATGCATGCCACACGAGTAGCACGATTATTTTGAATCCTTTAACCAATGATATTCTGGTTTTGTGTCGTTCTGGTTGACCACCATGTCGTAAATCTTAAAGTCCCTTTTATAAATGTAAGAAAGCACGAGAAAAGAGGATTATTCTTCGGAAAAAAAAACAAAAAGCAATTCGTATAACACACGCAATATGAAAAGCTCTTTTAGACGTATTTCCAAGACTAGACAAGTTTCCATAAGTATCGTGAACTGAGGTAATGGAAGAAAAATTGGTTGATAAGAAATATAGTAGCAATTAATGGAGCATAGACGGGCCTTTCATTTATTTGTTTGCAGTGATGTAATGTAACAAAACTAGCGTTCCAAAAGCGATACAAATATATGCAGACGACACTAAGGTACATTTTCTGTAAATGCTGTAAAAAGACCCCACTTTGTTCTAATAAGATGGACTCACTTTAAGTGGCTCCCACCAACAAAGTTGCAATGACCAAAAGTGTGCAATAAGTTGGAGGTATCCAGATGCTTGAGGTGCTTGGGTTGCTTGCTCTGCTTACCGCTTGATTTATAATGTGGGTGGAACGTGATTTGGCTCCTCTGTAAACATTTTAAGCGTTTTGCATAGTTCACAAATCTCGTTAAAAGCTCATGTTTTCTCTGCAACCCGCAAGAGTTTCTTTGCAACTATTGTACTAGTAAATCTTTGCTTTACGTAGCAATGACCATTCACTAAGGATAGCACCTCAAGCACCTCAAGCAACCCAAGCACCTCAAGCATCTCAAGTAACCCAAGCACCTCAAGAACCTCAAGCAACCCAAGCACCTCAAGTAACCAAACCACCTCAAGCACCTCAAGAATATCAAGCAACCCAAGCACCTCAAGCACCCTAAGCACCTCAAGCAACCATCAAGCAATTTAAGCACTTCAAGCAAACCAAGGAGTCCAAGCGCTTTAAGCAGTCCAAGCGTCTAAGTAAGCCAAGCAGGACAAGTAAGGTACGTATAATGTATACGGTACAATATATGTCCCCATACATAATGTGCCTACCAACTGGGGTAGACTGGTTACGGCTGACTGCTGACCAAAACGCAAAGGGCTCACTAGTTTCCAGTCCGGTCTCTCAAGTGTTATCCAAGATGGCGGAGGATGACAATCTTTCTATGAATTCATTTTGAATGAGCAAGATTCAAAAGAGACTGGAGTTCATTGAAAGGATTAAGTGTTCACTTGGAGCGTGTAATTTTCAAGAGTAATGCTTCATGTTCCTTTTGGAATAAGGCCGATTATGAGCGCATCAAACAAGGTAATCTGTTGATGATATGTCACACAATCTGTAGAATATATGAGAATAAAAGCTCTCTTTTTCATTTCTCCGTGTACCGAGTGATTTTTTAATTGTTCAAAGTTTGGAGCCTTTAAAGGATATTGCTTAAGCTACCGGTAAGTACATGTATCACCAGCAGTGAATTAACTCGAAAGATATCACATTGACATTGACAAAATGTACCATCTACATGTAATCATACAGTTTAACTCCAGAAATAGGAATAAGTTTTAAAGCTATTTGGCGTGTTTACTCTGGAGATATGGCCCCAGTTTCCCTGAAAAACTCGACTTTGTAGCTTTCATTACGCCTACACAACGGGCATTCTACTTCAGACAATTTGTAGCCATGCGAAGGCGAAATTTTCAACCGATCGCAGAGCGCTTTTACTAAAGTTTTTCAGCCAAAAAATAACACTGCAGGCATTGGAAAGGATAAAGAAAAGGATTTTGGTTCATTTCATGGAATTTCAAGCCTTGAAATCGCTGAAAAGGTAAGATTATGTTGTAAAGTTAAGGAAAGCATGACACTTAGCTAACGTGACCTGTCGAACTATAAGTACCGTATTTACCCATGTATAATACGCACTTTTTTTCCGCTAAAACAGCTCCGAAAATTGAGGTGCGTATTATACAAAGAATCCATTGTTTTAGACATGCGTCCCTCATTAGCATAAAAACAAGGACGCATTGGTTTTTGATTGAAAAGTAAAAGGCTTGAGCAAGATCCACTAATAAATTAACCTTTCTGTTTAAATGAACAACTGAACAACATAGCCTTCACTTTTGAGCGATAAACTGAAACATCAAAATGGCCACAAAACTCTGCAGAGTTTTACAATGCCGGTCTGATAAATAACGCTTCCTAATTTCGCTGAAGATCATCCGATTTCACACTGTTATATTATAAAACTTTGCAAAGAACACAACTACCCACTACATGTTACTGGAAATATGGACAAAACGCCACTGATCTTCGATATGCCGCCGAACCAAATGATCAACATTACACCCCAGAGAAGAAAATTAATGTCACGCAACTGTTTTGTTGGCGCGTGCTGGTGATGGATCAAAAGTAAGACCAATGGTGATTTTCAAGAGGAAAATGGTGCCTAAAGTTGAAAACAAGCACAGGGTTATCAGCGACGCCCAAGAGAAAGGCCGACTGGATGCCGAAGGAATGAAGAGTTTGGCGTGCTCCAAGTGTTGGGACTGGGGAGACGAAGAAGCCTGCTTGTTTATGCTTTCGAAGCTTGTGTGACTGAAAGCATGAAAGCAGCGTTTACAGAGAAAACACCAATTTAGCAGTAATTCTTGGCGGATTGACCTCAGTTCTGCCTGAAGAGATGATTGAGTCGTATTTTGTCAAATATGGAGTAGTAAAAAAACCTTGATAACACACAAGACCATCTTGTGGACGGACAACAAGATGAACTTGTTGATGACGAATCTTGTGTGAGAGAAGTGCTGTTCGATTCCCCGCTAGCAGAGGTCTCTCACAGCACCATGAGATCTCTGCTAGCAGGGAATGCTGTTCGATTGTGACGACGAGTTAAAGTTTGTATAAAGGTTTCAGTTTTTAAACAATTTTCGTAGGCTTATTTACTTTACTGTTGTATGTAGCGGAACAAATTTTCTTATCCAGGAAATGGATTTTTTTCACACTAGTTTTGCATGAACAATTTCTCTGCTTTTTGCTAACTTTTTTTTTTCAAAATGCAGTCCTAAATTGGGGTGCGTATTATACACGGGTAAATACGGTAGATCAGTTATTGCCTGATACAAATCGGAAGTACATTTGTATTGTTGCTCAATCAAACGCGCAAATAATGCTGTTTACGTGTTGCATACAAAGTCAACGTATTACATTGTAGGAACTAGTCCTTTCTTCTACTGGGAATTCATGTAGGATTCTAAACGCCTAGTTCCTCAGGATTTACGTATGCATTGATAAGTAAGTAAGGTGTTATGCTCACGTATGAATTAGGATGCTTACTGGGACGGAAACATCATATACTCCCTCACATATTTAATCACGTTTAGCTAGCTATCATCATGTTTTTAAGCCCTGTGATTTAACTATTAAAAGAAAATGTAATTAAGTCTTGAGTGTGTTCAAGTCTAGTCTGTTGGACTCCGTGTGAGCTGGTAAGCCCCCAAAGACCAACCAAGTCTAACTACAGCAAGCAGCGTCGACACTTATCCTAATTTGGCCACGTTGTTACCAGCACTTTACAACACTGGTGGCAAGCGGCGGGATAAATCCAAGCCTTGGTGGAACAGTCTTTCAAGGATCGAGCCTTGGAGATAAGTAGTGCTTTGTTGGTCGATAAGTTGTTGAGAAGTAGTGTGTCGCAATTGGGTTTGTGGGATAGATTTTGTTGTGTTGACAGGGTGTTGTTTCTTTCACTTACTTGATTGTTAAGCCGTTTTTATGAAACAGTGACTACAGATGTCCCTTCCACTAGCCCAAGCTCGGCTTTGTCACAAACGGTTGCAAATAATAGGCCTATCGTTATGCCAGAGGCATTTTCGGCGGCCGAGAATAAAGAGTGAGACTCCTGGTTGTCACACTTCGAAGATTGTGCCATTATAAACGAATGGAACGACACGTGAAAAGCAAAGTTTCTTGTTGTTCGTATGCATGGAGCTGCGTTGCCAGACGTGCAGCAAGATTACACAAATGTAAAGAGAGCACTTCACGAGAGATTCGTTCCAAAGGAGCGAATCGAGCTCCACAAAGCCGAGTTTCGTGCGAAGGCTTGTCAGCAAAGCGTACCCCGAGGTAGCTGCCGACTTGCAAGATAGTTTAGCAAAAGACCAGTTCATTGATGCGTTGGGAGATCAGGAAATACGTATAAAAATGCGAGAATCTGGCCCCAAAACTCTCGATGAGGCGGTCAGTCGAGCCTTGCAAATCGAGGCAATGTATGAGGCTGAGTCTCGGCATAGCGGTGGTCGGTCGGTCCGACTTGTACAGGAACCATCATCGGACGAGAATAGCGAACTCGTAGAGCTTCTCAAGTGGAATACAGACGCTATAAACCAGATGGTTTAGTGTGCTCAAAAAAAGCAACAGCGTTCAACTGCAAACACAACTGAGCGAAAACAAAACGGTCGGGGACTGGATCCGACAACAAAGAATCAAAGAGAGAGGCATTGTTTCTGGTGTAACAAAAAGGGACACTACATCGCATATTATAGTCAACCGCCCAGGGATCAGCAGGGAAACTTCAAGTGATCAGCACGGTGGGTCACGTGTCGGTCAAAAAGCTTGGAGAGACCCAAAAAACTGAAAGAGCGAATTCGTTTCCTAGTATTCATAGTGTTTCTAGCGACACTGCGGTATATGTGACGGGACTAGTGGCAGGGCAATCTGTTGACATGTTGGTCAACACTGGGTCGGCAGTTACTCTTGTGAGTCGACGGGTACTTGAGGTCTCCAAAATTATTTAAGTTAAGAGCGGTTGTTGAACCAGTGGTTTCGGCAAATGGCCAACCTTTGGATATTAGGGGGAAGTGTGAACTGCAAATTTGCATTGATGGAGTGAATGTTGTTCATTCAGTGTTGGTGGCTGTAGATGTTACCCAGGATTGTTTGGTGGGCATAGATTTTTTGAGCAAACAAAGTTGTACCATTGATTTTGAGGCCAAAGCACTCATTGTGGAGGGTAACATTGTCAAACTTAAGGCTAAAAGTGGCGTTAACAAAGTTTTTAGAACAAGATGCTTCCGTAAAGCATACACTGGGTTGCCTGTGGTACGTATTACAGAAAATCAGAAGGCACTGAATTGTGTGGTATTGAACTACAGCATTCCAGTCTCTGAAGAATAACAAATAAAAGAGAAGCGAGAAACATTGGCTTCTGGGCTGACATGTTGATAATTTTCAAGTTCCCTCACAACTTCTTTTCACCACAAGTTTAAGCGTGCCCTCTGAGCATCTGACAGCTTTGTAATACCAAAGTTCACTGAAGCTTTCCATGTCCAGCGGGGTTAGTATCTGGATGGGAGACCAAAACAACATACCCCTCATAAAACAGAAGCATCGGACTGAAAATGCTATTAACGCTAACAAATCCGAACTCAGCAAGGTACAGATTTTGTTAGCTTGCTTTATGCAAAACAAGAACATCATTCTAAAAGCTTATTCTACACAAAAAGTAGGTTGTGGAGGTAATTTTGAGAGTGGAAATCAAGGTTACGCGGCAGACGGCAAATACAAACTCACGATTTAATTAAGTTTACACACCAGAAAGACACTAACCTCATTTTGACAAGAAAATGCTTTACTATTGCCATAAAAACTATCCAGTTAAGCTCGCATATCATAAAACATGATGAATTCATAAAGGCCACCTTTTCCAGGGAACAATTTTTTGAAACAAACAACATATTTGCTATTAGAGGCAAAAACCCCCTCTATTTCTGAGTTTACTGAGACAGTAGCTCTGGAAGAGAACCCCGAGTTTCTTGAGTTACCAACACATCGAGTTTACAACAACTTGCAGCATCTTAACA
>OX421445.1:36424247-36426747 GCA_949126865.1 Montipora capitata | reverse complement strand
CTAGATCTGGCCAGCGGTTATTGGCAAGTTGAGATGGATGAGGCTGACCGCGAAAAGACAGCATTTGTAACTCGCCATGGTCTCTTTGAATTCCAAGTAATGCCTTTTGGTATATGCAATGCCCCAAGTACTTTTCAGAGGCAAAAACAGTTGCAGAAAATCTGGTGAACGAGGTTATTGCCAGATATGGAGCACCTGAGCGTATCCACACAGTTGAATTTGTTGAGGTGGCTCGTTTGCTCGGCAGTCGTCTTAAATCTTAACGTCCAAGTGGCTCACCTTTATAACAACATTACCATGGTATTTTTTTTAACCGATCTAAGCTTTATTTTTGAGAAATAAGCTATGCAAAAACACTATCGGCGAAGCGACACTCAGTGTTTATTGATTAACCGCACACATCAAATCACCGTTTGTATCGGTAGTTCAATCGAAAGATGCTAGAGGAAGCACGAGATGAATGTCCGCATAAGTCGGAGGTTCGCATCGCCCGGCGAACTTTTTTTTTCGTTCGAACAGAGCTGTTTCTTTGTTTTTTCTTTTCTTGTTTTTCGCGGCAATCTGATCGATCTTCGTGAAATTTAAGTTACATGAGATATGCGCGATGCGCGAAGCTCCAGGCACGAGTGGTTTGATACAAAATCTTAGGTGAATTTGTTGAGGTGGCTCGTTTGCTCGGCAGTCGTCTTAAATCTTAAAATGTCCAAGTGGCTCACCTTTATAAGAACATTACAGACTGATATGTTATTGCTCGTTCTTTCATTGATTGCCGAACTAAACGAGCCTGCTCTTATTTTGGATTCGAATCTCGCCCTGTATTCTGTAGTTGCTCTTAGTTTTTGCCCATTGTGGCTGAAAACTACGAATGCTTTGAAGGGTTTGTTCGACGTTCACCTGAGCGTACCGATAGAAAGACAAGGTTGGAAAGCTCGATTTCGGATCGCTCCATCATCAAGCCGATTTTCACCAACAAATGCCCATCGTGCAGGTTTCAAATCACGCACCAGGCAAGCTGAAACCCAGAGGTTTCCTATCATACCATTACATCTAAAATCCGTCCAAAACTCGAAGCGCAAGACCTCAAATAATATCGAAAAATCCAGCATTCGAAGCTCCAAGGATTCGTATGCCAGCCGCCGTTTGCTCCTCTCTGATTGGATGATTGTGTCTTGTCAGCCAATCTGAGTGCAGCAAACGACGGCCGACACATGAAAATCCGGCCGCGTATCCTTGGAGCTTCGAATCCTGGATTGGACGGATTTCAGGTACTAGCCCTGCACAATGGCGTAGTTTAAAGGCCCACCTTCAACCCACAGGCTTTTCGACCGTGTGTTTTTGTTATGGAAATTCGCATTGCTTATCACAGCGATCTGATTGGATGAATTTCAGCTTTGGCTGGATTTTCATGTATGAAAGTTGTTCTACGGCACGCAAAGCCTGTCGGTTGAAGTTCAAATTCGACATTTCACAAACATGGTGTTTTTTCCTTAATGAAGGAAAACCCGTGTCGCCGCTGGAAGCCGCTCAAATCGAACAAGTTGTGCGGCTTTTAAGATCACTTACACATTTCAGACATTCACTATAATAAATACAGGTTCAACTTCGAAGTCAACACCAAAGCGATCCTCTCTTAGCGTCAGTTAAAAGAGAAAAGAAGACAAATCAATGAGCATGGCAAATCAGTCAGATTGCATCTGTACGTGTGAGGTCTTGCTGGGTTCTGGCATGTTTAGGAATGCCATTTGTTTTGGTGGGGGAGGGTGTCCTTCCAATTTCTATTACAAAAGCAGGCGCGTAGCGTGGTCATTTTTTCAAGTACGCACAAGTACATATGATCTAGAAACCTAAGTAAACTAAGCGAAAAATACTGCTTTCTTTATTTCTTGTTCAAAATAGTTGTGTGAATACAAGCAAAGAACAAAGCGTCTTGCCCTTATTTTGAGCAACCTTGGCGCAAACAAAACATTGTTTTGGTTGTGCTGGCTTGACTGGAATTGTCAACAATGTTCTCAGAACGTCGCTCCTTTGTCAAGAACGTTCTTGGAACGTCGCTCCTTTGCAACTTCGCCTTTTTGTTGCACGCTGACCAAACAACATTGTATTGCTTAGTGTAAAAAAAAGTACAATGCAAAACTAGGTGAGAACATGGTGTAGCTTTTGTTTTAGTTTTTAGAAATTTAATCAAAGTGGTGTTTCCATAAGGAAATCTTGGTTGCGTACAAGTAAAAGTTAAAAATAGAAACAATTGCTTAAAATTTCAAAATTTTCTGGTCACTTCAAGTACGCATGTGCATATTTGCGTATAGGACGCTGCGCGCCTGAAAAGAAAGACCAAAAGAGTTGACAGACAGAGTTTCTTTAACCCAGAGTTTGGCTCATGTTGATTAAAGTCTAAGTTTGGCTCATGTTGATTAAATGCACCATCTGCCTATGTGTAATTTGCCAAAAGGTGCTTTCGATCATAGAGGCTCTTTTGTTACTGAAACAAAGGATTAAACAA
>OX421445.1:36386747-36404247 GCA_949126865.1 Montipora capitata | reverse complement strand
CTTAGCTTTTTAGGAAGGGAAGCAGCTTCCCAACTAGTCTACAGCAACAGTGAACAAAAAGATGCCCAAAAGAAAGAAAAGGCAGGCCCCAAAAGGACCTTGTCCGTGGAGGAAGAATTTTTCCTTGTATTATGTCGCTTCAAAGTTGGTTTACTCGAGGAGGACTTGGCTGCAAGATTTAAAATATCCCAGAGCCTTGTGAGCAGAATTATTGTAACTTGGACGAAATTTATGTACTACAGATTTAAAGAATTAGAAGTCTTCCCTGAGAGACAAATTATTGAATTACATAAGCCTGAATGCTTTAAGAACAAGTACAAAGGAACAACTGTTATTATTGATGCAACTGAGATCTATATAGAGAAACCCAGCAACCCAGAAGCACAACAGCTTACCTTTTCAACTTATAAGAACAGTAATACTCTTAAGGCACTGGTAGGTATTACTCCAAGTGGTAGTGTATGTTTTATTTCAGACCTGTATGGCGGTTCTATTTCTGATAAGGAAATAACCAGCAAGTCTGGATTTATTAACAAACTGCAGAGAGGTGATGAAGTCATGGCAGATCGTGGATTCAATATTCAGGAAATGTTGGCCTCTAAAGGTGTCAGGGTTAATGTCCCTCCATTTATGAATCAGTCAGGACAGTTTTCTGAACAGGAAATGTTAACCCGCCGAATTGCAAGTCTTAGAATTCATGTTGAACGTGCAATTGAACGGATAAAGAACTACCACATTTTAGACTTCATTCCAACAACTCTATGCAAGAGTGGTCTAATTGACATGATATTTTTTGTATGTGCGATGCTCACAAACTTTATGTCCCCTCTGGTAAAGTAATGGTAGTCTTTGTGTTTTGTTTCAGGCCCTGTTAAGTGGGGACGGGGGACAGCACATTTGCAGGGGGCTGCATCAAGTTGCATACTTAAGTTATCTGCAACCTTGCTAACAAAATGACAACACTTTGCTATTAATTAATATTAAAACAAGCTTTTTTGATATTAATGAAATGCAACTTTAATTCTCCTTGGTTAAAGTACATGTAGAAATAAATCTTGCTAGTCACAACAACAACAATACCGGTAATAATAATCAAATAAAATCTTTAAGCAGAGAACCCATATCACATTCTTATTGTATATCATAATATATTATTATTGCAATGATGTCCTCAAATTCCTCATGATAACACTTCGCTGTTTTCTGATAAGGTGGTTTGAATCAAATCTTGTAATCGTTCCCAGGGTGTCTCCCACTCCGGGGATGTGAGAAGAGACCCTGGGAACAAGGTTAGATTTGAATGGCTCTACAACCAACTGAAAGAGTCATAAGTAAATTACAATTGTTTTGAGAATCTTGTTAAACTGATCTGCTACTCAGAATCAAGCATTGTATGTCACACACCTCTAACAGCTTTGCCAAGTCGAGGGAGACCAAGGGCCACACGAGGATATGCAAGCTCAAGAGCAATGAATTGGTCATAAAAAACTTGCAATTTCGGAATACACTGAATTGAAAAAGATGAGCATCTTTTAATGCTAAGGACAATAATTTCCTTCAGGTCAGACAAAATCAGATCTTCATATATAAAACCTGAACAGAATAGCTGTTGCTGCACTTGGTAAAAGTATGCATGCTTTTGGTTAACAATAAGACCATTGTTAGATTTCTTACAAATCCCTCGCCTACACACTGCCTCCTCCAAAGTCATTGTCCCAGGAAAGATCCTTTTCACCTCTACCAAACACTTTTCAAGTACCTCTCCATCTGGTGATGCACCAAGAAATGGGTGTGTAGAAGAAATTATGAATCCTACTTTACTGACCGTGCAACCTAGCTTCTCTTCGTACATCTTCAGTATTTTAGTTTCATCTTCAAGTCCTTGCTTCATTTGCTGGCTTTGAAAATTTTCTTTCAAGTGAAGAATTTCTATCATAGCCTTAGTGGGACTAGTTGTGGGTCTCTGAATTGCTCTCTTGCATTTTGAAGCAGTTATTCTTATTTTCCTGGCCTCAAACCATTCCTGACATCCACTTTGCTGTTTTGTTTCCTCCTTTATTCTTTCTCTTTCATGTGAATCCACAAAGAGTTTTTTCTTGATTTTGTTTGCTCTTTCATAAATTTCGTCCAGTGAAATTGGTTGTTCTTTGGGTGGTGAAATAATGTTACTACAAGTTGTTTGGGTCTCAACAGATGCATTTGTAAGATGCTTGTCATGTGACAGAATGTTGAAAAAACCACATTCTAAATTAGCCTCCTTGATTTTATCAAGCAGGCATTGGTTTGCTTTCTCAGTGTTAGGCTCTCTGTATACAAGCAATCTAGGGTCGTGAAGAATCTTTGTGTTTCCTGCCTTCTCTTTGCCATACACTTTTTTACAGAAATCTATTTCATAGACAGACTTTGAGTCAAGTTTGCGTTTTCTTGGCTGATTCCATGTCTGAAGCCTGTCAGTACAGGTGGTGAACTCCCTCCTCTGCCCTAATCTCACAAACTCTTCAAGTGCAAAGCATAAAGCTGCAAGGTGTTTACAAGAAGCATATGGACCTTTCCCTGCTGGACATGGACTACAACAAGCATAGGTGATCTCACCAGCTTGCTCTCCTGAATTTATCATAGACACATGAAGCTTGTAAGTCAAATTCTTTTTCATCTCTGGCAAGCATTCGCACTTAATGTAGATCTGATCTGTGTTTTCTTCTGTCGCAATTTCAATTCGTTGGACATGGCCATGCTTAAAAAGCCCAAACGCCTTACTGTTCAAATTCTTGTAGTCTTTATTTCCTTCATCATCAGCTGATTTTCTAGTAATAAAGTAATTCATCATGTTTTCAATAGTGAATGGTGGAAACGTATCTCCAGCTTTCTTGATGGGTGTCCAGTTTGCTGCTTGTGGAAACTCGGGTTGACGAGTGTTTGGGGAGTTCGTGTTTGGCGGGGAAAATGTGTTTATGACATTTGGTGCCAAGTGTTGCCATTTCTCAGTGAAATTGTTTTCCCATCCATTTTTAATGTAACTCAAAACTCTGCAGAAAATAGGAGTTTTTCATGTCAGAACACTAAACTTTCAAAAGACCAAATACCCAAGGATAACGATATTTTATCTTAATTGCGCCTACCTGTGCATCAGTTCGCGTTTGCTTGCGTCGCTCGAAGCAGAACCATCTTTTGCTGTCCCTACACGATAAGAAAGCCACGTTTTCAGCGTAGGCTTTGTCAGATGGCGAGGGCAGCTTCCATTTAACAGCTGTAGTTTCTCTTCTTCTGAGAAAAACATAAATTCTGGATGGGAACTCATTATTTTTTGCGCATTTCGCACGCCAAATCTCTTACTAGACTATTCCCTGTGTCTTGATCGAAAGTTGACCCGAAAGCCTCGCATCCGCGCGCTCTGAAACTAACACCGCTGAAACGTGGGCTCAACTGTAATAACAGCTATTCCCGCTGAGAAAGTGGGCCTTCTAACTCCCAGAGCTTTCTCACAGTATGACCCTCTAAAAGTCCCACAGCCAAAGTATTTTCAAGAAGTTTTAGAAAACAGCTTATCAGAAGATGACATTGCATTGTTTTGTTAAGATTTCTTGAAGCTTCTTAATTTTAATAAGAAGAAACACAGAGACAGAGTACGGTGCATAGTCGGAGAAGCAGATAGTGGCAAGACGAGCCTTTTTTACCCAATACTCGGGCTGATACACCACAGCAATGTCGCAACAGTCACCAAGCAGAAAGTATTTAGCAAGGCAATGATAAGCAAGCACACTGAGGTCATCTTCATAGACGAAGCTTCTCGATCAACTCTCGACGTAGACGACTGGAAAATCCTGACTCAAGGAGCATACACAGCCTGCGATGTCAAATATAAAATAGCAAGATCGTTCTTCAACCGATGTCCCATGTTTTTGACTGCACAGATAAAGCTTGAATTCAAGCCAGAGGATCAGCAGGCAATGGACAGAAGGCTGAGGTACTACTATTTCAAAAGCCTTCCAAATCCAAAACAGAAGGCCACGCAGTTGCTGCTAAAGCACCCAATGGAGTGCATCGCCTGGGCAGCATTGAAAGCCAGCACGCCTATCGACGAAGAGGAAAGCTCTGAAGACGAAGTAGTTGAGAGAAACCCTCAGGATGACGAAGGTTCTCTCCCAGGGTGTGAAAAGGAGATTTTAAGAACTTTGGAGCAAGCCGACTTTCTGACAAACTCATCTGAAAAGCAGCACGCTCAGAACGAACCAGCACAAAACCAGGACGAGCAAGATCTCGATGATTCTGAAGATGACGAAACCATAGCCGCGTTGAAGACGTCTTTGGAGCAGACTGTGCCAGGATCCCTTCGTTATCGCCACATCAGTCTCATATTAGAAACTCGTCTGGAGGAAAAAACAAGACTGAAGCAACAAGAGGAGATGCAATACGAGAGAGGCAAACAAAATCTTCTTTCCAGAGGCGTATCAAAAGAAAACATTTTGCTGCTACCGCGTGATAACAACGAACCCCTACCCACACAAATTAGAAATGATCTGGCCACTTTCGAACAATGCTTCCATTCATCAAGGAAGATTCCAGTGACTATTGAGAAATTAAACATTTTACAAAGTGAATGTGAAACCAAATCACTACATTCCCTAAGGAGTATAGCAGATATCATGTCAAACCCTGTTGCTTTTGAGGTGCATAGTTTAGATTGAAGAAAGAGCACTTTATTGATGTTAGTTGGCTGACGTTCGAAATGTTTGTCACGATAGTGGATATCACTTATATCGCTGTGAATCTCACTGGCAAGTCTGGGTCCAATGCTAGCAAAATGATTATCAAAAGGTTTGGACACTTGTTGTGACTCTAATACGCAATTTCCGTTAACTTTTACTTCTTTTACAGTCAAATTGTTGAAATTTGTAGATGTAAGATCATTGATGGTTTGCCAGGTCCTTCGAAAACTGCCTTTGCTATCCTGAAGAGCATTCCGGAAATGTGTTTGTTTTAGCATTTTTAATTTTGTTGTTGACATGATTGTAAAATTTCTTGAAATTTGCCTAGTCCTTAGGGTCGTTTGTAATTGTTGCATTTCTTTCAACTTATCTTTTTCATACATGCATTTTTTTAAGTGCGGTGTCACCCACAGACACCTCCATGGGCAAACACACATAGTCCAAAGGGGAGCATGTTTGTCAACAACAGTAAGAAATAAAGCTTTCCCTGCGAGCCACACATCATTTGGGTCATCAAAGAGTTGAAGATCGTCCCAGTGTTGGGCAACAATGACAAATTTCCCATATGTTATAGTTCCATGGCTACTTACAGATCGTTCCACGCCAAGTTTGTGCTGCACAAAAACAAGACTGTAATCACTTATACCCACATGAGAGACTTCCGAACAAACCACCTTTTCAGGACAATTTGTAAAAATCAAGTCAATTAAGGTTGAAGAGGAACTAGTCATATGGGTTGGTTCCCTAATAAGTTGATGAAGACTACAAACATCAGCTATGCTAGTTAGTAAACTCCTGTTAGTGTCAAATGTAGACGATGTATAAGGTACAGTACAACATTCTGAGTGTCAAGTCTACCAATTACTAGTACCGAAAAAGACATGGGATTTTTAACCGTAAAATAAACACTGTGACACAGTCATCTAAAAAGAGGGGTGGTGGCATGAACTATTAGTTTTAAGCTCTGAAGCGCACAACTGTAAATGTTCCTTTTTTCGCATGTAAGAAAAAAGGTTTTTCGTTTCATCAAAGGTTGCGACTACCATTTAAAACAATTTGTCTTCAATTGCACTTTTTTACTTAACAATCGTCTTGTTGTTTCATAACTCTGTAAAAAGAGAGTTATATTTACGGGTATATTCCCTAACATAAAGGACTGACTGGAGCCATTTACTTGTAGAAAATTACTTGTGTAAACAATGAACATCACATTGTGATCACAGTTCACTCTCACCGTTTCTTGCAAAAGTATTCACAAACCCTTTAAATCGGTCTTCTTTATTTTGATACCATTAGCCTTTTTTTCCTTCAAAATCTCAACGGTACACCATAACAAATAAGGGTAAGAAAGGTGCTGTTGTGATTTCGATTAATTCTGGTTACACATAGTAATTATTAAAATAGCTTAGGCCAATTAAACGTCTCAGTTTTGTCAAAACCCAATGCCAAAATTACACTGCAACGACTTCAAGCAGGGCCATCCAAGGTTTTTTTAATCAACAAGAGATAGATTCCTTAACAGAGAATTTAGACTTTACGGTTTTCAAAGCTATTGGTAATATTTGCACTTGGCTGTTAAGTTTTACTTACCCAAAAATGCATGTGTGAAGGCCTGAGTAAAATCCCAAGTTATTTTACTTTGAATAATGACCGGGGTAGGGAGGCACTCACGTTTTTTGGGGACATCAAAGAAATTCTACACCAGCAGTGGTTGAACATCCCTGGTGTGCATACTGGTAATCGTCTTGTGCATATGGTGCACAAACATGAGATACCACTCAACTTAGTTATTGAGTAATAAAGACACATGACACGGAGTATCAGAACCATGCCATTCTTGCATTTGTCCTTTCAAGTATGTTCTCATCAACACAACAAGCTTTGATATTGGGATCGCAAAACCAGCGTACAGAGAAATTAAAACGAACCATGGAGAAACTTTAAAGTGAAGTACAGAAGAATCAAGAACAAACAGAGATTGAAGCTCAGAGCCCTTTACACGCTCTTATTTATAGGTTGCAAAAAGACCTTAACAGACATGAAAGAGCAATTAACATGAAAAGAGCCCGGCTGCGTGATGAAGAAGTGGAAAGTAGAAACTTTGACACCGAGATGAAAAGAGAAAGATTGAGAAAACTCTAGGGTAGATCTAAAAAAGATGTCAAAAAGAGAATTTCTCGTAGACTTTTCCACAAGTGGAAACAGAACCTCCTGTCACAGAAAGGCAAAGGCAGAGGGTGTTACAGGATTTACCAAAGAGACACACAAGCAGTTTACGAAGTTTTACAGGAACAATTGAAGGCTCATACACGCAGATGGGGAGATGAAGGAACAGGCTACCTTGAGTGTGAACAACGAATTCAGTCCAAAGAGAAGCTGGGAATTACAAACAGGTAACTAATGATAGATGGTGACATAAAAAATGAAACTATAAATCTGAAAGTTGATTTTGGAAATAATACAGTAATGTGCACTTGGTAACATTATAATGGACAGACCATTATTTTACGACTATTGGGCCTAACTTAGCTAAATCAATTCACCTTTTCAGCGTCAGCTTTCAGTTGTAGTGTCACGTGATTTTTGATGTAAAAAAGGTCGAAAGTTTGAACATTCGAGCAGATTGGACATAAGGACATATGGTGAGACAGGGTAGTGAAATGTACATAAAAGTCAAAATTTCGGTCTCAAATGCAACAGAGACACTTAGGATTTGGTGCGGGACTTAATATTTTTACACTCCTATTTCGACAGGATTTAAGCTTACGGGGGTGAATTTAATATGTTTGCCCACATTCGATTTCTGATACTCGGCAGAAGGAAACAAAATGTATTCCTCACATTATATTATAAGGAATACCTTTGCGTGTTAAAAATTGAGGTCATTAATAAAAAATATTGAACGTGATTTAATTGTGGTTTACACACTGGATCAGTGACAGAAGTCATAATTTGTTATCTGGGACGAGCACCGAGTCACAGAATGGTCACGACTAAAAGATGTGCTTATGGTACTTGTAAAAACGACTCCCGGTACCCTTCACATTTCTTACCCACGATGTAGGGTGATCCGATCAAGTTTTTTCATTTTCCGGGCGAAGTTAGGGAAAGCAAGAGACAGAAAAAGTGGATAATGGCTTGTCATTGCAGTGACTCATTTGTGTGTACGAAGGACAGTTACATTTGTAGTTTACACTTTGTCCGCGGAAATGGTCCAACACTCGAGGATCCAGACCCAATATCTGCTGTGGCAAGCAAAGAAAGAGTACGTTAACTTGTTACTTGCTGTTTGAACTTTAATTTTATATCGTGCATAGGTGTCGCCACTCAATAGAAAACAAAAACCATCTGGTGAACGAGATGTAGTCAGAGAGAGGGACGAAAAATCTGCCTCTAAGGCTTCATCGCCACACAGGTAAATCAAATGAAGAGCATGCAGCTGCCAAAGCACTTTTTGGATCTGACCTTAGATTTAGAGCCAGTCACAAATACAGAAGAACTTGAGTAAACTGACGAGTTTCCTGAACTGAGCACAGCTGAACAACTCGATCAAACTTTCCAGAAAGGGTGGAGTCCCATGTCAACCAAAGCACGCAGACAGAAAAAAAATACTCAAACAATGCAGCACGCAAGTTAGTAATAAACCATGGAATATTTACCACCACAGAATATATTTTCAAGAGTGCATCTTTTATTCTACTTTCATTTTTCATTTTGAGTGTATAACCTTTTTTTCAATCAGGAACAAATTGATGAAGTTCTTATTTATGGAGAAAGTAATGGAGCCACAGAAAACCTACCACTACACAATTACACAAACTCGATTATAATTATACGCAATTAAAGGATGATACAGTGTAAGCGGTGTAGCTAAGATAAGCTTTGGCTGTGTGATGTAAAATTTCCTCCAAGAGCCCCTCTCAATCATTTTGTCAGGACGATATTTGTAATATATTATAGGTATGACAAAGGAATGTCTTGAGCTGATTTACAGTGAAGTCAAAGAAAAGGGTCAGCAGATGAACACATGGAAGGGTACACTAAAAACTAAGATAGGAAATATCCAGGAAAAGTATTTGAAGGTACCGGAATTATCAGTATGTATAATTTGTACAGTCCCAATAATAACCATAGCAAGATAACGTATCTACAGTCAGATTGTTTACTTCTTAACAAGTAAAAACGTATGATTGCCACTTCACTTTTGATGTGTTGTTTTTGTTTGTTTTTTTCTTCAGAAAAGACAATAGCTGTCCTAACTAACCAGTAAGGAGCAATTTGTGTTCACCCTTGTGAGGCTTAGAAGAAACCCAAGTTTGCAAATGCTTTGTGATATATTTGGCATCACCACAAGGTCTGGAAGCAGAATATTTATAACATGGATTCTATTTCTCGAAAAGGAGCTGAAATTTCCTTTACCCTTCTCAACAAAACAAGAATTTATTGGAATACCTAGACCAAGTTGCTCAAAAGAACAGGTTTAAGAATGTGAGAGCGATAATAGATTGTACTGAATTTTATGTTGAATACCATACCATCCAGTCAAAGATCCACCTACAGTTCATACACTGCAAAAATTAGGACGCTTAATTTAAGAACAGTCCATCATATGACGAACTTGTATTGAGGGGTTTGATCTCAAAACAAGAATTTTAAACATCACTATTAGAGTTACAAAGCTTGTATCGAGGCTCTTAATCTCAATATAAGCATGACATCAAACATGGCACTTTAAAGTAGGTGTCCATTCGCGTTAGTAACCCTTACACTAAGATGATATTAATTGCATAATACTTAAAAGAATGTTTTAAATACTCAAGGTAAGAGCTGCAAAAAAGCATGTAACAAGGTTTTTAATCTCAATATAAGAATGAACTTGAACGTGTTGCCTTAAAGTAAGCATGCATTTACACTAAGATGATACTAATAGCATGATACTTAAAAAGAGAGAGAACAATAAATGTCCTCCTTAAAATGAAGGGGTGTCTCCCTCCAATTAACAATACAAAGATTAATGCTGCTCAAAAATAGGCTCGCAGTGAAACAATCTCAACTTGAGGCACTTTGTCACTTACATTAAGTTGATCTTTTTTTACAGTGCACTGCAAAAATTAGATTCTTATTTTAAGGGAGAAAATGAAATTGTGTTAAGGGGAATGATACCTCACAGTAAGGTCCCTCAGTTAAGGGAGTCAATTATTAAAATAAGGGTCCCTGTGGGGTTTGGACACTCAATTTGAGACACAACGCCCTCAGGACAATGACATTTTAATCCTTGGACTGAGGGAGCATAGCTCTCAAAATAAGGTGTTTTGTATTTACTTTAAGGACACAAGGGTCCTTTATGTTACATAGTGGTCCTTTTTTTACATAAGGGTCCTTTTCTTACATATTGCATTCAAATTAAGGGTGATCCAGGATCATTGTGCACTCAAGGTAAGGTGTAGATTATCCCAGAACAAGCTCTAAATTTTCCTTGTTATATCGGGATGTACCAGGATAAAGTGAGCAAATTAAGGGAATTATATCACTGATGATTCTTATTGCCAGGGCACATTTGCCGTCAAACAAGGGATTGATAAATGTAATGTGCTTTAAGTAATGTGAAAAAGTCAATGAAGAAAAAAGATATTAATAGCTGAAATAAAGTAAGACTGCCACCTGTACCGCATCACTACAGCAAAGTGAGGAGGAAACCTGATTCTTTATTTACTGCTATCTTACCCCAATAACCATAAATATCAACTGGTTACAGTGTAAGTCCTGATCAATTAATACAGTTTTGTTCTCAAAGACATGCCAGTTTATACTGAAAACAACACAAGTTCATGCTCAACAGAATGCATTCACAAAAGACAGTCAGTGCTGAGTAGCATCCATACGATTAACAGTGAGGCGTTAACTTTCAACTTGCAGCCATGTGCACGATAGCAGTTTGATATTTAACCAAGGAAGCTGCATACTTGGATGGCCTGTTGTTAACATAGAAATAAATAGGCTCCCTTTGCTTCTGGGGGATAATCAAAGTTAAAGACGTAGTAGGCAGCAACTCCATCACTAATGCCTGATGCTTCAAGTATTGAATTGGAACCACTACATAGAAATGTTTGCCAGATTCTGCCTCCAGCTGTTTTAGTGATCACAAGGTATGGTGACAAGGATGGAGGTCTTTTTAGTAAATCAGTGACAGTCTTGCAATACTTAAATTTAAAAGTTTTTAGTCTTAGTCATCATGTACAACATAATTATATTGAATACTTTAAACTTATGTTTGGATGTCTTTTCGTTTGAGATCAGTAATTATTAATATTATGTGGGAGGGGTAATTGGGAGGATCCATTAAATTTTTTATAAATTATTGTTTCATGGTTCAAATAGCACATCCAATCAAGTACAGTGGAACCTCCATCATACAGACCCCTTTATAACAAAGTGACCAGGTGTAGTCTATGAACAAATATAATATTGTATTCTTCAGCCCAAAGGCCAAAGGCCAACAAATTCCTGCTACAATGATCACATTTTCCCAGTCCCTTGGCGATTTGTTACAATGTACATCCCAAATGGAGTTTCTACGATATGAAAGATCATCAGTTTGATGCTCAGATGATCTGGTGAACATTATGCACCCAACAGTGTTAGTTCGGAGGAGACATTAACTATGCTTGCTTTTTATCTGCACATTTTCTTCCCAAAGGGAACAAACATTTGCTGACAATTTAATCAAGTACCAGTATACACATACATAATCTTACCTCTCCAACAACAACCACAATGTTAGACACCGTTGTCTTGGTTTTCTTGACCCCAGGGAACAGTTCTGTAAGTGAAAGAAGGGCTTTCATCTCTTCATCTGCGGGTGCAAAATAAAATAATTAAATGAATGCTATTTAACGAAGTTTTCTCCTCACCCCCCCCCCCCCCCTTCACCCCAAAATTATTCATGTGAAGAAAATGTGTACATTACCAATTTAAACATTTCATAATAAATACAAGTGTAAAGAAAAATAATAAACTGACTTAATATATACAATGACACTTGAAAATAATGTCGCAAAGGCATCAAAATGTCATGAAACTTTTTTCTGCTAATTTTTGTTATCAAATTTTATTTCATTACTATTTGTATTTTAGTTCATTCAAGCATGTATTTCCGGCCCCACCCCCTGCCATAAATCCCTTTCTTTGACTGCTGTTTCAAAGCATTGAGCTCTTCTTCCACAATAAGCCATGCACTTGGACTGAAGAATTTCTTTAGATGTGGCACGAGAGGAACTTCATCTTTCTCAAGCGTTCAAACTTCTGCTAAAACTTCAACACTTTCCTCCTCCAAGGGTTTATCTTCCTCGACAGCAACACGTGCTTTATCCTCCTCGACCAATTTGCTGAGTATTCTAGCCTTTCCCTCATCTGACACTGAAAAAACAGTGAAAGTGAGTTGATTTCATTTACTTGTCACAGATCAAAGTGTCACCCTTTCAATTCAGTGGTTGAAGACCACTTCACAGACACTTCAAGTTCAAACTGTCAAGGGGAAAATTTAATAGATTTAATAAGCTCTCATGAACGGCCACCCAACTAAAGATGGTTGCTTGTGAGACTGGTCACAAGAAGAGCGTCAACCGTACATGTATTTACACTTTTTATGTTGTTAAGTAGGGTACTTCTTTTCAAGGAACTCAGGACTGAACGAGTTAATTAATACTTCAGGTTTTTATACTCACCAAAATTTATGCAGAGATTATCTTCTTGACAATCATTGTCACCAAGCATGCAGATCAGGTTTGGAATGACTTTCTTCCAATTATCTACAATGCTACTGAAATCCTTGACTGCTACCTTTCCCTTTGATAATGCTCTGAATACTTCCTCTTTGAACTAAAAAAGTGAATAGTGAAAACCAAAATGTTGTGTTATTATTTCATCCAAAAAACATGATGGTGGAAATTGGACCAATTTCAATATGTTAAAATTCATTCTTGGTTCCGAGGCTTGGTTCCGAGGCTTGGTAAAGATGCTACAAAGATGTGGATGCTCTTCCGAATATTGTCGTTTATTGTACAGGACATAATTGATGATAGTGACGAGCCCTTTCAAGTATTTGAGTTACTTAGGAAGATTTCAAGTCTATTACTAGTTCCAGTCATAAGCTGTGAGAACATATCGTTACTTCAGAGACTGACCAAGCAATTTCTGGTGGATTTTAAGAATGTTTTTAATAAGAAGATTACTCCGAAAATGCATTATATGGTTCACTGTCCACGACTTTTTCTCCTTTGTGGCCCATTAGTTAGACTTTGGAACATGCATTTTGAAGGGAAACACAAAGACTTTAAGAAAATGGCTAAGAATGCAAGTTTTAAAAACTTAATTTTTCCCTTGCCAAAAGTAAGCAAAGATCTGTGATGGCAAAGTTTGCAAACCCCACTGGTCATGTACTTTTCAGTGACATGCATTTGCAAAAAGGGCCCTTTAGCAAAACAGCAAATTTGCTGGGTCAGTGATGCACCTGAAGAGTCCATTATAAATGTTTGTGATTGCAAATGGGTCAGTATCTATGGTACAAAATACATTTCTAATGAGTGTAGTTTAATTCTGTGGGATGAAAATGAGAAACCAGTTTTTGGTGACCTGTTTCGGTTGTGGATTGCAAAAAGTACTGATGTGATATTCAGGGTGGCTGAACTTGAAACACTTGGTTTCAATCAAACCCTTTGGAATTGTGCATGGTGCATAACGAAATATTAACATAAGAACTTGTTAACTGCAACATGTGTAAAGAACATGTGAAACACCATGTTGCAAGGTTGATATTTTCACTTCTACTTGGTAGATAAACCATCACCTAACAATCAAGGGGTATGCAGATCACTAAGATCTCCCTTGGTGTTGATTAAAACTTTGTTATCAACTTCCCATTTATGTACTCATGGCTTAGAAGCAATATACAATGCTGACCTGGCTTGCCCTAGTTTGTCAACCTCAAATGAGTTTAGGGTGTGTTTCTTTTAGGCCCTCATAATAATTCAAGTCCTCAAACACATTTAAGCTACTTCTTTTAATGTCCCCCATTTTGCATTTTAATTTTGTGTCCAAATTATACGGTGGAAGTATAAGTGACAAAGAGATAGTAAACGCAAGTGGTTTTCTAGGAAAACTACAGCCAGGCGATGCTGTAATGGCTGATAGAGGCTTCAACATACAAGATTTTTTAGCCTTGGACAACGCAAAACTAATGTATCTCCCAGAGGATCAACTGCTACAAGACGAGTTGCAACTGCAAGGGTTTATATTGAGTGGATGATACAACGCCTGAAATTGTTCACTTTTCTATGAGGAGTTATAAGCCGCATCTTTTTGCTGAAGTTTTGGGCCAAACATCACGGGTGCGGCTCATACAAAAGACCATTGCTTTCAGAAGGAGTAACCTGGCTTGTAGGGGTCACAAATTCAACTGAAAACTTTCAGTAACTAAAGCTCAAACATATTAAAACTTGTTGTTGATCACTGCTTTCGGTAGAATTGGTGGCTCCTAAAGGAGCTGTTTGTTTGCATCTTCAGGTTCTAAACCCGAATCTTCCTCGCCAGTTGTTCTTTCAAGGGTTTCTTTTGCACTTTGTTTGAGCAGTTAAACTCTAACTGGCATGGGCTCTCCATTCCTTCACACAGCTGCTTACAAAAATGTCGTCTATGACCAATCACCTCAACACTGATTTCTCCACTAGGTGCAAGAAAATACCACGCTATTTGGGACAACTTGTGAGGCAAATGGCCGACCGTTTCATTATCCTTCACCATTTTCACGCCGTGTTTGCCCATGGGGTTGTTAAACTCTCGTTAAGCAAAGAGCTTTTTTCCGATCAATGGCTTCCAAAGTCTTCGTAAACATGATATCCACACACACCTGATGCAAAAGCGAACGTTTCCATGTCCAGACTTTCCTCATTAAATGACTGTGTGGTTACCAAGCAAATGTTTTCCATCGTTCTCCTGCGCTTTTGCCGTGCAAATTATATCGTTTTCACTTCAACTGTGGGCTTTAGCAATAAAGACAACTGTTGTCAGTCACAGGGAATAGAGAAATTGATTAAAAAGGAGCTTTTAAAGAAAGGTATTCCCAGAGTTGATTAACTTATTAATGTCGCTGGAAATACACAGCACTAGATTTCGTCAAGTTTATTGTTTACATCTGTAAACAAACATCCAACTTTTTCTACAAGAGTGCTTTTATGGAGTTCTTATTTTTTCCAAAATCATGCTTGAAAGTTGGGGGTATGGCTTATACACGAGTCTTTACAAACCATATATTAGCTGTGCTGTTTCTGTCTGTGCAATACTTGTAAATTTACAACCACTGATAATTAAGGCAAGTTCAAATAGAGAATAGGCCAAGGTTTAATCAGGAGTACCCAACGGAGCCGCTCTGCAAAATACCCGCTCTACAGGGCAGAATTGCGCTGGCTGGGAAATTGAACATTCGCTACTTAACTTGCTGGAAAGTCTTTATAACCACCACGCTTGCTGGGAAATTATGTTGCAACGCAGGTTCTGGCTAGATAAAAAAATCTCTAGTTTGTAGAGTTTGTTTTTCTCGTGGTAACCGTACTATAAAAAATATATCTATCTTCACACTGTTGAATAGTTCCTCATTTTCCAGGGATAGTACAGCTGTAGAGCGAGCGAAACATGCAATTACTTGAGTGTGAAAATCAAGCCACGCGAGAAAGGTGAAACTCGATCTAAAGGGCAAATACCTTTGAAATCCCTCTAATTGACGTATTTTGCCAGTACAATATCTTTTTTCCTAATTATTGACTGGGGTGTGTCATTTTTAAGTTATGCAATAAAGCAAGGCATATCTCATGCTGTGAATCCCTGTGAAATAGTTTCAACACACATTTGAGCGCACAGCACCGCTGGCGGTCTCGTATTGTTTGCTCAGTTTCGCTTTCGGTTTACATTTATCTTATTGTAGCTTGGAAGAAACCTCCTGCTTGTTTCGTTAGATTGTTAGGTTTTTTGTCTAGTTAGCGGCTACAGGCAACTGGTCGATCCTGTGAAGTCAGCCAAAAGTTAAGGTAAGCAAAATGTTCCATTTTTTTTCTGATCTAGTCAGTTTAGGAAACGCCTCTGGAAAATGTTTTTTTCAAAACAGTTCTCTGCCGATAGAACACGCATAGTCTTTCCATTGAATAATGCACAACATTAGCAGAACACATTCAAATCTCATTTCAAATGTTTGTAATTAGCCAAGCTGGAATTTTCCATTGGAACTATTTGACAATGGTCACAATTTTAATACTGCACATATCTCATTTAGTGTAACGTTTTGCTTCATAGGGGACGAGAAGCTAAAAACATTGTTACGTTGTTTTAGGGGAAGAAATTCAAAACTAAGATTTGTTTAAATACACTCTCCCTTTAGATCCTGAAGATCGCGGCTTCTTTGGGCGGCAGGAAACGTCGTTCAATTGCGGTCATTTCAAAGGCGTTGAGCTAATGGTCAGATATCTTTTTAATCTCTGAAGATCGCATTCGGTAAGAGAATTTTATGTTTGTTCTTCTTAAACATACTAGACCCAATTTCCCATCAAAACCGAGAGTCCATTTTCACTGTTACTTTAGGTTACAGCAACGTTTCGCCTTGAAATGTGCCATTTCAACGCTCACTGAGATCTGTGCCGTGAATTGTATTTGACGGTAAATTTCAATCGCTGGCTTTCCTTTTTTTAAAGACCTATTAACTTTTTGCAGTGTCTTTTCCATTTGCATGTACCTA
Source organism: Montipora capitata (assembly GCA_949126865.1). Classification (NCBI taxonomy): domain Eukaryota; kingdom Metazoa; phylum Cnidaria; class Anthozoa; order Scleractinia; family Acroporidae; genus Montipora; species Montipora capitata. The sequence goes on along the minus strand of OX421445.1, from coordinate 36,387,762 downwards.
AGCATCTGTATGCTAAAATTATATTATTTCGTGGAACACAGAAAGCCAGATTACATTTGAGCTTCTCTTAGTTGTATTTTGCGTTTTCAGTATTCAGTTAAACCGGTTTTAACCTTCCAAATGGATTCTTAAAATTGATAGTAAGTTTCATTTTTGAGTAGCCCTTTCAACGTTATGTTTTTCGGTTTTGGGAACTAGGGCCTATGCGCGGTAGCAAACGTTAAAAGGTTATACAGACAAGTTTTCCAACATCAACAAATGTGTATGGTTTGCCACGTACAATGTTAACGCGCCTGCCGTCAAAATTTCCCCCGATGGACGGTTGAACCAAAAAGAGTTTTTCCATTAGGCAGCACATGTTAAATCAGTTAAGTAGGTTAAAAAAAGAGTGTGCCAGTCGCTTCAGTTGGTTGAAAGCCCCTAAAAGTAGTCGTTATTATAATCAAATCTCTGTTCTCTAAAGTGCTAAAATTACGCAAGCAATGTCACTAAATTTTTAAGTTTCAGATACCTCAATATCTAGAAAATGAGAAGTATTCAAACAGAGCATCAACATTTGAACGCACTCTATGATCGTCTCACCAAAGCGATGTGTTTTGGGGTGCAATATAGTTAAAATGAACAAAATACAAAACATGATAAGCGTGGCTTTATGAGCAAAGCGAAGCGAACGTAAGATTTTGCATGCAGCTCGCGCTTCAGTCGATTCCATTTCAGGCTATTTTTGGTGCCTGGCTTTGATGTAATTTTTGATAGTTGGCTAAGTTGGGCGCACAAAGTGTAGTTAGTATAATTGTTTCTTTAAATCGATAACATTTCTCCCTCTTCATAATGTTTTGAGCTCCTCGAGTCGAGTCAGCATGTAAAATGTGAAAACTCAAGGTGGATCGAATCCTTAGTAACCTCGCCTACCTTGGGTGCTAGAGGGTTTTTTTTTTGTTGTTTTCGTGGCGAAGCTGCGATTAAGATCACCAACGTAGCCGTGTAGCTGAACTAAGGAACTGAGGGATAAAGA
>OX421445.1:36364247-36376747 GCA_949126865.1 Montipora capitata | reverse complement strand
TCTGACCACATACGACCATGGCTTTTGCTGTGAAACTTTGCACCAGTTCTGATGTGAAACTTTTGCGGTGATTGTCTGACCACAAACGACCATGGGTTTTGCTGTGAAACTTCGCATCAGTTCTGGTGTGAAACTTTTGCGGTGATTGTCTGACCAACTACGACAACGGCTTTTGCTGTGAAACTTTGCACCGGTTCTGGTGTGAAACTTTTGTCTGACCACATACGTCTATGGCTTTTGCTGTGAAAATTCGAACCAGTTTTGTTTTTCTTTTTGTCTTCGTTTTGTTTTAACAGAAATCAAACTTTATTTGAAGTAGTTCGTTTTTTCTTTTAGGTGAATTTTTTGCTCTCCGGGGCTAGAAATTTAAGGCACAGGTCAACCAAAACCCAGTTTGTGTCAAGTCCGGAGGTAAGTCAGACTAATAAGTATCAAGCATTTAAACAGGCGTTGAAGGAGGGTTTTGAATTTCCTTCCTTTGCGTCAATTTCTTATTTAACACGTCGAAATCAAATATAAAAGATGAGTATGTCGATCTGGATCCTAAACACTTGTTATAGGTTTTCAATTATTGTTTATTTTTTGTTGCAGAGAGGCAAAGGACTGCCCGGAACATAAACGTTCCAGTATGGAAAATCTCAAGGTAACAGCGTCTGGGGTTTCATATCATGTCGAGGGGAGATTACGCTGCAGTACATAATCAACCCCACCACCTCTAAGCGTATTGCATTAAAAAAGGTAATCAAGTTCATTGTTTTCCTTACTAGCGGCTGAAAGGGAGACATGTCTTCTCTAAGTACATTCTTAGTAGAAATTGGTTTTCTATTCTTGGTTATCACATGATATCAGAAAACTCTACCCTTAACAATTTTGAGTTTTTACCGTCATTAGGTAAAAGTGATTTTTAAGTATATATCCGGAAGCCTGTTTTCAGCTCAGTAGCCTGCTCTATTTTTAAAGCAGAGCGGATCATTGAATTTCCGATTATTTAACAAAGCGTGACATCTGCATCGTTTCTAGGTCACATTTTACGTGCGCGAAAATATCGATTCGCCTTATGTTTTCGAGTTTTGAGTAACTAATATGTTGGGAGAAGTGTTTATGAGAATGTTTTCACATTTACCAGAGAGAAGAAATGTTTTGAGAGAGCCAAAGTAAACTCCGTACCTTTCTACTGGTTTCCCGCCGCCATGTTTGTGTCCCTCAGAGGGGCACCAACACGGCCTCCCTATTCTAAAAACTATAAATTTGAGTGATAACTCGAATTCAAAAAATCGTACACCCCTAAACCGAGAACGTCTTTTCACTTATCTTGGTATTGCACTCGAAAACGTTGGCTATGGAAAGGTGAAACCAGTGTCTAAGAAAGGTCGTCGCACAGCATACATGGGTTTGTGTTTCAAGGCCCAAGAGAAGTCATCAAAGTTCAAGCCAGATGCACTAGACTCAGTGAACTCACGAAACAATACCGTTCAGCCCGGCAATGTTCAACAGTGGATGGAAAGGTCATTTTGTGAGGGCGGCGAAGCCGACGAGATTGCAAAGAAAGAGCTCTGGATGAAGTTTAAAAAGGAGATGCAAGCAAAAGAAGACACGAAGTCTATCTTTTTTTCCCTTCTTGGAAATACAGTCTTTAAAAATCCTCCATTTTTAAAGGTTACTGGAGTAAAAAGAGCCGGGAAGGTATCCCATTATCAGTATTTGAAAGAGAGGTCCAATTCCACTGATAAAACATTAAAGATTGCCACCCGTGAAGCAGGAGTTTCAAAATACTGTCAAGATGACCATGTTAAGGTGATGGCTGACGAGGGAGATCATCAATGTTTTTCAGTAAAAACCGATGAAGGAATGGTCGAGGCAAGTCACATGCCTGAAGAATGAAATCCAAAGCCCTGCCAAGAATGTCAGTGCACTACAGTCTTCTGGAAATTTTGGATACAGGATTGCGTCGAAGCCTATTTCAGACGGAAATGAACAAAAACCTAGCGTCGATGACCCATGTTGCTGACTGACGATGAGGTTGAAGAGCAAGTAAACGCCATCGATGACATTAGCGAAGACGACCTCGACACAGATACTGAGAGGAAGTCACAGGAGAGTGACGAGGGAGAGGAAGAAAAAGCAACTTATGTGTCTGCTAGTCCCAGTTGCAGCGTTTCTTCTGACAACGAAGTTAGCAAAGATGACATCTTTCAGAAGTTCCACAAACACGTAGAGCGTCTGTACCCCTCTCATCTTCCTGGAAAGCCTTCAACGTTTCAAGAGTATTTAAACTGCTTGTTTCGTGACCCGTCAAACTTTCTGGTTGAAAGGGCAAGCATACACTCCTCGTCAGCCAAAGCATCAAATTACGTGGATACCCACATCAGAGCATTTCTGGCTGGGACATTTCCACCCATAAGTGTTGGAAGTCTTGCCGGTACGGTTATTAAAACATCGTTCGAAGGCGACATATTTCCTCAATTCACCCATGTCACCAAAGGAAATTACAAATGTGCTATTTGTATACCTTACTTAAAATGGGCAATTCTTCACAACCATCCTCATTCAATTGCACGCTCAAGAAAGGCAACTACCGAGGCGATTTTAGAAGGGACAGCTGAGCTCGAGTTCTCTGGCCTCGTTCAAGTGCAAGAGCACAGTGTGTCGAAGTGCCACAAGGAAGCTTGCCCCTTCTGGAAAGAGCAGAAAATAGAAAATAGTACAGAGAAGCCTTTGTCTAAAATAGAACTTTGTCTAAAATAGAACTAACTAACAGCCAACGTGGAACCTTTCAACATACCTCAAATCACTGCGAAAGACATTCTAGAATATATTAATAAATTACCAACAAATAAATCTACCGGCCATGATGGCTTAAGCGCAAGAGTTTTGAAATTGATTGCACCAGCTTTAAAAACCCCCTTGGTGAAAATGATGAACATCTCAATTGACAGCAGTGTTTTTCCAAGTGTGTGGAAAACTGCGCTAGTTGCACCGTTGCACAAAGATGGACCTCGAGATGATGTCAATAATTATCGACCCATTGCAGTCCTACCAGTGCTTTCCAAGATTCTTGAAAGACACGTAACGAAGTCACTCACAAACTATTTAAATGAAAACAATCTCATCTTTACGTATCAATCTGCATTCCGAGAAAACCACTCTACAGAAACAGCCCTTATACAGTTAACTGATAATCTGCTTTTTAACATGGATAATGAAAAGGTAACTGGGATGATCTCAATCGACTTCAAAAAGGCTTTTGACCTCGTAAATCACGACATTTTACTGCAGAAACTTCAGATGTACGGCCTTAGTGATTCAGCAGTGAAATGGTTTCACTCCTACCTGTCAGACAGACAACAATGTGTGAAAGTGAACGAATGTACATCTTCTCTGTTACCAATCAACCAAGGTATTCCACAGGGAACCATCGTTGGCCCCATGCTTTTTCTTATCTTCATAAATGATGCCCCACTTTACGTCCAAAATTCAAATATGAATATCTACGCCGATGATGCAACATTAATATCAAGTTCAAGATGGGATAACATCACACCAATGAATGACAATATTCAAAAAGACTTAGAAAGTATCCAACAGTGGGCATTAATGAACAAAATGATCATCAACGAGAAGAAAACGAAATCAATGCTCATTAAAGGCAAGAGACTGAGAAAACGCATGGAAAAGCAACATCTAGCACAAAACAGCAGTGTAGATCAACTGTCTATAATTCTCAACAATTCACCAATTGAGAATGTCCATTCACATAAAATCCTGGGAATCGAGGTTGATGAAGATCTTGACTTCACAAATCATTGTGAAATCCTTGCTAGAAAGATTTCAAAACGAATTGGCCTGCTGAAACATATTAGCCCATATCTGAGGAGAAACCAAAGAGAAATTTACTATAAAGCAGTGATTAAGCCCGTTATTCTTTATGGTGCTAATATATGGACATCAACATCAAAAGGAAATATAAATAGCATCTTTAAGTTACAGAAAAGAGCAGCAAGAATCATCTTGGACGCTGAACCCCGCTCTCGTTCTGTTTCACTGTTTAACTTATTAAACCGGATACCATTTTATCATGAATCTTATGCAATTAGATGTTCTTTACTCCTTAAGGGAATCTTAGGAATGACGCCGGTCTACCTGAAGCAAATGCTAAAGTTAAACTCTGACACCCACAATAGAAGTACCCGCTTTAGTAACTTAAATTTTAATTGTCCACGTTATAAAAATGAAACTGAAGGTGGGCGAACATTTACTGTACGATCAATTAAAGAATGGAATAACCTGGATAAAGACTTAAAAGAACTAAAGAGTGCTAAAGCCTTGAAAAAGAAAGTTATAAACAATTTACTTAGCAAACAAAATAGTAATATGAATTTTCTATAATTTGGATAATGAAATTTTTGTATGTTTTTATTATTAAGATTATGATGTACATATGTACTTTTCTAATATGTTTTTAACTTATATATATATCACCTTTGTTATTACCTTCATTTGTGTTAACCTTGTGTATTGACTAGATTACTTTATAGAGGGCCACAGGGTCATCAGTTATACTTAAACTGTTACGTGCTACCCTCTCAAAATAAAGTCATTACCATTACCATTACCATTACCATAAAAAGAGGGAGAAGAGAAAAGGAAGACTATTGATCAGTATTTCGGTATGCCATCGAATCCTTTAAACTGGTAACGACCTCAGAGTCTCTACAGCCTGATTCCCAAAACAAGAAAGTGAGGTGTCGTTACCTCTGGGACTCTGAGGTCGTTAAGCAGTTTGCCAATGATCAACAAATAAGAAGAACAACTCCAAAAAGGCTCTTCCGCGAACGGGTAAGAAATAGAACCATAAATTGCTACAAAGAAGATCCTGGACATGCTGTTTGCTCCAATTATAATGACTGGAAAGTGAAACACAGCACGGAAGCATCTATTCTCAAAGACGAAGCCGCCTCAAAATTCAGGTCTCTCTTTAACGCAGTTTCAAAAGACGTCTCTATTCATGGAAAAGTTGTTGAGGTAAGAGGAGGAATCAAAAGCCTGGATCCACCTTGCCAAGAAGAAGCATTTTCGTGCGGAAACCATACCTATACCTGTGACTACTGTCACATTTAACTGCGCGAGTTAAAAGACATTATTCGACATCGCAAGTCAGGTAGCTTACCTTCAAAGGCCAACAGACTTGGGCTCTCTAGTTTCAATAAACATTACACCAGGAGGGATGAGGCCGTCAGCGCTTTAGAAGTTGAAACACAAAAACGTAAACTATCTGAGGCAAAAATGAAGCAGTTGATCAGAGCCAAATTTTCTCCAAAATACTGGGAGGAGAGTCTTCACTCCGCATGTCTCGACGGTGAGGATCAAGGGCTTGTAGTTAATCTTGTCCGCCTATTAACAATGGGTGTATCAGAACGCAGCCCAATGCAGATAGAGGTCATTAGAAATTTAGTATCCAAGCTTCAGAGAGCTAACAATCATAGATACGTTGATTTGGTGAAAGATATCAGCGCTCTCTTTAAGAACGAGCTTGGTCCAACCAATTATTATCTTCTCGCCGACATATTTGGACTCGCAAAGGAAACGACAGCCGCAAATCACTCTTCTCAGATAAAGTTGAACTGGGATGCTATGGATATAGCGGCTGAAACCTTTAGAGGTCTTCAAGTGAATGAAGGTAGTGATGGTGCAAGATGTCTTCGTTTCCTGGAGCCTCGCAAACTGAAAACGGGAGAAATCGTCTTAGTTGGCCAAGTTTAGGAACCTAACATCAACATTTGGCACGAGCAAAACCTTCGCATTCCTAGGAAAGACGAAAGAAAGAACGATCCAGACGACTTCACCGCGTTGAAAAGGCTAACAGATAATCTAATTAAAACAGAAAAACTAGCCAAATCTGTGTCTGTTCACAACCTCTCCACTATCATCGCACTGGACAAGTCGATGATAATTAACACCATGTGGCCAAGTCCCGATCGAGGCTATAAGGCGCAACATCTGTTGCAATACTGGGAGGGTCTCCAGCGAGCTTGTTACTACGACAGCTCAGGAAATTTGCGCAAAACGCCCATTAATCTTATCGGTTACTCTACTGATTCTGCAGGTTTTTCTTTGGCGGCGGCAATTCAACTGATGACTCCAACAGAAGAGGAAATCAAGGAAGGGATACAATATTTGGCACTTGGAATTGATGAAGAGGAGTTTGCTTCTCCATACTATTGGCATCTGCCATCAATCACGTATCTAGACTACGACCATGAACAGAGGCTGTTTCTAAAGAATATGAAGTACGACACGTGCGATTTAACGTTTTGGGAAGACCAGGGAAGATCTTCTCGGATTGCAACCATACGACACCTCCAAGACCTGAAACACCGATGCCAAGAATTAGGATTAGACTGCGGATTCAATGCCTCCGACCTTCTGCTCGTTTATTTCTTTGATCAGAACTCAGACGCCTGTGAACGGCTGTTCACGGTCCGTATCGCAGACCTACTCGACGTGCACGTTCCTGGTTCCAGTGGTACCAGTCTTTATGTAAGAGCTGTTTATCACCTGATACAGCCTTTCAGAGTTCCTGATTTTGGCTCTCCAGAGGATGTACAGAAATCAGTTTCCTGTGCCATAACGATATTTCGTTTGTGGACGAAAGTCTTGGAATTGAAAAAGCTAAGCCTTCACTCAAAACCTGGTGCTAAACACGATCCGTCGAGGCACAGAAAATTCATCACCTATGGCTGTTACAGGACAGCGGAGATCCTTTTCTCTGCTGCCACGATTCACCAACTGGCAATGTTTCTGCATTTTAAGCCACTTGGTCCTATTTGGGCATCCCCGTACAATTCTGGGACAAAAACCACCGAACGAATCGTAGGGGAAATGCAGGGAAAAACGACAGAGCTTCAGAACCTTGACACCCAGCCTACGTTTGGAAATATGCTGGAGCGGTGTGTCAAAAGGGACAATTCAATCTCAACGCAAAGCAACGCCTTAGCTCTTCCGGTGCACACGTCAAAGCATCGAATAACAGAAAGAACATGGCTTTCGCGTTCAAGCAAATGAAACAAATATCAATCTATAGGTACCTGGATGATTTCACAACCTTCAAAGCAGGCCAAGTCAGAGCTCACAGAGAAGGGGTAAAAGATGGTCAGGCCCTTTTGTCCAAATACGTACCAGAACAATGCGTCACTCTGTTGAAGGAAGCTGGAAAATGGGATGTACCATATAAGTTTGCAAAGCCAGTTGGATTTAAAGTCGTCGATGGCAATCTCCCTAAGTCTTTTAACAAGTTGGGCAAATCATTTGCAGAAGTCCCATTGGATGCTCTGGAGTCTTTATGCACTGTGGACAACGAAGAAGTAGAATCAAACAAAAGTGATAAAGAGGAGGAACAAGAAGAAAAACAAGAAGATCAAGAGGAAAATTTTATAGAGGAGGAAAAAGAAAGTGATGAAGGTGACGTAGGGGGACGCGCATGGAAGGTAAGCAGAAGTATTGCTGGCAGTTTGACCTACTTGCACATAAAGCAGGCCCTGAAACTCCTGCTGCCACGAGAATATATTTCTCGGTGTCGTCAGAAAAGGCACTGTATCTTCCAGGAAAAGAAAATGTCAACCCCAAGCACGACATTTTTAAATACAGTGACATTGCACTAAAGGTCACACACGATGGAAAAAACAAATACCGAATTGGTAGAGTGGAAGCAATGGAATCCACAAAGGACGGCTCAGAAGTTTTCAGTTTCCAAATGAAAAGCAAGCCTTCTGTGAGAATTCGATGTTCTATGTATTGTAGAGAGGAAAAAGAAGTCTATTTTGTTCCTGAAGATGGCCTCCTTTCAAATTGGAAGTCACAATCTAGCATTATTGGAATAGTCAATTTACAACCAATTCCCGGAAAACGTGGTAGTTACACCCTACATCCAGCATCCAAAGAAAGTCTTCTAAAACTAAAAATTTCACCATACGATGTCGATGATGGTAATTTAGAGACTGAAGATGAATCGTCTAGCTCTCCAAGCGCACCGACTGATGACGAATTTTACGAGGTAGAAGACATAATCGAAAGAAGGCTGTCAAGAGATGCACATTGCTACAAATATAAAGTCCGGTTCAAAGGTTATAGCTCACGAGATGATATGTGGCTACCCGCGTCTTTCTTTAACAGAGCTATTCACTTTGATTCTACCTCCAAGTTTGGAAGGAAGAGAAAACATACCGTTGACCCGGAGAACGCCATGGAAGGTTACAAAAGAGCAAAACGGTGTGCAAGCTACAAGCGTGGAATTAATGCTATTGGTTCTGAAAAGAAGGAAAAGCAAAACAATGGAAAACAGTCGAAGCGTAAGAAAAGCACCATAGAGAATGGGCAAGACGGTCGACCTTCTGCGTCAAATTCTTCTGTCACCGAGACAAAAACCCGTAAAGTGTCTAGTGAAACTGACAGAGACATAGTTGAAGATACAAATGGCACACGACACAGATTTACCAAGAGCAAGGTGTCAAGTGATTCATCGTCAGTACAACCAACGCAATCCCTCTCATCAGGTAATAGCAATGTGGCACACGCAAAAAGTTCCAAAAAATTAAACAAGGGAAAATTGTTTTGTTCCTCCAATTTAGTTCAAAAGCAAAATCTCTATACCACCACGATGGCTTCTATTGGCAGCGAAAAGGACATCGAAGACCCGAAGCAAGCCACCCCCTTAAATGCAATTGTAGTTGAAGATTATGAGACGGGTCAAGTAAAGACATCGGGAAACGGCATTTTGGCTGACGTGGTGCATAATAACGACGATTTTCTTCACCCAAGACGATTTCTTAGTCAGGCAAGTTATCCTCCTGTGGATGGAAATTTGGCAACCTTTGAAAAACTCTCTGTCAGCGTGAGCAGGCTTACGGATCCCACCCACGTAACGCCGATACCGCCACAATCTGTGCTTTCTGAGATTGAAGGAGAATTTAACAAAAATAGCAGCTCCTGAACATACTTCAAGTTTCCTGGTTACGGGATCTTCGACCGAGAAGGAATTCGAGTCTTGAAAAGATTCCATGAGATCAAAAGTCTAAAGAGGCAGGTCCAGTTCGAGCAAAAGTGGTTAAAACAGGCTTTCAGCGGTGTAGGATACGAACGAGAGGTAACTGAAGCGTTGTTAGACAGATGGAACAACGATGAAAGCTTCCTTGCGTCTTATGGAAATTATAAAATAACGTCTCAGATCCTATCCTCATTAATGGGCGAAAGATATATATGCGATGAGGTTATCAATTCAGAAGTACTGTGACCAAGCAAACGCAGTAGAAAATCGAGGTGGTTTGAAGATTCTGCTCCCATCTTTTCTCTCGACTGGCATGGTTTTGAGGAATGTTGTGGAGAGAGTAAGTCTAACTCATGACATGGAAAGAGTGGAATACATGTTTTTACCCGTGCACTTACACCAGTCACACTGGGGATTAGCAGTTTTTTCTGTCAGTAAAAAAACCGTTTCCTTTGATGATGGCTTCCATTGCCCAATTCCAGAAGAACTTAAGCGAAATTCCAAGGATATCCTGAAGATCATTTTCGAGACAACACGTAATGTAACTTACTCACCTGGAAGGTGGAACCACTTCCAACGTTTCGAAGTCCCAATGCCGGATCAACCAGCCCATGGTTCTGGAAGTTGCGGGGTGGCAGTAATCTGTACAGTTCGGGACATATGCAACGGTCTCAATGAAAGGTATAGCTGGAAGTACGAAAATGCACCTACTTTACGCGCAGAGCTAATGGTAGAAATTTTGGATCTGCATAGGAAGTAGAGACGTCAACAAAGACAACTCCACTGAATGTGTGATACTTGCATGTGGCTACCTATTCAACGCTTTGTTTCATCTGAAGAAAAATATTCATTGTCCATCCCTGGATGACTTCTTGATTACGGTGACTTCGTTGTTTGGTTTCGTCAGTGCATCGTTTCCTGTCATTAGAAAATTTATTCACAGTCCCTGTACATTTTTTGCATGTGATTCCCTCTTCATTGCTACGTTACATTTGAAAGATCAATTGACTGTACATCCATGGCATGTGATTAATTCGTCATCGTTACATTTCATTGGAAAGATCCACTGACTGTGCATCCCTGGATTGGGATTCCCCTTCATCGTTACGTTTCATTGCAAAGATCCATTTACTGTGCATTCCTGGCATGTGATTCCCCTTCATCGTTACGTTTCATTGCAAAGATCCATTGACTGTGCTTCCCTGCCACGTGAAGACCTCTTCATCATAATTTCATCGAGAAGATCAATTGACTGTACATCCATGGCATGTGATTAATTCGTCATTGTTACATTTCATTGGAAGATCCATTGACTGTGCATCCCTGGATTGGGATTCCCCTTCATCGTTACGTTTCATTGCAAAGATCCATTGACTGTGCTTCCCTGCCATGTGATGACCTCTTCATCGAAGTTTCATCGGGAAGATCCATTTACTGTCATTCCTGGCATGCGATTCCCCTTCATCGTTACGTTTCATTGCAAAGATCCATTTGACTGTGCATCCGTGGCATGTGATTAATTCCCTCGTCATCGTTACGTTTTATTGGAAAGATCCATTGAGTTTGCATCTCTGGCATGTGATTCCCTCTTCATCGTTAGGTTTTATTAGTATGATACATTGACTATGCATCCCTGGCATGAGATTACTTTTTCATCGTTAAGTTTTATTGAAAAGAGCCATTGACTGTTGCCTCCATGGCATGTGATTCCCTCTTCATTGTTACGTTTCATCTGAAAAAAAAATGGACTGTGCCTTCTTGGCATGTGATTGCCTCTCCATCATTACGTTTCGTAAAAAAAAGATTAAGCAACTGTGCATTCTCGGCATGTGATTCCCCTTCATAGCTAATTTGTATCGGAAGATCAATGAAATGTTCAATTTTGGCATGTGATTACCTCCTCATCCTTACGTTTCATGAAAAAAATCTTAATTGACTGTGCACTTGGCATGTGATTACCACCTCATAACCTCGTCAGCATCGTTACGTTTCGAAAAAGATTAATTGACTGTGCATTCTTGGCATGCGACTACCGCCTCATCGTCAGCATCGTTACGTTTTGCGAAAAGGATTAATTGACTGTGCATTCTTGGCATGCGATTACCTCCTCATCGTTACGTTACGCCAAAAAGATTAATTGACTGTGCATTCTTGGCATGTGATTCTCTCCTCATCGTTACTTTTCGCGAAAAAGATTGACTGTGTATTCTTGGCATGTTGCCTCCTCATGGTCACGCGATTACCGCTTTATTGTTTTTTTTTTTGTTCATCAGAAAGAAGAAAGAACAATTGACTCTATCCCTGGAGTGTGAGCTAATGTTTACCGTTACGGGCTTCATTGTGCAATTCATTGTGCATTCTTCAGAGAGATCAAATGCTTGTGGATTCCTATCGTTTGATTCTTGGGATGTGTTTTGGTTTTTCGTCTCGTTACAGCAGAAGGCCGATTGACTGAGCAATTCTGGTATGTGATTTCGTTTTCGTCTCTATTGTAATAGGAGAGACCAGTTCAATGTGCATTTTATGCACATGTTTCCTGTGTGCAGTTACTGGACGTTCATCCCAGCGTTTCCTCATTGTTCACCGTGTTTGCACCGAGCCGGAGCTGTTTAGGGAATGGTTTCCAGTTGATTGAAACAGCAAGATTAATGCATTGACTTTGCAGTTCGCATTTCACTTAAATGCCGAATTGTTATAGTGCACCACCAAGGGGAAAAAGAACTATACTAACATTTGACTCTGTGTTCATTGCGTTGTTATTTGTTTACGTGTCATCTTGATCGCCCTGCAACTACTTCCCAAGTTCACATTTTAGCGAGGACCTCTATTTCAAGAAACTGTGAGTACAGCTTATTATTATTATTGTTGTTATTATTATTAATATTATTAATATTTATTATTATTAATTTTCATTTATTATTGAATTATATATTACTATTGATGTTTATAGTACCTTCGACAATTATCTATTGAAACCTTGCTGGCTGGCTCATAACGTACGCCAACGCTCGCTGGCAAACTCCAAAGTCCCTTATGCGCCGGCTGGCAATATGTGTCGTTTCGCATTTTAAAATATGCTGGCTGGTTAAAAGCTGTCTCACACAATGGCTGGCTGGGAGTTTTATTTCCTGAAACTCTTGCTCGCTGGCAGTGAAGAGCAGGTATTTTTTTCCCAGGAAAGTTAAATATTGATGAAGATTGACGTAGAAACATTCTAATAGTGGTTACAACATTATATGAACAATTTTGTCAAAAATGGTCGTTGGGTACTCCTGTTTAATCTTAAATACTGCATTGCTCATTTCTTAAAGTGTTAATTTCTTTACAAATACAGCTTCTAGGAAAGTTCTTGTTAATGTTCTCTTCGTTTCAGCATATCCAGGGTCAAACCACAAATGTTCAGCCTTCATATATCCATTTGGTCCCATTTTTATACTATGTCAGATCCTACGGGATTTAA
>OX421445.1:36336747-36359247 GCA_949126865.1 Montipora capitata | reverse complement strand
GTATTGCAAACAAGACGACTTGTTGGAGCTAGTGAGACCTAGCTATTCGGTATTTTCAATTCAAATACATTTAAAGACTCAATGACAGAGGAGGCTGGACTTAAACAAACTCAAATCACAATCATTCTCTTTTAATACGTGAAGATATTCGTAATGACAAAGCGATTAACACATTCTCTTCCTTCTGCCTAGTATCAGAAATCGAATGTGGTCAAACCCTACTAAACTCACCACCATAAGCTTAAATCCTGTCGAAATAGGAGTGAAAAACTATTAAGTCCCGTGCAAAATCCTTATAGTGTCTCTGTTGCATCATTTTAAAGTCCCACTCAAAAAAGAGACCCAAATTTTATGACTTTTACCACCCCGTCTCACTATATGTTCTTATGCCTGATCTGCTCAAATGTTCGAATTTTCAAGCTTTGTTTACATTAAAAGTCCCAGGACACTACACGTGATAACACTGTCCACAAACTACAGGCCTGTTTAGCGTTTACCAGCTTTCTCCAAATTCCTCGAAATAATAGTCTACAACTGCCATTTAATTTTAATTGAAGTAACTTTGACATGTCTCTCAGAACCAATATGGATTTAGAAAAAATGATTCTACTTCACATGCTCCAATTCAATTGTATGACAAGATCTCAAATGCACTTGACAACAAGAAGGTTATGTTAGGCTCATTCATAGATCTATCTAAAGCCTTTGACACAGTAAATCACGACATTTTGCTTTACAATCCCTTCTCTTTAGGTATTAGTTGTGGGGTTCCGCAGGGCTCTATTTTAAGCACCCTGTTTTTCATGGTTTACATTAAAGTGCCTATGAAGTGAAATTTTTTTTTTTTTTGGGGGGGGGGTGGTTTCAGTTGCTTGTTATGTCTACTTCTTGAAACCACCAAAAGTGAATAATGTTAAAGAGAAAAAAATCAACTATTTGCCGCCCAATCAAATTTGACAAGGAAAAGAGGATCGATTTTGCGTGCGGTCAAAACGATCGTATTACAAGGTCGTGAAGTAGGAAATTGTTCAGACGACTTGTGGGTAATGGCAGACAAGGTGAACAATGAGAAAACGGGAAATTATCCTGCGGCCAGTGGCCCCAATATGGCTAACTGTGAAAATAATTCGCAAACTCCGGGAGTTTCAATGCATTACTTGCAGAAAGACAAAACTTTATGGAAGAAGTGGACTCAGTTTGTCGGAGTTCACAGGAAAGATCTCGGCCCATTGAAGTCAGCAACGTTATGCTCTGTACACTTTGACGAAAAGTGTTTCGAAAGCAAGCCTGTTTTGTTTACTTATTCCGACAATAGCAATACTATTCATCCGAAGGGGTACCTGTTGAATGGTTCTGTACAGTACTGTGCAAAAAGAATGCAAACGAATTTCACTACTTTTCAGCACTTTTTGCTACTTTTCGACGAAATATAACGAAAGTTCGGGCGAAACGAATTTTCCTGCAAACTTCCTCGAATTTTCGAAATGCCTATTGTTTCAGTAAAAGCGAAAATTCGTGTAACTTTCGCAACGGCCGCGCGAATTTTCGAGCGAAATTTCGTTGCAATATAACGAAATTTCGAGTGCTTGTCGCAAATTCGCATTGAGCATTTGCCTTTTACATTTAAGTTAACGTTCGAAAATGGCCCATCGAAGCCTTCATAAGTGATACCCCGGGAATTTGCGAGAGCCAATTCTCGCATTAAAGCGACCAAAATTTGATATAAACAATCAAGGGTGGTCGCTAACGAGAGCTTTCAGCAAAGGTCTGTGGGATTTTTAAATTATTATTGATGGTAGAAAAGATTACATTCGGGAATGCACCTATTAAAAACTGGAAACTTTTTCTTCGTTTACCGGAATGGTCGCTTATTTGTTGGCTTATTTGTTGAATGGTAAACGACTTTATTTTTTCTTTGCGTGATACTTGCGTGACTTGAACAGTTTCATTCACGTCGTGTTTACACGTAGGGTTGAGAGAAGAGTACAGTTGTTGATTCCATTCATTCATTAAAATGTGAAACGCTAACCGACACATTTTCAAGATTACGATATTTCGATTAGGTACGTATGAACTCCAACCCAAATTTCGTTGTCAGATTAGCGAATTTTCGTGCAGCTCAGCAAAATTTATTTGAAATTGGGGCCGAAAAATCACACTTCTTCCTCCGAAATTTCGAGAGAACAATAACCGAATTTCGACGAAATTTGTTTGCATTCTTTTTGCACAGTACTCACAGCTCTCCTCTCACTTCTTGGAGTCACCAAGTGGTATATAAGAATTTCATGGGATTTGTTTTGATTGTATGAACATTATTGCACTTGATTTTGCACATTGGTTTCCATTTATTTATTATCTTGCACTTTCTTTCAAATTCAATTGCCATGGCATTTGCAATGTAAAGTTCCTTTGTGGAACCAAAAAGATCTTTTTACTCGGCTATTGTGTTAGGCTCAATGGCTTGTGGAACAATTTTCACACTTACTTGCATGCAGCTTATACACCATTATAATCTTACCTCGTCGTAATCATGACTGCTGACTTAAAGAAGGATGGCCTATTTGAAAGCCGTTTATGTTGCAGAATTATTATTATTATTA
Organism: Montipora capitata; assembly: GCA_949126865.1. NCBI lineage: Eukaryota > Metazoa > Cnidaria > Anthozoa > Scleractinia > Acroporidae > Montipora > Montipora capitata. Next base: position 36,356,647 of record OX421445.1, on the reverse strand, counting down.
TTACTTACAGTGACCATTTTGAATTTGTTCTAAACAACAAGATACCACTACTAATTTGGAAAGAGGTTAGAGAAGTGGATTGCTCCATATAAAGTGTCGCATATCCCAAGAGTAGTGCTTGAGATGCTAGTAAACACTCCTCCACGCTGATATAAAGAAAAGAAGATAAATGCAAATCCATTACAGGAGCTATATTCTGACAACCACTTTGTTAAGAAACTTTTTGAGAACAGCGAAATGAGATGATGATGAGAAAATCAGACCACAGGGGCTTGAACCTTACACGTTCTAGGGACAATCATGTACAAAACACCTACATTCCCTTGCAAAATGAATTCCCAGGAATTCCCAACAATTCCAAGTCATGCAAATTAGGAAGACTTCACAATCTGGGAATTTTTGAGAATTTCTGAGATTGGATAACTATACTGCTGGGAATTACTGGGAATTCCTAGGAATTCCCAACAATTCCAAGACAGAAGTAGACAACAAAGGGGATTTTTAAAGATGTTTTGAGAATGGTCAATAACAGACCACTGGGAAATATTGGGAATTATTGAGAATTCCAAGGCAAAGAGGTACAAAGGGTGGATGGACTTCAATAAGAAATTTACCATGACTTCATTCACATTCTGTACTTCTAACTTAGACAAGTTTATTATCTACACACTGGAATGTCACATTAAGTTCTTAAACAACAACAAAAATAATTAATGGTCCTTACTCTCTAACCAATTAAAATATTTAAATGAAGACCAATATGAAAATCACGGGAAGAAAATTTAGTTCCATGTCAACACTTCTGTATTTTCACCAAATTTGATTATTCAACACAACACACCTTCAAATAATTGGGCTAAAATAGAGAGCCTGTGGAGGAAATACACCTTCAGGACTCTTGTTAAATGCATTCCCAAATTATACACTGTCCCAAGTCCCAATAATATTTACCTTCTACCTTTGCCTCTGGGTTCGAAAGCATTGACAGCAGCTTTGAAACCGCAGATTTGATTGGTTCAGTGCTTCGAAATCTGCATACTTCAGATGCAGACACCACTATAATATTAGGCTGTGAGTGACAACCTGGCCCGGGTTGCTCGAAGCATGGTTAGTGCTAACCAGCGTTAAATACCATGGAAACATATACGTTATGATACCCCTTAACCAACGGTTAGTGCTAACCAGCCTTCGAGCAACCGGCCCCAGGTGGACAGAACGTAAGTGTCGATGTTTCCTCAACAACGTTCGATGACAAATCAAACATTTAAAGCGGGTTCCATTTCATGAGTGAGCTTTTCATAATGTCTGTTGTCGCCAATATATCCGACTGTATTTGGATCCATGGAATATAATCTGAATCGGCGAAGTTATTTGTGCAATCTTCGTGTGACTGTTCTTGCTTGTTTCTGCAATAATCCAGTGGATTCTCTTTTAATGTTGCATACATGCACCATCTACCGTTTGAGCCAATGACCTCGTGTTTGAAACAAAGAAGCCTTTTTCATTTGCTTTTGGCGCCCTTACTTGAATATTGTGGATCGATTTTTGTGGCTTTTACAATGAGTTAAGATGGTTTTTATTGTTGTTCAATGGGAGAACAAGGATACTGTCAGTGCGGTGAATGAAAAGCAAGTTGTTGGCAATGGCAAGTTACAAGAAGGCACTCACAAGGAAATATCGACCGGTTCAAACAAGGGAAGGCTCGCCATTTACAAAGCAACAATTCAAGTTTTTGGTAAGTATGTTTCATAATGTGAAAAATATCCGTGCTTGTTAATGGTGAAAGTATTCAATATAACTCATTATTGTTAAAGTCAGGTGATTGTTGTTAAAAAGCATGGCATTCAGCGCTGCATTCAGTGCGCGTTCACAGGCGGTTATTTCATGCTGCGTGTCCATTGTTTGCTTTCTTTCACCTTCCACTTGTGATTTTGATAATTGAAACACTTGTAATAACTTGTATCATTTCCTTTCTTGAAAGCAAAGTTATTTCCCATTAGATCCTAGGACTTGAAAAGGCCGGTTATTTGAACAAAGTCTCTATGATGCACCAGGTTTTCCACAAATCATTTTTAGGACCTCCATTAGCTTTCTTGGAATTACATACCTTTCGCCCTTTCCAATTCGGCCCGTTCATATTCGTCCCATGCATTTCACAGGCTAGTCACAAGTCACAATGCTACTGATAAATTAATGAGCTGAGCAAGTCATCTAGCCCGAAGCACTAATCAAAATGCTATTTGAATTTGAGGAAAATCAATGTGTGCCTGATTTAGCTAAAAAATAACAAAGATATCAATTACATCACCTATTGTAATTTACGTGCAGCTGCTCAAAGAAAGATTTCTTATGCCCACTTGGATGGCTCATTATATCTTCCCTATACATTGTATGACATGTGTAACATGTGATTTCTTTGCTAATTGTACTTGATTATTGCTTCCTTAAAGTTTCTTTCCCCACAAAAACAGGTTAGCAAGATGTTTATTACCTATTATATTTGCTTCACATGGTTAACACTTTGCACTTGTGCACTTACAGATAACTACATCAGTTGATAAGATTAAATTTTTGGTAATAATTAAACCTAAATTAACATTTTTCTTTCAGACCCAGTTGCTTCAGATGGTGAGAAACACAACAAAAGGGGTGAACAACTGTAACTGGAGGAGAAAATGTTGGCCGTCAGAAACAAAAATTGGACCTAATTTACTGTAAGTTCAAAATTCATATTAACAACCTACATGTCTTAGTCCTTTTGGTCTCTTGATATTTTGTGCCCTAGTCGAGCCCAAAAGATCAGTAATTTCACTTTTTTCTTTTTTTTTCATTCTGGGTTCAACATGAAGACAAAACATTTAAAAAGCTCAAAAAAGTACATTATGTGAAGAAAACCATATCAAGGAATTTCTTCATATTTTCCAAGAGCTAATCTAAATATCAACTTTGAATAGATCTTATTCACGATGGCCGCCATGTTGGATTTGCTCTTATCATGCAAATTAGCTACACACTTGTGAGGGGGCAAACAACGCAAGTTCGGGAGGTTATAACGAACATCTTAGCTACACAGATGATTTGTCTCACGTTCATTGAATGTTCATTAGAAACTTGCAACTCTGTTATTGCTGTTGTCAATGTCCATAAAATAGAGGATGTAAGAAAATTTCATTAAGTTTCTGATCACGTTTATTGAAGAGAACTTTTACATTCTAATTATTTATCGGGAAAGAGTTGATTATATAAATGGAAATTTGATGATTATGACAAAATTATTAACAAAAATATTAAATTGTTAAGTAAATACATATGAAAATTTTATGAAGTTAATTTGACTGTACTAAAATACAACTACATGTATGCAAAATTGATTCATAGATCTTATTTAATTGTATTATGTTGGTATAAAAGTACCCATTTAATGAAAGTGCAATTTAATAGATATTACTTTTTGATTAAAATTTAATGATCTCAGAGGAATTATTGTTGTTATTTTATATTCCTGTGTAGTATCAAATCTAATGTGAGCTCTACAAGATTATTATAATATTTCTTGCTGAGTCAGCTACATGTAAGTTTTCCTAGGAATTTCTAGGAATTCCTAGGAATGTTAGCCCAATTAATTCCAGAGTAAAACAATTCCTAGGAATTCCTAGGAATTATGCATGCTCACCAAGAAAGATTAGTAAAGCTTGGAATTCCTAAGAATTCCATGTTCCAATTACCGTGAAAATTCACACCTTTGTTCCTAGGAATTCCTAAGAATTCCTAACTTTAATTTGCAAGGGTTGATGTGTCCATTTAATTTCATCAAATGTAGATTGACATTTGTTGACTTCCTCAAATTTATTTATTTTATTGAACATACACTGTACATACTGTAAATAGCCAAACATGTTTTGTTCTGTACAGCATGGAATTGATTGGTAAACAAGGCAGGCATATTTTTCCTGTTGAAATTTGCATGGTGATCATACAACTGTAAATATGGTTAGGCCCATGATACAGGACTTGTTTGGACAACATTTTTGTAAATGCTTTACAATTATAGCATATAATTAGTGAGTGTTGTAAAACCAAAACCAATTAAATTAAAAGCAAATTACTCAGCCAATCACAAGGAGAAGTAAAACCAAAACCAATCGTCAACAACTACCCAATGCAATAGAGCGTTGTATCACTTTAAGGTGTCATGAAAAAGCTAACCAATCAACCGGAATGAATTATCCACCACTGAATTCGAGAACTTTCAATCGCCACCATTTCTTGATGACTTTGAACCGTCGGGCCTTCTGAGACTTTGGAGAGCAGTATTTAGATGAAAATAAATGCTTTGGAACGGAAAGATGTTGTGGTGGTATCATTATTTACGGGAGCGGAATTTGGGAATGTAGATACACGTTTTTCCCCACTCCGTGCCATAAACGCAAGACTTTGCGTTGGCCTCCTTCAGGAATATGTCACTTGCTCGCCAGCTTCATTGTTCGGTAGCTTACTGGCTCGTCTTAGTCTTCTTTTGGAAGAACGACTTCGGCGGTGTGATGTAAGTTAGGCTAATATTTCGTACTTTGTTTAATATTTTGCCCTATGCTTTAAAAAGTCCCCATTGAAGTTCTCTGCTTTACGGGTCACAACTCAGGGGGATGAGTGTGTATTCTTTGATGAAATTGCTTTTGTAAAACCAAATTATTCTCAGACCCATTTGCGGTTGCAGATAGTCTAACAGACAACCGGAATGAGATTTCGGCAAAAGTACCCATAGTCTGGTTCTTTCTTAAAGGAAAAAAATTTTCATGTATTCAAACGCTGTGTAGCTTTTTTACTATGTGTTGCTGACGGCTAGCGGGGAACAGCGTCCTTTTGGTAGGAAAAATCGTGACTGCTCCGTAGCTAGGGCGAAACAATTTTTTTTTTGTTGTGTTTGGGTCACGATTTTGTCTTTGTTGTGCTAGTATGCCTACCCCACATTTTTTTAATTTTTGTAAAAACCACGGGGTCTCAACACGGGTTACATACGCTCATAGAGCAAGTTGCCCTTGGAAGGACTGTGTCTGCCTGAATTGTACAAGAACAACGCACAGAAATTCTTATCACTGCAATTTGAGGAATGTAGAGACATCCGCAGTCACCAGCAGCACAACAACACTGGTCGCTGTGGTCGCCGGAACTATGTTGTCGCAGTAGCAAATTCTGGAAAAAAAGTGAGTGCCACTTCAGTTGTGGCTGCCAGAGCCGGCAAGTAAACTGTTACTCTACTACATATTTCATTAGAATTATCATAAAGATTGATGAAGGGAAATGCACCTTTTTTCCTTTTACTGTGTTAATGATAAGAAATGAAAGAAAAAGGGGTTAACTGTGCACCTGTGGACGGCTAGCAAAATGGTTTTTACCTCTTTGTCAATACAGTACGGTGATGCAAACATCTTCATTTTCGGCAGGTTTGCAACAAAGCTTACCTCAGCCCTGCGCCCCTCCTTGGTCTGTTCTTTAAGATCAAAAATTATATATTTGACGGTTGTCAACTTGTGTAGCTGTGGCTACCAGAGCTGGTAAGTAAACTTGAATTATCGGTAAAATTGGTGAAGGGAAATGCACTTTTCCTTTTACTACGTTAAGTTGATAAATGAAAAAGGGATGTGGACCTGTGGAGAGCAGGCAAAGTTTTTTTACCTTTTTCTCTACACAGCAGTGATGCAAATATCTTCTTCATGAAGAAAGGTTAAAGCTTATTATTATTTTTTTGCCATTGAGATATGGATTGTACTAAATTTGTTAGTGAGCTTTTTCCTCAATATTTTTACGCTGCATTCAGTTTTGTTCGTTTTTACCCCACATGTAGGTAAAGCAAAGCGTTTGAGGGATGAAAACAAAAATGAGCAAGTTAACAATTTCATGGCAAATCTCTCCGAAGAGAAGAAGCTGTCATTCCTTACGAATCAAGCAAGGGCTTTGAGGGCCTATTCAGAAGGCAGTATGCAGAGGGTAAGTAAATAAAAGAAAAAAAAGTAAATATAAATGTATTGGTTGCTACGTTCTAATGCATATTTTTACCCCATGAAAAAGTGCAGTCTTGTTTTGCCATGTCTAATAAGTGTTCAGAAGTGTTTTTTTTTTTCTACTTTTGGAATGATCAAATCCATAGTGTGCTGCTGAAGAACAAACCGCGGTATTAATACAATAAAAAAACTATCTGATTGTGGCCCTTATAGATGTATAATACATGCAATTTAAATTGATATTTCTTGTTTACTATAAATGACATTTTTACGCACCTTCCCTTGTTCCCCCAATCCCCATAACTTTTGTGAAGGTCCATCCCAAAACCAACTGTAATTTCCATTTCGCCTGGATTGTATAACAACCTTCACGGTAGGTAGTAATAGAATTGTGATTTACTAGTGCTCTTGACTTGAGTAAAATGTCATTACACTCCTTGGAAGATGTCAAAATTGTTTTGGCAGAAAACAACATTGTTGAAGTGTGTTCTGAAAAATTTTTATAAACCTTTATTTTAAAGCATGCAGACAGAGAACCATGGGAAGGTAACAGAAACACAGCCATCAGCAGTCATGGCCCTCACACAACTGGAGGCAGCCTTTCCTCACATTCCCTTTACATTTTCCCCACATTCCCTGAACAACTGCTCCAAAGTTGTAAACACTGTGCTTGACCATCTGATAACCAATGAAGCAAGTGGCCAGGCTCAATTAAAACAACCCTTGTGAACTATGACAGTGGATGATTGTGAAAACGTCCGCCGGCGTTCAGCTTTATTTCCACAGTTTTCCAACATGCTTGATGATTGTTTTTCTCGTTTTCCTTGCTTGATGATTGTTTTTCTCGTTTTCCTTCGATTTCGGTAAAACTGTTGATTTTTTGGTTAGTCTCACTTCATCCTCAACTGGCTCGTCATCATCACCACCATCTTTATCATCGCCATCATCACTCCCTTCCCTCCTCTTCTGCACTTCCAGACCCCCTGTCAACCTTCTTAAGTTTTTTTGCCACACAGGTGCTCTCACTGTGGGTACACTTGTGAGGAACAGGATTTCCATTTTTGCCCACATTGTGGGCACCCTCTGGATGGTAGGCCACGCCTTTGAGATGTGCAACATTTCTTCTGAAAGTGAAAGGAGATTTTCATCACTTTTTCAAATTTTCTTCAGCAATACATTTGTGAACAAATACACCCTCTTTTCTTCACGTCTTGGACATAAGCAAATTCGAACTGCTAGTCAATGACACTAAAGCTCAGGAATTATTTGCATCGTTAAAACAATGAGCAAGCGTAGTTATATTAGAGTATGGGTACTTATTTCATGAATTATAGCACAGTCAAGAGTGTGGCTTACTGCTGTTTAGTGTTATTGTGGTAAGGTGTATGAAAAATATGGAATCCTGAACCAGACCCAGACAAGTAAACATTGGAGATGTTTAGAGGGTGTCACTGATAATAATTGCCCTGGCAAGACCTTTCATTTCCATATGTTAATTCATTCATTCTTATTGTCGCTTTTTGTTTGTCTGGTTCAAAACTTTTCTTTGAGAATTTACATTTGAAAATTTGAGCTAGAATTTAAGCTTGAGTCTATATGCGCATCAGCATAAAAGAATTTTCTTTTCTTAATTTTGTTTCTGGGGACTTTAACACCAAACATGTATACATACTGATGTTTCATGGTTACAGTGCCATAAGATCATTTCTGAACAATGACAATCTAAATAGCTTACAAAATGTTAACCCTTTGACGTCCAAACCGGCCAGACAATTTTACTCGTCAATGGGGAACCTCTGGGAGTCAATGGGTTAAAGGGGCTAGGTCACGCTATTTTAGGTAAATTCGTTTAATTTTGTTAATTATGAGCTCTAAAAGTCAAATTGGCAGAGCAAGAGTTTTTCATGGCCACATAACAACTGAGAATGATTTTCCAGCTGTGTAAATGACATTTTCATATAGACTGATATAAATTTGAAAAAAGGTGGGCCGACGTTTTTCAAATTTACCCAAATTCAATCCATTTCAATCCTCTCCAGTTTTGTCCATCCATGCACCTTCTTGGCTTCCCTGTGTTTTGTTAGAGTTCTTCTATAGTTTTGAACAGTTATTTTGATATTTTAGTTAACTCTATGACCATTCGATCAGTGCTGAAATTGCCTAAAATTGCGTGACCTAGCCCCTTTAAACAGCTCAGTTACATTCAGTAGTTCTTTAGGGGTAGTCCACTGACTGTTGACTGGGCGGGCAGTGTTTTGTTCATCACCCTTTTAAAGTGAAATTTCTAGCCCCTGAATTTGTTTCATGCTGTACTGTAATAACAAGATTTCAGGTATAGCCTCAATCTCAGGGCTATGGGCCCTGAGAGAGAGACAATTTCTTTTTCTTTACACTAAAAAAGGGATTCATTTGTGGACTTTTTATTGTTCATGATTGTTGATTTCAAGAAAACTTAACTCTTGCTGAGTTCTTGGAAACTTCAAATATAGTGCTGGGGAGCTCAATTAGGTTTTGGAGGACTGTTGCATTTAAAGCAATCATACTTCATACTGATCTGTCACGCCCCAGTTGTTCAAAAGATGGATAATGCTATCCACTGAATAAATCACTATCCATTGGATAGCGGAATTGGTTTCGCTATGACTTATCCACTGGATAGTGATTTATCCGGTGGATAGCGCTATCCATCATTTGAAGAACTGGGGCCAGGTGAATACCAGTATATACTGGTGAATGTTTTGTCATGGAAGGATAACTGACATTTTCAAACTAAAGTTGTAAGGATGGAATGGAAGGTAGTGAAGATCGTTAAAGCTACTTGTGAAATGTTATATTTTTTCCTATTTTTTCACGTTGTTTCCTATTTTGTGTTCAAATTTCCAATTTTTCTATTTTCTTGAGGCGACGTGTTGCTTGACACCCTGAAAAAAGCTATTATGTTATAATGTGCCATGCTAGATTGTTACCCTCTTGAAAGAGAAAATGAATTAGGATAAAGCTGCCCGAGAAAACATCACATTACTGTGTTATCTTTCTGCTTTTCATACATTTTTGTCATATTTGTGTCCGTGAAATACAAGTAGGATTTTTAAAACATTGGCATTGGTTGTCACAACCTTCTTTATCTCTTTTAAACCTGATCTTGCAAAGCTTTTTGACAACATGGATGGCACACAGTGGCAATGTGCTTGACAATCTTTTGTACCAGTCTTTTTCAACCAAAGAGAAATCTCCCTCAAACTTCACACTTTGGCATAGCACTGGCGTCACAATGCTCAGGGATGCAGACGTAGTAGTCTGCAATCAGGCAAAAAATTATTTGAATGCTTCATTGCCAAGGAGGGGAGATGGATGGAGAAAACCTACTTAGGGGACAGGTACAGGTAGGTCGCACAAGAGAACAAACCTTAGATTTTCTTTTCAACATCTTTTCAAGAATGGTCTAAACTCAAAACTGAAGCATTTCAAGAAGACATTTGGCCACCTACCCTCACCCCTCCCCCACCACACACACACAAACACACCCCCATGAAAGCTTACATTTGATAAGTCCTATTTTGCATCCTGTACTGTAAGCTAGACTATTCCAATATAGAATGCAAAGGCTTGGTAAAAACTACTAACTCATAACTCGCCAACACTTGCGGTAAAATTTCATACCGTAGTTAAACTGAAGTCTGTTGAAGCTTCCCTGGATAGGGTATGCTCCAATGATTGTGCTGTCGTAGCCGATCACACTTAATACTGACATTTTCATGTGTTTGTCTCCTCTGTTCGTGACTACGGGAATATTGCTATTTGTGTGGCACCGTCCAGTGGTTCGTACCCCATTAACGAGTTGAATAGCAGTCTTGTCAACAAAATAAAGCTTTCTTGGGTCAACAGTTCTTCTCCATTCCACAAAAGCCGTTCGTCGAGCTCTGTTCTGGGGTGTTAAACCTTTCCAATGGTACCTTTGCTGCCTTGTGTCTTGTTAAATCTAAACTGATAAGAGTTCTGCAAATTGTAGGAATAGATGGAATTTCAGCTGCAGGTAAGTTTAGGTTGTCTCGAAGGGCTTTCTGAATTTCACCGAGATACATAAATGGGTCGTGTGTAACAAGTGCTTCCAGGTAGGCCACTTTCCATGGCTGCATAATCCTCTGCGGTGAACCTCTTCCTCCCTGGTTAAAAAGGCCAGTCATCGAAAACTTGTCGACGATGTTTCGCGCAGAGTCGTAAGTACACGTTTTCCGCTGCAGCAGCACCACAACTGCCAGTCCGAAGATAGGAGGCAGCAATTTAGTATTGCTTCTGCAAGGGAAAAACTGCTCCTTTTTTGTAAACGCCACCATGCTTGTTAACTCTCCACGCCATGTTCATCAACACAACATTCCACCGACCGTGTAACAAAATCAAACCAAACCAAAACTTTCGGAGGGCACATCAAATCATAGGTCTAACACAACATTCGTCAAACAAAATTCAACAATGGGTGAACGGGAAAAAAAAACTTTCGGAGCATCAGATCTGCAGTGCAAAATACTTTGCTTGCTTTAGTATTTGGTACAGAGTCTTCTGTTAGCTATGATAAGTCCAAACACTTGAAAATCGATGCCACGGTATGTCAATAATGAATATCCTTTCGTGTTTCGTACAATGTGCTTTGCACTTCGCGTGCAAACTTCTTAAATGTTTCAGAGCTTATACGATATCTAACGATTGTTTCTTTAGTTCCTGCTTTTTTACGTTGAAACTTTTCCCTATAGGATTCAAATCTGGACTGGCAAAATTATTGCAATCAATCAGCAATAGTGGAGGCACTTCACCTTCTTGGGGTGTTCTTAAATTTCCCTATTATCTCTAACAATGCAGCCCCCCTTTCCCCGTTATCAGTGTTGCTAGCAAGACAAAAAAATGTTGGAAACTTAAGCAGTCAACATTGAAAGGGGTAGACGGGAGAGGAAGTGGGAAAGGTTTAAATTCTAGATACGGCGGGCATTGGAAGCTAGAAAAGGCGTTTTTTAATGAAAGTGTCTCAACAATTTTGCAACTTCTTGTAGTATGTCTGCCAGTGGCCCTAACCAGAACACTGTAAAAGTACCCCGATAGAGGAAGCTGCGGAAGTTTGCTGGTAGCCGAGATGACCATGCTATGGAGCAGTGGATCCTTGATGCGGAACATGCCACCACAGGTCATTCACAGGCAGACACAGTGGACTTTTTGATGTACCATCTGGAAGGGGCTGCCAGGGAAGAAGCCCATCTCCGCCCCTCTGACCAAAAGGTTGATAACACAGGCATCTACCACACCCTCATAAGTGCCTTTGGAGAAGGACTGACTTCCACTCAAGCTTTGCAGTGCTTGACAAAGACAGACTCCTTTGGAATCAGTTCTTGGAAAACCTGAGGGATGATGAGATGAGAGCTGGAGCTGACCTGCAGACCTGGTAGCAGGGCAAAAGGTGCTGGCAGAAAACCTCCAGAAACAACAAAAGATCCTGTCAGAACAGCTCCAGTACCAGCAAGCAGCTTTAGAAAGACAGCAGCATGCAATCTCACAGCCTTCCACAAGCATCAGTACACAGCAGCAGTGGCAGCCTGGCTGTTTTGGTTGTGGGTCACGAACACATATGAGGAGAGACTACCCTGGCAACCAGCTCAACTGTCGTGGTGGCAGCAACAGAGGCAAGAGATTTAAAAACAAGCTGCCACTGTTAAACAGGAAAACTCCACCGCAGGGGTACAGTGGTGGCTCAGAACCCCAAAGACAGAATGGCACACCAATACATATGATTGGAGGTACTCCGACAGTCCAAGCCAAACTTGGTGGTGTTGACGTGTTGTGTGTAGTTGATTCTGGTTCTATGATATCCTTTATGACGGAAGAATTTTGTAAAAAGAAACTCCAGCCAACCTGTGGGCATGTGAAAAATGGGCAGATACCCTGCATCCTGCTAATGGCCTCGAGATTCCGTACCTGGGCTGCCTGGAACTAACTGTAGAAGTTGACAAGGTGGAACTACCCAGCTGTGGCATACTGGTCCTCAGTGACACACCAGCCACCATCCGGCAGAGACGAGATGTACCTGGACTCCTTGGAACTAATGTACTGTCGCAAACTTAGGTTAATTAAGGCTTGGGCCCAAAGCTAATTTTGGCCCCCCACAGGGTCAGTGGAATTTGCGTGTAACCCATGAGTTACCATAGCTACTAAGCATTTATCCTGTTGCCTGTGCAACTTCACGGAAGTGTTTCCGCCATTTTGGAATGTTGTGCGCAGATCTTTTTGTTCAACATGGGAATTGTCTTGTTTCCATTTGACCATGAAAAGTCATGGAAAGAAGGCAAGATTGTTTGATTTTTTTATCCATGTTTTTAATATGTAGTGTCACTTTGTTGGGGCACAATGTTAATCTTAAGTCAGTCTCAACTGTTGTCTTCAAGCTTAAACCTTTACTACGCTTCTGAACTACGCTGATTCGTTCATATGACCTTAATGTTTTTTTTTCTGTCATTATTGTCATGACTAGTTTTCATTACTTTCATGTGATAAAGTGAGCTAAAAGTTTACTATGAAATAATTGTAGGCGAATCCTGTTGCCCAGAAATATCCCAGTATCAACAATTTTGGCCTTTTACCTCACTTTGACAGAACAAAATAATGTAGGAAAGCACCTTTATTTTGAATTTCCTAAAATATACTATTTTTGAGCTGTACACGAATTTAATTTCTCGTTGGCGTTTAATACAATTATACCCTGCACTCCTGTGGTGTGGTGTGTTAATAGCTATGTAATTCTTGAAAAGTACTTTCTATATATTGAACTATATTGAAATATAACCTTTTTTAGTTCAAGCTTGTAAAACGGACATCTCCATGTGCGCTTGTACAGGTACGTGTATTACTGCACTACAAAAATATGATAATGAGCATAATATAAATTACAACTTAAAAGCCTATAGAAATCTAACAAAAACAATCGAAAAATGCAAAAATCTACTTTTAAAAAGGGGATTAAAAACCTCAGCAATAAGTCCAAAAGTTACAGCAATTAGTCTTTCTTGGGCAAATGTTTGACAACATATTATTTGCGATTATTAACAGGGACAGGTGAGGAATTTAAGAATTGATGTAGTTTTGAAAAAAATAATCTTTCAGATCAATAGATTTATAGATTAAAGTATGATGACTGTATTCATTGGCACTGAAAGTCTGTTGTGTGCAAAACAATGGTCAAGCATATTAATTGCATGCTCTTTATTTATGTATGCCATGAGGGTAGCTAACTGCACATACAGTAATGAGTAAATTCTATGTTGGCTCTCATCATTAGCTTAAATAAAATCTTCCATTTTTTAAGCCAAACCTGGTTTCAGTGTCAAGTAGATTATGTCGAATTTCAATTGAAAAATTGTTCATACCCAAGTTGATATCTTCCATGCTCTTATCTTGTTCATTTATTAGCAGGGATGGCACTCTTTGAACAGCCTTGAGATGCTCCTTCAGAGTTTCTTGTAACTCTTTCTTTACTCCTTCATCACACAACCCCCTTGATGCCCAGGGGGGGGGGGGGGACTGCCATATATGGGCTATATAGGTATGTGCCGCTGTGAAGGGTTGGTTTTCAAGCAGTTTACTCTAGCATAGGGTATATAAATCAGAGCGTTTGGGTCTAGAATAGGGTATCATTTTTCACGACACTGACCAGTCGCTTGAAGATTTTATCAAGACTAAGGAAACCAGAAATTCCCGCTCAAAAATATTAAAAAGTCGAGTCGGCAAAGTTTAAATTTACGCAACTCGGCCTCAACAGTGTCGATAAATGGCTATCATGAAAAACTTCTGGATATTATTAACTCTCAAGTATCGGTATTTAGACGGAAATCGGTGGGAGTTTACTCTAGTATAGGGTAGCAAAATTCAGCTGAACTAGCTCTGGTATAGGCTAAGGATTCCAGGGTCCCAGCGGCACATCCCCACCCAGAAATTCCTAAAGTACCCCCCCCCCCCCCCCCCCCCGGGCTTGCTGCACACTCAGCTGTCAGTTCTGCTACGGTCATGTTCTTGAATGACCTGATGCCTCCATTTCTTTTTCTTCTCCCTGCTGGTCCTGCCTTAACTATGTTCCAGCGATCAGTCAATGACAGGTGTGGGTTTCTGAAGCAGTAAACAAGATATCTGTTTCTACGGGAGTCTCCACTGCAACCACTACAACCATTGTTTCCACCCCTTTGCTCCTAACTTTCAAATTGTTTCTCTGGTCCATCACCGTGAAAAAAGCACATCACATCTACCACTGGCACTCCTTTACTTGTTTGCAGGTTGTTGGACAGCTGACCTAGACACTCTTCTCGTATCAACATAAGCAAGCTGATTGTTACTATAGACATTTTATCCCTAACTTTGCAGCGATCGCAGTGCCCTTGTCTGATCTCACACGGAAAGGCCAACCTAATAAAGTTGAGTGGGGTGAAGCACAAGAGAAAGCCTACCAAACAATCAAGTCTTACCTAACAAGTGAGCCTATTCTACGACTCCCCGATCCAGCTAAAACCTATTTTTTAAGGACAGATGCCTCCAACAGTGGAATCGGCGCAGTATTAATGCAGAAACATGATGAGAAGTTGTTTCCCGTTTGCTACGCAAGCAAGAAATTGACAGGTGCAGAAAGGAACTACTCCACAATTGAGAAGGAATGTTTATTTGTACGGAGTTTCTTTTGTTCTTCAGACGGACCATGAACCCTTAAAGTATATGAACAGTGCTAAGTTCGCCAACGGACGTCTTATGCGTTGGGCTATGTTTTTGCAAAGTTATTCATTCACAGTTGAAGCCATTAAGGGCTCAGAGAACGTTGGAGCAGATTACTTGAGTCGTGCTGAGGAATGACATTGAACTGCCCCTTGTTTAGCAATTTTTCTTGTTTAGGATAAATTTAGGAAATTTCTTCTAGAAGGGGGTTATGTTACGAAAAATAGCATTGCGTGACAAGCGTTACTTTCTAGACGCTTCACGAGAGTTTGTAGTTTGTTTATTTTTAGGTTCGTGCGTAAGCGTTTCTAAATCGGTGTGTTTTGTAATCTTTCTATAATTAGATTGATTACTATTTTAGAAAGTTCTAGAAGCTTATTGTCAGAGTATATAAGTAGACGAGTACAGGCGGAGATTTTTAACTAGTTTTTCACAGGCGAAGACAGTTGGCGTTAGCCGTGTTTAGTCAAGTGTGACAGAAGCAGTGTTTATTCAAGTTGGCCGAGGCCGTGTAAGTTTGTCGAGTAAGAGTTGTTCAGAGTTTTACTTCGTGGAAACTACGTTCATTTTGGAAGAAATCTTCTTGTTGTTGTTCCGACAACCCTGCGTTCAGTTTAGTTTGCAAACTACCTTTCCTCAAAACATTCGAACTCGTAACATTGGGGGCCTGTCCGGGAGAGGAATTCATTTGTTTGCAGACTACAGAAACCAGGAAAGGACAGTTCAAGAAGAAGGAGTTACACCTAAAGTAAGAAGAACTGTACAAAGAGAGTATATTGTGTTTTTGCTGTGAAATACTGCTATGGAAATGGAAAAGCTTTTGCAGATGGGAAAAGAATTCGGGTTGGAAGGAGAAAAGCTGCTCGAGTTTGTAGAGAAGCAACAAAAGATAGAGGAAGAAAAAGAAGAGAAACGCAGACAGTTTGAAGAAGAACGAAGAAGGGAAGAGAAAGAAAAACAAGAAAAACGTAGACAATTGGAAGAGGAAAGAGAAGAAAAGTGTAGGCGGTTTGAAGAAGAAAAGGAAGAGAGACATCGATTACTTGAAGAAGATGGAAGAAGAGAAGACGAAGAGAGAGAAACTAGGCGACAAGAATGCAAACTAAGAAAATTGGAGATGGAAGCCGAGCTGTTGAAACAGAAAGAGGCTATTGAAGTGGCAAAAAGAGAACATGAGCTGGAGATTGCACGTTTGGCTGTGGAGAATGCCGACGGGCGTCCTGAAGTGAGAGAGGATAGGGCCAAGACACCCAAGCTTCGCTCATCTGTCGATGGCAAGGACGACTTGGATGCTTATTTACAAGGATTTGAAAGATTTGCAGTGACAGCTAAATGGGAGAGGACAGGATGGGCTTCGAAACTTAGTGCTCTTTTGTCTGGACGTGCACTAGAAGTTTATTCGCGGTTATCTGAAGAAGCAGCCCAAGATTATGACTGAGTAAAGCTAGCATTGATGAAGAGATATGACCTTACGGAGGATGGATATCACCGTAAATTTAGAGCATCAAAGCCGGAAGTTGATGAGAGCCCAGAACAGTTTATAGTGCGACTGGAGAGATACTTGTTACTGGTTGGAACGGTCGCACACTGAACGTTCTTTTGAAGGCCTAAAAGATCTAATTGTAGAAGAACAGTTTATTGACTCTTGTCCAAAAGAGTTAGCCATTCACCTTCGTGAAAGAGCCCCGGAAAGGCTTGACCAGATAGTGAAAATCGCCGATCAATACTTGGAAGCTCATGGAAAGCACTTGTTTAGCTCTGCGACCAAGAAGCCGGTAGTACAGTCCAAGGCGGAAGAAACAAAGAACGTACAGAGTGATACAACAGCCCTCCAGTGTTACAAGTGTAATGCCTGCGGACACAAAGCAATTAATTGCCCAGCTCTAGCAAGAAAGTGTTTTCTATGTGGCAAGCAAGGTCATGAGGCGAGGAACTGTCGATCAGGTGGACGGAAGTCAGGAGGCCAAGGTAAAGATGGTAACCCTGTGCAACGTGGTCAAGTTAGTGCTGGCTGTTTGGTTAAGTCACCAGATCTTAACGCTACCCCAGAGGCAGTCAAGTCGTGTATTCAAAATGATCAGCTTCTGTTAGCCTGTGGTAAGAAAGTTCCGTTGCTAAGTAATGCCTGTGTTGAACCCTTAACTGGAGTAAGAAGTAAGATGCCAGTTGTAAAAGGCAGAGTTGGAGAGAAGACTGTCAACGTTTTAAGAGATACTGGTTGCAGTGGAGTTGTAGTCAAGAAGGACCTTGTCAGCGAGGATCAGTTCACCGGAGATTTTAACGTCATGTTGCTTATTGACAACACAGCGAGGAAAGAGCCTATAGCAAGAATTTATGTTGATACGCCTTATCTTAAGGGTCATGTAGAAGCACAGTGCCTTTCAGATCCTATCTACGACCTAATTATTGGTAATGTACGTGATGCAAGGGATGCACAGAATCCAGACCCCAGTTGGCAAGAGGCTTGTGCAGTAACTACCCGAAGTCAAGCTAAGAAAAAGGATGAATGCACTACTTTGAAGGTGCCTAGTACCCGTGAAAACCCTATTGTGGATAGAGAGAAGCTCAAGCAGATGCAGCGAGAAGATGAGAGTCTGCATAAGTACTGGGATCGAGACGGTGCGCTAGTGAAGGGTCAGGCGGAGATTTCCTTCTTAGAAAAATCTGGAGTAATGTACTGCCTGTACAAGCATCCTTACGTGAATGGTGGTAAAGCGCTTAAACAAGTTATGGTACCTGAGAAGTTGAGACGCCCTATAATGGAAGTAGCTCACGGATCGATCATAGGTGGTCACATGGGCATCAAGAAAACAACAGACAAGATCCAGAGTGCATTTTATTGGCCTGGAATTCAAGGTGACGTCACCCGATTTTGCAAGTCCTGTGACGTGTGTCAGAAGACCGTAAGTAAAGGATCAGTGCCAAAGGTATCATTAGAGAAGATGCCACTGATTGATAAACCCTTTAAGAGAATAGCAATAGATCTGGTTGGTCCTATGAGTAACCCAAGTGAGGAAGGGCACAGATATATATTGACGCTGGCAGATTTTTTGACTCGCTACCCTGAGGCTGTGCCACTAAAGAACATTGACACAGAGACTGTAGCAGAGGCATTAGTAGACATCTCCAGCCGTCTAGGAGTACCAGAAGAAATCTTGAGTGATCTGGGTACGCAGTTTGTTTCTGACTGTATGAGAGAAGTCACCTGATTACTAAGCATTAAACAGCTTACAACAACACCCTATCACCCGATGTGTAACGGTTTGACAGAGAAGTTCAATGGAACAATGAAATCTATGCTGAAGAGGCTGTGTAAAGAGCAGCCAAGACAGTGGCATCGCTACACAAACCCGCTGTTGTTTGCTTATCGTGAAGTTCCCCAAGAGTCCACTGGTTTTTCACCGTTTGAGCTGTTATCTGGGAGAGCTTTCAGAGGACCAATGGCTATACTCAAACAGCTGTGGAAGAAAGAAGTTGACGAGCCTGAAGTAAAGAACAGTTACCAGTATGTTTTTGAATTACGAGAGAAGTTAGAGGATACCCTTAAACTCGCCCATAGTGAACTGGAGAAAGCCCAGCAGAAAGGAAAGCACTATTACGACCACAAGTCTAAAGTTAGGAAGTTCCAGTCAGGTGAGGAAGTGCTTATACTGCTCCCTCCTGACCATAACAAGCTACTTATGCAGTGGAAGGGTCCCTTTGAAGTTAGTTCAGTGGTAGGTCTCAATGACTACAAAGTGAAAGTGAAAGGCAAGGAGAAAGTTTACCACGCTAACCTTCTTAAAAAGTACTTTGAGCGAGAGGAGACTACACCCGAAGGAGCAGTAGCTGGTGGAGTAGGCGCTTCGTGTGTAGACAATGCTGTTGACTGTGCAGCTAAAGCTGATGAAGCAGAGGGAGAAAACGTTGATTTTTTAGAGCTTGGTGGATATGTAGCCAAAGAATCGATCAAGGATATTGAAACTGGACCAAATCTGATGGATGAACAACGGAACAAATTTCTCGATCTGGCTAAACAGTTCACGAATTTGTTTACTGAAGCTCCAGGGGCCACAGATCTCGTTCAGCATCATATTAAACTCATTTCAGACGAGCCGGTTAGATCAAGACCTTACCCAGTACCTTACAGTATCAGAGAATAACTGAAAAGAGATATTGCCGACATGATCAAAATGGGAGTAATTAGAGAGTCCAGTTCTCCGTATGCATCATCTGTGGTTGTAGGGAAGAAAAAAGACAACACACACCGTGTGTGCGTTGATTATCGGAAACTAACCGTATTTGATCCCGAGCCTATGCCAACCACTGAACATTTGTTTCAGAAGCTTAGTGGAGACAAGTTCTACTCAAAAATCGACCTTAGCAAGGGATATTGGCAGATAACAATACCAAAGGAGGACATACAGAAAACGGCGTTCGTAACACCTGACGGGTCGTACCAGTTCTTGAAGATGCAGTTTGGAATGATCAACTCGGCAGCAACACTGAAGCGTGCAATGAAGAAGTTGCTAGAAGATCTAGCCAATGTTGATTTCTACTGGGATGATATATTGGTTCACACCCGTACATGGGAAGAACATACTAGAGCCCTAAGAGAGCTATTTTCGTGCCTTGTACAAGCGGGGTTCACTATTAGACCTACTAAGTGCCTGTTCGGTGTAAACAGTGTGGATTTCCTAGGCCATCGTCTGGAGCAAGGAATGATTGGTCTACATCAGGATAACGTGGAGCAAATTAAAGATGCCCCAAGGCCAAGTACAAAGAAACAGGTGCGATCATTTATGGGTCTAGCAGGATACTATAGAGATTTTATCCCTAACTTTGCAGCGATCGCAGTGCCCTTGTCTGATCTCACACGGAAAGGCCAACCTAATAAAGTTGAGTGGGGTGAAGCACAAGAGAAAGCCTACCAAACAATCAAGTCTTACCTAACAAGTGAGCCTATTCTACGACTCCCTGATCCAGCTAAAACCTATTTTTTAAGGACAGACGCCTCCAACAGTGGAATCGGCGCAGTATTAATGCAGAAACATGATGAGAAGTTGTTTCCCGTTTGCTACGCAAGCAAGAAATTGACAGGTGCAGAAAGGAACTACTCCACAATTGAGAAGGAATGTCTAGCGATTGTATGGAGTATCAAGAGATTTCATCTTTATTTGTACGGAGTT
>OX421445.1:36326747-36329247 GCA_949126865.1 Montipora capitata | reverse complement strand
TAAACAAAGAATTGCCGAGATCTTAAATTTGTTTTTCATTGATCAACCAAAGAAACTAGTTGCGGCACTTGGGCCTGATTCTCCAACTGGCCTCTCAACCATTACAACTCATAGACAGAAAATTGGGTCATTTGACCTCCCGACAATAACACAGAGGAGGGCTGTAGAATTATTGCTTTCTATCCCAACTCATAAAGCCACCGGAGATGATGGCCTTAGTGCCAAATTAATGCAACTGCAATATCACCATCGCTGTCAAAGCTATTGGACCTCTGCCTGTCTACCAAGACCTTCCCAGCTGCATGGAAGGTTGCAAAAGGTACCCTTGTTTTCAAAGGAAATGGCAGTAGGAATGATACGAACAACTACAGACTGATTTCTGTACTTCCTATTCTCTCTAAAATATTAGAGAAACACATATGTGAATACTTGTGCAATTCCCTTAAGGAAAACAATCTGTTTCATCATCTCCAGTCTGGCTTCAGAAAATCCCATTCAACTGAAACTGCACTTATTCGTTTGGTTGACCAGTTGCCGTTTAACATTGACAATGATAAAGTCACTGGGCTTGTTTTTATAGACTATAAGAAGGCTTTTGATTTGATTGATCACCAGTTGTTATTATCGAAATTGAAGGCGCTTGGAGTGAACGAGACTTCTCTTCCCCTGTTCCGCCACTATTTGAGCGGTAGAAGCCAGTATGTAAATATAGACAGGTGCCATTCTACAAAAAGATCTGTG
Organism: Montipora capitata; assembly: GCA_949126865.1. Classification (NCBI taxonomy): domain Eukaryota; kingdom Metazoa; phylum Cnidaria; class Anthozoa; order Scleractinia; family Acroporidae; genus Montipora; species Montipora capitata. The sequence goes on along the minus strand of OX421445.1, from coordinate 36,328,506 downwards.
ATGCTTGGTGTGCCACAGGGTAGTATTTTAGGTCCTATTCTATTCCTTGTATTTATTAATGATCTTCCCGAAGCATTGCAGCACTGTGTCGCTGATATATATGCTGACGACACTACAATCAGCCACTCTGCTCACTATCAGGCGGCCCCCAATGCTGTGTCTGAGGGCCTACAGGAGGACATTGTTGAAGTCTTAAATTGGTCATCAAGAAATAAAGTGTTGTTAAATGAGTCCAAAACAAAGTCGATGCTTGTTACAGGGAGACGTTTGGTGAAGAAGATAGAACATTCCACCCTTCAACTACGCTTAAAGTCTTCTGAACTTAATCAAGTACACTCACACAAACTGCTCGGAGTGACAATTGACAGTCAGCTCTCCTTTGACCAGCATGTGGATGACCTATGCAAGAGGTTAGCACAGAGAATCACTGTGTTGCAGAAAATTGGACGCTCACTGCCTCTTGATCAAAGGAAATCTTATTATAACGCAATGATTAAGCAGACAATGCTGTTTGCCTCAACTGTGTGGACACCCTGCTCTGTAAAAAACATTAAGAAAGTGTTCAGGCTACAGAAACGCGCAGCCCGTGTAATACTGGGTGCTGACACAAAAGTGAACAGTGTGAAACTCTTTAAACGATTAGGTTGGGTTCCATTTTATCATCAAGCGAGAATAAATAAGTCTGTATTGGTATACAAACGGATTTTTGGGGAGTGCCCACCTTATCTCCACCCAGATGCTTGTTAGAAATGTAGACGTGAATGGAAGATCGAGCAGGCATGGTCATCTAAACCTTATCTGCCCCGGATTCAGTCGTGAGACCAAGGGCGGAAGGTCTTTCTCACTATCGACCAGCCGCCTCTGGAATATGTTGCCTGCCCATATTAAAAACCAGTATACTCTTACAAGCTTTAAAAAATTAATTTTTAAACATTTTATGGACAGTTATAAGGAATTGGACCATTTTATTATCTAATTTTCAATTTTCCTGTTCTAACCGTTAGTCTTGACCCAATGTATCTCATATTTTTCATATTTTTTACCTTTCATGTTGTCATTGCATGTTTTGAACCTTCTTATTTTTCTGTATATATTTATTTATAAGAGGGCCACTAGTTTTTCAGTGATTACTGTTGTGTGTTACCCTCTATAAATAAAGTTGATTATTATTATTATTATTTAAAAAAAATTAAGTATAATAATCCCTTTATTAACATATTCCAAGCAAATTGCTATTTACAAGTAAGAAGTAAAACAAAAAGAGAACTATTAAAACCTATTTACAATTCATTTCCATTAAAAAAGAGACTAGTATGGAGCACAATAAACTTACGAAGATATTCTTATTTGTAGTAAGAAAAATTCATGTCATGATAGCGTTCTGACTAAAAAAAAAAAAAAATTGGAAATAAAAATAAGCTCCTTAAAGAAAAGCCACTATTATTAAAAAAAAAAAAAAAAAAAAAAATATATATATATATATATATATATATATATATATATATATATATATATATATATCTATATCTATATATATGCAGATAATATCAGTCAGAAAAAAAAACAATTATTATTATTATTATTATTATTATTATTATTATTATTATTATTATAAGAATGGCATAAAACAAAGAAAACCGCAGCAACAAGTTGAAAACCATGGAGTTTAACAAAACAATAGCACATAAAACAAAGAAAACCTTGTCAGGTCCATACACCTAGGTAAAATCTGGAATTTTTCATGCTTGCGACCAGCATT
>OX421445.1:36309247-36314247 GCA_949126865.1 Montipora capitata | reverse complement strand
TTCCACAAAGGAGCAGAATGTAGGAATGAAATAATGGATAAACTTTCCATTCCTGGTGGGAGTCACACAACTCATTCATTTAGACTAAAGAACAACAAGCGGTTGAGGAAAGCAAATGCTCAAGCTACAGCCATGGAGAAAAAGCGCCGCCAGGGACTCCAACTTGTGTGGACCAGAAGAGAAGAAGCCCTTCTTGAAATTGATGGACCAAGCTATGACCCTGGAGGATTCTAAGGGCTCCCTTAAGCCTCTGAGAACTAAATCTGGATAGTTTTCCACCCACTGATATTCTTTTCCCCGAACAATCATAATATATAATTTGTTGTAAACTTTAAGTCTGTTTTCTCAAAACGAGCGATTTTTGCCTTTGAGAAAAGATATTTCAAGAAAGATTTAAGCTATTGACCTGAAATTTTCAGGAGAGTTAGTGCTCATTAAATGAATTGATATGAATGAGGGAATTTGTCAAGGGCTTGCTGGGGAAAAAATGATCAATGAAAAATCCCCCACATTTTGATGGTTTAACTTGAGATGGCTCTTTTGGCATGTGATTTTACAATTTTGCAAAATCCTCCATTCATATCAACAATTAGGTACTATTCTTTGAAATAACATAAGAAGTTTATTTGTCTGTGAAGTCTGCAAAGAGAAATCTTTTCTCAGGTACCCGAGGGTTTTGCACTGCGGGTAGTGCCTTTGACAGCCTGGTACCAGGTTACTTTTGCTGGCAGTGCATAAAAACATTCGTTTTCAGAACCTTTGGAGTATAAGCTTTCCAGTTATATACCTTTTTTCAGGTAAAGCCCCACCTTAAGTGGGTTGGGTGGATGGATGAGATCAAACAATAACTGACAGCGGCTGCCAGAGGTGCCTTTACAGGCTTACGTCTGATCTCACCCCAGAGAAAGAATTGTAAATGGTATGTTAATCCACTACCAGTATCATCATTGGAAATCTTGTAGCACTTCAGTATATCATTGTATCTTAATTATTGTATTCTTTTGTACAAAAATTTTTTGTATTCTTTGCATTGGACTTGCCTTTTTCTTATCATTTTTTGATTTGTTATTTAGATTTGAATAACTGTATTTACACTGTACATGTAGCCAGATGGTCCATCTGAGTATGGAGGCAATGATTTTTTGATGGACTATCCTTAACTCATTGACCCTTGGGAGTGGAACTTAATTGATTTTACTCTAACACCAGGGCGGTTCATGTGTCATTGATTTATGTTAAGTGTCACTAAATTGAAATAAATATTGTTCCATTGTCATTATTATCCGTATCACTGGTGCAGTACATGAATTTTTCCTATCATTCCTGTACTGTCATCATCACATCAATAATTTCAATTAGTTCTCATACTGTTGCATGTGATTCAAGTACTGATTATACCAGTTACCACTGCAACAAATAATGATCACCATAACATTGACCCTCAACCGATTTAAATGCATTTTAAAGCAGTTAATATTGGAGTATCATGTGTCACTTGAAAAATAATAACATCCTTTATTCCAATCAACATGGTTTTAGAAAAAAATCATTCTTGTGAAACCCAATTACTGCTTACTATTGAAGACCTTGCATAAAAACTTGGATATTGGATCTGACATTGACCTCCAAATTTTTTACTTCAGCATAGCATTTGGAGAGGTACCACACCAGAGATTACTATCTAAACTGCATTATTATGGAATTCAAGGAACATCACTTGCATGGATTTATTCCTGGCTTACTCATAAAACTCAGCATGTTGTGGTGGACGGTGAAGCCTCTAACTTTGTGAAGGTCACCTCAGGAGTACCACAGAGCACGGTATTGGGGCCTCTTATGTTCTTGCTGTTTATAAATGACATTCATGAGAACATGGATACATGTGTAGCACCTAGAGTTTATTTGCAGATGATGCCTTGTTATATCGACCAATTAACCCTTTCCCCACAACCCGGAAAACGGGGATCCCATTTCACCCTCTGGAACACACTAAAACACTTTTCCAGGAATTTGACTGCTAAAGTTTGAGCAATGGATAACTGGTTATGAATATTTTGGAGGGAGGGTCTTACATATTGTGAATTAATCAACCCCACTATTCCATGTGCTTACACATTGAGCCACTCATAGAAAGTTTCAGAGTAAATGCACACCAAAGATTTGCATCTGTTACTTTACGCCATTTTTAAGTCCTGCGCATTCCATGTCCAGATCTGAGGAGGAAGCTTTTTCTGATGACGATCTTGGCGATATGTTTGGCAAAAGCGAAGATGAAGATGATTTTGCCGGTTTCAATTTTACGCTGCCAGATGACATTAACTAGGAAACCAATGATGACAGAGCGAAGACTCATAGATTTTACAATGAGAATCCTAGCAAGGTCTTTTGCCAAAATAGTGTTGATCCGACAATCAATGAATAACCTGGTGAGAAGCGACCAGCAGATATTTTCCAGCTTGCTGGACAAACGAATGGTTTCAAGTAAAGAAGGCTTAGAAACCGGACAAGCACAAAGCACCATTTGAACCCAATACAATCCATTGGAATCCTTCCAGCCACAAATCAAAAAATTGACCTTCCCCATTACGAACATTACTTTGGTCAAGAGCAGTCAAAATGGCTTCTCCTTACACCTGGATTTCAGAAGGTATTCTTGCAGAAAAGATTTTCACAGTTGAACAGGTACATTTTCTTTTGTGATCCCCATTGTTTGAATGAAGATGAACGTAATCGTAACAAAATTGCCAAAGTGAAGCCCTTCCTAGAGCACTTGCATGCTGCATTTAAAGACAATTTTAATTGTGGCAAAAATATCAGTATTGATGAAGCTATGATTCCCTATAAGGGTAAACTTTTGATCAAACAGCACATATTAGGCAAGTGCGATGGGGTATCATGTTATTTCCTTTTGTGTGATTCTGAAACAGCTTATGTTTCAAGATTTGAAGTTTACTTAGGAAAGGCAAGGACAACGAGGGTACTTCAGCCATAGGAAAAGGGGGAGCAGATGAACAAAGACTTTTATCACAAAGGACATCGTTTATTTGTTGACAACTGGTATAGCAGTCTTGCACTGTGCATTTTCCTGAGGTCAAGAGGGATTTACTTATGTGGTATAACTAAAAGCAACTGCAGGGGGTACCCAGCCGAGTTGAAGGTATTTTGGGCACCAGCACAAAATCGAGGTGCATCTTTATTGAGAGTCTACCAGGGGGTTGTAGCTTTTGATTGGAAAGACAGTAAGCCAGTCCACTTTCTATCCACAGCACATTATCCGGATGAAGTTGCAACCGTCCAGTGTCAACAAAAGGAGCAACGTAGTGGACAATATTCTGAGAAAGAGGTGCAGTCACACAAGATTGTAGTAGATTACAGTGCCAATATGGGAGCAGTGGACACTAATGAGCAGACAACTACAGTTCGCAAGAGCAGAAAACAACTTCACTGGCACGTGTCTACATGTAATTGTAAAGTTTCACGAAAAAACCTCATACAATTCCTACAACATAGGGGGGTCAATTCAGAGAGCATCTTCCCAAAAGTTGGAGACAGAGGGATTTCGCAACTTTTAGAGAGGATCTGATTCATGAATTGGTCAGAAACTGGAGGAGAGAACAAGCGAGAAAAGGAAGAGAGAGGAAGGAAACACCATTTCGCCTAGCAAATGTTGGTGAAAACTTTCCAGTGAAAGGCGTGGGAAGTGACCACAACTGCCAAGCCTGTAGGGAGAAGTGTTGCCGATTCATGGCAAATTCCCCAGATCTCCCAAAAGCACAAGTACCCCTTAAATTAAACAAAAACAACATTCAAATGTGAAGTTTCTTATTTATCATTTAGTTATTTTTATTCTATGCATTGTCATAATGTGCAGTTGATCATTTTGTCATGAAAACTGCGCAATATACGGTAAATTCTTAAAATTATTATTATAATTATTATTTTGTGATGTTTATTAATTTTATGCATTTCAAGGGACAATAACTGCTTTCAAGCAAGGCACACTCGAACTGGCCAATCCCAATTTGGCCTGTGATTACTTTGTCCAATATGCATCATGATTCATCAATGTTAATATGGTTAATACACAATATTTACATCTCATAAGTAGGCAAAAACTAGTTGAGAATCGTGCTACAGGTACAAGTAAACAACATTTGTTGATTTTGGGGAACAATTCGCCCTTGTCACACGGCGGCCATATTGTCCCGGGAGACCAAAAGAGCTTTGTTTTACCACGCCAAGCCTCATCCCCATGGCTTCCACTGCGAGGCTTGGTCGTGGTAAAACAAAGCTTTTTTGGTCTCCCGGGACAATATGACCACCATGTGACAAGGGCAAATGCTTGATTACTCAGTTCCTATGCAAATTTGGTAAGATACTTACAAGTAGCAAACATAACAGTTTGCACGCAACCATTGACACATTCAAGCTTTCCTGCAACATTTAACCCTTTATGACCTGATCACTCAGGAAAGGACCCATGGATTCCCATTTCTTAGTTCCCAGACTTGCCAAAGAAACCCTTCACCATATTTTACCACATAATTTTTTAGCTTTTTAAAGAGGATGAAATCTTGGATAAAAATGGGGGTTCAGTTCTGATGTTGAGGGACTTAATGAAGATAGTTTTGACAATCAAAATAGAGATTTTGCAAGAGAAGCAGCCAATATAGACATTGTTGACCTGGAGGTACGCGTAAACATTGAAGCTGTTGATATTGTGGATAACACTGGTCCAGGAAGACTCAAACCTCAAATGTAAGTGTTGATGACTTTTAGTGGAGCTGTGAAAAGACAAATATTGACATTCCTAGCTTTTCTCAAGCAGTAGAACCAACATGAGTTATGCCTTGTGACAGTGAAGCTGCTGACTTCTTCCAACTACTTGTTGTTGTTGACAACCATATATTAGGAAACAATAATTATTATTATTATAGTCAGAGAAACAAATCATTTTGCTTGTCGGTCATTTCAAGCTAAACAAAAAAGATCCTGAGAGT
>OX421445.1:36244247-36304247 GCA_949126865.1 Montipora capitata | reverse complement strand
TTAGTGTTTTTGCCAAGTGCTAAAAAGCAATGCCGACGCATCAAGGACATTGTGACCTGGTCCAAACCCTTTACAATTTTCATGCTGATTCTGACGTTGTATTTTCCCCACCGCTGGAAAGATTTAACTTCTTACAAGCTTCTCATCCTGCGCATGTACCGCCAGTTCAGTGGTCGTGTTTGGCTGACATACATGTATGATCAGGCCTTCCACCACAGTATGCTGTGGCGACGAAGCTCGTGGACTGGTCGACAATGAACGTTCAACTTTACAATTTTCACTGGGGCCTCTGTGCATACTGGGTCTGGTGATTCCTTGATCGAGCTACCTGAACCATCTGGAGCTGACTCCTCCCAGGTCATTTGCCGGTGGTGGAAAAGGGGCCACTGTTGGGCACAATTTGCTTCGTGTCCGTTCGCCCATCGCTGCAGCACCTCACAAGTGCGGGTTCCCACCGTGCATCAGAATGCTCCCATCATTTTGACAAAACATCTTCACGCAGATCTGCTTCTCCTTCCTCCGTGCCCTTGTCCACCTCAAGCACCAAGCATTAGTGGACGCGCCTTTTGTTTTCCTGATTTTTGCCTTTTTATGTGTTGATTGCCTTAGTTTTTTCCTCCATGTTTCCTGACCTTACGTCATCGAATTACTCCTTAAGTTGCATTACCTCATTTTTGTCAACAGTAGCTAGGTTGGGCCATATTTGCTGCAATAAAGTTGTCAAGTTGTTTGAGTTTGCGATTTGTTGTCCAAAAGTTCTCTCAATTTTGATGTGGAATCCGCTTACCGGAACATCCCAGTTCATCCAGATGACCGCTTCTCACTTGGCATGAGGTGGCGTGGTCAGTTCTATGCTGACCTCTCGCTCCCTTTCGGTCTCCGTTCTGCACCATTTATTTTCAATTCTGTTGCCGATATGGTTGAATGGATCCTTCTCCATAAGCACTGCCTTTCCGATCTGCTACATTATTTGGATGACTTTATTGCCGCAAGTCCCGCACAGTCATTCCAGTGTGCTTCTAATCTTAACATAGCAGTCTCTGTTTCCCATAGATTGGGGTTGCCTCTTCACGCTAACAAATGTGTGGGTCCAGCCACTTCTATGACTATCTTAGGAATTGAATTGGACTCCGTCAACCAAGTGGCCCATCTTCCTGAGGATAAATTGCTCGCACTGAGAGAAATCATTCATTCATGGATGCCCAGTCACTGGTGCAGAAAGCGGGAATTGGAGTCCATTATTGGCCATTTGCACCATGCCGCTAAGGTAGTTTGGCCAGGAAGAGCCAATCTCTGTCAGTTTATTGATTTACTGTGCTGCTTCCGTAACAAGGACCATCCTGTTCGGATTAACCAGGAATTTCGTCTTGACATTCAGTAGTGGCAGCAGTTTCTAGCTTCTTGGCATGGAGTTGGGTTCTGGTTGTACCCTAGCATGTCTGCTGCCACAGATTTGAAGGTCACTTCGGATGCAGCAGGTGCAATTGGCTTTGGTGCTTATTCTCAAGGCCAGTGGTTTTATGGTGCTTGGTCAACGGTGCAGGCCAGGCAATCTATCGCATACCAAGAACTCTTTCCTCTGGTGATTGCTGCTCACCTTTGGGGATCTTTGTGGGCCAGGAAGCATGTCCTTTTTCACTCAGATAACGAGGCTGTAGTTGCGATTCTTACGACCAGGACTTCGAAGGTTCCAGCTTTAATGCACCTTCTCCGTGATCGTCTGTTCTCGGCGGCGTGTTGGGGTTTTACTTTCACTGCGGCTCATGCTCCTGGAGTTGAGAACAAAACTGCTGATGCTATCTCTCCTTTCCGTTGGCAGGAGTTCAGGCAGCTGGACCCGGAGGCTCATTCGTCCCCTTGTCCGATTCCTCAGCTCCTGCTGGACAGTTTAACACCTCCTCCCTAGAACAACTGTGCTCGCATTTCTTGGCTCAGGGTCTGGCTCCTTCCACTCAGAAAGCTTATGCGTCAGGTCAACGCAAGTTCATCGAATTTTGCCGCCAAGCTGGAAAGCTCCACTCCAATGGCTCGCCTTGCCCTGCAGACGAGTGGACTTTATGTTTGTTTGTTTCATTTCTTGCAGATTCGATTCAGCATTCTTCAATTAAAGTTTAATTATCTGCAGTTTGCTCCTTGCACATTGAGCAAGGTTTTCCTGACCCTTTGCTTAATTGCCTGCGGCTTCAACGAGTGTTGAGAGGGGTCAAGCGTTCCCAGGGTTCTCCAGCTGCTCAGCGCCTTCAGATTACTGACAGCCATCTCTTATTCATCGGGCGTTGGCCTCAAGACTTTCGATCACTGCGCCTTCTGGGCAGCCTGCATGCTTGGTTATTTTGGTTTTCTCCGTGCTGCTGAATTTACAGTCCCCAATTTAGCTAGCTTTTTTCCAGCTATTCATCTTTCAGTGGCTGACCTCGCAGTAGATTCGCTCCAGTCGCCAAACTGCCTCTATGTTAGGATAAAAGCGTCGAAAACGCATCCGTTCTGTCAAGGTTGCCACATCCATATTGGTCTGGGAAGGGCACCTCTGCATATTGGTCTGGGAGGGGCCCTCCGCACAGTTTACACTTTGCTGGCTTACCTCTCTGTGCGAGAAAATGTCCCTGGCCCCTTGTTCCTTCTTGCGAGTGGTCAACCTCTGTCTCGCTCAATCTTGACCGATTGGCTGCGGCAAATTTCCTCTACCACGGGGATTGGAGGCAATTTTTTCAGCCACAGCTTCCGCATTGGGGCTGCCACGGTAGCTGCTCGCAACGGTATTCCTGAGCACCTGATTCAGGCTCCTGGACGTTGGACTAGCAATGCATACCAGCTTTACATCCGCACACCTTTGGAAGCTTTCGCGGGCATCTTGGGTCAGCTGGCTTAACATTGTGCGTCCTTGCCGTTGGTTATCAACAGCTCCTTCGACATTGCAGTCGAGTCTAGAACTGAACTGCTTGGGACTTGCACTGCAGTTTTTGGTGTCACTCTCACTGTCAGCTGCATTCATTTGGTAAGTGTGTGTCTGTTTTTCAATGCAACTGCTGCGCTTGGTGCTTTGGGTTGTTGGAGTCGGAGGCTCCATTTCACCCCTGGTTGCTAGCCCCTCCTTTTTCAAGCACCAAAGAGATTCAGTTGGGTGGGGGCCGCTTGCAGTTCTTCTTAAGCGCTATTGCAATAGCTTGCTGTTTGCATGCCAGTTTGTGTTTTGGTTTTTTCCCATCCCTCCCTCCCTCTTGAGGTATGGGCTAGGTAAGTAGTGGGTCAGTAAGTATTCCACTGAATTGTTCAGTGTGACGGTGCCTGGTGGGGGAAGCTCGCAGGGGTGCCACAACACAATGAGAAATTCAAAGAAATGGAAGCCACTTCTGTCCCCGCTGCAATGAGTCTCCTAAACCCTTAACCTTAACCTTGAATTTTCAAACTCTGATTCCTCTATTTTAAAACTATCATTGTAAATGTAACCCTAAAGGAAAGAGATGGTTTTTAGAAGTGCTAGAAGTCGTATTTCATTTATTTATTTTATCTATTATTATTATTTATCTTTTTTTTTTCATGTTAGAAAACGTAACTTTAATGCAATTAGTGCATAGTAGTGCTGTAATTCATGTCACGTTCGTATTGCAATACTCATTGTATCGTTTACTGTAGTTTGCAATGTTTTATGGTGTCAGTGTGCATATTTAAAAAAATAAAATTATTAAAAAAATAAAAAATAAAAAAAGGGGTTGCCATGGAGACTCATGCAACTCATGCTAGAGCATTGCCCGGCTTCACCAACTTTGGGCACCAATGCCCAAGCTCATTTATTGGTGATGAGTTTAATAATAGTTAAAAAGGGTAACTGCTTGTCACACTTGTTGCGTGGCTGTATATTGACTCGGGAGTTGTTTTCATTTATGCCTTGTTCGTTGACAACTCTTGGGTAATTCCAGCAAGTAACAGTTGTATGTCACTAGTTTCATTTCTTTGTTGCAGTGAGGACACAGTTGCAACTGTCCAAGTAAGCCTTCCGCCATCAGCCAGTCAATTAGAACTTCTTTGTCCATCATTAGATGCATTAAATCATCATATGTCCACTGCCTACTGTCCTTCTTGCGCCCATAATCCACATTGAGTCCCTCTTTCTTTTGTTTGAGTTGAGGGAGTTTGTGTTGCCTGACTCCATGTACATAACCGTGGTCTTTTAAGACCCATGACAACTTGGATTCCCTTACCAGTCATGCTCGCTCTTAGGATTAGAAGAGTAAATTCAGTGGGGATGCCTCAACTCCATCCGTTTTGTCAAAGAGTGTATTACTACCCTTTCCGCATCCAAGATCTCTCAATTTTGAATTATTTCATTTTTTCAAAGCATTTCCTGCTCGCACCTCAAATTCATTTGTTTGTTTCAATCACACAATTTGACATTTTGACGCATGACATTAGCTTTTGCTAATTGTAAAAACGTTATAGTGCAAATACAATGCATTTCCAGTAATTCAACTTTGTTGTTCGGCCACAAAGCTTGTGTTAAAATTATACATTTTCAAAAATGCCACACTCTCCTGCTTGGCGTGTCACTCACAATAATATTTCCGAACTTGCGCCATGGATTCTAAATGATTAGCAGCCTTCATCATTAATTAATCTATTTTTTTCTGTTGACGGATTTTCCATTACACGAATACTTCCTGCCTATTGTGTAGTTTTATCTTCTCACCTCTAACAAATTTTCACACATCCTGGTTTTCAATAGACTGATTTTGCACTCATTATCCATTTTGGAAGTTACTGATCAACAAACAGAGCAAATAAAGCTTTGAATTACGTGCCTGAGCTCCCATTGGTCAAGATTTTGCAAGCCAAAGTCTTCAAAAGTAACTTCCCAGTCTTTCTCTTACCAGTGCACTGTTTGTTTTCAACAAAATCTTCTCTAAACAGTCATCAAGAACAAAATCAGTATGTATGCCTTGTCAAAACTGAACAAGAAACACAAACAAAGCTGGGTGAATCTCCAGAAGCATTTAAATGAAGTATAATTTTCGTACCAAAACCATTTCCTAAACCTGAAGTCTCTGCGTTCATCAAAAACGGTGACATTTTACTATTTAATAAGTAATGGTCTTTCTCATATTCTTCCAAAGACAAATCACTGGAAATCCAGCATGCATTTCAAGATCATGTTGAAGTACTAGATTACACTGCAGAGATGTATCCAGGTTTTCAAATTTGAGGGTCCTCTGGACCCCTCCTTAAAAAATGTGGGTGTCCATTGCAAAATTTTGGCAATCCAGCTCATTAATATTGCACAAAAATAAAGTCTTATCCCTCTCCTCAAATAAGTACTTAGAATAAAAAGATCAATTTCTTTGAAACTGTTATGCCCATTGATTCATAGATCAAAATGTATGGGCTGTCAAAGCCTAACCCTAAATCCGTACGTTGTAGGAACTATTGGCTTCAATTGATAAATGATGTAGATCTCCACAACGAAACAAAAAAAAAGAAGCAGAACTGAATCTCAATTTTCCATAAAAGAGCATCATTAATTTTATTTTAGCAACACTTGAGGTGTATCAAATTTAGAAACAAATATAAGCGATCAATACACAGTTCATCATCAGCCCGTCACTTCTGCATGGCCAATGTTAATAATCAGGCGATTGAATACATTCAAGTTTCATGTTAAACACATTATTTTTAACACTAACTCCGAAAAAGTTGCATAATTTGCAAAACAGACAAGTTACATGCAAAACAAGAAACAAGACGATGACACGTGCACACCTGGAATTAATATTGACAGGGTCGCACAAAACAAAAATACATTGTATAACTTACTTCACCGTTGGATTCTCTGTCATTTCGCCTACAATAAACAAACCAATGCTTGAAATTCACTTGAAAAGCATGAAACAAACTGAACTTCGACTGAAATGTTTAATTATCATCGGCACATCGAAATTGTCCCAGATTGTGTCGCCTAAAACAACAGCTCAGATCATGTCACGCAACAAGTGGGAATTCAAACAAAAGAACTTAACTCTTCAAGCTGGACACAATCATTGACAAAATGAAATCATTCGACTACAAACATCCGAAGAAATACATGTAACAGCTTACTTTGAAATTTAAGAAACTCGATCATTTCTCCGTAGTGAGAAATGGGAATGTTCAATTTCCTTGTGAAATATGACAATTGCATGTTTTTCCTGGCATTGTAAATTTGCATAAGACATGCGATTTTTCTTCTGTTCTTTGTTCTATGCATCCAAAAGAAATATGAGTGCGTCCCTGGATGCAATGACGCACTCTGGATACATCTCTGACACTGCATCAATCATTTGCAAAATTACTTCTTCGGGTTTGGTGAAGTTGCTATCAATGCAAAAAAAAAGGAATCATCCTCTCCCCCGAAGTATGACTTGTATATTCTTCGTTCTTAACCCATGAGTCCACAAACAAGCGAAACAGGTTGCTAATTCTAACATTAAAGATTATCTAACCGATTTGAAATTTTAGACAGCTGAGAATTATGCCTTTGTATTTTAGTACCTAAAAGAGATCACAATTCCAGCAATTTATCAAAGATCAGGTATACAGTAGCTTTCCCCAAGACCAGTGGTCAGCTACTGAGCATTCAAACATGGGAAACGATCAGCTAACACAATAGCCGAGGCAGAATACTCACAAGCCACAGAATCACTTCAAGAAGGTGGCTTCGGGTGCATCATGGAATTCAGAGTTCCCAGGGCATGCAGCCAATGCAAGGTTTTCGTGAAAAGCAAACCAGTACCCTGGCCTAACAGCACAACCCTAACCGATCAAGAATACAACAATGCCCTTTCAAAACCTATCCATAGTGACATAACCTCTCCAATGCGTGCTTTTTTTACAAACAAATGACTACATTTCATCTTAGAGACAATGGCCGCAAAGGTTAAGTTGTTGTTCATGATAATTCATTCCGATTTGCAAGTAGTATTCATCGAAACTAGTTGAATAGTTATCATTAGGATAGTGTTTAATTGAAAATAAAGTGTCTATCGATTCAGGTCCAGTTCAATTGCCGATTACACAAGGTGACAGATATCCTTCACCAGTTTTTGTACAGCGAAAGCAGTCCTACTGGAGCACGCCACTAGTTATACACCCCGGCCCCCAAATTTCTCTTAGATTTTGACTGCGTCACTGAGACACCACTAGTTATACACCCCCAGAATTCCTGTTAGGTTACGACTGTGTGACTGCCGGAGCACTAGTTATACACCCCATGAATTCCACTTAACTTTCGCTGAGTGACTGCGGGAGCACTAGTTATCCACCTGAAATCCTCTCACGTTACAACTGTGTGACTGTGGAACTGCAGGAGCACTAGTTATACACCCCATAAATTCCACTTCTGACTGCGTGACTGCAGGACTGCGGGAGCACTAATATTACGTGACTGCGGGAGTGCGGGGGCCGTACCGGCTAAACTTCAGAATACCCGGCCACTTATTTGCATAAGAATAGGCTCTATTGTATTAAGTCTCGTTCTTCAAAAGATGCCGCATAGGGGAAACAATAGTGGTTAGCTGTGGCCGGGTTTTCTGAAGTTGCTCCTTCAGTTTAAAAGCCATCGGGCGAATCGACCCTGATTACTTGGTTCTTCACAGATAAGCAAATGTGGGCAATTCTGGTCGCAAAAGCTCAATTACACTGAAACGAATAATGCTCCAGCGCCTTTGAAAACAGAAAACAAGCAGGTTATTGTCCTTTAGTCTTACCTTCACGCTAAGTTAACTGTTCTCTGATGATGATTTCCCGACTCAAATACCGGCGTCATGTCAGTGTCAATTAAAGGAAACCAGCAATAAAAACTGTTTTCCAAAACTAAAAAGAAAAAGGAAAATACGAAAAGGTGAAGAGGGAATAAACAGCGGTTGCTAGCGCATACCCTGAAGACGGCTCATCCTAACTTGCTGAAAATTTGAAAAACAATGAGCCTCTCTGGCGTCCTTGGTTTATAGACCATGTGTTGGCGCACGCACTGTTGGTACGGGAAACCGCATAGAAGGAATTTTAATGAGCCTGCAGTCGAGCCAAAGTCTTGCTTCAGTCCGTAAGTGTCTGGGGTCTGTAATGTAGAATGCCCAAAATTGTGAATGAAGAGAATTTTTTCTCCGCTGGTTGCTGTTTTTTGCGAAGGAAAAAAAAAAGATAAAGAAGGAAATTAAAACTATGGCTCCGGCCAGGCTCGAACTGGCGACCTTCTGCGTGTAAAGCAGACGTGATAACCACTACACTACGGAACCAGCGACAGCAACCCCATTGTTTCGAGATTAAATTAATATAATGTAAATGCAATTGGAGTTGAATTTTTGTGTCGGTCCCATTCTTCCTCTGTCTTCTCTTCACAGAACTTTTAAACCGAATGATTTGGTAGTTCTCTTGCCATCCGGACATCCGTTCGTCTTGGAATCAGCGTTTTGTCACGCTCATGAGCATGAGTACAATAGAGTGTGTGCACGGCGGCAATGTTGGAGGACCAAAACAATTAAATCGATTAAGAGGATTTAGGTGGTTTTTGGTTCCGGGTCTCCTTTTCATAACCTATTTTAGCCTAAAACATGTTCTTAATTTACAAAATAAACAGAAACAATGAGTATCTACAAGGAACCTTTTTAGCCTGCTTTGGAAAAACCAACGCAGGCTAAACCAAACCAGAAGGTTCTTACACGCGGGTTTTCACCGTAATCGCGATAGCGTTTCTATTGCCACTTCTGTCTTCCGTTCCAGTCGCTTCTCCACAGATGTTTCCTGAGTTTTTCCATCACCGGAGCTAAGTTCTTTTAAAGAAGA
This sequence comes from Montipora capitata, assembly GCA_949126865.1. Taxonomy (NCBI): domain Eukaryota; kingdom Metazoa; phylum Cnidaria; class Anthozoa; order Scleractinia; family Acroporidae; genus Montipora; species Montipora capitata. Next base: position 36,295,439 of record OX421445.1, on the reverse strand, counting down.
GATTGCGAGGTGGGATACTGAATTTTTTTTCTCATCACTGTAAAGTCTGGTGCGGGTTGCTCGAAGCACGGTTAGCGCTAACCAGCATTAATACCATGGAAACCTATAGGTTTTGATACCTCTTAACTAACGGATAGCGCTAACCAGGCTTCGAGCAACCGGCCCGTGGTCTTCATTAGCCACGCAAGGACAAGGACAAGCATAAGCAGCGCTAGTGAAAACGAACGTCGACATAAGCACCATTATTACATCCCAGTTCATCCTTTTAGAAATCACTGGTGATCCTTACAATCTGATTGGCTCTCAGCAGTGGGATTTATTCCCAAATTGCATTATTTTTGTAATCTAAATCGCACCATTTCCCCATCCAATGAGAAAGGAACAGTAAAACAAAACAACCAATCATATTTCAAAAATTTGGTTTTATCAACGGAGTTGATAATGTAAATTGGCCACCGTACAGAGATTCTAATTTCATTTAACTAATATATTCCTATTTTTCACGTTGCCATGTTACCACCAATAGCGTAGCTCCTACTCTACTATAAAAACTACACGTAACCCATAATCCCTCGATTCGCTCTGACGAAGGGCTAACGCTCGAAACGTCAGCTTTTAGAATCTCTGTACGGTGGCCAATTTACATTATCAACTCCGTTGATAAAACCAAATTTTTGTACACTACTTCCCCACCGACGCAGCACCACAGTTTCTTTAGAAACTACCCCTTCAATCATATTTCAAGTCTTTCTTAAGGTAACCAATCAAATTGCAACAAAACCATTGTGTGGCGAATTGTGCAACTTTTGTCCCCAACTGGATCAATAGAATATTGGTACTGACAACGTAATAAAGTGATTTTCAAGTAGAAACACACAGTTTTGAGTTTACAATACATGTTTGCGATGACCAACATCCATCGTCAGTTGAGAATACAAATAAACCGCTAGCCGGTGTGATGTAAAAGATAGCTAAATAGGCAGTAGGAATACTAAATAACAACGTGAATGTGGGGCACTGGAAAATACAATGATAGAAAAACAATAAGTATTTAACACGGAAAAATTAAATGAAATTCACACGCACTATTACAAATTCTTCACCATGGGTTATCACCTTGACGTGGTGGTGAAGCTTGCGAGGCTCAGTGACCTTTAGAGCTATGCAGTCTGGGACCTTGGTCCCTGGCAGGCTCAATCTGTCCGGATTGGTTAAGAGGTAGAGTCCAGACAGAGAATAACTCTAGAAGCTGATTTGGCATGTGCTGAGGACAAGTGTAAATGAGAACAAGAGGATAGCCTTAAGATGGGCCCCAGAACGAAGACGTACGAGAGGTAGGCCGAAGGAGGCATGGCAAAGAAAGGTAGAGAGAGAACGAGGTGAACTTGGGTTCAAAGGTTGGGCAAAGACCGAGAGGCTTGGAGAGAGAGAACGCAAGGCCCTATTTCCCTCAGAGGGAAAAGGACAAGATGATGATGATTACAAATTACCTTTTGTTGGCCCCTTCTCGACTTACGCTCAACACAGAATCAAGCGCTAAACCCAACGCTACTGTAAGAACTCAACGATGTCAAGAAGCGGGCTAGCAATGAAGATTATTTTATAGATTTAAAGTTTGATTGTCCGTCTTCATCTACCACACGATACAGAAAACGGGATTTTATATTTAAGCAATAGAGGACGTTTTCCGTGTTTCCATAGCCTCATCTAAACACGAGGGGGAGTAGGGAGAATTCTCCCAACTCCCCCAAGTGTTTAGATGAGGCTATGGAAACACGGAAAAAGTCCTGTATTGCTTTTATAAAAATATTTATTACAGATAATTCAACAAATGAAGGAAATGCTGGTTTTTCAATTTCTTGAATGAAACAGATTTTCTCGACACACGCTCATATTTCCTACCAACCAATCAAAACGCGCGTCTGACAATACATAACCAATCAAATTTTGACTCCACCACCCAATCAGACACAACGTGCACGACTAATTCAATCACAACACAATAGGCCACCTCGGAAAATACCATAATACTCTTTTTTTGTCCCCCTAAATTTTGCATAAGCATCGCTTCCAGTTTCTCTTGGGACTTACAATGGTCTCAAGAGAAAACAAAAACAGTGCTTATGCAAAATTTTAGGGGACAAACAAAGAGTATTATGGTATTTTCCGAAGTGGCCTATTGTGTAGATACATGGGCAGGTAGGACAGCAAGCGCCACCAGCCGGTTTATTTTGCTTACCATATGCATACAATCTCCGCTCATAACAATACGTATTATACTTGATGGTACTGACCTCCTAAAAACGTGTTAAAGGAAAAGTACACTGGGCACCTGCCGGATACGAAAACCCAAAACCCTTCGGGAACGAGGGAACGTATTCTCCAAAACCTATGCAAGTGCCACTACCCCATGGAGGCTAAGGGGAAAAGGTAACAAAAAAGTAGGCGAAGAAAGCTGAACCTAGACTGATACAAATCCCTAACGGTTCTCTATTTGTACGGCAAATTACCCATAATCCCCACCAGACAACCGGACCCAGTCCTCTGGTCCGTGCCGGCAAAATATCTATTTCTGCCAATTTCGCAGGCTACAACTGTCAGAAATAGCATAATTCGTGTGATGTCACAGCCGTGTTTCCATACTTTCATCGAAACACAGCTATTGACCAATGAGAGTGCGCGTACTATCCTAATTATTTTATAAGACTGATTATTGTACTCATTATAATATATATCTTTTAGTGTAGATTAGGTTAGTTTATTGTCTTACACACGTCCCTACAAGCTTTGATGGATTTAAAAATCACTGCGTTTAAATAAAGATTACAGGTCTATATTTATGTATGTATACATAAATATGAATGTATATTTGAAGTGTGGCTTAAAGACGAATGAGAGAACAGAGTGATCCTCGCACTCAGCTTGACAATTTAAGGAGACAATTGTCTCTTATAGAGACCTAAAGAATTTAGGCCTCTTCAACGGGATTCGAGAACCCATGATCTCTGCGATGCCGGTGCAATGCTGTACCAAGTAAACTATGGCCAACTTAAAGCCACACAGTTGGGAGCAGGTCAATTTGTCGGGTTCATTTGTTCCCGTTGGCGTCTTTTTTTGCCCTCATTCATCTACAATCCGCACTTCAAATATACATTTATTTCATTTCATCCATCGAATCCTTCATGGGAACAAATAAGCCCAAAAATTGAGATAGGACGCAGTTCTTTACAACCTCTACTATTTCAGTGGATCCCTTTAGGACGCGGCTCTATTGTTTTTAGATTTAGGGTGCATTGTTTCTTTTGTATCGTTCTTTGTGTCCATTGTTTTCTGAACCGAGCGGAGAGCCGTTGCAATACCTGCGTACTGACCCCAAAAATTGACCTGCTCCCAACTGTGTGGCTTCATAGCTCAGTTGCTAGAGCATTGCACCGGCGTTACAGAGGTCAAGAGTTCCAATCCAGCCTGAATTTCTCAGGTGTCTATATGAGACAAATGCTTTAATTGTCCTGTTACATGCAAGTGCAAGGATCACTTCCACTTTTTGTCAGAAGACCATTTTGAACCACAATATCCAAGTCAAAGCACTAGCTCAAGAAAACGATTAGGTAAATTTAAGACTTTTTGAAGGATTCTACATTCGGATAAACTCCCGCGTAAGTTTTGCTGAACTTAGAAACCTTATAATTTAGTGACTTTCTTCTATAGTATTATTTTCTCTACCTTGTTACTGCTTCCCCTATTTTCACACCTATTATTCACTTCTTGCGTTTCAATGTCACACACGCACATATCATTAATAATTCATGAGCTCAACAACCTATCGTCACGTGTATTACCTTTATATCCTGATAAAACATTCCTCGTTATATTCTTTGTATAAAGAACACTAATAAGGCATAGCTTGTTTTTGGTTTGGCAAGCTAATATTCTCCTCTCACAATCTGAACCATTGTTTTGAGTCCAGTGGGACACGCTTTTTGTGGAATAACAATAAGAAAAGCAAGGTGACACACGCTAACACCAACACAATCTCGTTCCATTTCTCGCTCCAAGAGTATTTCTGCGCACGATTGGATTTACGTTCGTTTCCCGACCACTGGTCAAGGGAACGACGACTCTGGGAACGAGATTGACACCAACCCGGTGTGCCCAGCACATCACGCATGCGCACAACCATTTCACCCGGTCACGACCCGGTCACCACACTGGGTTGGTGTTAGCATGTGCCACCTTGCTTTTATTATTGTTATTTTTGTGGAATGTTCTTGAAGTCGTTCAAAAAACTCGCAGCACGTGTTTTTATCGGGTACAAAAACACTCGGCCCTCGTGTTTCATACCCATTTAAACACTGCTGCGAGTTTTTTGAACATTACATAAATGCTTTACTATTGGTTACCTACTTCGCCTTTACTGGGTTGCCATAGGCAATCCAGTGAGTGAATGAGTTTAATTTCTCCGTTTTTTCCCTGTCGGGTTGCACAATAGGTCTTTCCTATCACTTCCCTGCTAAGTATTCACTGCAATGCAGTCTGTGACGTCACCTCGAACCTCGAACCTCGAACCCGCTTCCCTTCATTGCCCCGTTATTGATCAAAGGATGAGTACTTTTCCTGTCTTTCATGCAAAGGCAATAAATCAGTGAAATTTCAATCAAAAAGTTCTGAAACAACACGATGTATTTGGGACGATTTCGGAGAATAAATAAAGTGGAAAGTGTGTTGAGGCGATACTTTAATGAGAAATACGCTCCTAAATTTGCGTGTGTTGCTTGCACCAACCGGCGCTCGCTTGGGCCGCAAATGAAAACAAACCCTAAAGAGCAAACGGGAGAGGGAAGAGTCGAAAAAGGCTTAAAATGAATAAACGCACAACACTACGTCGATTGAATAAAGATTTATTCATCATTCACATCTCTAATTAACCCAAAATAAAGTTAGGTGCATGTTTCAACAGCCCTCTGTATTCCAGAGTTCAACGAAGTCGAAGTAATCTGGCGTCTCTGCAAAAACCCAAAGAAGCGTCAACAATTAATAACTTTTCAAAATAACACGGAAACTTTGTTTTAAGAACAGGAAAGCAACGAGATTTGGCTTGTTCTTGAAGACTACACCAAACCTCTAAACTGGAAGATAATGCTCCTCAAACGGAACAAGTCGGATAGCACTTTTTAAGTGCAGTGCAAAAACAACATTGCGGGAAAAGACCAAATAGCTTTAAATTACACTTCTTAGTTCAAACAGACCAAATTTTCTAAATATCAAGTTTCAGTACTGAATTTAGAAGTTTAGTCTTAGAACTTTTCAGTCTAGGTTAACAATTGCAAGCAGCCCAACCTCATGACAACATTACTCTCTACGCTAGATAATGCTTTCTTTTTTTTTTTCCGAAAAATACCCGAAATTAAACGCAAATCGTTGCTTACAAAGTTAACTCTAAGAAACCAAATCGTTGTAATACAACACCTTCACGTGAACTGCGCAGACCTATTTAACGTTTTTGCTTCACTGCTTTTTCTGGGTTTAATTCACTCTAGAAAATTAACAATTCCATCGCAACTTTTACTGTTCCATTTGCCGTTGGACGCTCAGAGTAAACTTTAACTTCGTACAGTTGGAGCAATCAAGTCTGCTTTAGACTACTTACCACTACACTTAAACCGATGTTCGCGGATTCCACGATTTCCAACCCGGCTAAGAAAAACCAAAGAAATAAACGAATTAGCAAAGTTCAAAGTAAGTTTTGATACAACAACGGGTACACAGCCGATATATGTTATGAATATAATAATATAATAATATCTGACCTGCTAATCGCCCTTTCTTGCAGTCGGAGACTGAATTACTAAGGGCGCAGCTCAACGAGGTCGGACCGAAGGAGCTGTGCTGCCGGTTAGGCGCTCGGCCGCGGAACACGACCCATGTATGACCTCGGAGCACAGCACCACAGCCTGATGGAATAGGCCGGGAGTCGATTTAGGAGGGAGGAAAGCAGGAGCACCCGGAGAAAAACCCTCGGAGTCAGATTGAGATGGACTGAAACTCAGCCCACATACGACCCGAGGTCAGAGTTGAACCTGGGTCACAGAGGTGGGAGGTATGGTTGATGACCACTAAACCACCCTGACTCCCCACCAACCTCCGTCGTTCTTGCAGAACAAACCAACAAGAAAACCATCTTCATGAGGTGTGAGTGGATTTTGTTCAACGCAATGAATTTTGTTGAAAAGGCCAGCAAAAGAAGGATGCGATCCATTCTACAAAACCAATAAAACTGCCAACGCCAACTGTGATCATGAAAGTGCAGTAATTGTTCTAAAAAAGCGGGAAAGCACTTCTTTTGCATGCTTTACTAAATACATTCCAATGCGCAGGTACAAAACACAGGTCACAGGTTATTGTTTCAGCAATAAAGAAACAACACTAACCGATTACCGATGCGAACGTTAGCCCTAAGGTTAGCTTTAATGAATGTTTAGGATACTTTCTATATTGGTAAAACAGTGACCTGTGACCCGTGTTTTGTACCTGCCGCATTCCAATGCCGAAGGAACGCAACTGCAAGCACGATAACTTAAGCCACTGAAGTACTTACTCTTTTGCTCGGATCAACCTTCCTTCCAGGAACTCTTTTCGCTCCGTAAGGAATCGTTGCAGCCTCAGCGGGTGAAGTCGATGATGTCGGGATAATCCCCGCCTGGACACTCCACCCAGCGCTGCGCCCAACGGGCCTTGAACTCGGGGAGGGGCCAGGGGGGACAGGATTAAACTCTTGTGCGTCGCTGGTATAGAGCTGCCGAGTACTGTTTAACAGTTTCACCCGTGGTCCCTAAGATGGCAAAGTAAGGAAAAGCGTGGTTAATATTCAGCGACAACCAGTGCAATTTCTTTGGACAGACAAAGAGGAAATGAAAGCAAGATGAACCACAGAGGACTCGAATGCGATGAACGCAGCCGAGAATAAGCACATAAAAACTCTTCCGAACTAAGCATGCCAAATTTTTAGGTGATTTAATGTGCAGGTTCTTCAACATTTCGAAATCACGTAATGAAGTACCGCTAAATGTAATGAAAAGCTACCAAACACTTACATAAACACTTCCTCTTTTAAGATCCTAAGCCGTTAAATCGTGGTAAACAGAAAAAACATGGCGAGCTAAAAGCAGTGTTTCCTCACCTTCGGTAAGCCGATATCTGCGTAATCTTTTTCAGACATGAGGAGAAGAGCATCAAGATCTATTTCGTTTTTCTACAAAATGAAGCAGGCACTACGTTAACCTCGATATTTTTAGGAGCAATACAAGACAGTTATGACTACTGATTTCAGGTATCTCTGGAACAACCTATTCTCTACCTCGAATTAACTATCATTGTTAATTCGTAACTTGCTCTGAATTTACCATTATGGTTAATCTAGAAGACTGAAAGCTTGATATGGATCATGGGAAATGGTCATATATCTTTTAAAAGATAACCCAAGTGTATGGACAGAGGACTCGAACCTGGGAATGCTGATTAATCGTTAATTTACAGAGGAGATATCATGCTCCTCTGGAAGCCACCGCAGAACCCATTTGTCCTCACGCCCTCCAACCCTGCAATTGCTGGTAAAATAAGGCAATACCACACGCATGCTATAAAACCATAATTGAGGAGTAAAGCTGCTAATCCTAAGATGTCTCCCTCAAATCGAATGTTTTCAAGTTCAGGTCCAAGTTTGGACAGTTAAACCGACCAACAAAATGTGTAATCCAATTGAGATTTGAAAGGTTGGTTGAGGCAGATAACGACACAACCACGGAAGGAAACGACAGCAAAGTACAGTTTTTGATTAGCTGCTCTCTAACCACAACTGCTGGGGACTATTTAAGTTACGGTCTTTCCGAGAGATCGCATACAACTAACAGTGCTGTACCGATTAGCCTTCTCGAACATTGAACATTCTCGTTACAGTACTGTCGCTGTTAAAAGCGACGTATCGCACGGCATGACGCTCAAATATGTTTGGAGCAATACGTTTTTTAGCACGAGCCCTAGCGTTTTTAAGCTTAAGGTTTCTGAGCACTATGTTCACTTGATCAGCGACAGGTAGGAATATGCGATCCAAAGAACGCCTTGCAAGATTTACCCTTGACGATTAAACAACAACAAATACAGGCCTACCTGAAAAAGACCGAGATGACTGGAGAGCGATAGACGTTCCAAGAATGTTTGAAGAGTGTCACCCGGATTCACCCCAAAATGCTCATCCTCTGCGCCTGGCAGCGAGTTACTTCCGCTGATAAGTGGTGGGGAAGGCTCCGTTGAGACTGAGGAAGCAGTCGACCATCCTCCTGTCAGCGCAGGATCTGGAGCATAAGAATAACTCCAAACACCCGCGACTTGGGTTCCCTCTGGACAAAACAAGAAAACACGGTCATAACCTGCGCAACTTATAACAAGAAATGCAACCTTGAGAGCTTTGGAGATGAATGACCAGTACTCACTGTTCTGGAAAGATGGTACCTATAATTTCAACTTTAATAATTCCAAACGACTATGAGCTACAGGGCTGCAATTTTTAAGTCCCTTCAATAGTTTTTGTAAAGTGCACTGAGTATGTTCCCTACATAAATGCATAGCAATGCCATAAACTTCTCATCAAGTCATACATGTCCAATACAGTTGTATAAGGAAATGCATGGTACTTCCATACACATCACTGATTAACGTCAATGGTGAAAGGGTCACTTTGTGACGCCTACACCAAGAAGTGTGAATCTCATTATGTCGCTGTATTAGACAACCCCCAGACGAATGCCATCCTTTACGATCAGGCGTTTTCAGAGGACATAAACAGACAGTCACTGCATTCCTACTTTGTTAGGTACCTGTTCCTATTAGTGGCGATATCCCCGGCACTGATGGGAGTGGACTGGAGCACACCCTTTTAGATGCTCTCTCAGTTCCAATTGGCCTCAACGATGGTTTCTCTGCAGACTCTACCACAGTTCCACTTCCTGGGGCAAGTGCTGTCCCAAGGGGAGAGGAGTTAGGAGATGTCGATGTTGAAGGTGTCGTGGTCGGGATAGGGGAGCCTGAGGTGTTTGGCGGCGAAGATGACACTGCCTCATGAGGTAGCGGGGTGAATAAGGCCCCTGGGGTGGTGATATACAGGGGCTGGGTGATGGGATCAGCTGATGAGATGGAAGAGGGATTGTCTGGTTCCATTACATGGCCAGCATTTGGTCGGACGCTTGGATGTGCGATGTCATTCCATACACTAGGACTTAACGTTTGACCAACATTTGATAAGATATTGCTTATAGCGGCTGGTAGGTTTGAAGACCCTACTGATGTGATTACGGAGCCGGTGACAGGTAATGACGAAGTTGTAACCGGTGTTATCACATCAAGTGATCCGCCCCCACTAGATCCGGTGACTCCCATAGCAACTGATGAGTACGAGGGAGAACCTTTAACAACTCGCGTTGCTTTACTCGATGAAGTTTGCCTTGACACCTCGGATGAAGCCTCTGGGAACAGCTGGCGCTTGGCGGGAGTTGGGGGTTTGATCACTGCAGAACCAGAAGAACCACTTGTACTTGCTCTTCCTCCAGACAGCTTTCTCGCCGATGCTGGTACAGCGTGGGCCACAATCGATTGCGAGCTCATACCTGGCAATTGAGCAGCTGATAATGGTGCTTTCTTGCTACTGCTAGAGGTTGTTTGCGATGTAGTCGCCCAACGAGCGGTACTAGGTATGTGAGTGGATGATGTAGTCAAAGTGCTCGTGGCAGTGGTACAACTAACTGATGTAATTACTTGAGAGTGCACTGACCCTGGTGCAGTACCAGAAGATGGCCAAGAGTTGGACAAGCTCTGAGATGTGGTAGTTTTTGTCGTGGTTCTTGTTTGTGTAGACTGGGTTGTGGAAGGCATTTTAACTGACCTTGTGCTGGATTTGGGTTCTGAGAGGGCTCTATGATGCGAGACAGTGGAAGTGATTGATGTAGTAATCATTGTAGCAGGAGCTAAACGGCTAGTTGGAGAATGAAGGTGCTTTTTTCGAGGAAGAACGTCGTTGATATCACATTCGGGGTCCTTGACAAGGGCTTGGATAAGCTGGTGGGCTTGCCGTGTGGCGTCTGCAGGTCCTCTAAAATAGTAACCAATAAATGTGAGACCAATAGATGAATGGCCAAGGATCATATTTAACCACTATTATTATCAATACGCACGGCCAAATGACAAACTGCCCTCTGTTTTTGCGGGCCAAAGGGGAAATGTGCGGACTGAAAATACATTTGCCGCCCTGATACTGAGTGGCTGCAGAGCTGTCAAACCACTTCGCCCGGCCAATGAGATTGTCCTATTTAAGTGCGAGGATTATTTCTACATTTGGTCTTCAACCCGCACTTCAAATATATACATTCCTGTCATTCTCACAACCTTTGTATACACTGAGGGACATTTCCATACCATATAGTTTCATGATACATCTCTGTTAAACATTTTTTTCTTATTAAACGAATTGGTACGATTTGGCCTTGCGTATTGATAGTAATGATAATCAAATTACTTTTGTCGGGCAAATGATGCAAATGATGCCACAAATAAACTATATGCCCTCCAAAAGTCATGTGATTGTCCTATTCGCCGAAGGCGAGGTGAATAACTATAATTACATAGGTGATTTCTTTGTCTGTCACCTCGACAAAACGGCTTGCGGCCATTTTGAAAAAACCGTTCAGATTATTATAGCGTAACCAATCAGCGCAGAGAATTTTCAATAATCACAATAATCACCTAAATCACAATAATCACCTATGTAATTAAACTAATGTTGAATAAAAAATGCTGAGCAACAAAAACGCTTCATGTTCAATTTTACGCCTCAACATGCTGATGAACAGAACAAGGAGCTGTTTCATTGAAGCAATGATTCACATGTGAAAAGTCCTGATTCCACTCTAAACATGCCGATGTTCGAGTCTTAATCTCTTAAACAAAATTTGGGACTATCGTTTTTACACACTGCGTCACTGACTTTTCTCTTAAGAGAAAATCACATTAAACTCTGACTGGGATAAATTGCAATGCTCCGTCTCAAAGGGGAAAAATACCTGAACACATTAACGTTTTAAAAGGGACAAGATTGCCGTATTTCCTTATCTTGCACCACCTGACTTTGACCATGAGGAGGTCTGTTAGGATTGGTGTTAACCGATTTTACACCAACAAGTAGTCTTTTCCCAAGAGAGTTGCAAAGTGAACAATACTACCCCTAACCAGATTTAGAACAAACTGAACACACTGAACACAAAAAGACGTCTCACTTGATTGTAACGATACAACTGCCGGTAGACTTTTGTCGATTGGTATCAATATCGATATGCGCTCCAGTTGTTTCACGGATGGCATTGATATTACATCCTCCACGACCAATTACACGACTAATTACTGAAGAAGAAACGGCCATTTTTTTCGACCTAGGGGAATAAAACAAAGCAGCATTTGAGTCTCCTTTCGCAGTGACAAATGAACACATCCGAAGACTGTAGAGCCGGGTACACGTCTTTGCTTGACAACATACAAAGATTCATAAATGAAATGCCACTAAAGTTTTGTTTGCCTCTTACAACGGCATCATATCATATCATATCATACATCTTTATTTACCCTCGGATTTTTAGAGTAGCTTGGTATAGCTAATATCTCCGAGCATTTACCCTCCCAACCATGATACACCACGGAAGACAGACCACAACAACGGGAACTACATGCCCTGCTCTTTGCAACAAGTGTGTGGGTTCTTTTACGTCCCACAGGATTGCGAGACAGGACCTCCGGCTTATCGTCCTTATCCGAGAAGACTAGAGAGTCTCACCATTTGCAGATGTAATTACAAAGGCAGCACTTTCTCCTCAGTTATTTAAAGACCCTGAGTGTTGGTCCCGGGCGGAGTTGAACTCACGACCTCCCAAGTGACAGCCCGGTGCTCAACCAACTGAGCCACCGGTGCGCGGGACTCAAAGACTGATTCTGGCGAGCCGCACAACTGAACTTTTTTCCCAAAGTTCCTTCGTTTACATCTCCTATGCTTCTTTGTGACAGTGGCTAACACACTGGAAAAACAAAAAGCGATTTTCAACTTTTCGACCAGATGATTTTGTCACATGACTCTTCCTCAAACAATCAAAAGCATTTTTAAATGCCAAAAGATGTTCGAATAAGGTGAAGAAATATCTCGGCAAAAAAGAAAAAATATTTCAGGTTCCGGTACTTTAAATTTGCTTCACTTTCTTCGCACTGTTCCATTGTTTATACCTGTTATTATTGGGAAACGTTCCTCAGCATTTTGGCAACACTGTTAATAATCTCTCGAAGTAAAAACAAAATGACATGCATACCTTCGTATGACTTCTTTCCATCCATCTTCGTGCCTTTTGCCTTTTTTGGGGCTCGGCAAGGTGGACATCTTCGTTGTTGCTGTTGTGGTGGTGAGTGTCACAGCAAGGCACTGGGCGGCAGCAGTCGCCACGGTGATGGGCGAAAGTGCACTGTGAGGGGTAGTCTGGGTCATGATGGTTCTGGCTACCACCTTGGTAAGATCGGCAGTTTTCATAACACTGATGACATCATTAACCCTGCAAGAAACAACAAAGGGAACAGCTGGTGATGCCATACCGAAAAAACATTGCAGACAAAAACGACTGAGACCGTTTTGCTGTCATCTCATAAATTCATATTCGTCCAGCCCGCTGCAAGTAATTAGATGCATGCTGCTTTTAGTAAGCATCACGAAAAGTAACCCTTGTTGCTCATCTCCACAATTTCAGCAGCACTCATGTCTAAGAATACTGACAAAAAGATAAAAGACTGCTTTTAACCCACGAGTAACCTTTAAAGTCTTATCTTGTTTAAAAACGAAATGATATATGAAATGAATCATATATTGCGGACATGAAATCAAGTGAAGCTATGATCCTCGCAATTGCGTAGAGAAGCCTCAAAAATTCAGGACTTCAACGGGGTTTGAACCCATGACCTCGCGATACCGGTGCGACGCTCTAACCAACTGAGCTGAGCCTTTTTTTTTCAGGCTTCTCTATACAATTGCCAAAATTGCGTTCATAACTTCACTTGATCTTATCTTGTTGTTGGAAGTAGGTCGCAAATGCTTATACCCAAGGGAAACGTTTTGTTGGATATGAAAATTGGTTTTGCATCTTACTTCCCACATTTTTGCACAAAAGTGCTCGTAAGACAATTGTATTCCCACAGACTATTGATTACTTTTAATTCAAATGTCAATATTGATCTTAACCACATACTTGACTGAAGGTGTGATAGTGACTGCAGCAGTGATGGCGATACTTGTAAGTGTGTCTAGGGATCCAGTGGATGATTTCCTTTTTCTTACACCACTTACACTGTTACTGTCAATCACTGCAGACATGCTTAGGGGTGGCTGGAATACAGTAGTATTGACTGAGAACAAAAGACACACATTGTTTACAAAAAGTGCTAGTTCAAAATGGGTACCATTTCGAGCCTTTTGAGCTGTCGTTTTTCAGTTGAGCCACCACGCACTGGTGGCTCAGCAATGGGCTGTTATGCGGGAGGTCGCAGGTTTGAACCCTGGCTCGATCAACATTCAGGATCTTACAGTAACTGAGGAGAAAGTGCTGCCTTTGAAATTACACCCGCAAAAGACTTTCAAGTCTTCTCGGATAAGGACTATAAACCGTAGGCCTCGTCTCACAAAATAATATCTTCTGTGTTCATAAGTTCCCGGTGGGACGTTAAAGAATCCACGCACTATTCGAAAAGAGTAGGGGAAGGAGTCCCCAGTGTTGTGGCTGTGTTGTTCTCTCCAGCAGAAGTGGCCGGCTTGGCAATGATGTCTCTAAAAAGGCTTATGGTTTATGAGGCCACCTAAGCAGAAACACCCATACGTCAAAAGGGGACTGGAACATGTAGATGTTATATTTTGGGTTAGAGGGTCTCAATGAATAAGTTGAATTGCATAATGGCATAGAGTGACTTTTAACTAAGAAATTCACAGAACCCATTAATTTTTGTTTCAAAATGTTATGGGTGATCTTTTTGCACTGCTCCTGTCAATTACACAGAAAACACACAAAACAAATAAAGTAGACAGAGCAAAACTTCTTTAGTTTGAGAAAAAACACTGCAATACTAAACTTCAAGCAAATGCAGTACACTAACACATCTTCCAATTTTTCAAAAATTGATCCACACTGACCTGACCCAAACAAAAATCAAGGAAAAATTTTAGGAGTTTAGCATTGTGGCGTTCCATCAACACACATTACAACTGTATAGTTCACTCGGGAGGTCAGTCGTGGAGCAAATCATGACAGCGTTGGCCAACCTTTTACGGAAGGGGGCGATAACTTTGCAATAACATAAGTGTATCCTTGTCTTTCTCACGAAAAGGCCCTAACAAAGTCTATAAAAAATCACAACTCTTACTGACACAAGAGAAGTCAATATATAAACCTCATTTGAATAGACCATTTTCGAATTCTCACAGCTGGACTGGATCTAGCGTGAAATGGAGGCTAATGAGGGCAAATCCTTTCAAATGCAAATTAATTTGCCCGCATTAGCCTCCATTTCATGCTAGATCCAGTCCAACCGTTAGAATACGAAACTGGCCTTTTGCAGATTAGAGACAAACGAGAGAAGTGATGCTCACACTTATTTGGAGAATTTAAGCAATTTTCTCTTATAGACACCTGAAAATTCAGGGGGCTTTAACGGGATCCAAACCCATGACCTCTGTTGGTGCAAGGCCATGAAGCCACTCAGTTGATTGGGAGCAGGTCAATTCGTTGCGTTCAGGTGTTCCCGTGAAGGACTCGATGAATGAAATGAAATGATTATTGTCCAGATAAGTGCAACAATCACTTCTCTCAACCTTAAAATTAGTTAAAACATGGTTGTTCAATGAATTAAGGTGTTGCAAGTCCCTAAAAGAATTCGTTAACGTACAGTATGCACCTTAAATGATGGGAAGAGGCAGGTGCCAAAAATCTTGGCTCATGGGTGCTTTGAAAATGACAGGATTAGAGTTAACTATTTCATGGCACTGCATTATCTTACCACCATTTTCAGATATTTTCCTCTCTGGCTCACTGCTGTCATCACTATTTTCTTTCTCAGCCAAGTTTGTCACGTTTGTTTCGACATCCTTCTCTGCACTCACTTTCTTCTTCTTCTTTTGTTTCTTTTTGTCTCGTTTTTTTGCAGCTGCTGCTTTCTTAATCTCCTCCTGTTCTTTCTCCAAGTCAATCTGCTCCAGCAGGATGGATGCATTCTTGTTGGCTTCTGCAGCCTGATGATCTTTAGCTGTCACTATTATTTCCATGTTCTTGTTGCACTTATTCAACAGCTCCTGACATTATTAGGGAATCAAATACAAGGACCGTGTGAGTCAAAAATTGCCTTAAGTGTAAAAGAAACAATAGTCAGCTTGGATCCATTGATCACCTGCAACAACATCTCGATAACTCACAGAGGCAGTGCTGGAGTCACCAAAGCATTTTTCATATACTTCTCCTCGAAAGGACACTGAATATTGTTAGGAGAACAATTCCACTGGGTATTCATTGACTTGATACTGATTCCCTTTAGCTTTCACTGTACCTTCCTTTGCAACCCTGCCAGATGGTGTTGTCCTCAAGATTACACTTGGTCACAAAATCAGACAGTGCTTTACCCTTTCCTTCTTAAGAGTAACATTTACGGATATTACGCTGTTGAATGCCACATGATTTTACTTGTCAATGAGGCCTGTTCAGGGGTGGATGATTAAAGCAATAGAGGACTTTTTCCATGTTTACATAGCCACATCTAAACAAAAGGGGGAGTTGGGAGCATTTGAGACAGTTATGCAAAACTGCCAAGAATTCTCCCAAGTCGCTGAGCGTTTAGATGAGGCTATGCAAACACAAATATAAAGTACATGTACATTGCATTTCTCAAAAATAATTCGACAATGACGGATACACGCTCGTATTCCCCACCAGCCAATCAAAATGCATGTCTCACAACACATAACCAATCATCATTCGTGTGATGTCACAGTTGTGATTACATACTCTCATCTAAACACAGCTATTGACTGATGAGAGTGTGTGTACTATCCAGGCGTGGATCCAGGAGTTTGAAATGGGGGGTGAATTTTTGTAATAATGTAATAGAACCAAAGCCTGGTTGAGGTGTTTGAGGTCTGTGCAAGAAGGGGGGCTCAGAAGAAGGGGGGGGGGGGGGGTGAAAATTCACCCATTTCACCTCCCCTGGATACGTGCCTGCTATCCTAATTATTTACAAAAAACCTTAACATTACTAGGCACCACAACAGTTTCAAGGAATTAGAGTGCAGACAAAATGTCAAACTAAATATACAAGGCTGCTGCCTAAGAAAATTTTAAAGGGGCCCTCAGAGCTAAACGCTGAGAACTTAGGAGCCCAACATATGAAGTGAAAGGTGTTGCTGTGAAAAATTAAGGAGCCCAGAGCTGTTCTTTGGCAGCCCCAGGCTACCGGGCTCCTGTTAGGCAACAGCCTTGATATAGTTAATTAGGATGAATGAAATTATGACTGATCCAAGCTAGGTCTTCCCATTGACGCATTGAATTTAAGGTAATCTAGCGTAAAAACCTACCTTGTCCGAAATAGTAGATACAAATCTTGTGCATTCAGAGTCAGATGGAAACTGGTGAACATGCTTTACCAACCATTTGACCACTTTGATGTGGCCCTTTCTGAATGCTGCCATCAATACAGACACTTTCCTATTATCCAGACTATCCACATCAGCACCATAACTGAAGAGAAGCTGACACACTTCCAGATGCCCCCCTGATGAAAACAAAAATGTATACATATATATTTTACATTAAACATGGAAGACATCTCAAGCAATTCCACTGGGAGTGATTTCTGCACAGTTTTGTGCACAAAAACAGAAAAACTTTCACCCCATTTCCCTGTTTAGACAGACATCTCCAGACGTCCCCATCATGTACATGTGCAATGTAATTAATCTTGTATATACATTGTATGGATGTGCCGTGATCTTCAAGGCAGAGATTTTTCGTGAAAGAAGGGTTAAAAATGCCTATGCCAAATTTGATGCTGTAAATTCCTTACCATAAATACAGTTTTAGACTGGTACCCCTAATTCGACAAAACAGAAATGAATTATTCACCCGTGGGTTTCTTGAAGCAATGAAATGTTTTAAAGTCACAGTTATATTCACTGAACACCAAGACCTTAACAGCCATGATTACCAAAAATAAAAACCACTGTGATTTGAGCGGCAATGAGATAAATACCGTTTGCTGCCAACCAAAGAGGTGAGTTTCCTTTCTTGTTCTTCACATCAACCATAGCCCCACGAGACAATAGCAAATCACAGAACTTGTAGTGGCCCTTGTCAGCAGCAATAGTCAGTGCAGTATCCTTTGATGACGGAACATGTGGCGCATTCACATCAGCTCCTTTATCAAGGAGAATTCTTCCAACCTCCACATAACCACCAGAAGCAGCTTCCATCAAGGGAGTTAGACCAGTCTGTAATCAAGATAACCAAAACAACTTTGAAGGCTCACTTAACGATCACAAAATACTAGGAGAATGACTTAAAGTGGATCTAAATGCCTTGAGAAACCAAGTCAAGGAAAAAGTAAATACTTTAAACCAAAAATATAAATCCAAAATATGATAATTGAAATGTTGGTGAAGTAGGGTGTCGCCAGCTGTGAATAGGGAATTTAAGAAACGACAACGGCTACGACTACGACAACGCCACAAAGCAATAATATCATTGGTTAAAAGAGCCTAAATAATCGTGCTGCACATGCAGCACGGATTTTAGCAAGTAGGTTTGCGGTCCTCTGCATAACGACGACGTGAAATCACCAAATTTGAAGTTTTGATGACAACGTAAGCATGCAACAGAGAATCCTTCATTCTCTATTTTAAATTTGAAACCGCTTGTACCGATTTATTTTTAGGATACTTTGCCCACATTTTACGACGCGAACTAGACTGAATAATTGCGAAAACTTACGATAGAGGCAAGTTATATTTTGAGGTGACATTTTCATTGACCGTCGCCGTCGTAGATCTTAAATTCCCTAATAAAACTGTAAGAAACTGTTAAAAGTCCAGGCACCTTGTACCTGCTATTGTAAATAACTGCTGTAAGTGAGGGTAAAAAATTTCAATATAAATGTAAAAAAGAACAAGAGCAAGAATGAGAACAACAAAAATGACCATAATATTATTATCAAAATTAATAACTATTGCATCAGAATTTTCAAACCCAGAATTCCCAATCCCTGCATTCACTTTGCATGAGGTAAAAAAGTACTTTATCTCAAAGGAATACTTGGATCAGTACAGTACCTTAGCACGGTGTTCAATGTTCGCCTTCCTTTCCACTAAAAGGTTTACAACCTCATGCCGTCCCTGAAAGCAGGCCAGTGTCAGAGCTGTGTTCTTATTGGTCTCAATCTGAGCATTGATGTCACTGCCCTTGTCTAAGAGAAGTTTTACAGCTGCAGTGTGACCATTCATGGATGCAAGCATCAAGGGAGATATACCAAGTTTGCTTCCAGTGCGTGAGTTGATCTCTGCTCCATGACCCAAAAGAAGATTGATTATTCCAACATAACCACCAGATGCAGCTAGACTCAGTGGGGTGTAATCAGATACATTGCGGTGTTCAAAGTTGGCTCGTTTACTAATCAGCAACTCCACAACCTAAATTTTAAGGAGCAGGGAATAAAGCTTAATTTACTTAAACTTACATCTGAACCCCTTTGGCTACACACACGAGGTTACGGTCACAATGGTTTGTGCAGTTGACTTCAAAGTTTGATCATTTTTATGTTGGTAGGAAACTCTCAATATATTAAAAGTAATATGAAACCAGGTGTCAAGATAAGCCAGTGACATGCTCACTTCACAACCTATTCCATTACTGTACAAGCGGCTGTGAATGCTATCCAGTTTTCTGATAAAAGTGTTCAGTTAAGAATGTTTAGAACAAGGAAGGTTAGTGTTTATAAAGGCTTGCTCTTGTTTTTGAAAACAATATCACATCTGACTTCAAAACAACGCAATATGATAAAAGTTAGGGTTCACTGGTGATTTCACAAGCATTGGCCCTTCATGTCTTGTGTGTTACACTTATCCTGTCACATACATGTATATTATCTATTGTATGTTGCTCTATAGAAAGACTTTTGATTACTGCCTGACAATTTTGGGGATCCTGATTAAATCTATACATTATGAACATTTAATATTTGTGCATCTGCATGCCACATGACCTATCTCAAGGAATCAAAAATAACGTTTCCTGCAAATACTGGTGACCAACAATGTTAACTTAAGTGATTCAAAGTAGATTCCACAACACCATAAAGATGGTTGTCTCTTTGTTAATTACAAAAATTGTTGTCAGCTCTTACTTTCCGAGAGAGAAAAGTTTCAAGACTTGTAAACCTTCAAAAATTGTTTGAGGATTGTATTCCTACCTTTATGTCTTTCTTTTTACAGATTTACTGTACATTTCACATAATAATCCAATAAAACGTTTCAATAATTTTCTGAGGTCACTGGACGCCACTATCAAGTAAGCAGGGGATGGCCCACCTCTTATTCCCTACTCAAAATGTAAATGAACCATAATTATGTCCTACTGGTCTCCGGGTAGTGTAATTTCACAGGAAGATGCCTAATTTACAACTACATGTAGAACCTACTAATCAGAAACCCACTAACACAGAGAAACATTTAAGTACAAATGTGTAAAAACAAAACAAAGTAAACACCAACCTCCTGCCTACCACCAGAGCATGCCAATGAGAGCGCAGTATCCTTAGTGCGATCTGATTGAGCCTCAATATCTGCCCCATGTTCAAGCAAAATGTCCACTGTGGAAGCATGACCTGCTGTGGCCGCAAGAATCAAAGGGGTGCAGCCTACAAACAGAACACAGCGAGCAAATAACAAAACTCGGAAAAAGCCCTTTCCCTCCTCAAATGGACACTTATAAATTTTACCCTGTCTAACACCAGTCGATTTCACTTGACAATGGGGAACCCCTTCAGGTGCAAAAGGGCTTTAAATTTTTTGCACCTGTTGGGGGTCTTGCCCATTTTTCACCATGTTGAAAACCAATCCTACTGATGCTCAATTTTTTTGCTAATACCGTTCAATATTCCTTTTTGGGGAGCAGGGCTGGCGCAGTGGTGAGAGCACTCACCTCCCACCAATGTGGCCCGGGTTCGATTTCCAAATCAGGCGTCATATGTGGGTTGAGTTTGTTGGTTCTCTACTCTGCTCCAAGGGGTTTTTCTCTGGGTACTCCGTTTTCTCCTCTCCTCAAAAGCCAATATGATTTGATATGTATTAGCTTGGTTTGATTTCATTTGTGCACGACCCCACAAGCTATCCAGCTTTAACCATTATTGTGTGAAAATGAAGTACTATTATTATTATTATTATTATTATTATTATTATTATTATTATTATTATTACCTGCAATTTTCATTATTCTGTAGAAGCTCACCTTCAAGCGCTAAGTGCCAAACTGCGTTCTGGCTTCCATCAATCAAATTTCCGAACATAACTGTAGCCAGGAAGACCGACTCCACTTCTGGAAAGTGGAGTTTTTGCTTAGTTTGAACACAGCTTGAATACCATTATATGGTATCTATTTAGAAGTTCTTCAGTAAAAAGAATCAAACAATTTCCATCGCTTTTCATTGGAGTATAGTTTGAATGTGCGAACGTATCGTGGGAACCATAGATGCTGATTGGTAAGTTATATCATGCATCAACTGATTTCATTTGATTGATGGAAACCAAAGTGAAGATTGGCCCTTGGCGCTTGAAGATGAGATTCTGCAGAACTATGAAAATCACAGTTTGTCTTTTTGAATGGAAGTAGTTCAATATGGGTGCAGAGATGTATCCAGAGTGCGTCAATGCGTCCTGGGACGCACTCGTTTCTTTTGGACGCAAAGAAAGGTGGAACAAAGGGTCTATCTGGACGCAGAAGAAAAAATCGAATGTTTATGCAAATTACGAACGCCAGGAAAAACATGCGAACCGCGTATTTCAGAAGGAAATTGAACATTCCCATTTCTCACAACGGTGAAATGTTTGAGTTCTGTTATTTTCGGATTTTTGTAGTCAAATGATTTCATTTTGACAACCATATGTCCAGCTTGAGGAGTTAAGTTTTGAATTCCCATGTGTTGCGTGACATGATCTAAGCTGTTTTTTAGGCGAGACAATCGGCGACACTTCCGATGTGCCGCCAGTGATAATAAAATATTTCAGTCCAAGTTCAGTTTGTTGCATGCTTTCCAAGCAAATTTCAAGTATTAGTTCGCTTATCGTCAGCGAAATGACAGAGAATCCAATGGCGAAGTATGTTAAATTTTTGTTTTGTGCGACCCTGTTGATATTAATTCCAGGCGCGCATGTGTCATGATTCGTCTCTGTTCTTGTTTTACACGTAACTTGTCAGTTTTGCAAATTACGCAACTTTTTCAGATTTCGTGTTAAAATTAACGTGTTGAACATGAAACTTGAATGTATTCAATCGCTTGATTATTAACATTGGCCATGATGAAGTCACTGCCGCACAGGCCGACGATGAAATGTGCATCGATCGCTTATAATTATGTTTACTCTTTTGTTCCTAAATTTCACCTCAAGTGTTGTTAAAATAAATGATGCTCCTTTACGGAAAATTGAGATTCAGTTCTCTTCTTTTTTTTTGCTGTTGAGATCTATCATTTATCAACTGGAGCCAACAGTTTGTACAGCATACGGATTTCTCGACACATTTTCAGATGTGATCGATGGGGCTTTGACAGCCCTTCAACGGGCATAACAGTTTCAAAGAAATTGATAACTTAAGTACATATTCGTGGGGAGGGATCAGACTTTATTTTTGTGCAATTTAGAAATCTGAAAGGGTACTGCAGCAGCAATTAAGAGGCAATAGATCGAATATTAATTCTTGAATATTAATTAGCTGGACCCCCAAAATTTTGCAATGGACCCCAAAATTTTTCAAAAAGGGGTCCAGAGGACCCCCAAATTTGAAAACCTGGATACATCTCTGTGGGTGCATGGAATGGGTGGAGCATGGACTGTATTGAGGCTATACTTTAAATAGGCCAAGCCTGTTGCATGTTTTATATATATCATAAAACCAAATTTGTGATACCTTTCTTGTCTCTGTGCTCAATATCTGAGCCCTTGACTAATAAAAGAGTAACTAGTTCATCATGACCTCCGGCAGCAGCCAGGGTGAGGGCAGTGTCAGAGTTGCTGTCCGTTTGTTGATCCACATCAATCATGGGCGGGAATTGGGGAGATGCAGGTGAGGGAGTGGGAGTCAGTGGCACTGATGATGTACTGAGGTCTGGAGGAGTGGGGGGACTACTGTTGCTTGAATCTAAAAAGGGAAAAGTTGATAATTAACCCTGAAAAATTATAATCCACATACAGAACTTTGCATGAAGAATAACAAAGTAGGCCACTACACAAAGATATGTATGTATGAGGAATTGAAAAGAGTGGAAACAAACCAGGTTCACTTAACTTCAAATCAATAGCACAAACAATACTAAAAAAAACTTGTAGATGGAACTGACTAAAAGAAATCCAGCTACCCTGAAAGGTTATGGTATCGTTTAACATAATGCATTAAGATGAAAAATGCTAGGCCTGATAGTTCACACGGTAAAGGGCTACTATTCCCACTGTTTTCATTTGTGAGATGGTTTGCTGAGACATGAAAGTGTTTGCACTTCTGATGTTCCATTCCTGATGAATAATCTACAAGTAGAACACCAACGAAACCAACACACACATTTTTAAAGACACCAAGAGGGAGTCATAAAATATTATCTGGACATAAAAGAAACACACTTAGTACACCACTCCCCCACAGGGGCTTTTCAGGGCAAATGGAACGAACAGAATAGGAAGAACAACTTTTAAGAATCCCAAATGGCCGGAAGAAAACCAGTTGGCTATTTACAAGTGCAGCCGAAAAGTTGAACCAGGGACTATCAGGATCAAATTAAAGAAGTGGTCAGAACGAGTCTTGAACCCGGAATTTCCGAACTCTTGAGGCAAGCGCCCTAACCACTGAGCTGCACTGCCTACATGGACATGAACATCTTTGCTGATCAGTCAATCTGTGGTACGTTTTGGTTTAGTATACAGTTTTATGCAGTTGACTTCAACTGATTATGTTGTTGTGGACATCAAATAGTCATTTGTCTTAAGTTAAAATAATTTTATTTAAATTACAGCCACAGTGCACACAAATTATTCAAAAGTAACACCAGACCATTCAAACATGTCAAAGTCACTTGTTGCATACCATCAGACAACATGTCTCCAATAGTATCATGAAGTGTTTGTGCAGGTTCTGCAACCATCAATCCTTCAATGCCCTGCGGGTCTCCTAACACCTCACTGGTACCAACAGACATGGAGAAGGGTGAGGGTGGAACCACTTGAGCTGCTTCCTCGTTAACACTCTGAAGCAGCTCAGGTGGAATATTCTCCAAAGAGAGGTTAGCATTCTTCAGCGCCTTGGCCAACTTGCCTTGGATAAGCTGCAGCTTTTCGCAAATCACAACCTTGTTGTCAGTTTGAACTGCTGTTGATGTCGTGTTGGATGCCATATCTGACATGGACTGGCTAACAGATGGCATGGTGGAGGAAGTGGAACAAGAAGTGATTGGCATTTCTGGCATAAGAAAGTTGGAAGGCCCATTCAGTAGAAGAGGAGATTGAGGTGATAAAGGTGTAGTTGACAGCTGATTTAGCATGATTTGCTGGGCATCAAGCATTGCATCAGTTGACATATCTGTGATATCTGGTTGTTCCATTACTGGAGGATGAGTAGCATGCACAGGGGGAACACGGGGAGGTGGAACGGTTGGAGTCGGAAGGGAAGTTGGCATGGTATGGAGTGGAAGCTCAGGAGGATTGGAAACAATGGGATTCTCAAGAAGAAAGCAGATTACAGCAGCATGGCCTCCTCTAGCAGCTTCTATTAAAATGTTGGAATTATCCTGTAAAAAAACAAAACAAAAACAAAATAACTGACATAACCTGAATAAATGCAACCTTGCAATTAAAAATTTGGTAAATTAAATACTTACGGGAATACAACAGCAATGATTATTATTGCAAACGAAACGCTTAATCCAATGAATGATACCGTATATCGCCACATTAAAATACTACCAATAAAATGTTCCTGTGCTGTTTCTTTCCTCACCATAACTGTGTTTTTGAAAAAGGACATCTGAAATGACCGAAAGCGAAAGCGAAAACAGGTTTACTCACTGGAAGCCAAACAGTACCTTCAGTTTATGCAAAGGATCAGCACCATGTGCCAATAGAAGCTCAACAACTGCCAAATGGCCACCAGCACAAGCAAGAGATAACACAGTGTGATCATTCAAGGAGGTTTGACGATTCACATCAGCTCCTAACATAAGCAAGACAGATTTTTCATTCAAAACAAGTATACAGGTCAAATGCTTAAGGGAATGCAAACAGGAATGTTAAATGACAGTGATGACCCAAATAACATTATTACTTTTAACTGATTGTTGTAAACAAAAGGCAAACCTAGTCAAGTGGTCACAACTCCACAGGCTCATGTTAGTTTGCTATTAACATGACTAACTGAATATTAATACCGTATTATGCAGCTGAATATTATATTGTCTGGGCACGCACTGATGAGGCCTTTTCAATCTGTTTGTAATCAGCCACCTGGACTGCCAAAGCAGGTTTCAGCAAATGCAACAATTCAATCTGCTACATGTAAACTTGTACAGGATGTGTTTGCAAATTTAATTTACCGAAGACCCAGCAGGAAGAAGCAGATACGCAAATGTTTATTCATTTAGGTTTTTATGGGTTTACTGATTTCTTTATCTAAAAAAACAACAACTTAATGAACAAGTACAGCAATGTTACTTGACTAAACTGCTCCACCCTACCTCTACTGATAAGGAACTGCACAGTACAAAGATGGCCAGCCCGCGCTGCTTTCATGAGAGGTGTGCGACCAGCTTCAGACTCGTGCTCCTAAAATGGCAAATGAATTTTTCAAAGTCCTCAAAATTCAGAACCTTAAAAACAAAGACAGATCCATGGAATGAAATAATAATTATATTATATTCTTACCAGTTCAGCCCCAACTGAGAGTAGGATATCCGCTACATCCGTGTGACCATTCTCACAAGCAAAAGACAGGGGAGTATCACCAGTAGCAGTTGTTGCATTAACATTTGCCCCTGTAAATAACATGGTTTTAATTAATAACAAAATTACTATACTTATTACTTGTAATAATGAGCCAAAATAAGTGGAAATAGTTATTAACAGTTAATAGTTTCTACAATAAAAAAACCCACATTTAATCAATAGATTGGCTGTTGTCATGTTAAGTAGTGACCCCTGTCATAATAGGTTGAAAATCTACTTGTAAGGTACCACAAGGATAATGATACAAACTTGTACACTCGTCAATAATGGCGTGCAAGTGGTTGTTACCAAAGGCACCATTATAGCGAATCAATCAAAGGAATATTGACCACAAATAGGAGAGAAGAGAGAAAAAACAAGCATGCAAATGCAAATTTATGTAACAGATTGGACATTAAGTCATTTTTATATTTAGTTCATTGGTGTTGAAATTGTAACTGACATCACTGCACTATGTTGGATCTCATCATCATCATGAATCCTTATGGCCCCCATTGGAGCATTGCATAGTCAGGGTTCGAGCCAGGCCGTGCCATTGCGCCAATCTCGCACTGATATTGAAATTGTCCCTTAAAAAACGGCCAAGGGGACAATTTGGTGTACAAATTTTAGAATCTCAACTCTCCTAAGACACAACGACTGTAACAAACACGTGGATGCTGTTAATTAGGAAACTATGGGGGATACACTCAGCAACACCATCACAGCGTCGTTGTTTTAGAGAACAATGGTCAATCGCAAGCCATTGACACCATTTTCTTAACTTTCTTTTTGGTATTAATTTTTTAATTACAAGTAACAGGTAATAAAATATGTTTTTGTTGTCGTGCCTTTTTCTTTGTTTGAACGTAAGAAAACGGAAAAAAATTGACGTCCCCCTAAAAATGAAAATGTCCCCCCCCCCACCAATTTTACAAATGTAGCAAAAGGGACAAACTGTCCCCCAGTGATCAAATCCTAGCTCAAACCCTGCACAGTGTAAATTTAAAAAAACCCAGTACCTTGCTCTAACAAGAACTTCACCAGATCTATGTGTCCCTCCTGTGCAGCTTCCATCAAAGGTGTTGATGACCCTTGCTCAATAGATGCACCTAACAACACAAAAAGTATGTTGCTTGAGTAAATAACAAAACACAACATAAAACAGCTATTTTAAACGGCAGCAAGTATTGAATACATGTATTACAGTATACCACTATCAGTTATTTGTAATATTTTTATGAAGTTGAATTCCCCCCTGCCTGTCCAATGGTTTCCTATTTCCTATTGCTAAGTGCTTAGAACAGGACTGGATAAGTGCTACATGTATGAAAATGTTATTATTATTATTATTATTATTATAAAAAGAAAAACCCTTTGACTATGATATGGAATTCAAATAATAACTGTCAAACAATTTTGTAATGACAAAAGTCAGATCCCATATTCAATGTCTTTTGAAAACTTTCCCTGGTCAAAGAATGAATACAAAATTGCTTTTGCATCATTTGTCTTTCAAAACATGTCAGTGTGATGTCACAGTGACCACTTTGGAGTATACCACCCACACTACTGAAATAACGTCTTCTCTGCTTGGCGGTAAAGTGAACTTTCTAGATTATGCTGAATTGACTGCTACTTTCATGGATGAGCAAGCTTGACTACTAACTTTCATAGCATAAACTAAAGGAACTCATGTTACTAAATTACACCTTAGGGCTACTACCTGCTTGAAGAAGAAAGGCAGCTACATCTTGAAATCCACCACAGCAGGCCAAGCTCAGGGCAGTCTCTTGGGTTTCTTCAGTTTGTGCATGGATATCAGCCCCTAAGAACGAGCAAAAGCCAAGTTGCAACTCCTCCTAATCAATATGATTATCATGAAGATTTTGAATAAAGCCTCACCATGTTCAAGGAGCAGGGCAACCATATCCAGATGTCCTTCCCTTGAGGCTTCCATTAAAGGTGTATACCTGAATGGTAAGTATCAAGGTGAGTAACATGGACTGCTAAAGGAACAAAGAAAATAGACTAGCATGAATAATAAGAAGTTAACACTTCTGTCAGTACTAAAACAGAATTTACTTTGTCAGAAAGTTATACCCAGAATAAGTGTCCTAATACTTACCCTTCATCATTGACCTCCTCAAGAAAAGCTCCCCTTTTAATCAGCAGATCAGCTAGCTCTACATGACCACCACAGGCCGCCAATGTCAGTGGAGACTCAAAACTATCAGCTGGCATGTTGACCTGAAAGAAAAAAACCACAAATCAACCTGAAGAGAACCACTGCTGCATGGCCTTTTCCTGAACCCAAGATTCTGTTGTGGATGTTTGCTTCTTTCAAAGGGAGAGGCTTGGAACAATTCACATTTGGCAACTTGACAGAACCAGCACTTATTATATTATTAAAATAATATACATGTATATATATATATATACAAGTTACGAGGGTCTCTCGAGCCAACAGCTGGATCAACCAGCATGATGATTCACAGGCGAACGAGAGAGAAGAAAATTGAGAGAATATTGTCCTCTTCTCTCTCGTTCGCCTCTGAATCATCGTTCTGGTTGATCCAGTGTCATCTAAAATCGTGGTCAAAAGTTGTTGGGAAGGTTGCGAGCATCAGCTCAGTTCACACCTAATTCGATTTTTCTAACTATTGGCTGAAGTATTTGGGAAATACCATGCTCTTGTGGCCCCCTCCCTCATATTCAATGTTGGAGTTCTTCAGGTAACAAAAGTCACCCTTTTTTTCCCCTGGAAAATCCAACATTGAAAAGGGGGAGGGGGGTATCTGTAAAATGAAGTTACCTTCCCAACACTTTTGTCCATGATTGCAATCGTGGTCAAAAGTTGTTGGGAAGGTTGCGCGCATCAGCTCAGTTCACACCTAATTCGATTTTTCTAACTATTGGCTGAAGTATTTGGGAAATACCATGCTCTTGTGGCCCCCCTCCCCCATATTCAATGTTGGAGTTCTTCAGGTAACAAAAGTCACCCTTTTTTTCCCCTGGAAAATCCAACATTGAAAAGGGGGAGGGGGGTATCTGTAAAATGAAGTTACCTTCCCAACACTTTTGTCCATGATTGTCTGAAAACAACTGTAAACAGTTTTTGGCGTATAACACAAAATTTACGGAAGATATGCAGTTGTTATTCTCCATAATTACGGTTCCATGGATTATCTTTATTGTCGTTGTTTTTGGGCACCATTCTCAGAACATGGAATTTGCTAAAGCCACCTATGTGCTCAGTCCGAGGAATGGTTTTCCGTGACACAATATTGCGTTACAACAGTATCTTAGGACCGGTACAACAATGCGCATTGAAAGTCCTTTGTCCGTAAAATTGCCGTTCTGTTTCATGAAGTTCACCACTTAAAAACGTATTGCAGTGTAAATTCGGTATCTAGAGGCACAATTCCTGTAAAATATACAAAATAGTTAGAAGACAAGTGACCTGTAATCATCGACGTATTGTTCTTTGTGTTACTCCCACAATGGTAATATAGCAAAGGTTTTTTTTTTTTGCCTAATTCAAACCTCACCAAGACATGTAAACCATGTGTTTGGAACTGAAAATTTGTTGTTGTACTATTTTTTTCCCCGGTTTATTAAGTAAATGCATTTTTAGATGGCCTTCAGGTGATGTGGCGAGAGTGAATGGCGACCTATTGACGTATAATGAACACTTGCCATGCGTAAGATTTCCCGATAACACTTTAAAGTTACATATGTAAGGCTCTAAATTCTTGGCGTTTCGTGAATACGAAGTTCCTTAGAGTTTGACATCACAAGAAACAAAGTATAAAACGTTAATAATCAAAACGAACAAGAAATGTTGCATTTGTATGTCATTCCGCGTAAAAAGTTACATCTTCTTAATTCGTCTTCTTGCCGTATGTTAATAAATGACTACAGAACGGTGTTTCACACAGTACTCCACACAGTACTCCACAAGTATGTGGGAATTTTCGAGGCCAGTGCGGTACGTTTCGATACAACTTGAATGGTTATGGATATAGTTTAATACTGCAAAGTAACTGATTGTGAATTTGACCCTTGGAATAAAGAAATGCCTTCATTTTGAACAGTACTCCCTTCTATTGCGGGAACTTAAAAGATTAATTGAGTAATAAGTTCTCATTTATATTCATTCGATGGAGTACTGTGTAAATAGTGTTTAAAACCAAACTTTACAGTTTGCAATCCTATGAAAAACAAAGTTTGAATTACAATGGTCATTACAAAGCGCTTAGTTGAACCCAAAGCCGAACAAAATAGCGACATTTTCCTCAGAATGTATGGAGTACTGTTGAGGAGAACTGTGTAGTATTGACTATATGACTGTAACCTGATCCTCGAGGCTACACACAGGGTTCAATAATATATGAAAAGCCACTTACGACCTATCCTAGCAAAATCTATCGCATATTTATGGCAAATATTGCATGTCTAACAACAGCGAATAGATATATGGTACAGCTCACCGGGAATTATTCTTATTCATTTCGTAAACATCCCACGCAACTATTTGTGAGATTATCAAAAAGAAAATATGGAGACGTTATTTGAGCTTGATTTCAGCAATAACTTGAACGAAACAGATCGAAATGCTAATATTTTGCCACTTCTTCGAGTTTCTGTTAAAGGAATGAAACCACGTGTATAAAATCGCATTTATTGCGCTTCGACCTTTTTCAGACAATCGTGGTCAAAAGTTGTTGGGAAGGTTGCGTGCATCAGCTCAGTTCACACCTAATTCGATTTTTCTAACTATTGGCTGAAGTATTTGGGAAATACCATGCTCTTGTGGCCCCCCTCCCCCATATTCAATGTTGGAGTTCTTCAGGTAACAAAAGTCACCCTTTTTTTTCCCCTGGAAAATCCAACATTGAAAAGGGGGAGGGGGGTATCTGTAAAATGAAGTTACCTTCCCAACACTTTTGTCCATGATTGTAGTTGGGGAAAAACGTGGGCCCGGGATGACCATGTAATTCCCAATCGCTATCCAGATTGGCATGTAGCCAGCATGGTTGCTCTGATAGTGTAGTGGTGATCACACCCAACAGGTAATCAGGGGGACGTGGGTTCAAATCCTGCTCAGGGCATAAAAAGCTTTTCTCCCAATGAAAAATGTCATCCATGGGTTGTCCGTCCTTGGTCCTTTCAAACTTCATGTACATATATATATATATCTATCCCTGTATAGCTGGAGTTTTGAAAACAAGGTCAAACTTGGCTGCAAAATCCAAACTGCCTTTGCAGTTGCACTGACGGCGAGCTTTAAATTCCTAGGGGGGGCTGTGTCATGGCTTGTCGCATACAAGTCTAACAAGTATGAGGATTAGTCCATAGCCAAAGCAATTCACTAGACCTCTTTATTGGAGGCTTATTGAAGGAAACCTCCACATGTTGGGTAGGGCAAAAAGGCTTCTATGGGATATGAAACATTACTTCTTCTGAAGTCACCTAAGTTGTTTCAAAGATTAGTTCCAAATATAGCAGACATATTAACGGCCTTAATTGCCTTAATGGCTGATCATATTAGCCTTTTTCTCACACATATACATATTTTTTTTAATTTCCACAATCGGCGTCAAAATTGTTGAGACACTCTTATCCTTCAGAGTCGATTTCAAGCTCAGTGCGCAAATGGCCCCCTTCCCCGCACCCCTGAACCAATGTTGTGTTGTTCTGTTTTCTACGAGCCTTGTCGACAGCGGTACAACATTGATTAGGGTGGGGGAGGGAGGGGTATCCCGGAAACGTACTTTTTGGACAAGTTTTCTTTGCAAACAATGAATGTGGCGTTGCCAGTGTGCTCTGTTGGCAACCGTCTCAACTAATTTTGTCGCCGATTGTCTGTTTCAGAAAACTTCCTTTCTACCCTTTATACAGGCACCTATAGTCCAGTCTGTCCGTCAATATGACCACATGAGTGAAAGACTTTTTACAGGTCTAAAAAGTTGTGGATAGTTTATGATTCTCGTTTTCGAGTGTGAAAAATGCGTTGTCCTGTGCGAAGCGAAGATTGTGACGTAAGTGCAAAGGACCTGTTCACTTTTGCCTTCTTTTATACGCTATTTGTCAGTAGCGTTAAAGTATGGATTTGTTAAAGGGTTATGCCTCTAACTCCAATTCATCAGAAAAAGCGGATTTTGTTGGTCGAAGTGGTGTCGCAGATGAACGCGAAACAGACATGGTGGCTGCTACAGCTGGAGAACACATTTACTTTCCACGCTCAAATTGCTACGTCGGTGCAAAAAGACTTTCCACCTTGTCGCAAATGCTTTGCAGAGCTGGTTTTGGTGGGAAATGAATGTTTTTGGGAGTAAAGAAACAATATTTTCTCATTAACCACGAGTAACCACGAGTAACCACAAGATTATTATAAAAAGATAATGTAATTATTCTACTTGTTAATTATGGTTACTCGAGGTTACTTGTGGTTACTCGTGGCCACTCCTCCGCGGAGTTCCTAAAATCAGAGTACAGCACTGTTTGCTGTTCTTTTTTTGTCCCAGGAGTTATAAACTGTCTTTGCTATTTATATTTCCCTCTTTTTTATGGGTCATATCCCTTGTAACAAGTTGAAATGGAATTATGTATGGTGAATTTTAAAAGGAAATGCTAAACGTCACGCAATGTTCCGAAAGTATCACTTTATTTCAAGGTATGTCAAATCCAAAACACTGCACAAATTGTCTTGAAATTGTCATTATTTAGTACGATGTCCTTTCTCTCAACAGTAAGCGTTTGTGGCGTGAACTTAACTTCGCTGGACGTTCGACATCCACATTTTGGCCGTTGTAATTGACGTTCTCGGTATTGATTACTTGCGTTAAAATTTCTCTTTTTTTAGAATGTGGTACATCGAAGCCCGTGAGATATCACTTTCCCCGACAATATCATTCACTTTCCCCCCTTCGCAAATAGATGGCAAGCGTATACATGCCCTTATCTCGTTAGAAATGTTCTGTGTGAAAACCATTTTCGACACTGCCGGAAATGTCTGCAATCACATCAGTGACTGTTACATCACCGTAATAAAAAATAAAAAAAAGGTGATTTATATATGTTCTGATTCCTATATGGCATGACAACGCATAAGACGCTATTGAAATGTGTATATTTCATATATTAATGCAAAAAAACGCTTATCAGAAGTTGTCATTACACTTCATACAAAGTTTTTTCATACACACAATCGGCGTCAAAATTGTTGAGACACTCTTATCCTTCAGAGTCGATTTCAAGCTCAGTGCGCAAATGGCCCCCTTCCCCGCACCCCCGAACCAATGTTGTGTTGTTCTGTTTTCTACGAGCCTTGTCGACAGCGGTACAACATTGATTAGGGTGGGGGAGGGAGGGGTATCCCGGAAACGTACTTTTTGGACAAGTTTTCTTTGCAAACAATGAATGTGGCGTTGCCAGTGTGCTCTGTTGGCAACTGTCTCAACTAATTTTGTTGCCGATTGCAGGTGCAAGTCACAAATTGCCAAATGGCAATGACACTGACTTCTTAAATTAAAAGATGTTGTCAATGGAAAGGTTAGAGTCCAGTTACTGAGAAAATAAAACCGTCCCAGCTATTCTAGTCTAATTTAAAGACAAATTAAGATACGTGGGAAGGACCCGGTTTTCATAAGATCAGCTAGATATATATATATATTATATATACATGTATATATATAAAGGATATTTTTATCATTAATTTTGTGATTCATCATCCAACATCAGCAGCTTTAACATACAGTGGGGTGTCTAAATCAATTGTGTTTTATTTGTTTCTACAATTATTTTCTTTGTCTTCGGTTGTTTAGCATAATCAGAAACAATAGAACACGAAAAACTGGTCTTAATACATTGTACACATACTCCTAGATCAAGAGTAGATCTCAAATCACAACACACAATGATAAAATTTACTGATTTAATCAGTTACTGGGTAATAGAAATTTTGATATTTCTTAGCTATTCATACAACACCAAAAACAGATACAATGTATACATAACACACCAAAGACAGTCATTACAAAGAAGTAATTCTATATTGCCTTTATTACTTAGGATATTTTGGGCTACACACACCATGATTACATTACACCACCTTTGGAAACAAGGTTACTTGCAGGTTGTGGTTTAGCTAATCTTATTTTTTAGAATAGAATGTTATCAAAAAGGGGGCCCTGATGCAGCATAATGATTTCATTAAGGTTGGATGAAATACAACTTGGTTCGATAGCAATGTGAATGAAGGGGTAGTTTCTAAAGAAACTGTGGTGCTGCGTCGGTGGGGAAGTAGTATACAAAAATTTGGTTTTATCAACGGAGTTGATAATGTAAATTGGCCACCGTACAGAGATTCTAAAAGCTGACGTTTCGAGCGTTAGCCCTTCGTCAGAGCGAATCGAGGGATTATGGGTTACCTGTAGTTTTTATAGTAGAGTAGGAGCTACGCTATTGGTGGTAACATGGCAACGTGAAAAATAGGAATATGTTAGTTAAATGAAAAGCGTTCGTTAATACCGTGAGGATTAAGGGTGCCGATTTGAAAGATGAATTTTTGTTCCAGATTCTTGCGGCTTTCCGTCGTACCTAGATATAGGGAAAGGCCACAGATAGCCATGTGTTTTTTGGAGTGGTTAGGCAGATTAAAATGGCGAGCAACTGGCTTAGATGCATCCTTGTCATTCTTCTCAACATCGCGAAGGTGTTCGCAGAATCGGTCACCTAGTCGTCTACCTGTCTCACCAATGTATAATTTATTGCATAACGTACAGGTTATGCAATAAACGACATTTGCGGAGGTACATGTGAAACGATCGGTGATCTTAACAGATTGCTTAGGTCCCGATATCTTGCTAGTGTTAACAATGAAAAGACAAGTTTTGCATCGTGGTTCGATAGCAACGCAACGACATAGTTGTCAAATCGGCCGACAAAGGCGGCGCGGTAGTTGTTTGGCGGTCCGACCTTTACCAAAAAGAAGCTTTGCGGCAACTTTCGGATACCTTGTTTTATGCCAAAATCCCTAAAGATCTCACTTCCAAAAATCAAAAACTTGTCAAAGACACCATTCAAAATCTTATAGTTAATCAAGAATTACCGGACACTGCCACTAATCTCATCATCAACACCCCTAGAACTTCGCGCATTTACTTTTTGCCTAAAATTCACAAACCCAACAACCCAGGTCGCCCTATCGTTTCTGCCTGTAGTTGCCCCACCGAACTCATTTCTAGCTACTTAGACAGGATTATGACGCCTATCGTCAAATCTTTGCCATCATACATTAAAGACAGTACACACACACTACAAATTTTCCGCGATTTCAATTTCTCCGGCCAAGACAAACTTATTTTCACCATGGACATTACATCTCCATACACAGTCATTCCTAATAGCGAAGGTCTTCAAGCACTTAAACACTTTTTCGATCAACGCACTGTCAAAGAACCTAGCTCAGAAACGCTCCTCCGCCTTGCCGAACTAGTTTTAACGCTCAACTGTTTTTCATTCGCCGGCAACTATTACAAACAAATTAATGGTGTAGCGATGGGCACAAGAATGGGACCTAGCTATGCCAATCTTTTTGTAGGATATGTTGAACACCAATTTTTTAATCAGTACAACTGCCCCAAACCTGAACTCTACGGCCGCTACATCGACGACTGCATCAGCGCTATTTCATCCAGCAGAGAAGAACTCGATCAATTTATAACCTCCATCAACTCTTTTCATCCGGCTCTTAAATATACCTGGGAAATTTCGGAAACTTCATTGCCTTTCCTAGATATCAAAGTTTCTATTAGAGGCAACGTGCTATGTACTAGTGTGCACTACAAACCTGCTGATTCACACAGTTATTTGTTGTATTCATCATCACATCCATCACATGTCAAGAACTCCATTCCTTATTCTCAATTTCTTAGACTTCGACGTCTATGTAGTGATGACTCCGATTTTTCCAGCAAATCAGAGGAGATGTGCCAGTTCTTTGAGAAACGTGGCTATCCTGTCTCTGTGGTCAAAGCGGGCCATCATCGCGCCCAACAATTTGATCGACAGTCATCACTACAAACGTCACAAAAAGATAAGAATGACAGAATTCCATTCACCCTCACTTTCCATCCTCATAATCACGCAGTCAAAAGCATCATTCTTAGTAATTTTAAATTACTCCAAAATGATCCCGGGACTGGTAGAATCTTTTCGCAACCTCCACTTATTTCATTCAAACGCGACAAAAACGTAGGCAACTTTTTAGTTAGAAGCGCGCTCAAAACTAACGACCAACCCGGCACTTTCAAATGCGCGAGCTCACGATGCAAAACTTGTCTTTTCATTGTTAACACTAGCAAGATATCGGGACCTAAGCGATCTGTTAAGATCACCGATCGTTTCACATGTACCTCCGCAAATGTCATTTACTGCATAACCTGTACGTTATGCAATAAATTATACATTGGTGAGAAAGGTAGACGACTAGGTGACCGATTCCGCGAACACCTTCGCGATGTTGAGAAGAATGACAAGGATGCATCTAAGCCAGTTGCTCGCCATTTTAATCTGCCTAACCACTCCAAAAAACACATGGCTATCTGCGGCCTTTCCCTACATCTAGGTACGACAGAAAGCCGCAAGAATCTGGAACAAAAATTCATCTTTCAAATCGGCACCCTTAATCCTCACGGTATTAACGAACGCTTTTCATTTAACTAATATATTCCTATTTTTCACGTTGCCATGTTACCACCAATAGCGTAGCTCCTACTCTACAATAAAAACTACACGTAACCCATAATCCCTCGATTCGCTCTGACGAAGGGCTAACGCTCGAAACGTCAGCTTTTAGAATCTCTGTACGGTGGCCAATTTACATTATCAACTCCGTTGATAAAACCAAATTTTCGATAGCAATGTGCTTGCCTTTTGCAACTTATTGCCAGGGGGCAACACTATAGGTATTTCAAAGAATTACATTAACCTGTACCTGAGCACCATGATCTAAAAGCAGTCTAGCAACTTCAACATGTCCATCCATGGATGCTTCCATCAGTGCTGTGTGCATTTCATCTGTTTTGTGCTCTTGATCAGCTCCAGCATCAAGCAAAAACTTGACCATCTCAAGATGACCTTTTTATTAAAATAAAAGACATAATTACTAGTAAGAACCCATAGGATACCTGAATGCTAGCTTTGAAAGAATACTGGTAACTCATGCCAAGACGAAAGAAATGATTGAGTTCAACTTCAATACCTTTGTAACATGCCAAGGTCAATGCACTTTCTTTAAACTCGTTTGAATGTGAATTGATGCAAGCTCCCCTTTCCAGCAACATCTTGGCAACATTCACATGTCCCCCACTAGCAGCTTCCATTAAAGGGGTGTGTCCATTTTCATTGTGTGCCTCAATATCTGCCCCGTGGTTCAACAACACCGCAACAACATCCTCATATCCACCACAGCAGGCATAGATCAGTGCAGTGTTACCAGCCTGTGATTGTGAATTGACATCAGCAGTGTGGTCAAGTAACAGCTTAACTATGTCAATGTAGCCACCACTGGAAGCCTCCATCAGAGGAGTGCAGTCTCCTTTACTTCCACGGTCATCAACACTGGCATTCATGGCTAGGAGCACTTGGGCAAGTTCATAATACCCTGGGAAAAAAGAGAATTGAAAAGATTGTTACTTTGGGTCAACCAGTTCAATTTTGTGACCTCGCAAGGGAAATTGTACACCAAGGGTGCATTTGATTGACCCTACTTCAGAATAAGCATAATTATAAGGAGTGATGATTTCAAATGGTATGTTTTAAAGTAGCCCCTTATCAGGTGTTTGAAAAATTTATTGTGAATCTCCATAAAAACAAATGATTTCTAACTTCAATTCCATGTATTCCTGTTCCAGAATACGGTCAATCGACCGCACCCTAAGGTTTAATGGCCGTAAGCGTTGGTCACCCATTCAGAAGTCTGTTTGAAATAATATTGTTAGCAGCCATACTAAAACTATTATACTAACACAACAGATCGTGACAAAAAGATATCTCAGAATGACAATTAAGCAAGCATCACTTGTAACTTGCAATACACTAGTTTAATATCACGACCTTGTTGAAGTTCCTTTTTAAGTAAGATAAAAAGCAAAACTCGGTTTCAACTACATGTACAGTACTGTGCAAAAGTAATGCAAACGAAATTCGACGAAATTCGTTCTTTGTTCACTGTGAATTTTCGGGGAAGTTCGTGAACATTTCAGAACAAAAATGCAGCGTGTTTTTCGGTAGAACGAAACGTGAGGGCGACGTATTTTCGTTAATGGTAACGAAAATTCAGGCGTATGATTATTCAAACTAACAAAAATACAGATTCTAGTAGCGTAAATTCGATCTAGCGAAATTTCATGACTAGAGTTAAATGAAAAGTGTGACATTAACGACAATATTACAACGAACGCGACAACTAAACGCTCATCCTGAATCCGCTGTGTGAACTGCAAACAGTATCGAATGCTTGGCTGTGACGAGCGTCATTTTGTTTACAGTGTTCAGTGTAAATCCAATACAGTCAGCGGGTATTCTTTTTTTTGAAAACTTTATATTTATTTCAGTGGCTTGGGTTTCGGTTTCCTTTTTGTCGGTTCACCGACTTTCCTGTAGCACGTGCGTCGATATTGCTGCAGGGAAACAGAGCACTCGTTGCTGAAGATATCGTCATCAAACGTATCTTCACTGTCCAACACTTGCCGAGCGAACTCAAGTCTCTTCTCTTTGTTCTTCTGTTTTATCAGCTGGCAGTAACGCGTCGTCTGCAAAGTCCAGCCTTGCTGCTTTCGTGACCTTCGAACTGTAGAGGCGTGAACAGCAACACCCTGCTTGGCCAGGTTCTTCTGGATCGCGATACTGGTAGCCTCGTCATTTCTCCGCATCATAGTTTCTATCACTGCTTTGGCTCCCGCTGTTAGCTTTGTTGGCCTTCCAGATCTTTTCAGGTTCTTAACAGAGCCAGTCAGTTGAAGCTTTTTGATAATGCGAGTTATGCTCGCAAAGCTAACTGGCAAATTTTCCTTCTTCACCTGATTAAAAATTTCTGCAGGATGAAGATCTTGCATGTAAAGGGATTCAATTCGTTCCCGTGTATAATTTGAAACCTTTGGCATGGTTGAAACGAACTGCTACGAGCAAAAACGCTTACTCAGTAGTTTTCTAGTTGCTTTGTTGCCATGTCAACAATAACATTTGACGGCCGCGTAGAGACTGGGTCCTCTGTAAGCCTGAGCACTGAAATCAATGAATGAACAAGATAAAGGAACGTCCGCGTGCCGGTTTCTGTTGAAAACAAATCAAGATTGTTTCTTTTATCACCATTGGAAGGCTGATGTACATGCTTGGAGGCGTTTGGTTGACGTAGGTTGGAATTTAGGGGAGTTTAATTCAAGAGTTCATTTCTTGAATTCAGTTATACTCGTACTCGAAGATGAAATCACGCGAACAACGCGCGGAATAATATGACACTTTGCGTTCACTTGTTTTTGTTTATAGTTGTTGTAGAATTAAGCAATTCAAATCAAACTAACGAAAATTCAAAGAGTATGCTTCTGTAAATTCGAGATGTTTTACCGAAATTTCAAAGTACCCTTCGGAAAATTTGAAGTGCACTACCGAAAATTCAAGGCAGGCATGGAAATTTCATGCGCGTTTCGCTCAAACTTTCGTCCGGAACCAAGAAATTTTGCGGTGTTACAAATAATAGGCAATTTGAACTTTCGATCAGAGTTCTTAGAATTTTCGTTTCGTTCGAATTATCGTTTGTTTTTGGCAAAATTCATCGAAATTCGACGAATTTCATTTGCATTACTTTTGCACAGTACTGTATGATCATCATGACAGAATGTCAGTCTTCAAATAATCCTGACAAAACCCAAGCTTAATTATCATGTCACTTGAATGAAAACAATACGACTTACAAGTACAACTGTCTACCAAAACCTCAGTACATCAAAATTTAATACCAACTATGGATACATACAACTTTGAAATAATGCATGTTAAACTAAAGCCAAGACTAGTGAACTGTACATGGCTTTACCCCAACAAGTACTTGAGAGTTACCCGATTATACCGTTAAAAAAACGTGTGTATAAGCCGCATCTTTTTGCTGAAATATTGGTCTCAAAATCGTGAGTGTGGCTTATATACAAAACCATTGCTTTCACAGGGAGTAAACTGGCTGGTATGGGGTCACAAATAACACTAAAAACCTTCAGTAAAATAATAAAGATTAAACATATCCTTCGACCAATCACTTCAACACTCTCCACTGCATGCACGAAAATAGATCCCTACAAGCTCTCTACCCATCTTAAGCTTGCTACATGTATCTTTCACCCCCCCCCCCCCCCCAAAGATTACATTAAGATTACATTAAGGTCTGGACTGAGCAACTCGCCTCAACCTTCCAGTTTTTGCTCAGCCAAACCTTTATACGATTTATATGAGGAATACAATGTCATAAAAAATGCTTAGAGGAGAGCAAGAATGCTACACATTGCAAAAATAGTGGAGACACTTTCCCTTCTTGGGGCATTATCAATGTACCTATTATCTCTCGCACTGCAGCCCCCCTCCCCCCCTTATCAGTGTTGCTAGCAAGACAAAAAATTGTTGAAAACTTAAACAGTCAACATTGAAAGGGGGAGAGGGGAGGAGAATTGGGAAAGGTTTAAATTCTGGATAGGCCGAGTATTGGAAGTTAGAAAAGGTGTTTTTTAATGAAAGTGTCTCAACAATTTTGCAACTTGTTGTCCGAGTTGGTTGTCACTGTATTGCCATATGGTCACTTTGTTTATGGGTACGGGAAGGCGTATATCTTTTGCGTTTAATGAGATGTTTCGAAAAAAAAGGTTTCATTATCTGATCTGCTGTGACTGGAAAATGGCCAGCGATGAATTGGATTTTGGCGGGGTTTTGGTATGACGTAACTTAAGGCCATTTCAGTGCTTTCTGTGAGTCAAGTCGAACATACACATAATTTGGTAGATGAACAGGTGTCTCTTCCATCCTTTTGCTTTTTATAATACGCTAGAAATATCCTGAAACTGATTTCGAAATAATTTGCCTTAAACAAGTACATTTCGGTCGACATATGACACCTAAAACATGCGCAACCTGTATGAAATTAGCTGCTGTTTTCGTATGACAAACAGACATTACCTCTCCTTTAACTGCAATCGCATGCCATTTAAAGGGAACATCCACTTTCCGAAAAATCAATGCTTAGCCGACATTGTTATACAAAGATACATTTTCACAGAGGTCCATTTGTAACATTACTTATTGCTTTCATGTTAGTTTGCTTTCTGAGAAGGGATTGCTCACGCTTAGTAGCAAGTCTTCTAAGCCGGACGGGTCGGGTACAGGCTAATTCCTTGTTCTTTAGAATGACCGACTGAGCACACTGATCAAAAGAAACAACCCGATTGTGCTAAATCCTTTGTGAGATTTGTTTTACAATGAGATACAAAAGTGAACAAATTTGTACCAGCTACACATTATGACATTTATATGAAACGGTCTACACGGTCTACCATAACTTTTCACTGAGAAAATAATATGATATCATATTTCTTGCTGTTGCGACGGTAGACCGTGCTCGGATGGTAGACCGTTGGTAAATGGAATAGACGATATGTACAGGATTTCTAACTGTGTGAACTATATTATGAATCATCTGGTAATGTATTGGATTGAGTAGAAAAGAAAGTACTTGTTGAATTGTTCTATTTGCTGGAAGATATGATTTTCAACTGTAACGCCACCATCCCCGTTGACGTCACCAAGGAACACAATAAATGGTATTGTGTTACATAATACGAGCCATGTGTAACTTTCAGGGTATCAGATCTGCTGTGCAAAATACTTTGCTCACTTTAGTATTTGGTACGGAGTGTTCTGTTAGCGATGATAAGTCCAAACACTTGAAAATCGATGTGACCGTATGTCAATAATGAATATCCTTTTGTGCTTGGTACAATGTGCTTTGCACTTCGTGTGCAAACTTTCGAAATGTTTTAGAGCTTATACGGTATCTAACGATTGTTTCTTTAGTTGCTGCTTTACTGCGTTGAAAATTTTCCCAATAGGATTCAAATCTGGGCTGGCAAAATTACTGCAATCAATCAGACAACAAGTTGCAAAAATAGTGGAGACACTTTCCCTTCTTGGGGCATTATCAATGTACCTATTATCTCTCGCACTGCAGCCCCCCTCCCCCCCTTATCAGTGTTGCTAGCAAGACAAAAAATTGTTGGAAACTTAAACAGTCAACATTGAAAGGGGGAGAGGGGAGGGGAAGTGGGAAAGGTTTAAATTCTGGATACGCCGAGTATTGGAAGTTAGAAAAGGTGTTTTTTAATGAAAGTGTCTCAACAATTTTGCAACTTGTTGTAGCAAGCTCTCAAAAGGCCACAGTTTGAGCTTTAATGGGTTGGTTCAAAACTCTTCCTGCGTCAAATCACATAAACATACATGTACATCGCAACAAAATATCTATCTTGCAAACTGTCTGATAACCTCACACTGAACAACTCTTTAGCTTTCTCCTCGATTTGAGGACAGTATCCTTGTCTTTATGAAGACAACTTTCAGTAATTTATTTGCCCTCGTTATTCAGAATAATGCCACAAATTTGTTTACTTTGCAGCCCGTGTAACGGTGTTTGAATAAAATTTCATATTACTACACAGTAGTCCATGTGCAGCATGCCACGATGTCTGAGTTTAAATAATGTTTAAAAAGCGTGCAGCAGTGTTTTAACGGGTTTAGAGCTTAATTAACCCTTTCCTGCCCAACAGTGACGTAT
Organism: Montipora capitata; assembly: GCA_949126865.1. Taxonomy (NCBI): domain Eukaryota; kingdom Metazoa; phylum Cnidaria; class Anthozoa; order Scleractinia; family Acroporidae; genus Montipora; species Montipora capitata. The sequence continues at coordinate 36,253,236 of OX421445.1, read as the reverse complement.
GATTTTATCCATCAATGGGGGCCCCCTTGGACAGGAAAGGGTTTAAAAGCATTCCACAAAAACCTTGTCCCTCTGGAGCCCAAACAAAGGTTCAAATTGTGAGAGGAGAACATTAGCATACAAGAAAAACAAGCTATGCTATTAGGATGCATTGTTTTATCAGTTGTAAAACTCTTATTGGTAAGAGACTCATGAATTATTAATACCTTTGTGAATTTTTGGCCTAGCTCCTCAGAGACTTTGGGCTACTATGATGAAATTACAGCTTGCCCAGGGCAAGCTGATTCTTGGAATTTTGTCTCACCCTAATGTGTCACTTTTTTATTATAAGTGAATTGACAAACTTCATACCTGCCGAACAAGCTAGAGAGAGAAGACTTTCGCCCTCATCAGTTGGTTCATGGACACTCCATCCTTCTTCCAGAAGCTTTCTCACAGCACTAACATCTCCCTCAAGACATGCTTCAGCTAGACTTCGGGCTCCTAGAGAGGATTAAAACACATCCAGCTTAAAATTTAAACAACAAAGACGGCCAAAATCTTGTTCTTGCTTAAACCACTTTACTAAAACTTGACATCATTTACATTCTACAAGGTCATATTCTTGGTGCAGGCTGTACCCAGATGCTTAAAATCTGTATAACACAAGCAAATGATTGATGATATCTCCAGTTTTAATTTTGCCTCTTGAAACTTATTCAAAGCTGTTTTTTAATTTTCAGCAAAATCAAAACTACAAAACTGTCTCGAGAGATATTTAGATTCTTAAACAAACTAAAATCTAATCATTTACACCAATGGAGGACATGCTTACAGGCTTGAACTGGGAGCAAATCAACCACCTCATTAACCAAAAGCCACGTTCCAACCTCGACGTCCTCTGTCTCTATATTCCAAACTCTACGTGTACAGTGTATCTTCAAACCTACAGTGTATTGGCAGCTGACCACAAAATACCTTGACAGCATTCCTCAAAATTTTACAAGTCAGTAATATTTTTATAGCTGAAATTTACAAGGAATATTGGACAAACACACCTGAATCAGCAGTCGTTTGACCAGCTGATGAAGGCATGCCATTATTTTGAGATCTCATTCTTGTCAGTGCAGCTGCGGCCTCATCCAAAGCACAGCTAACAGAGGAGGTCAGTCTTCGCAGAACTTCAGGATCAGTAAATGCCTTGCCATCTGTCAGCTTACCGACACCTACCCAAACAAAATTCAACGGGGAAATATATATTTATACTAAAAGTTTTCAAGACATTAACAGTTCACTGTAAATGTGAGAGGTTATTGATTTCATCTGAAAGTTACAATATTTAGTTAATCATTTTGTACATTTTTGAATACTTAACTCATTCACCCCTAAAGCGGCCCCAGTTTCTGAGTAATATTGTCTCCCATTAAACAGAGAAAACATTACATGTATAGCCTCACTATAAGGAGGAAATGTGTTAAGATTAGGGAGCTTTAGCAACAACGATGGGAACGGCCATGAGAACGTCATCTGAAAACATAAATTCCCGTCATTGCAATCACTTTGAGACTATTCCATGCTTTTTAATATGCCAAAGGCATGGTAGTACCTCAGGAATGAAACTGTTACATGTATATATATATAATCTCACCATAAGAAGGGAATGTGTTAATATTAGGGTAGCCTCCCACGCAGACACTCTTAGGGATTCGTCACACGTTCCTCCCCCACAAGCGTCTGCAGAAACGAGCTGGAATTTAAGTACATGTAGACTCATCACAATGGATTTCCAGATTCTGGAAGTGCACTTTTAGACCCTGAGAAAACTGCAAGAAGATGGGCTTCATGTGTTGTGCATTAAAAAGTTGCTGACTTACATGTGAACTGGAGTGTATAAATTTCATGCTTTGGCTTAGATGTTTGCGGCTCCTCACAGAATAAGTATGGTAGAATTTGTATGTTTGACACATTTTGCTCCTGTGCGATTCAAACCTATTTGTGGCGTTCGCTTGGGATTGATATCATATTTACATTTCTTTCCATGCTATTTCAGTGGAGTCGTTTTGTTTCAATAGCTCCATTTCTTGTAGTCCTTCGGTTGAACTGATTTAAGATTTGCTTTACTTTTCAAATTGAAGAGACACTGAGCACGAACGATCGGTTCACAACACATAAACATTAAATCACTTTTGAGTGATGATCATCGGCAAAAGAAGACTGAAAATTTTACGCTTAAATGTAATGGATCTTTTTAGAGCTTTAGTTTTGCTACTGTCCTAATTGCGGTCATTTCGCTTGAAGGTAATGGTTCTCGTGCTGATCAAATATACTCGCAGTTATAAATATTATTATTTGCATTCGTATTTACATATTTCCATGGCACTTTCAATTTTACTATTTTATTTTATTTTATTAACTTTGCCAGTCAAGCTGGCAGAGCGCCACAACAGCTTGCGCCAATTACTGTGGCCCCTTTTTTTACCCTCCCAACCATGATACACAACAGAAGACAGACCACAACACCAGGAACTAGTCAAGTGTGTGGGTTCTGTTATGTCCCACAGGATTATTAACATTGAAGGGTTGTGAGACGGGACATCCGGCTTATCGTCCTTATCCGAGAAGACTTAAAAGTCAAACCATTTGCAGATGTAGTTACAAAGGCAGCACTTTCTCCTCAGTTATTTAAAGACCCTGAGTGTTGGTCCGGCCGGAATTGAACTCGCGACCTCCCGCGTGACAGTCCGGTGCTCAACCAACTGAGCCACCGGTGCGCGGTTAGTAGCAGATGAAACAACCCCATACCCATGCTACAGTACTGTGCAAAAGTAAGTTGACAGTCTCTTTCGAGTCTGGATTATCGACTTTATTCTCGAGGATCGAGAATTAAGGAAAGACAATTATTGAGAATTGAGTTGAGAATCAAGTTGAGGGAATCAAGAATTTAATGAGATGGTCACTTGACTGATTACTCGATAGACTAATAGCACAAACGCAACTGGGAATACGAATAAAAGAGAAGGCTGCCAAAGTTTCTCGGAGAATGTTGTTTGGGAGTAACGCAGAAAACCGAGCGAGTTTAGCCCTCTTTCAAATCCGGCTGCTGAAATTGGGAAAAATCACAATGAATGACACTATTCTGTGCAATTGCAGAGGAGATAATTATTCTTTGGCCGATTGATCGAAGCATCAATCACATGGATTGTAAACAGTCTTCAACACTATTGGACCAGTGTGGTATTTCAAGTTTACTCTGTAGGCTTGTAATCAAGAGCGTGATCGGCCCGACAATTAAGCTATAACCTACAATGTAGCTTGTTAGTGAAAGTTACCTCGGTAGTATTTTGAGAGAGGAAAGTCTTTGAAACTACACATATTCTGTGCAATTGTGGAGGAGATAATTATTCTTCATCCCTATGACCGAAGCATACTTGACAATCACACGGACTGTAAACAGTCTTTGACACTATACACCAGAGTGGCATTTCAAGTTTACTCCATAGGCAGTTTGTAGACCTTACTGAAAACATGTCATCAGCAACACTGCAGTAGCAGACCTTTCTGGAAACAAATGTTCTCTGTATATGTGTATGTTAACTTTAGATTTACAAAAACTGCTTCTTTGAATGTAAAACTATTCCATAATGACTCGCTCAAGACCCTGAGTTTCATTGCCCGGCCTTGTTTGTTTATTCCCTTACAAGAAAAATCAACAGTCACTGGGATCAAGTTGATTGGGGAAATATTATTTACAAAAAAGGAAGGAGAAGAGAAAACGACATGTTGCCCAATGGATGTACAAACTCCCAACTCTAGGTATCAAAAGTTGGATGGAACACCTCTTGCTACATGCACTTCGTCCTTCGATGATGCTGTTCTCGGTTCGCTGGCAACGCTTGTTGTTTTCAAAGAATGAAACCTGATACCGGTGAACAAGTCTACCACCGAGAATCGACCATCAATATAATTTTCCTTCAGATCATTGCATTTAAGGAGAGATGTAAAAATACATGAATCGTTGCATTACTTGGTTGGGTGTGTGGTATGGAAATATTTCTCAATGTTTACATTGGAAATTTACATTTGATTCACAATAAAATCCATCATGCGGTAAAGCTCACTGTTTTGCTTTTATATTTTAATCCACAAGATAAGATTGCAGTTTTGAAGAAAGGACCCACAGGAATGATAGCCGTTATCTTGTTTTCTTATTAAACAGTTCCTGTTGTTATTGAATCGAGGAGTAACACTTTCGTGAAAGTTGAATCGAGTACTCGGAATAATTAACAATGTTTCGTGTGTGTGATTTTGCGAGAATTGAGCGTCGAGGTTCGAGTTTGATTTCGAGTGAATCGAGTCTTGATCCTTGATTCTCGCGAGGAAAGAGTCGAGACTGTCAACTTACAGTGTACTTTTGGTACTGTAAGCACTCACATTTTGACACACGAGAGTGCACATGAATAACCCACCGAGGAAACAAAATTAATGTTTCTGAGGAATATTTTCAAACAGCTTCGTCCCTTTCATTATTCATCCAAAGAAGAAGCTGACACATTGACGCTCCCAGGGAAGATCTACACAGTGCTGATTGGTTAGGGTTAGGGTTAGTAACCCGCATGTGATTTCCAGATACTGTAACAGTTTCTTAACAAAGGGAAAGGAATGTATGGCTTATTTCAGCAGATGTTCGTGGGTGAGGAACGCATGACGAGTCTTACTGAGTGCCTGCGTGAGGGGCTAATATTAGGGAGCTTTATCAACCACAGGAATGGAAACAAGAACATCATCTAAAAACATAAATCTGCATCGTTGCAATCACTTCGAGACTATTCCACGCTTTTTAATATGACAAAGGTGGGGCAGTCCCTCAGGAATGAAACTGTTAAGAATAGTGCTTAATTTAGGGGAGAAAATGAAAATTTATCTCCCAAGTGCTGACGCTCTCCAAAAAACCTCCAATTTGGCTATTTGACGTTGTTGTTTTGGAGACGATGGCAAAGAAATGGACAAAAATGAAAAATGTATGTGCTGAGCATGCAAAGCTATTGTTTTTGCCCACTAAATATGCACATTTGCGACATTCTTGTTGCAATTGCCGTTGCCTTTGCTAGAGATCCCTATTATTCCCTTGCCAAAGGATATGGATTAAACAACTTCAGCACGGTAATTTTTATAAAAAAGATAAAAACTACGACATGCAAACAGCAGAGGAAAAGAATAACAACAACCTGCTGCCTCAAGAAGAGTCTCTAAGCGTGCCTGAGTCTCTGGATCCATCTTTCGCAAGTCATTACTGAGAAGCCCATCTGAACCAGAAAGCATTAGTTTAGATGTCAGTTCACTTCTCTTAGCCCTGAGAATGTACTCCATCTGCAAGTACAAAAAGAATGAAATAATTTTACATTTTTGACTCCAATATTAAACCTTGCTGTATCAAACAAACCACATATGTACTTGGTACTGACCAAAGTGCCCAAGTAAGCAAAGGTAAACAGCCTAATCCACTGTTTTCAAAACAATCTTTCACCCACGAGTTACAAGACAAAAAAATGTTAGTAAGCCAAGCCAAGTGGTTTCAGCAAGTACCGGCAGAGATGAAAAGTTGGGCTGCTTCAAGCAGAGAAAATAAAAGGAAAGGACCTTTATTTAAATAAGTGTCTAGTCGTACTAGTACTGTAGCATAAATTGGGGATACTGTAAACTGAAATTAACTATTAATGCAAATCAAGTCAAATGTTGGTTTTTGAGGTGTGGGGAATACTGGAGTACCCGGACAAAAACCTCTCGGTGCAGAGCAGAGAACCAACAAACTCAACCCACATATGACAGATAGTGTGGGAATCAAACCCGGGCCACATGGGTGGGAGGAGAGTGCTCTCACCACTGCATAATCCCTGCACTCCCAGAAATCAGCTACTTTTCCCCCCCTAAATTGAAGAAATTAAAGACAGATTCTCTCAAACCTACGATTAAAATTGACTTTGATGATGACAACACTCGGTTACTCTCATCAAACCAGTGGTCATCTTCAAATTCTATTGAAAGCCCTATCAAAAACTAATTAGCATTAACTGTATTGAATTCTAATGCAGTGTAACTACATGCTCTTCAAGAAAACACCTGTTTTGCCCCAGTTCTTCTCTGGATGGTGTTTTTAATTTGGTTGTTGATACACCTGGAGAAAACTACATGCTCTGTTTGGTCCTGTTCCCAGGTCATGAACTTGACAATGTTTATGAGGTTAGATTATACAATAAATACAATAATACTTAATTGACCACTCCCCATAGGGGCTTTTCAGGGCCAATGAAACACAATAAATGAAATGACAGAACACAACGACAACAACAACTGTTTAGAATCCCAAATGGCCGGAGTCAAGCCAGTTGGCTATTTTCAAGTGCATCCGATAAGCTGAACCAGTGGTCAGAACAAGTCTTGAACCAGGGAACTCCTAGGCTCGATTTCCGCCGCTCACTCGAGTTCGGGTATCCTCCCCGAGAAGAGACGGCTGGACGCGTGAGCGATAGATTGTGTCTGTGACATAAATTCAAAATATAATTTATGCGAAGTTAATAGTTGCGGGGAAATAGCATTAGACATCCCAAAAACACTGATTTTAAGAAAACAGAAATTACATAATGCTTAAAACGTCTGTGCGAAGTTTCCAGATGATACGAGCTTGAGTTTGTGGTTAAATGATCGATGTGAGTTTGAATTCAACTGGCGAATCATCAACGAAATCTTCGGCTGCTTTAGCTCTCAGTCGACCTCATCGGCCCCCTCGTTTTGCCAGCAATAAACTCAGCAGTACTTTCAATTGATCTTGAGGAATTTTACTTGCTCTTACATTAGCGAAGTATGAGGAGAAAATTGCAATAGCAATGGATTTGAAAACCGTATTTTGACCTTGGCGCCAACTGGAAAATCAGTGAAGTTTGCGAACTCAGGCGGTAGAAAACAACACAATTCCCATTCTCCAGCTTCTCGAACACTTTTCGTTGTCGCAATCTTGGATGTTTCCTATCTTAAAGCACTGTAAACCTCGAACAGGCCAGATCAAAGAATACCTTCGCAGCCAAAACATATAATTTATGCCAGACGGATTTGTGCAGGCGAGTTTCTGATTGGCGGAGATTAACAATGGCTCACCTCACGCGTCCAGCCGAGATTTCGGGAGTGAGCGCTGGCTTATTTCCCGAAACAGCGGCTGGTAATCGAGCCTAGGGAACTCCGGATCTCAAGGCAAGCGTCCTAACCACTGGGCCACACTGCATCCTTATATTTTTCAAGTACACTAATTACATGTAACCAGTCTTTGACTTGATGGCTAATACCCACTTCCAGCCTTTTTTTTGCAAAGGTCTTGGCTTAACCAATATGAGTCAGGAGTCAGATATTCACAAAATGCGAACCAATGTGTTTCCAAACACATATATCTAAATAAGAGGGATTTTTGTTCACTGCCATAAATGAATTACAGCAAATTCATAATAGTAAGCTACTCTTTACACAATATAGTATTTGGACAAACAAATGTATATTTTAAATAACTTTATGTAAGTCAAAATTCAACTGGTCAATAATTTGCAATTGCAAAAATAAACCAGCACTCTATTTCCCATTTTTTGAACATGCTCCAATGAAATTACAAAGGTAAGTACATTAAATCATTTGATATAAAAAAAGGTGTCAAAAACATCAAGGATGCATCTGTAATAGTTACAGCCATGACATCATTGACCAAAGATCATTATAAATATTAAAAAATGTGCTTCAGGTGTCTAGAATGGATTTCCATCCACATCAAATTTGAAATCATTCAATGTGATCCCTTCCTACACTGAGTCAGCCATCAGCCTGTCATCCCACCATTGCACCCACATTCGATCACAACTGCTTTTAAGATGAATGTGACCTTCAACATGTGTAACTCTGAACTTAACATTGAGAGGTAATCACAAAGTCTTTGCATAAGAGAGACATGTATTCTGCATGACAACAAATTCTGATAGAAAAATTTAAGTGTTAAGTGAAATAATTACAAACTGATAAAACCAACGGGATACTTGAAGTACAGTGAGTGAAATAGGCCACCAAACAAACAAAAGCCCTGTAATATTATTATGTAATTTTTGTTGATCCCATGGGGCAAAAACAATAGAAATATACATGATTTTAGAACAGTCTATGAAAAGAATGGCACTAACTCTAGGTAAACTGCTCAAATGGAAACAAATCATGTACATTTCTGTTGACTTTTTTGCGAGCGCTTACGAATTAATGGCGTTTATAGCGAACAAATATTGTTTTAACTCAGTGGGTAATGATCGCCTTCTACGTCAAGAAATAAACAATTTGCGTGTTTAGCAAATCGATGGCGTTTTGGTATGAAAACACATGGAAAACAACATTATGAAAGAAAACCCGGCCCTCAAAAAAGTGTTGCAGTTTAACTTGAATGCCGATGTTTTTCAGTGCTGTGTTCAGCCCACCCCCACGGCACGTGTTTCGAGACTCCGTCAGAATGTCGTAAGCCATCAAGAACTGAACAGAAATTAAAATGTGTACATCATAAATTATAACCTGAAGGAAACTAGAAGGTCCTTTTACTCAAGAATAAAATATTATTGACGTGTAAAAATAGATTTAACCTTCAAATTCTCGCGTCGATTATCCAAAAGCATAAGCAAAACAATATAGACTTTTGTAAGTAAAATTAAATTTACAGGAATAAAGCAAAAGTCGAAAACGTAAAGCGCATTGCAGTTTTCCTAACGTATGTCACTGAAAGACTCGTTTTAGCTTGTGAAAAAAACGAAGAATGTACCCGTCAAAACACAGCAAATACATTGAACAAACTTCGTCTCTAGTATTTCCGAATGGGCAACGAGGAGAACTCACACACACCGCACAGCTAACCTCTTTCCCGAAAAAATGAGACCTTTTTGTTAAAAGAAAAAAAAGGCAAATTGTCATAGATTCTCTCTTTGAAAATTCATAAAGCAATTTC
>OX421445.1:36209247-36241747 GCA_949126865.1 Montipora capitata | reverse complement strand
GGGAGAGTCAAACTGTTCTAAGAATTTCGGTATTACGTTGCAAACAGCTATAGATTTCTTTACTAAAACATCAACCAAGAGGTTCGGAAGGGATATTTTTGTAATTTTTGGCACTTGAAAAGGTCACCTAGCGGTTTCGGATAAGCAAATGGTTCCCTGGAATGTAACATTCTGCTAGCAATTTCTGAAATGAAGATTTCATTCCCTAAAAATTTCAGACACTTTCATTTTCAGCTAAGATATCCGAACAGATCAAATTCTTCTAGGTGATAAAAACATCTCTCTCAACACACAGTCTCTATACATTACAAGGAGCCTAGAAAAGTCCCTCAAAGTCTTTTGGCTTAATTTGCTCCTTGGGTGCCCTTGCGAAGCAGCATCCTAAACGAAGAAGTTGAGAATAAGGTTCATGTTATTACGTGATACGTGATACCAAGGTGTGAAAGGTGCTCTAAAGCGTGTTTCGGAATTTTGTCCTCTTCTTTCGAAGCCGCGGATTCAGGTAAAACATGATTTACGACGGGTACAGTTTACCTTGAAAATAAAAAAGCTATTTTTGTTTCCTTCAGCCTTCTAGGAACAGGTTTTCCCCGCGATAGTGTTATTTTGACTGGCTTTTACAACAGTGCCGCGTGCTGAATCTGCCAAGGGAGGCGTTCTATACTAAAACAAGAAGCTTCTTTAAGCGTTTGCTCGGAATACCAAGTGGCGCAGAGGTTGGGTGATACATTTGGGAAGAGGTAGTGTTTAATTTGAGTGGTATTCAAATTTGCCAAGTACGGAACAAAACAAATTCAACAGATCAACTAGCTATAGGGACCTATAGGGGTAGTTTCTTTTGGAATAGGTTGTTGGATCGGAAATTACGTGGATCTACTCCCGGGGGGGGGGGGGGGTACTTCCTTATAAGAGGCTAAGAGGCTAATGGGGATGTGCCGCTGGATGGGGTCACTTTTTCACGACTGGATTGACTATAATGGGGTTACATTTTTAGCAGATTTACTACAATGGGGTCACACATTTTCGGGATTTCTGGGATAAGAAAATTCTGGTAAGCAGGGATTTAAAAATAGGAAGATCCACGGTTAAAAAATGGTTCGTGCTGTTGTTTTAATATTTAACGGTCGGCTCGGTACGGTGCGTTTGTAAATATTTACGGCTAGCAAATGTACCAGAATGTTTGTACTGTAGGTGAAAAGTAAAGTGTTCTACATTCAATTTAACAAAGGTGTCAATTCATTTAAGGATGACCTACTTAAAAGGCTATATATAGTAGAGGCATAATCAGAAAGTGACTAAGTTGGGATAGCGAAAATGGCATTTGCTCAAAAGTGATAAGGTGGGGTCTATGATTGGCCACAGAATAGACTATAATGGGGTAGGGGTTCGGAGAGGCTAGCGGCACATACCCAGCACAAATTGACCCAAGTAATCCTCCCCCCCCCCCCCCCGGGGGGATCTATTAGTATTACTTATCCACTGGATAGTGATTAATCCATTGTTTGAACAGCTGGGGCCAGTGTTGCAATACAATGTTTTTGCGTTCCGACGAAGGAGGACCCATTCTAGTCGCGTCGTTTTACGGATGTCCCGAATATGTTTCGCGAATATCGATCGTGATGCTATGCGATTTCAGGGTTTGGACGCCATCTTGGATTGGCTGGCCGACCGGCACATCACCTCGATCTGAGGTAATTGTGAATCTGTCATGCTTCGACATCGGCATGCTCAAATATCCCCATATTTCCCGTGACGTGCTTTGCAGTTGTTCGTGTTGGTTGCTCGGCCTTTTTCTTCGCTGTGTTTTTTCAAACGTAATTGAAGAAGTACTTATAAGAACATCAGAAAGCTTTGTAGTGGTGTGTTTTGTTGGAAACAGACACTACAACTCGCCCCCGCATGGCAATAGCCCATTTCCGAGTTGCTGTATGCCTCAGTTTCAAAGCGATTCCTGGTGCACAACCATTCAAATTGAAATGAGTTGCGTATTCTTATGCAAATCGAACTCATTTCCTTTACAAATAGTTGAGCACCAAGACTCACTTCGAAACCGAGGCAAACAGCAACTCGGAAATGGCCCATTGTTATTCCTTTCGGCAACGATGCTGACATTGTGATTTCTCAACTCGGCTGCTTTTCACAGGAGATAGACCAATTCGGCTAACTCAATGTTGTACGCAATTCAGATCTTTTGGGAATTAAACGTTTTGTTCCAAATATTTCCATATGAATGCTACATTATCATGCAAATGCAATACACAAAGAATCTTAACCCCGAGAAATTTGAATTGGGTACAAAATTGCGTTAGTCTCTGCATACTGCCAGAAGCACCTCACAATTCCACTTTCCCTGAATATTTCTGGGCGATCAGTGCAATAAAAAATATTATTCTACTAGATATCGAACGCACTTTACTAATCCGTGATTACGACTAGTAATTAATTAATGTGGTTAAGTGAAAACCGGTATCCAGCTGCAAAGGTTCGAAATTAACATTATTGTAAATAATGCAGCCGGTGACCTGAAGATCTTGAAAGGTGAAACTATCAATTAATTAAAAGAAAAAAAAATGACAGCGGGTGATGCTGGTACAAAGAACAGCCGAAAGAAACTAAGAAATTTCGGCCATTTCCAACATACCGCGGCTGCAAGTTGTGTACTGGCGATTTCATCATGTTGTCAATAGGCAAGATTAGAGTAAATATCTTATTCATAACATTTCCAGAAAGCTGAATCCAGCATTTTCACTTTTTCGCTGCATTGTATTTGCGTCATTTGCTATCACGTAGAAGATGGGCGGTGAGTTTCTGAATGAACAAGCGAAATAAAATGTGCCACACCGTGAAGCCCCAACACAGAACGCATCGCTTTGGTTGCTCCACTGCATGTTGTAAATTCCGAGGTGAGGGTGTTTGAAGCTTCTCGCTAGCAGAAATCCCCTTCACTGGGCTCTTTATTGTTATTGTTGCAGTTGCAGTTTGTCACAGAGGGAGCTCAAATGTATTGCACTGCATGCTTCAGCTGATGCTTTGCACTGTATGCACTGCTTGTGTACCTACTAAATAAATTACACCCTTGCACAGATTTCGTACAAATATTAAGAGTGTAATGATTGATGGCTAGATTAGGTTTCCTCCTTGACTGTTTTGATTTGTAATTATTTTAAAAATGTATTTCCTTTATCGTTCATATTTTAAATCTGGTGCACCCACTCGATTAGTGTAAACGATTTTAGGTGTCCCAAACTTGCACATAACTATCGTATTAATAGCTTGTCTCTTTGTAATTATTATTCTTTATTCATTGCTTTTCTTTGTTTTACTTGTAAATATATATATTTTCGTGTGAGTTTAGAAGTAAACAAATTGAATTGAATTGCTCAAATGGGTGTAGTGCAGTGCTTTTATAGTCAGTGAATTCACCGCCTCGTCATTCTATTGTACATTTGCCGTGCAGAAAACTAAAATCTACCCAGATTATAACAACTCGAATACTTTTCAGGTACTCCGAGTAATAAATCTACTCGGGAAAGGCTTGACTCTTATGCCACGTATGGGAGTTATAGGCTCCCCTTGACGAGCTCCTGGTGCCTGTTGCGGATAGCTGGATAACAACAGGAATGACATTGGGGATAACCAACAGTGATGTTTGGAGATAACATCTGATATGGTAACCATCCAGTGTAGAAAGATCCCAAACTTGGAAGCTCCTGGCAGGGACGGTGTGCAAGGTTTCAAGTTGAAAAAACTGAGGGGCCTTCGTGGGAGAACTGCAGACAAGTCGAATAACATATTGAATAGAAGAGAGAAGTTGCCAACAATGGCTAACCTTTGGGAGAACGATCAGGCGAGATTGTGTTTGAAGGACCCCAGCCAAGGAAATGCAGTTCACAATTGTAGACCTATCGCTTGCCTCCCCCTTATGAGGAGGCTCATGACAGGTGTCATTGCTGAGGTAATGTATATTATGTACAAATATCCGGAGTAGATTCTACCTGAAGAGCAGACGGGGAGTAGGAGAAGACGTAGGGGAACTAAGGATCAATTGCTGACTGACAAGGCGATCCTTGAACATTGCAAAAGACGACACACGAACCTTGCCATGGCGTGGATTGATTATCGCAAGGCTTATGACATAGAATATTTGGTATTGCAGATAATGTGAGACAGTGTCCTCTGATTAGTATGGATTATTGGAAGACCGAACTGACATCATGTGGACAAACATTGGGAGTTGAATTGTCAACATCAAGAGAGGAATATTTCAGGGAGACAGCCTTTCGAAATTGCTTTTTGTATTTTGCATGGTTTCACTTTTATTTGTGTTGAGAAAGCCAAAAACTGGGCACGCATGGGGAGATCATGAGGTCAAGGTAAACCACCTCTTGTTTGTGGATGACCTAAAAGTTCTTGGGAAATCCTAGGAACAGATTGATTGCGCATGCAGACAGCTCATACATTTAGCACGGACATAGGGATGGAATCTGGGATAAAGAAATGTGGGGTGCTAGTACTGAAACGTGGTAAAATTGTTAAAATGGAAGGAATTGTGCTACCAGACGGGGAAGTTATGAAGGAAATTGATAATAGCGGGTATACGTACTCAGGCATCCTGGAAACAGATCAGTTGAAGGAGAGAGAAACGAAAGACCCCTTAGAATATATACGTAGGCTGAAAGTGAAAAGAATAAGATCATGGCTGTCAACACAATCTTGAGGTATTCTAGGTGGCGTAGATCAATGGAAGAGTGATGAGGTAATGTAGATGGGTAGAAAGAACAGGAAAATGATGACACTACATGGTGTATTACACCCCAAAAGTGATTTGGACTTGGTGTATCTATCACGACAGAAAGGAGGAAGAGGCTTGATTAGCTTTGAAATGTGTCTGAAGGCTGAAGATTTAATCTTGCATGGTAAGTTAGGAATTCGAACGAGAGTAGTGAGGGGGGCAAATTTAAACAAGACGGACAGAATGCCACCTTGAATGGGTGGAAAGAAAAAAAAAATGTATGGTCAATTCCTACGGGAAATAACAGTTGACAAAGATAAGACCTGGGAATGGAAAATTGACTTGAAAGTTGAAAGGAAGCACTTATTTTTGCAGCCCAACAACAACCTCGGGCACTGAGAACGAACTGTCAGGGGCGTAGCGTCCATATACGCACGTACGTCCGTGCGTACAGCTCAAATCCGGGAATCCTTATTCCGTGGAGGCATTAATTTTTTTTAGTCATTATAAAATCGGGCCAAGTTTTTAAAATTTCGAATTAAACTGGTGTCTCTGTGTGTGAGTATTTCCAGTACCTTTTCATTAATCCTTACAGGCCTGGCCAAACGCGTTCGGATCCAACATATGCATTATCCAACATTGTTGGACGCTGTTGAAAAGTGTCGAAAGAGGTGACCAAACGAATGCAACATATTAACATGTTGGATCCAGAATTTTGGACTAAAGGGTTTGAAACCAAAATATACCCAGAATTCTTCGAAAACAAACTCTCGCCATGTTGGCGTTTTCAAGTTCCTTTTAAAATTATCGATAGAGTCACTCTATGTGATAGCAAGAGGACAGTTGTTCTAGAACCTGGGAACTGCAACAGCAAATGCCCGGTCTCCAAAGGTCTTGCACCATGCAGGTGTGAGGAACCTTGTGAAGACCCAGGGCGTCACTGCGTAGGGAGTAGCGTCCCGGGGTCTTGACTTGCAAAAGATCCTGCAGATACATTGGCGCCATGCCCTGTGAGAGCTTTGAACACAAGAAGGACTATCTGTTCGAAGAGAGATTGCTGAGGCCCCCCTGTAGCCAACGACGCACTTAACAGACGACTTTAACGTCTTAGGCGATAAATGCGTCTCAAGCATAAAATTGGCCATTTACCCAAATTGGCCTAGTCCCCATCAGCGTCAGATTCTTTGTGTATTGTATCATTCACATTTAAAAGGATATGGAAGTACCTGGAACAAAACGTTTTCTTCCCAAATGGCTTAAATTGGGTACAACATTGAGTCAACCGATTTGGTCTATTGTCTAATTTTCCGCTAAACGTGGTTTAAAAGCTGACTTTTTTCTGACTCTGATGGGGACAAACCATAAATGTAGTTTACGATAAGAATATAGTTTAAGCGAGTTTTCATTTTAGAAAGTGTCAGGAGCGAGTAAGACGTGAAACCACCGAGGGTTCTTCTCAGATTGAATTTATCGGTTATCGGATGCCGCAGCACGAGGAAAATGACTGCACAGTGTTATTCACAAGGCATCAATCAACAAAAGGGTGTCGGGAAATTCAATGATATTAGAGAGATTAAGCATCGCGTTTTCGTGAAACGGAGAACGCGAAACGGTGGGCTGCCGATGGTCATAAAAGCATGCAAATGTGTTATTCGAACTCGTCTCTCTGTTTTGAAAAGGCCCTTGATACTTGCTGCTAACAGCCAAGAAATGAGCTCATATCAAACGAGTTTCTTCCATTTTTGGCAAAACGCAAATTTTAGTTCCATGTTTGCCGTTTGCCGTAAACGTGATGGTTAATCTTTCTATTTAAAGTAGTTTTCCCGTGGCGTGCATTTACGCAACACGTCTCTCATATTTCTAGCTACTCCAACTTTAGATGCGGATATCTAGACAACCAATCAGAATATCGTAAAAGCCTGAAACACTTTTTGAGTGATGCTGTGTAGTCATTTTGCTCGTGTTGTGGCATAATTTATAAATTCAATAGAAGAACCAACCTTGTTCCCAGGTGGTTTCACGTCTTAGCGGCTACTGACACTTACTAAAAAAAAACTCGCCTTAACTATATTCTTATCGTAAACGTTTATTAAGCTTTCTTCTGATGTATAGTTTGTTAGGATTTTATTGAAAGTAGCACGCGTACGATTTTTTTACCGAAGGACACCCGCGAAGGTGGGAAGTAACCTTAACGTCAACAAATATTGCAGCTCGTTAAACTGTGGATTACGTCACACCCAGCCACCATGTTGACCACTGTCAAACAAAGCTGAATCAAAATAGGAAATATTCCGATCAACAAGTTGTCAATAGTTGAACAGCATTGACGAATAGTTTTCCAATCTCAAGGATCATCAAGGAAAATGCAGACACACGGTCAACATTAGGGAGTTTAAGAAAAGACGACGGCTACGGCGACGACGAAGCCAAAAAGCAAGAATATTATTGGTTAAAACAGGAAAAAATGATCGTGCTGCACGTGCGGCACGCATTTTTGTACATTTCTTTTCCGCACTCATCAAAACGACGAATTAAAATGACCAGTTTGCAGGTTTTGACGGCAACGTGAACAAACAACAGTAAATCTTTCTTTCTCTTTACTGTGTTGCCAGTATGGCAATCCCAGGCGGAAAATGGGTAAATTTCGTCGTTTTCTTTCTACTGGGTTGCCATAGGCAATCCAGTTAGAAAATGCGTTTGTTTTTTTTTTCCGTGTCATGAAAAGTCTTGCCTGTCGCTCCCTTGCTAGGTGGTGTCTTTGTGCATAGAGTCTTCTGTGCGTATTTGTTAGGTTTGAGGGGGATGGGGTAATGCGTAGATATCAAGCGGGCTTTGTTTCTAATATTCTACTAACTTGGTATTATATACAACACTGAAATCAAATGGCAATTCTTTTATGGATTTAAAAAACATTGAAGGAATCGAACGCCTTGAATGCATCACAGTGTTTACTGAAGGCGCATCTAAGTTGTCTGGCAAGTTACATTCATTTTGTACTCAACTCTGCAAAGGTAAAAAAAAAATGGAAATCTGACAGTAAAAAATTATTTGAATGAAAGCTTGTTGTCTCTTTTGTGCTTTATTATTTACGGTCAAGGTTCTTTCGAAAAGGGTTTGATGTGAACTGTCAGAAATGTATTAAATTGCACATGCTTTGTGACACCGATTGCGTATCTCGTTTGCACGCACGAAATTGAAAAAGAAAGAGTTTTTTGCCTCTAATAGCAAATATGTTGTTTGTTTCAATAAATTTTTCGCTGGAAAAGATTTTTGTGAGATTTCCACCTTTTGAGAATTTATCATGTTGTGTAATTTTCGAGCTTAACAAATTTGCATACGTGTGTTGAAATGTGATACCGGAGGATTTTTGTGGTAGTGCACTGTAAGCAGCGCATAAGTCACGAAAATAAACAGGTCTGTTGGAAGCGTGGTTGAGTTTCAACAAAATGAGCCCCAAAATCGGCAAAAAATCGTGACGCTGATGAATAATAAAGTAGCTGCTATTCCCAAAACGATGGAATTACCTGGTGATAAATAACCTCGTCTTGAAGAGTAAATTTTTGACTTTGCAGAAACAATGGTCAACCTCAAGAGTTAGGCGATTGTAATCTTTGCGTTGAATTCGCACATTTCTTGTCAAACTTTATAACACTTGAAAGAAAAAGAAAACTAACAAATACAAAAACAAAAACCCGGTATCTTGCCATCATTTGAGACAGATGCTTCACTGTTTCGTGAGTAAACACGCCGCGGTAACTTGATCACAGCGTCCGCTGAATTCGATTTCACTTTCGATTTTGCGATTTACTTTTGCAGCCAAAAGTACAATAACCGATTTGAACGTAGCAAAAATCTCGCAAAATGATTTTCGCTGACGGTAACTTTCCATATTAGCGGTTCAAAATTAATGTTGTTTTCATGTCGTAACTTTTGTTGCTGATGGCAAAATATTTTATTCTCGATCGACCATCCTGAAAACTTCCTTCTGCTCTTCCTGAAAACTGTGTATCAATGTTTATTTACTTTTGCATCAATATTTGTTTTGCATAAAGCAAGCTAACAATTTCTGTACCTTGCTTAGTTCGCATTTTTGGGCGTGAAAAAACAATTTTCGGTAATTATTTAAAATTTTTTAGGTCACCCATCCAGATACTAACCCTGCCGGACAGGGAAATAAACTGCAGTGAACTAAACTGCAGTGAACTTTTGTATTACAAAGCTGTCAGACGCTCAGAATGCACGCTTAAACTTGTGGCGAAAAGAAGTTGTGAGGGAACTTGGAAATGATCAACATGTCAGCCTAGAAGCCAATGTTTCTCGATTCCCTTTTATTTTCTTCAATCTCTCTGGGTTTAGTAATTTGCTAGTAACCACACGTCTTCTCAGGGGGCTATTTACCTAAGACTTTTACCATGACACGACAATGATATGCAATACCAAAACAATATCATGTACTATTAGAGCTACATATTGAACTTGAATATCCTGGAAGACAAAACGCAGCTCAGTTGAAATTATGGAATAAAGCGCTGTGTTACTGCACTACCACACGTACGCGATGCGTGCCTTTTTTTTAAAAAGATGACAGGAATTTTTTCAGTTTCTGACAAATTATTAATAGGCTGGTAGCCAAGTTTTTAACCTCAGAAAAAGATATGTTTCGTCGTATCAATGTGTGAGCTAAAGGGCCTCGGCTGGAACGACGTCTGGGTGACCCCTTAAATGGTCTTAATGACCCTGACTTAAAAAAATTGACTGGAACACTGCAGTTGAAAACCTCCCAACTCAGTCCCTTCTGTTTTCGAGTAACACGTACCACAGGCAACCCAGTGTACGCTTATCGGGCGTCGAGTTTTCTTTTCTTTTCTTTTCTATTTTTTTTCCCCCAGTGTCGGTAAAAGTCTTGTCACTTCCCTGCTAAGTGGTGTCTTTGTGCATAGAGCCTTCTGCGCGTATTTTCTTAGGATCGAGAGGGTAGTGGAAATGCGTAGATTTCTCTGGTGGACACAGTAAAATATTTAAGTTAACCTGCAATGGCGTCGAAAGTCTTGTAACGCGAATGGCGTTTTAGTGGATCTTTAAACAAAATATACTCTTATGGATCTCAATAATGGAAAGTCAATTGGATAAACAAGGACAGGCGGTGAAAAATAAATATGTGTAATATTAAAAGCGACGAGTAATGGACTTCGACAAAAATCTATCGCCCGTCGAGCTGAAATCAGTGAGCTGTATTTCTAATATTTTACCAAGTGTGCTGCTATGTAGAACACTGAAACCAAATGGAAAATTCTCTGTTAACTTATGGGTTCAACAAAGACAGAGAACGAATCGAACACCTTAAGTGGATCTGTGAGCTCTGTTGTCTGGCTATTTGTATAATTTTATATGTACTGAACTCTGCACAGTCTTCAGGTAAAAAATAATTGGAAATGTGACAGCCAAGAATTATTTGAAAGAAAGCTCTTCGTCTATTTTGTGCTTCATTATTCAAGGAAAAGGTTCTTCATGGAAATGGTTTGATCCTAAACTTTATTTTGTTGCAATTGTGTATGGTAATGTGACACGATTGAGTTTCTTCTCTTCACGCACGAAATAGATCGTAATGAAATAGGAAGGGGTTTTTGCCTCTAATAGCAAATACGTTGTTTGTTTCAAAAAAAAAATTTCGCTGGAAAAGGTGGCCTTTATGAATTCATGATGTTTTATAATGTGTCGTTAGTTGTCATTTCCCCTCATAACAACTAACGACTTCGCAAAAATTCGTAAGCCACAAACCCGTCTAAAACGAACACAGTTTGCCCTCCGATTGCACAGAAAAGACGAGGACAACTGTAAGAGGTAAGTGTAGTTTATTTCTACATTTACAGCTTACTTTAGCATTTATAAGCTAAAAGTACATTTTCCCATACAACGTCTATAAATCGTACACCGAGCTTGGGCTGCCTGTGTTCCCAGTAGTTCATTCAGTTAACACAAGTTGATCACGTGGTTGCCTAGCACGTGATCAATTTCTTCCTTTCGACAAAACCTCATGACCTTTCCGTTTATTCATAAAAGTCAGAGACTGCAGAAATTTTCGTGTTGTTAAAGGAGCAGTGTCACAGGTAGCGCATGCATGACAGCCTGTCAAAAATGTTGAAAAAGTTTGCCAACTTTTTCAAAGGAGTGTGTGGGGAGTGAATATCTTACACAATCAAAGCCATCCGTGGTTACTTTAGTGAACCAAATATGCTGTGGCAATCAGAAACAAATTCATTATATTTTCGTAGTTGTTCTTTGCTCCTTTTTTCTTTGATTTTGTTGTTTTGAAGGGGATTTGATCGTGTGTTACCATGTCGAGTCGTGGCGGCCATCGAGCTGGAAGCGGACAAATAGTGATTCAGTCTCCTCAAGGAAGCAAAAGAAGAGCAGTAAAAATACCACTACAGCATCTGCAATGAAGAGCAATTTTTTAAGACGTGAATTCATAAGAAATTCGACGTTTGGTGTAATCGAAGCGCAAGCTGTTTCACTATTACCAAGGATTGAAGTCCATCTTCGTATTTCGTGTCTACAATTGTAGCGAGCCACTTAAATGTTAGAGACCACCAAATCATCGTTTGTTGATAACACATCTACTGTGTTATTTTTTTCTTCATTTGTATTTTGGCTTATCTTTTTCTGGTGCAAACATTAACCCAAACAATGTTTTGACCTGGCATCAGATTAGACTAACAAGAAGAGGAATTATGAAGCGGAAACAACACCTTCAGTCCTTTCTTAGTGTGTACAATAAACGTTTGCTTAGTGCAACTGCAAGACATGCTGGAAAACGTCCGTCAGAGCAATTTGCAGTTAGTTTTTTGCAGACTATTTATTTAAAGAAGAAACGAGTGAATTTTACTCAAGACCGTGTTTTGTTATCTTTAAACTGAATTTATTACCAAAGCTTAAAAAACTAAAAGACCTCAAAATGGGACAGGGCATTACAAAACAATTAAACGTGTGAACGTTTGAGCCAAAGGGCCTCTGCTGGCGCGACATGTTGGTGACCCCTGAAATGGTCTTAATGACCCCCCACTTGAAAAAATTAACTGGAACACTGCAGTTCAATACCACCCAATTCAGTGCCTTCATTTTTTGTGTAACACGTACCACAGGCAACCCAGTGTACTCTTTATGGAGCGTCTAGTTCTTTGCTTCAAATCCGTACGTACCAATCTGGTTAAAGGATACTTCGCCCATATTGTACAAGATAAACAAGATGGAAACATCGTGAAACACTTAGGATAGCTCAAACTCATATTTTCACGTGACGTTTTTGTCGCCGTAGCCGTCGTGGTTGAACTGTAGCTATAGGGACTTTAAGACCTATGACGCGGTCGTCAACGAGAACGCCACGAAACAACAATATCATTGGTTAAAAGAGGAAAAGTAATCGTGCTGCACGTGCGGCACGCATTTCAGTACATAATCGTGCGGTTCTCTGCACAACAACGACGTGAAATCACCAAATTTGAGGTTTTGACGACAACGCGAGCGTTCAAATGTGAATCTTTCATTCTCTATTTTTGTTCTGAAATCGCTTGTACCAATTTATTTTTAGGATATTTCACCCAAATGCTACGACGCGAACAAGATATTTTGAGGTAACGTTTTCGTCGATGTCGCCGTCGTAGATCTTAAACTCCCTTGTGTGTCACCAGCAAGTTAGTCAAGAATAAGGTCAAGGGCGTTTTCCTTTTGTCAGAACTGGCCGGCCAGACCCATCAGTTGCAATGAAAATGCAAAAATTTGAAGGAACACTTGCATGATAATCCCTTTTATTAGTTAAATCCTCAACCTCGGAAAATGCATTTCGCGTGCTTTGATTGGTTCACTGAATCTCGGTTATCAGGTCATATACCTTAGTTTGACCTTATATGGCAAATGATTGCGTTAAGCGTTGCAAAGCTAAATTTTTTTGTGCCGGAAAACGAAAATTCTCTTTGAATAAAGCCAAAAAAAAGACCTTTTTTGGTGGAAAGTTTGGATCACTTCCGACGTTTAGAAGTCTAGTACGCGAAAAGGCAAGAAATGTTTTTGTGATGAGCCTACGTCTGTCTGACCACAAGGTATTACACAACATCGCATCTTCATCAGGTTTTCTCGATTTTGCTTGGAATTTGTCGCTTTTTTCGCTCGTAATTCGTACTTCCAAATTTTGGGAGTTTAAGGAATTTAATAAAACAATTATTTCATTCGCGCTTGTTGGATATGAGACTGGTTATTACTTACTTATCCTCGTCGGGCCCATGAGGACTCTTAAGGCCGGCCAGAAGATTGCGCCATCCATCCCGGTCTGCCGCCGATGCGACCGCAGCCCCCCACGAATGCCATCCCAGCTGGTTTCTTTCTTTCTCCACAGTTCTTCTCCACGTTTCTCTCGGCAGGCCTCGCCTCCTTTTACCTTCAGGTGCCCACGTTAGTGCAATCCTCGAGATGTTACTAGGACTAGTCATCAATATGTGTCCTATCCATCGCCATCTTCTCACTCGTACAAGGGCTGATACCGGCGTACTCCCTGTTGCTTCATAAAGTTCTTCGTTGCTAAGATGGTTAGGCCAGAATCTCCTCAGGCATGTGCGTAGAAACACATCCAGTTTGTTGAGATCAGCTGTTGTCACTCTCCACATTTCGGCTCCATACAGTAGCACGGACAGCACATTTGAGTTCAGGATGCGCAGCTTGGTCTTCTGGCTGAATCTGCCTGACCTCCAGATGTTCTGAAGTCTGGTGAAGGCAACTCTAGCTAGTGCTAGTCGCCTCTTGATGTCCGCTTCTGTGCCACCAACTTTGTCAAGTACTGAACCTAGGTACACGAAGGATTCTACATCTTCCACCTCCTCTCCTTCTATCCTTATGTAGTCTGTGCATCTGTGGTTCATCCTAAGCGTCTTTGTTTTGCGCGGGTTGATCTTGAGCCCGACAACGCCGGCGGTGGTTACTAGTCTATCAGTCTTCTCCTGGAGATCAGCAAATCTGCTTGAGATCAGAGCAACATCATCAGCATAATCCAGGTCTTCTAGAACTGATGTAAGCTCCCATCTCAGGCCGCGTTTCCTGTGATGATGCAGTCAAATGCCTTTGAAAAGTCAACGAAGTTAATGTACACTGGTGCTTGCCATTCCTGGCACTGCTCCAGGATGCTCCGTAGAGCAAAGATTTGCTCAGAAGCTCCCCTTCCAGATCGAAACCCTGCCTGCTCCTGCCTTATCATCTCGTCCACACCGCTCTTCACTCTGTCAATGAGCACCCTGCATAAGATTTTGCTTGGTACGGAGAGCAGGGGTATACCGCGATAGTTATCACACTCAGTGAGGTCTCCTTTCTTCGGCACTTTCACTATGAGTGACTTCTTCCAGTCCTCTGGTACACATTGATCTTTCCAGATGGAGTTGAAAAGTAAGTGGAGTTGCTTCACAGCATCGTTTTCAGAGCACTTGAGCATCTCAACACTGATGGCATCAATCCCCGGTTTCTTGCCATTCTTCAGACGGTGGATAGCTCTCTTGATCTCAGCAATTGAGATGTCACCAGTCTCGATGCTTGTGATGACTTCAGGTGCTTGATCTATTTCTGGCAGTGGTATGTCAGGTCGTGGTACATTCAAAACTCCCTCAAAGTGCTCCCTTCACCTTTCTAAGACTTCGTCTTCATTTACAAGCCGCTTGCCTTCTTTATCTTTGATGATAGTCACGTTCCTTCTTTATTCAGCTATCTTTCTAATGAGCTGGTACAGGTCACCGCTACAGTTGTTTCTGGCCGCTGTTTCAGCTTCTTCTGCTAAATTGTTCAGCCTTCTCCGCTTGTCTGCCCGGGCACTGGTTTTCACCTCCTTGTCCTTCACTGCATATGCAGCAGTGGCTCTCTCCTTCAGGCGGGCAGATCGTGTACGCCCTTTCTTCTCCTTTAACCTTCGTCGCTCTTCAATCTTCCTGTAGATCCAGTCATTCTTCACTCTTCTCTTCTCTCCCAACACCTTCTTGGGACTCTCATTGTAGACCTTCTTGAATTGTCCCCACCTCTCTTCAATGTCTTCTTCGTAATCTGTCGCCAACACCTGGAATCGGTTACACACTTCCAGCCGAAATGCTTCTTTGACACAGGGATCTTGAAGCTTTGTGGTGTCGAAGATGATCCTCTCCTTACTCTTCCCCTTTGTACTACATAGCTTTAGCCTAACCTTTCCCATAACCATGTGATGGTCCGAGTTGGCGTCTGCCCCTCTCATTGCTCGAGTGTCCATCAGTGAACCTCTGTATCTACCATTGATGATGATATGGTCGATTTGATTCTGATCCCTTGCATTCGGGGAGGTCCACGTGATCTTATGAATGTCTCTATGCTTGAATAGAGAGCCACCGATCACCATATCGTTGTTGCCACAGAACGTCGCCAAGCTCTCTCCGTTCTCCATGTTGCCCCATCACCTTCTCCCATCCTTCATTGTCCTCTCCGATTTTGGCATTCAGGTCCCCCATTACAATTAGTACATCATGCCTGGGTGTTGCTTCTACCTCTCGCTGCAGCTGCTCATAAAATTCTTCCTTGGATTCGTCCTCTGCGTCATTGGTGGGCGCGTACACCTGGATGATGGTGAGTTTTGCAAAGCGTGAGTTAAAGCGCGCACTCATGATTCTCTCATTGACAGGGTTCCACTTCAACAGTGTTCTTCTTACTTCCCTCTTCAGAATGTGTCCTACTCCTCTATGATGCTCCTCTTCTGCTCCTAAGTACAACATGCTCTCACCTGTTGCTGATTTCAGTTCTCCAAAGCCAATCCATCGTACTTCGCTCAGACCAAGAATGTCCAGATTGTACTTTCTAAATTCACTGGTGACATTAGCAGTCTTTCCTATATCATAATGTGTTCGCACGTTCCAACACCCAAGTCTCAGGGTAGCTTGGGGTGTCAGGAGGGAAGCCCCAGGCGACTTAATCAGGTGGCGGGGATCCTGTCGGCTTTGCCCCACATCTGTCATACGCGTGATACCAGAATTCCAGCTTAGAAAGCTATCCTCGGGCACCTCACACGTCGCCCGACGACACCCCCGGATGAGCTCGTCAATCATCTTTTCGGTTTCCGTAATCAGGGAATTAGCCACACGCCCAACCCCCAACCTGGAGGACCAGTGACTACCATTTAGTCTGGCCTCTACCCTTTGATCTGCCCGCCAAGGTTGGACCTACTGGGGGGATACCCCCGACGGTAAAGCTCTCAAGGTCAGTGAGGCACGCAAGCTCCCCCACCACGACAAGGCAGCAGTCTTTGGGGGAGGAGACTGGTTATAGCCAAGTCATATCCAACGCGCGCTCATGGAATAATTGTTAACTCTCAAGAAAGAAACGACAGTTTTCAATTTACAAAACATGTTTCGACATTCTCATGTCATCTTCAGTTGCAAATGAGCTTTTAGCGGTTGTACATTTGAATTTATATTAAGGTAAGCTACAAAATAACGCGTCAAAACTTGCGTACAATTTGAATATGAAATACGAAATGCACGAAAAACAAAAATAGTGCGCATAACAATAAAATAAGAGACAAAAGGAACAACGTAATTAAAAAGAAAGAGACAAGTCTAGATGCCTCAACTGCTGATTAAGAATGGGATTTTCTCACTTAATGTGCAATGCCTCTTTGATCTTAATTTGGAATTTTGAGGCGGCAGAATCTAAGTGAAACATTCTGTATTACAAGAGTCATGACAGGCCCTAGATGACTGCAGTTGCCTGTAAACATGCGAAGACTTGTCCGACAGGAGATGCTCACGAGCACGTGTACAAAGGTGGCAAGTGGTCTAGCCAATGTAGCTGGCATTACAGCCAGCCCACGAGAATTTATAAACGACACGCGAACGTAGACCTTGCGGTACTGAATCTTTCACGCTGAACATGTTTCTAAGTTTAAACGTACAAAAGGCCAACTTAACATCTAAATCAGCTTTACAATAATGTTTGAGTAGTTGTCTTAAATTAGTCTGGGCGATTTTAGAAAATCCCATTCTTAATCAGCAGTTGAGGCATCTAGAATTGTCTCTTTCTTTTTAATTGCGTTGTTCCTTTTGTCTCTTATTTTATTGTTATGCGCAGTATTTTTGTTTTCCGTGCATTTCGTATTTCATATTCAAATTGTACGCAAGTTTTGAGGCGTTATTTTTAACTTACCTTAATATAAATTCAAATGTACAACCGCTAAAAGCTCATTTGCAACTGAAGATGACATGAGAATGTCGAAACATGTTTTGTAAATTGAAAACTGTCGTTTCTTTCTTGAGAGTTATCGTTACTCTGCTGTCTTTACGTCCGTTTGGAAATAATTGTTAAGTGTTCTTCTCGACGAGTATATGTCATCCTCGAAGTGTGTTAATTTCAAGGCGTTGTGGAGTTAGTCCGGCCTTCCAAATGCCCAGTTTGGCTGATCAGTTCTGTCAAATGGTAAGCGTCTTAAGACTGCCAGATCGGTTTGGAGAGAAAACAGAAAGTTTACCACCTCCACAGACCGTATATTTTCAGCGTTTTGCGTTGCTGTTTTACAGAAGACCTCAATGAAATTTAACATGATTAAAAACGCATTTACAGTGCTAGCATGCAGAAACATAATTTGGATCTCCGCACAAAGTCGTTCTCGTTGCCACTTTTCTGCTTACGCTCCCTCGATAGTCGACGCTTTTCGTGAGTCAACAAAAGCTCTTGACAGTCGAGTCGCTCTTTCTGTGGCTCAACACGGCTACACGGCAATGCTACGTCAACAAAATCCCTTGACAGTTGACGCTTTTCGTGTTCAGGTACAGTTTGGAAAATATTTTTTTCCCGCATTTTTCGCTGGTTTCAATCCAGGTTTGACATAATATAGCTGTGGTCAGGACACACTGGTGGCTACGTAGTTATTCAAGTCAAACTTAAAGCTGAATGTTTATTTTTAATTTGTTTAGTGCTGCTTTTTGCTCTGAATTGCAATTTTTGGCTAAGTCTTATCTTAGATTTTTAACTTTGAATCTAACAAAGTTGCAAGATGCCTGGACGGCCTATGGCAGAACAACAGAAACGAAAGAAGAGAGAAAGAGAACGAGAACGACAAAACAGTACACCAGTAATAGCTCAAACTTGGTGGGATTAAAGAAGTTACTCCATAAATTATTTTCTTGCACACTAAACCGTTTGCTTTTTCTACGGATGAGTTATTTCAAGTGGATGCATATTTTTAAAAAGTGGTTTAGTCGGTTTTTCCTTTGCTCAGGAATGAAACTCAAATTTTTATTCTCAACTGGAATTAAATAACAAGGTTATGCAATGTTTGCTGGTTTGTTTGGCTTTAAAATGCGAGCGAATAAAAGGTTTTTCTTACTCCGTTTGCCTAACTGTTTTTCGATGTGCCTCGACAGTGACAAGAAAATTTTGCCCTTATGTTATAAACGCGTAATCGCAATGAGTTCTCGTAAAAGTAAGGAGAAATATAACCAGCTTGTGTTTTCAGAAGTTTGTTTAGAGCACGTACACGTAATAGGCCTTATCACGGTTTTCGACGCCATCTTGACGGGTAGGCAAAGCGGTTAGAAATTACAGTGTTTGTATGGGAATCCGATAGCAAATAACTTCTTCCAAAATTGAATTTTACACAATTTGTGAATCAAAACGTTAAAATACTAAGTAGAAGATTGTGTTCACCAAGTTTGAAGGATGTAGCTTTCCTATAAGTCGCTGGGCTAATTTGTTTTAATTTTCCATACATTTGTCTTTAAATTTTTTTCCCGCGAACCGCGTCTAGATGTTTGTCTTCCCAGCCAAATTTACAGACAAATGTGTGGAAAATTCAAAAAATTAACTGAGCGTCTTCTAGGCAAGCTTGGTGAATACAATCTTCTACCTAGTATTTTAACGTTGCGATTCAGAAATTGTGAAAAATTCAATTTTGGAAGAAGTTATTTGCTATCGGATTCCCATTTCTGACCGCTTTGCCTACCCGTCAAGATGGCGTTGAAAACCGTGATAAGGCCTATTTGTTGGAGATCTTGTTTGAAGTTTGTCTTTTCTAGCCGATTCTGGTTATAAGCCAACCTGGCGTGTTTCAATGAAATACATCAAAATGTAAATGATCTCGTTTTCAGAGATAAAGTGGAATAAAGAACATCAATAAAACTCCTTTTTACTCGTGGATATATCCACGAGTTTTGGTGAGGTTCTTTATGCAAATGTATCACTCCTGCGTAACCGGAAGTTCGATCTAATAAGCCAATCAGGATGGATAATCACAACACAACTTAGAAAGCTGTGACTTCCTGTTCGCGTGGTTGTGCGCCGCCATTGCTGTATGCCGTTTTTATACTTAAGTGTTTGAGCACCTTCCGCTGCATTTAGAAGCAAGAAACGGAAGAATTAAAGAAATGGCTTTCTTCGAAGGTGAAGCAAAATATTCTGAACAAGTACAGATTGGTGCAATCAGTTGTGCACCGCCTTTCACTGACCAACGCGAAGACTTTAATACGTGTAGAAATGGAATCGACAGACACATGACACATGGTGAGAAGACAGTGTCTGTTCATCCCCTAAGCTCACGGGGGATAAATAAATTCCATTTGGAAGGTGACTGCCATTTGGAGAGTAACATCGAAGCTATCAAAGTATACCAATGTTTATCAAAGCTATCACGAAGTTCTGCAAGCTATGAGTCATCAAAGCCACATGAATACAACTTGAACAACATCCGTGACATGAAAAACAGTGAGGCAACCAAGCAATCCATGCTTCCAGACACTAGTACTTGTGTGGTGGATCATGATAAAGAACTGTCTAAAGACTCGCTCACTGATTATGTAACGAAAACTGATGAGAAATCCGTACCAATCTCCTGCGATAGAGCAAGGGCTGAGGCAGTACATGCTCCCCGGGACAGAGAACCTTCCAGGATTAATTCCTTACAAGAAAACGTCGAGCTTGTTTTAGAAAGACAAGGTAATTAGAAAGTGTATGGTGCATTATTTAAATAAGGACGTACCGAGGTCGTCTGAGTTGAGAAAGTGTTTATCTCTTGCTTTGGAAAATATTATATCTGTATACCTAGACCGCAACTCAGACATAACAATCTTGGAGAGTTGGAGATACTAATCGTCATTTTTATCTTATTATCCGCAGGACTGCTAAACACAAAAAAGAGTTGTCAGTTCTATTGTGTATTCAAGATCAATCTGCTACTACGCATTCGACAAAATTAAACCAACAAAATGAGAATTATTGTCTATCAAGAGAAAAGCTATTGATATCGGGAGACATTAAATCGAACCCAGGCCCTGTTGCTCATGGAACGAGTACACATACAGCACATACAATACTGAAAAATCCTTCTATAGCACTGTTGCAGGCTCGATTAGCTCAAAAAGGATTGAAGGCACTAGAATGTACCTCAGATGGTTCATGCTTCTTTTCTTCTGTTGCCCACCAGTTATACAATGATCCTTCCTATCACATGAATGTGCATGCTGCTGGAGTTGAATCCATCAGAACAACCGTCAAAAATGTATTGGACCCATTACAGAGCAATTGTGCGTTTGTTGTCACAGCAACATACATGGTGTGATGCACTTATTGTGCAAGCAGTTTGCAATGTATTAAATGTTACTATTCGTATAAATGAATTCATTGAGGGGTGGGCATCAGTAACTGTTATGAGTCCTATAAGTGGACAACAGGGAACTACTGTGAACACTGGACATCTAGATGGGACACTATTTTTCAGCACTTCAGTTAGATTATTATAATGACAGTATTTCAGGTTATGAAATCAGTGGTGTTACCAATGTCAACAATTATTCAGAGCCTGGTAATAATCGATTAATTAACGATGGCCAAAAATGATGTGAGTGACAGTAATAATTTCTACAAAGCAGTGGCAAAAAAGAGCTTATATGCATGAGAGTATCTATCAAGAGGAAGAGACAAAATCACTTGAAGAGTTCAGGGAAAAGAAAAGCAATGCAAAACGCCAAAACAGATCTGAAAATATTAAAGCAGCAAGGGAATAGGAAAAGAAAAGCAATCCAGAACATATCAAAGACCTAAACAGAAAAGCGTAAAACCATTTAAGGAAAGCTATGCAGAGCTTAAGGGTAAACCAAACTGAAATTTGTCAAGGTCAAGACTCTATTAGACATTCCATGTCAAAAGTGATTCAGTCTTTTTCGTGATAAGATAACACATGGCCCTGATCAGTTATGGTTCAGATCATCTATTTCTAAGTGTAACAGTATCAAATATAGTGATAAATATTCACAAGGTTTGTTGGAGGAATGTATAACTGGCACAAAAAGTGTTAATATTACTGAATGGATCTGCTCTACTTGCTAAACCTGATGACATTAACAATATGACCTGGCAACAAAAATCAGACCTTATTCAAAATTACCCTGTCATCTGTGCAACGAACTTTGAACACATGGTACAGCTCTTTATAGAGGATGTGTTAACGAGTAATCTTATGCCTATTGGAGAAATGGTATACTTATTTCACAGGGTTGAATTCCAGCAAAGGGGATTACCTCACATACATGCATTATTTTGGGTATCTAGTTGCATATGAGAGCCCACCGTGCTGTTACACAATTATCCAACTATCAATGCTAATGCATAAAGAAAACTTCAGCCTGCCAATTTTAAACAATCGCGGTAACTTTCATATCCATGAGTAACAACAGTGGCACTTTGATTTGACCTTGAACCGACAAAGACGATGTCACATTACGAGTTATAGTGATTTCTAATTTTAGCGTGATTCAAGGGCGTAGCTAGGGGGGGTCCTGGGGTGCCCGTGACCTCTCCTTTGTAACCCTTTTTTTTGCGCAAACAACCTACAATATTCAGTTTGCGAAAACGCGATTACCCTCTGTTTGACACATTGTGACCCCCCCCCCCCCCCGCTTTGAAAAATCCTGGCTACGCCCATGTGATTCCTATTCGCTGGCTTTTGACAGTCGACTCTGAAATTGCTTCTTTCCTTTACCGTTCGCTTGCTGAGGATTTTCTTGGTTTCGATTAAAGAAAAATTAATTGCCAAACTGGTGAATTCGACAGTAAAGTTCGCTGGAAAAACAGATATCGCAACTCATCCCTTCGTGATTCATGCGATATCGGTTTTACAGAAGAAATTTACCGTGGAATTCACTAGCCAGGCAGCGAAGAAAATGACATAATTAAGCAATATCCGGAAAAACCAAAACGCGGACAATTCCAAAAGCCTTTTATTTTCACTAATCCTACAGCTAGTAAGAATAAACAACCCAGGAGCTCCGCTTTTAGGCTTGGCTAAATCTATATACAGTCAACTCTCTCTTAACGGACACCTATGTATGTAAGACGGACACTTCTGTATAAGAATAATAAGACGGACAACTGGTGCTGGTCCCGGCCGTTTCTTAGTCATTTTACTATAACCAAACTCTCTATAAGACGGCCACCTCCACAAGATGGACAACGGACACGTTGAAATCGTCAACGGACATTTGTGAGGTGCTGAATGTGACCGCAAATTACGATTTAGGGGAGAAAATTTCTTGTACGTGACTCTTTTTAACACCAGACGTTTAATTGACAGCTCTTATCTTGTCGCCGGAGTACATAGAGTATAAGTTAAAATTAAATCAGTCATTGTCCCGTTCAAAAGACAACTTGGAGGTGACAACCGAATTGTATTGTAATCTAAAACTGGTAGGTTTCGTTCAGGTAAATAACTAAAACAAACTTCAAACAGAAGTGCTTTCACTGTGCCCATGTTCAGCATTATAATCTTAAAATTTCTGGGATCATGTTACGTCGACTCTCTATAAGCCGGACACCTCTCTAAGACGGACAGATGAGGCCGGTGCCGATGATGTCCGTCTTAGAGAGAGTTGACTGCATTATTAATATAGACACTCTGCTATGTCTCTTCCTTGTCTGTACAAGGGCTTTAATGGAAAATGCAAATAGCAATAACAAGCATTGAAAATACAAATTAAAATAGTGGCTACCTCTGAATTTCATCCCCCATTTGGCTTTGACAACAGCAAGAATAGTTGTGTTAAGGCAAAATGGTAGCAGAAATTCTGCCAAATCTTACTTGTAAACTATACAAAAACTATCGAAAGGCAAAAAAAAAAAAATATATATAACACTTGGAAAATACAAAACTAATTAATGATGATAATAATTGACTCCAGTATCAGAAATACAAGAGGTTAGGAGAGTACAAGAAAAGCACAACGCTCACTTAGAGTGCAGCAAATGAGCTGATCGTGATCACAAATATTTGTTTCCTACCTTAGTTAAAGAGTTCTTGATGAGAATCGAGTGTGATAATAAAAATATTCAAAAATATATCAAATTCTCAAACCCTTTTTTACAAACTTTGCATCTAAATGACTATATACATTGATCTTAAAATGGGTGATGCTTTGTAATCTGATGCAAAAATAATTTCTTAAGTTAAAGGGGCTATGTCACGTTATTTAGGATTTTATGGGAAATCTTTATTTAATCAAGAGTTTGAAGCTCAAAAATGGTAATGTGGAATTCCTTTACTGATAAAAATTATCGTTACATCACAAACAAGATGATTCCATACAAAACGTTTGCCGTAAACTTTTTTCGAGATTACCCAAATGCAATCTGTTTCAATCTTGTCCATCCATGCTTATCTTTCTTTTTGCTGTATTTCTTTTATCATGTTAAGCAGTTTTAAGGGGTTATTGCAATGTTTCATATTAGATACTTTTTGAGCATTTTGGGTGTCCTGTAATTACATCATTTTGTGTGAAATAGCCCTTTTAATTTCATTAGAAAAAATCTCACTCATTGCCTAGAAACTTTCAAAAACTAAGGAAAAGCTTTCATGCAATTTGTAGTCTAATACATTCTGGCTTTTCAACAGCTAGTTCTTTTTAGATGCCACATGTAACAATAAAAGTCCTTTTTCTGGGTTTAACAAACCAGTGGTTATAAATATTGAGCCATTGGTCAATGACATTAAAATTATTAATATAACCTAACAAGGGTTACATAATTTGATACTAAGCAGTCTCTAATTAATGGAATTAATGAATAATGGAATTTCCCCAGCATCTTGTTACATATAAGCTAAAGTGACTTTAAATTTTCTCAAATCATTCTGATGGCCACAGTATTAGGGGTCTATTAGGTCTTGACGTAAGAGTCCAAATAGCATTATCTAAATGCCATTATAAGAAATTACATTCACAATCTTCACCAGAATAAAGTTTATTTTGGCCATTCATACAAAACTCACAATTTGCAAGCCTGAGGAGGCCAAACCTGCAAGCCACAGTAAATCTAGTCTTTTTTGGTCACAATTTGATTCAGAAAATAAAAAAAAATTATCGTCAAGTCAGGTAATCGTACGTTTTGGCTTTTGTTTGCTGGTTTTTTCCATAGCAGTGACTGGTTTGCTCATACACAGACTGCATGGCAGTGGGCCAGCTTAAAACTGATTGATTGTGCTCATGGTTTTTCTAAAGCTGTATCCATTTATATCACCTTTAATGAACAATATCTACTTATGCCTTACTACAGCTGTAGCTTGAAAACTCATTTTCCTGTAAAGGAATAAGTAATTTATGGTTTCCCCCCAAGACCTAGTAAACTCAATAATAAAACATTTATAACAAAATTGCTGTCAAATGAACTTGTCATAGGCAAAACACATGGCTTGCAGTGCTCCAGACTCAGTAACGTACCAAGCTAGTAAAGAAAACAAAGCAAATTTCCAAGCGAGTTTCCAAATAATTCTGTACATGTGAGTAAATAATAATTACCATAATTATTATCAACATGTGCATCCAAATGACAAACTGCCCTCTGCAAAATTTGCGAGCCAAATGGGAAAAGCCTGGGCTGAAAATGCATTTGCTGCCGTGATTCTGATTGGCTGCAGAGATGTCAAACAACTTTGCTTGGCCAATGAGATCCTGAGTATACCGTTTCAATGCCAGAGTTGGGGCGAATTTTTGTGGATGAGCTTTTGTTTTTTTTTCTCCATTTTTTCTCTTGTTTAGCTGATTGCATTGTAACATTAACTTTCCATACCATAGTTTCATGTTACACCTCTGTTACACATTTTTTCTTATTAATTAAATGAATTTTGGTCTTGTGTATTGATAATAATGATAGTCACTTGACTTTCAACAGGCATTTAGTTTATTTTTGTCCCTCGTAGCATCATTTGCACCCTCACTCCGCTTGGGCGCAAATGATGCTATTCAGGCCACAAATAAACTACGGTTGTGTTTGATTGACCATATTCCCGAATAGGAATACATGGAATAAAAGTTAGAAATCCTTCATTTTTGTGGAGATTCAAATTAAAATTGTCAAGAACCTACTAAAATGCTATTTTAAACTTATCTTTATTATCCTTGTTTCTTCAAAACGCCAAACATACCGTTTTAAATCATCGCTATACCATACTCTTATTCCAAAATAGGGTCAATCCAACCCACCTTATTATTATGTCATCCAAAACTCATGTAATTGTCCTATTGCTCAACCAGCTTTTGTCTCACCTGTGTACATGAAAACACTAATCCTGTGTCTATGAACAAGGTTTCTTGCTCGTCTTTTTATTCAAGAGTGAGACACTCTGGCTTTAATCTTCCCATGATAACAATTATTGGACATGTAGAAACAACACACACATAACTTACTTTTACAACATTAGTCTCCTCCAAAAGAGCTTTTCAACTTCTTAACACACAGTTCAAGAGTTTTGCTTCTGTCTTTATGAAGACTAATGTGATGGTCAAGAGCTTCTTGTTCCTGGAAACCTTTTTGGCAAACCCAGCATTTTAATGGTTCTTCATCTGCCTTCACACCATTTGGCTCTTGTTTGCAATGACCATTTTCCTGCCAACTGTTGGCACCATTTTTGTCATAGTGCAGCTTGGAATGGTCAAAAAGCATTGAAAGTGTAGGACATCTCACCTCACAGTACGAGCATTTATAACACTTCTC
This sequence comes from Montipora capitata, assembly GCA_949126865.1. NCBI lineage: Eukaryota > Metazoa > Cnidaria > Anthozoa > Scleractinia > Acroporidae > Montipora > Montipora capitata. The sequence goes on along the minus strand of OX421445.1, from coordinate 36,215,997 downwards.
CTTCATATGGCTTTTCATGTGCACAGAAAGTGTGGACGGAGTGCGGTAACAATTGTCACACTGAGGGCACTTGAATGGTCTCTCACCTGTGTGAATTCTCACATGTCCTGCAAGTTCATTAGTGGAAACAAAAGCTTTACTGCACTCACTGCACTTGAAGGGTTTGCTCACAACTTTCATCAACTTATCAATGTCCAGATATGGTTCACCAGCATGCACTTTTCCATTCACATGACCAGCCTTGTCGTCCTTAGCACAAGCCACACCCTCTTTGGCAACAGCAAGTTCAGCCATTTTCAATCCAGGAACTAAATTAAATACTCCATTTGTAGAAATTGCTGGTGAGCTTTCAAGTGACCTGTTGTGGAGAATGTAGCTGTGCAAGTCCTGGTGACTGGCAAGCTCAGAGGAACTTCCAAAGGCCATAATGCAAAGATGGCATTTGAAGGGTAGATCCACAAGATGAAACTTTTTGTGTATAGTGAGATCAGCCATTTGCTTAAAAGACATATCACATCGACTGCAGGAGAAAGGCTTGTCACCAATGTGGCTCCTTCGGTGGACACCAAGTTCTGATGCAGTCTTAAATTTTTTCACACAAAAGCTACAACTGTATGGCTTTTCACCAGTGTGGGTTCTACAATGCACAATCAGTTCTGATGTTGTCTTGAAGGACTTTTCACAAGTTGTACATTTAAAAGGTTTTTCTCCTGTGTGTATCCTTTGATGCACAACGAGTTCTGACTTTCTTCCATATGATTTGTTGCACTGGTTGCATCTGTATGGCCTTTCTCCTGTGTGGATCACCCAGTGTTGAAAAAGCTTTGATTTGAAAGCAAAAGACTTGTCACACTGGGAACATTTGTAAAGTTTCTTGCGAGAGTGGCTCTCACTGTGAGCAGATAGTTCGTCTGGGCTATTAAAATCCAATGAACAAGTTGAACATTGATATGATGATATAGTAACATGTGTTCTTTCGTGGGCTTTAAGTTGTTCTTTTCTTTGAAAAGCCTTATCACAAATTTTACATTTCATAACCTTCACAACTTTGTGGCTATTCTCATGTTTCTTTAGATCAAATTCTGTTGAAAAACCTTTCCAACATTGATTACACTTGTGGGGCTTTTCTGTGCAATGGCTCCTCTCATGAAAGGTTAGGTCAGCCTGCCGGAAAAAGGCTTTGTCACACTTTGTACACTTGAAATTTCTCTCACCAGAAGTAACTCGCTTGTGTACCCCAAGTTCAGATGCTGTTCTGAAAGATTTCTCACAATGGGTACATTTGTAAGGCCTTTCACCAGTGTGATACCTGTCATGAACAACAAGCTCAGACTTGGTTTTGAATGATTTCTCACACTTTATGCACCTGAAAGGGCGCTCTCCAGTATGCACCCTTTGATGAACTATAAGCTCAGACTCTCGTTTGTAAGTCTTTTCACAGAGAGGACATTTATAAGGTCTTGCAACACTGTGACATACTTGATGAAGGAGAAGTTTTGACTTGTACAAGAAAGCCTTGTCACAGTCAGGGCACTGGTAACACTGTACTGCACCAGAACTACTGCTTCTACTCTGATGGCCTGAGGAAAGTTTGCTAGAAGAACTGGCATTCTGAAATTGGTCAGCTTCATTGAAACCATCAGAATATTGGTTAATAGTAGCAGGTTGTGCCTGATTTTCCATAGATTGAATTATTTCCCCTTTCCTTTCATGCCTGCATCTGAATACAAAAACAATAACCGGAGAAAATCTTTAACTCACTGGTAAGCCTAAGGCTTCAAGACTCAAGCATAAAATAAACAAATAAATAAAAATAAAGAAGCCAGCCATTGACCCTCGAGCAAGAAATGGCTGTCAACTCTAATGTAACTACCAACTACCGGTATTCTGTGTGGGATAGGTTGATTGATGCACATGACTAATAATTGAATGGTGCATTTGATAAAGCAAACTGGGCTAACGCTACAGGCCAAATTATGAAATTTCAGCCTTACAGTTTCGATGCATTATAACCTACAAATGGTGCCCTAGCAAAAAAGAAATACCCCTGAAAGATCACCTTTGGGATATCTCTTTTTTTTCCGTCAGAAACAACATGTGCTGTAACTATTTATAATTCAGTATGACAGTCTTTACACTGTGAACTATGATGTAACATACATGTAACCAATCCAGAGAGAATTTGTACCTAATAACATTCTTACAATGCAAAAATATTATTGTGAGCATGTGAACCTACAAAAGTTTTGCAAAAGATAAATGTGATAAACAGCCAAAGAATGTGATAAGAGAAGAGAAGAGAAGAGAAGAGAAGAGAAGAGAAGAGAAGAGAAGAGAAGAGAAGAGAAGAGAAGAGAAGAGAAGAGAAGAGAAGAGAAGAGAAGAGAAGAGAAGAGAAGAGAAGAGAAGGCCGACCAAAGTCAAAGCCAACCCAAAGGCTCCTTAAATTTCTTTAGATTCTGAAGTAACTTGCAGCAGGGGTGGGTGTTACTCCAATCCCATTGCATGCACAACTTGTCCCCAATAAAACTGCTGCATGTACTCATTTTCCCCTCACAAATGGAGGGAAAGCTGAGTGGACTTTGGAGTGCATGAGCTGGGATTAAAATTGGAGCACTGAGATGCAGTCCTTGAGCGATATCCACCACAATACCTGCGCTCCCTAAAAGCCAAGGAAATAATAATAATAATAATGATAATGATAATGATAATGATAATGATAATGATAATGATAATGATAATAATAATAACAATAACAACAATAATTTTATTTAAGGGCGTGTTCGATTGACCCTATCCCGGGATAAGAATATGTGGTGTGATGATTTAAAACTGTATGTTATGATGGTATGTAGGATAGTAAAGATATGTTTAAAATAGCATTTTAGCGGGTGTTTGACAACTTTAATGTGAATCTCCGTAAAAGCAAAGGACTTCTAACTTCTATTCCATGTATTCCTATTCCGGAATACCTAAGTCTCAAGGTTATTTAGCCTACATGTATGTAGCACGAGTGCTCTACTAATTGGAGAGACTACAAATCAAATCAAATGCTGGTTTTGGGGAAAACGAGAGTACCAAGGCTCCTTAATGGACCATAAATAGGAAGTTGTAATGGGTACCGGTAAACCTATGGCAATAAATCATTGAAAATCATAATATAATTATTATTATTGTAATACTAATAAGCTTTGCAAATTGGTGAGCATTTAAATGTGATAAAACTAGGGACCAACCAACATATTAAATTAACCACTAGAAATCCTTCTCTTAAATGCTTGTGAACATTATATCCCACATAACGAACTAGTGTCAATGTTTTGACAGTAGATGAGAAATACAACAAATAATTATCAAAATGCGCCTGACATGCTCAATTTTTGCTCCCACTATGAATCAATTAACAATGTGAAGAAAAAACTCCACTATTTCTAAAAAATAGATTCTTGTGTTTGCTGCAAAACCAGTTTTAAGGGTTGCAATGTCATGGTGACTTACATAAAGATCATGATCCCATTTCCTTGAGGGGTGAAGCAGCACTCCAAATTAAAAAAAATTCCAGGTTGTCCCTCTTGCAAAAGCAGGGCAACTAAACCCGTAAAATTGTTTGCCCTGATAAATGCTTGATTGTACATTAGGAAACCCCCTACGATATATGCCTTGTTGAGATGCAATCAAATGGCATTGGAACTGGGCATCCCATAGTTCTAAGCGTGCACCTGTAGAGGTGCCCAAAACTTTGATTGACAATTCGAAAGAATTCTTTTAAGTGAAATAGTCTTAAGTTTCAGTTCAGGTAATAGGCCGTTTTTGAAAGGATGTGAGTCAGCCACTAACCAGTTTCAGTTGTTTAAGTTAACAAGTTTCAGCAGTTTTAAAGCATCAATTTTTTTCAGTTTCAAGAGTTTGTAGTTTACAGAAACCCACCACAGAAATGGAATAATTATATAATCATTGTAAATAAAACATTGCTTATCCAATACACAGTCTCTTACATAAACTTTGAAGTCATCGATACTCCAACTCTTCATGGGCGAAGTCAGGGTTTAAATTTTAGCCTACATGTTTGTGATAAACTCTTGTCTCTTGCATTTTCCTATCAGACAATTTTTTTGGCTGAGGTGTGGCAGATTAATAATATTATTGTTAACTTCACACTACTGTCGGATACTGACATTAGAAAACCGAAAAGTAAGTCAGGTGCTGCTTGTGTAATTTATTTTCTATTTTTTGGCTGGGTTGTCCGTTGGTTTTTCTTTGGGCAACCAGGCTTTTCATTTTACCAAAAACTGGCCGCCCAGTAAACTTTCTGGTTGTCTGGGATGACCGAACAACTGCTAATTTCGAGCACTGGGTGAAGCGTTAAAACTGCTGTGAGCCACTTTATATTCTAATCTGAGTTGTCTCCTCATTCCAAATCTTACTAAATCATTTAAAGAACGAAATGATACATGAAATGAACCATACACTGAACTGCCGATATGAAATCAAGTAAAGCTACGATCCTTGCCGTTATGGACGCAATTTTAGCAATTGCGTAGAGAAGCCTGAAAATTTCAGGACTTCAACAGGGTTTGAATCCATGACCTCGTGAGGATCATAGCTTTACTTGATTTCATATCCGCAGTTCAGTATATAATTTGTTTCATATATAATTTCTTTCATTGATTCATTCCTCACAGGAAAATTGGAACCCACAAATGACCAGCTCCCAACGTCAATGGCTTCATAGCTCAGTTGGTTAGAGTATTGCACCGATATCGCAAGGTCACGGGTTCAAACCTCGTTGAAGTCCTGAATTTTTCAGGCTTCTCTATGCAATGGCTAAAATTGCATCCATAACTGTGAGGACCATAGCTTTTCTTGATAAATTGTTTAAGTTACTAAATTGAAACAAGCATTAATATTATTGATGCCTTGGTGGACATTCAGGGTTTTGCATCTATTGCTTCTAAAATTTGGGATGATGATGATAATAATAATAATAATAATAATAATAATAATAATAATAATCACCATCATCATAAAAATAAATAATATAAGCTTTATTTATTTCAAATTATCAGTAAAAATACACACACTGAAAAAACCAAATAAAGAACTCTAAAACAAGTATTAGGCTTATAGAGATACAAATACTAGTCCTAATTCTAATAATAGCAATAATAGTTATTTTTTTTTAAAAATTATCGTTTCCTATAAACATGTGTATTAAAATAAAAAAAATAATAAAATAAAAAAATTAAAAACAACTCTTAGAATTATAGATTTGATAAAATAAGGGAAAGAAAAATTATAAATCAAAAATAAAATTAATAATAATAATAATAATAATAATAACAATAATAATAATAATAATAACAATAATAATAATAATAATAATAATAATAATAATAATAATAATAATAATAACAATAATAATAATAATATAAATGACAGCGCCCAGATGACGGCCTTGTTGGGAACATCACCTATTCTCATAAAGGTGCTGCGTCTCTGAGCTGTGGGAAGGAGCTGAGACAGTGAAAGCAGAAGAGAATCTCATACTACTACTACTACTACTACTACTACTACTACTACTACTACTACTACTACTACTACTAATAATAATAATAATAATAATAATAATAATAATAAACTTCTTTACTCACTGGGGAGAGATAACAATCAACTTGATCAAATAAAGTGTGAAAAAAGAAAAAGACTCTTGGAGAAGAGTGCCTGGCAAATTCTCAAAAACTCAACCCAATGGCGTGGAGTCCGATATATGTCGGTGGGAGACGAATCCTCTTACCTCTAAGCAAAGTAATGAGGGCACTACCGAGCGATTTGTGACTTGGTGAGATTTACGCTTAATTAAATATACCTGTACTTAATTGATAATTTTTTTCAAGATCACGTCGTACGCGCGCGATGCTTCCTCCGCGTGCCAAATACTTCGACCACCAACATTGCTGATCCTTGGTAACGGATTAACCATAAATTGAAAATACTATGATTTTATATATTTTACTCATAAAATCTTAGTGTTCGAGCAAAACTGTAAAATAAGAGAAGCCAAATGGGAAGTTCATTCTACCGGATGCGCGTAGATTTTCCTTGTTGGCATTTCAGAGAAGTTTACATACCGACACACAACAGTCGAAAGACTTAATAGATATCTGGAAGCGATAAATACTAACTTTAAACGGAAGAAGAGCCTTTGATTGAGAATTATGTAAGAAGGTGAAACGTACCTCAGATAGTTTGAGAATGCTTGCACTGATTATCACTCAAGACGCTCGATTAACATTCAGAAAATCGTGAAATCGAGGCTGATGATATCAAAGCCCACGGCACGAGAGGGCTGGGTCAATGGAACACCGCTGTGAAGAGTTGTAACTTTTGTTATATGATCTTTTCTCTAAATTTACCTACAAATCATGAGATTTATCCAAGCCTAAAAGCGGAGCTCCCGTTTCTAACCCCAGAAACCAATGTGGTGTACATGAAATAATTATGCTTCTGCATAAAGTACAAAATTAATCGTCATTACTGGATACAGTTTACAGTGATCAAACAGATCAAACACCTCTGAGGTGACAGCAGTTAAAAAAAATAGGCCTTGCAAACAATAAGCAACAATTTTAACCAACAACTAAAACTGAAATTACATGCACAGTAATCTCTTCACAACATTTTCCGTTTGACTTTGTCTCTTCAGTTTAGGCTAGCGTGATAAATTCGGCTGGTATTTTTTACAGGTTACGG
>OX421445.1:36174247-36204247 GCA_949126865.1 Montipora capitata | reverse complement strand
GAGAGCGGTACATGGGAACGTAACGTCACACTCAAAGGGGTATCGGTAATCCGGGGATCATCATTTAGGGGCTCCAACATTCTTGCTGAAAATATCTTGCCATGTAGAGGGCACACGTTACATGCCATGGAATCGAGCGTTGGTAGAGAAAGCTTTCGTCCGCCTTTGTCTTGAGTCTTTTTCTCACAAAGAGGTCGTAAAGTGACTAAATTACCTCCTCACGACAAGGAAAATCCTTTGAGGATCCAGGAACTTTCTTAGGAGGGGGTGCACCACTAAGTAATGGCGTAGCTGACTGGTGACGTTCTTTTTTCAGAATACCAGTTGTATTAGAAAGCCGCCTGTCTTTTAAGGGGCGGGGGGGGGGGGGGGGTGAGGGTGCGCACCTCCTGCATCCTCCCCCTACATCCGCCCTTGAGTTGCGAACGGACGATTTCATTTGGGAAACGATTTGTCAGTTGACGAACATTGCACAAGCACGCACGAAGTTTTTCGGGAAACGATTTGTCAGAGACACAAATCACTATTGAGTCATTGAAAGATTCAGTCCACAATCAGAAAGCGTTGAAGATAAAAATTAGTGATTCTTAAAGTATTTTTAAGGCAAAGGATCGGCGTGGTTCCAAAAATTAACATAGTAAACACTCGCATATTTATGTATAAAACTAAACTGCTGGATGACAACGTATCCCGATCAAAATAAGTTGCCCGATTTTCACACGACAACTCAGTGTCCGGCTTAACACCATAGTGACAATGTTGACAATGTTTAGCTGACAGAGACAAAAAATTCATAAATGACAATAAAATGATTTTTGGATTGAATTTTCATATATTTGAACTGCGAAACGACATGAAACGAAAGAAAGAAAGCTCATCGCGGATAAAACTGTGCAATGAGCTTTCTATCCCTAGTTAAATGGCGATATAGTTCTTGATTGGAACTGCTGCTCCATGAACGGTTTCTCTCGGGCAGTGTTTCACGTTTTAACTAGGGTTAATTTTTACTTTAACCATAAGGACAAAAGCCACTATATTATAGAAGAAAAGTAACGCAATTTTACAGGTTTGTGATTTTTCAAACACCATTTTGCTTGTAATCGGTCTGTATAGATTCCACTACACTTCTGGTAAATACCTCGCAAATGAATGTCACACGTTTTGAGTGGTTGACTCGCGCGCAAGAGGATGTGAGGAAAGAAGGCAAATCCCTGCGCCCCATAATAATCACCTGAAATCTATTCATGTTTTTGTGTTTTTTCCAACTTAATGGTAGTACATTGCGGGTACATTGCTTCGTACTTTTGGTTTAAATTAAGGGCGTAACATAGACCCGAATAGGTAATTTAAAGAATTATGGGGATCACCTTAGTATTCTGTATTGAACTTGCATTGCAACAAGCCCCCGAAAGCTCAGTGCAACCTTAAGCGTATCATGTTTAAATAATGTCGGTTGTTGCTCTTGTAGAATTGGCCAACGTATATGTTGTAGTTAACATTTTTCCTTTAGACTAGTTTTTTTTTTTTTACTTTTCTTTGTTTTGTAGACATTTTCAAAATCTGAAACAAAGGAAGTAAACAAAACTTGACGCATAATTACTATGCGCCAATTTGTCCTTCCTTACTGCACACTTGTCAAGGAAACTCTTGTAATGTTCTGTTCTTGTAATCCAATACTTTCTGTGCGTGAAAATGATTTGTTGGTGTGTCCTTGCCTTGAGGTGTGGCTTTCGTCGTTCAACTGTTCCTGAGATACTCGACGAACGCAACACGAGCAGTGCGAGTGATGCTTCCACTCGCCTGTGGCTGCAGCTATGGAGTTTATAACACTAGCGACAATGCACAAGTCAAATACAAAAAGAGACACAAATACTATATCAAGGAAATGAATGAATGGGTGTACTTTTTGAGCAATATCGTCTTCATTTATAGTGTGATTCTGAATGACTTGCCGGATGTCCACATTCTGTGACTGCTGAGTGAAGGGCAAGTAGTCTCCGAACCCAATTGTAGTGGAAGTTATAAACCAGAAATAAATCCCTTCCACAAATGTCCAGTTGCAAAAATACATTGCAGCCCAGCCATGTGTAACCATAAGAAAATTCATAACGAAAAATATGATCACGGCACTTTTCGTATTTAGGTTCTGTGGCTCTGCTCTGTGTAGAATTTTTGTTTCGAATTTCCCTACAGTATTGTTTAAGATTTTTGAAATGCCCTCGCCGATGGATTTTAACAGGAGTATCGTCAGGGGAATTCCGAAGAAGGACACGGGAATGCACAATAGTTGGCCTGCAGAAGTACGAGGAGTGATATTACCATACCCTAGAGAGAATAAAGGATCAAGTGAGACATCCACAAGTCAGCTACTATTAGCGTTACCAACATTTAAGGTGGCTTAAACCAGTTTCAACACTTGAAAGAAACTTTCTTAGAAGGATCGACACTACAACACTTTATCACTTAAAAGCAATGTTATGGTACCATATCAAACACCGATTATTGCTGAAAAAGGTTCGGTCATTTTTGGGACGTAAAAAGTTACTGTGGCAACAGGAAAGACCTGCAAAAACACCCCATATTTTGGCTTTAGCTGCTCGTATCTCAAAAACGAAAACGGTGACCCCCATCTTTTATTTCTGAAGTGTAATCAGCATGTTAGAATGAAACTTTCTGCAAAGTTTAAAAAATTCTGTGGAGCGGATTTAGAGCCACCTTAAATAATTGAAAATCCAAGGTAGCTCTGAATCCGCTCCACAATTTTTTTTTAAAACTTTGCAGAGATTTTCATCTTTGCCTGCTGATCACTTTTGTGCAATAAACAATTGGTGTCACCGAGTTCGTTTTTCAGATATGAGCAACTAAAGCCAAAATATAGAGTGTTTTTGCAAGGCTTTCCTGTTACCACGGTAACGTATTACGTCAGAAAAATGACCGCATCTTGTTTAGCAATAATTGATGTTTCATATGGTACCACAACATTACGGATTCAACCTGAGTACGGATTTTACCGGCAACATTTTCACCTTGCTGTTAATGCTTTTAACTGTAACGTTGCCTCACCTATAGTAGTTACAGCTTGCACAAGAAAGTCCAAGGCGACAAAATATGTCCAGCGTGGTCTGGGCTCACCCAGGGCTTCAATTGCCATATCTGAAAAATTACTGAACTCTTCGATGGTCATGTTGTATTTCGATTCCATAAACCGGTACAAAGATCTCAGCCGTTTGTATTTGGCTTCAATTGTGCTTTCTTCTGAATCCTCGACTAAAACAAACAACCACGGAATGACGCCTAAAAAAATTGCGAAAGCAAGCATTCGAAGGAGCGCAGTTTTCGTCAATGGATCCATCTTGACGTCTTCTCACCTGCTAAGACGGAGAAATATCTTCTTGCAGTCTTATGATCTGCGAGTGATTTCATAACATGGATTGTCTTATTAGTTTGCATATTTTGATAAAGCCGCACAATGGCTCGAAAATATAACAATGGGTTTGTAATAACGAGACGTGAAATTCAGCACTTTAATTGCTTTTCTGTGTTGATAACGAGAGAAAAAACTCAAATTGAATTGCCCCACTTTATTTAAGAGTGAATTTTCATATATGACACGTAATTAGTTTTTTGAGAAAATCAGATTGAACAACATGAACGTCATTCGTCAAATTAATGTTAAAGTTGGGACTTCAAGAATGTGATTAAAAAACTAGTTTAAAATGAAGAAAAAATAGATTTTTTAAAAGGCTTTTTTTATGATTCTCGGAAAAACCTCTTATCTGCATTTGAAAAAGAATGTTGGTTTTATTTACTCCGTTTTTTCCATTCACAGCAAAATATTTATTTAACAGAAAACATTGCTGCTAGTTGTGGTTCCGGAACTGGTCACTCACTCAAACAGGATTGAATAGATTCAGTCGAAGTAAAATCAATCAAAGTACGCGACCATAAATGCAAAACATAATCAAAAGAAAGGAACCTATGTTCGTACAATCTTTAATGATCTTGGTTGGCCTACAACAAAAAGGCATCAATTGTTATGAAATGTGCAAAGAAATCCGGTACCACCCTCAGAATCACAAAAGTACCGAACTGAGTAGCTCAAATGAGAACTTGACGTTGTTGTTAAAGTTAGCCGACAGGTTGAGCTTTCACTTTAAGGAAAGACAAACGATCCTTCAAGGTTCCAATAAAAAGCGTCACAACTGGCGTAGCTTTTGAATTCAGCAGATCTCGTCGCTTGGTTATGTTCAAGTTTTTCTTCTTCCTTCACGGTTGTATTGCAGTGAGACTTTCATAGACTGTATGAGACGGAATCAATCGAAAAAGGGAGGTTTGGCAGTGACTTCCAGTCCTAAAATCGAAGAGATTTTAGCCATCGCATTTTTCTTTGAAAAATATCGAATTTGTCTTTCAAAAATATCGGGGGGTACAGGGATTGCGCAGCGGTGAGAGAACTCGCCTCCCACCAATGTGGCCCGGGTTCGATTCCCAAACTCTGCGTCATATGCGGGTTGAGTTTGTTGGTTCCCTACAAACAACAGAGAAGTTTTCTCTAGGTACTCCGGTTTCCCCTCTCCTCAAAAACCAACATTAATCTCAGTTTACAGTGTCCACAATTTGTTCTAGCTCCAGCGCTAGAACGACTAGACACTTAAATAAAGTTCTTTTCCTTTCCTTTTTATTCTTGCAACCCGCCATATTGTAGACTCATACCAAACCGGAGCGAGGAAAACCAAATCGTTGACGTGGGCAAGATTCCCGTGCATCCTAATTACGTACTGAAAACAAACGTCTAAGGCTCTGGTTGAAGACCCAGGAAACGAGGATGGACACTGCTACCTAAAGGCCATCTTACGGTTCTTGGTTCTTTCAGCAGTTTCGCTAAACGTTTTGAAAAAGCCGTTTTTCGTTAGGTTCATAACTATGTGGCTGGAATGATATGCTTTCGAAATATCAATTTTTATAGTAAGATAAGGGTGAGATATTAGATTCATGACAGTGCTTCGCAACATCTTGGTTTTGCAAGAAATCCCTATGCCGTCTCTTTGATACCAGCGATACGATGATGGTCCGTGGATGGTATTTACTTTGTAAAATTTTTGAGAATGTAATGTGTCTATTACTCACTTTAACCTTAGTCTTATTGGATACGTAATTACTAAAAACATGAAGACCTGCACCCTTAAACCCATACAGGTTTAATTTTGACAAAGGAATCTCGTGATCAGTGGCATCAAAAGCCTTTTCTAGATCAAGAAACAGAATCAGGACATTTGTTAAAGCATCATACATATTGAGACACAACATGATTGTCTGCCACAGCAATGAGAGCAGTTTAGGTAAAGTACTACGGAATAGGGTCAGGGTTGAATCAGAACATGTTCTTCAAATTAAACATAGTAAACATGGCTTGGGCTGCTATTTACCTATCAAACAAAAGGCTCGTCAAATGGATTGAAGATGAGCAGCATCAATACATACTAAGAATTACAAGTGAAATGCCATTAAACTTCAACTTCCAGGTATGTTTCTCCTTTTGATTTCCCCACTATTTTTAATGCCTTCTGTTGTCAACAAATTCAACGGTTTCATCATGGTCACTTCTTTCAAGACATTTTTCGAGCTTCAGAATAGTTCTTGCAAAGCGACCGTTTCGGTCTTCTATTGTTCTCCAATGAAGAAGTCTTCTTCCGACCTCCCTTTCAATTTCTAAGGTGGTCTATTTACATCACTTTGGTTAACATGAGCTGCCTTGGGCTAACTCTTGAAGTGCGTGTCAATCTACCAATCTGGAGATGAATCCTGTATTTGCCACTGCCCATTTGTTGATGTCTCGGACATAGCTGCGATTTTAAAATTAACCCTCTTCACGCATTATCAGCTCATTTTCGACTTCCTTACAGCTCTGTGAACTATACAAAGTACAAGCAAATTGATAAAGGTCGAACCGTCCAAGCGAAGGGCTAACACTCCAAACGTCAGCCGGCACTAAATCCAAGTTTCCTCGATACAAATCCTATCTTTATCAACCGTATCCGGTTTTGTTTTCCACCGACACACCACCACACTTTTTTTGGAAACTAAAGTCTTCATTCGTTTGACCGGTTTTTTGCAAGTTACCATAGAAAGGTTAGGTCTCTAATTCATCTACAATATTGTAGGCTCTGAAAATGCAAGGTCGTCAACCGTGACATTTTGCGGTTATTTGTCCTTCGTCATTGAATACTAGCTAATGCCGAAATATATTGAGATGTTTTCTCTTGGAAGCCAAGCCTCAAAGTGATTGCATATGCCACATTGGTCTCTCCTTGGGTTGATGTGTTGTTTTCTTCCCTGTTCGAGCGTGCCTGTAGTTTACGAGGAACACACCCCCGATATTTTGAGCGATGTTTCCACTCCTCTATGGCTGCAACTATGGAGTTTACAACACTGGAGGCTAGGCACAAGTGCAATACAAGAAAAATATATATATAAACCCGGCTGCTGGGCTTACTTCTTCAGTCATATCCTCATCTAAAGTGCTTTTCAAATACAACGCTTTATGGATGTTCACTTTCCGTGGTCTTAGAGGCAAGGGCAAGTAGTCTCCAAATCCCATTGTAGTGTAAGTTATAAACCAGAAATACATCCCTTCGACAAATGTCCAGTCTTCCAGATACATTAAAATCAGGCCATTTATAATCATCAGAAAATTCAAAACGAAAAATACTGTCACAGCACTTTTCGTTTGCAGATTCTTTGGTACTGGTGTGTGTAAGATTTTTCTTTCGAACTTCGCTATCGCATTGTTCACAATCTTTATAATGCCGTCACCGATAGATTTTAATAACAGCAATGTCAAGGGAATTCCGACTAAGGACAAGACAATGCACAATAGTTGGCCTGCAGAAGTACGAGGAGTAACAGTGCCATACCCTGCAGAAAGTAGAGAAAAAAACTGAGTACGCACACACGTTGTCTACCAACTGTAGCATGATAGCGACTATTTATTACCGCTGAATATTTTTACAATGGTAAACTAAAGCCATTAATACAAGTAGATCTTCTGCCGTATTCCAGCAACGTTAAGAAAAATTGAGTTATGAAAGCATGCAATTAAGATTGACGACAGTTTTTTTCCAACAGAGCACTACTTCAAAATTTATAATTCCTTATTAGAAACTAAAATTTTAATTCAATCTTTCCTTTAATTTAGATTTTGTAATACGAGTTTGGGCTATATCAATAAAAACACAAACGGAATTTGGCTTCAGGTTTTATTTTGATTCAAATTTTAGAATATAAGTAATTAATTTTTAATAATCGAGACACAACAGAGAAAGATGTCAACCTCGGTGAATGTTTTCTTCTTTGCAAGAATAGATTATAAAAATAAAAGCCTGTTTTGTTGAGACAATCTATGTTTATATACCAAGGTTTTCAAAGCCTGAGGCTTGGGGTCCTTGAGTAAACTGAGGAAATAACGCAATAAGCGCTACCACATTAAACGTTTATACCAGAAGGAGGCTACCAGATGGCCAATTACATGGACTAGGAGAGGAGGGTTTAATTCCGGAGCAAGGAAAACAAGTCAGTCAGTTGACAGAGCGCTGTTATTTAAATCAGTGACCCATGCCCTTCAGCACAAAAAAAAATGAATGCCGTATGAAGAGATTAAAGCTACATTGTCAATATTAATCAGATTCTTTTCTTTGGTGGGAATTGTACACCTGAAAAAAAAAAATAAAAAGAACAGGAAGAATTTACAATGAATTACCACCATCAATTGTGCAAAGCAGCAAGACTATCACTTTCTTTCATGACGTAATTCAAAGTACCAGTCGAACCCATGGTACCTTCCTCAGAGGAACGACTGACTCGGGTGAACCTTCAAATGCGTACGATATTGATCTTTATTACAGCAACGATTTGCTTCAAAAATTTACAACTGCTGTATTGTGCACCAGTTGATGTTATCCAGGGTGCAATCCATGGTCGAGCTCCTGATTGTGTTGGTAGCGCAGGAGCTGTTTTTTTCATGTGCAATAACGTGGTTTCCAACCCCGCCAGCAGGACTGATGCCTTTATGATAACCTGAAAGAAGTGTTATATTTCGGAATTCTCAACACTAGATTGGGTTGAATTAATTTCCGAAAGGTCACAATTTATTGAGTTCAGTTAGGTTAAGGGGGTGGCTCTTAACTACCAAACTGTTGCTATGGACCCCTTCAAATAATCATTTCTCGAGTCCCTTTGCCAAGTATTTCTTTGTCTGGGTCGACTCACAACCATCTTTGGTAAATCACGTTACCAAAACAGAAAATGTCAAAAAACTCAGCGAGTTAAATATGTTTTTCACAAATTTTTAACGCAACAATACGAGAACAGTCCAACACAAAACCTGTAGCATGTATTAAAAAAAAAAACAAACACTAAATACTGCAATGGCCATGTAACGATCTATGCATTACGTTGGATCAACACAAACAGTGATTAAGCATGAACACACCACTGTTCGGACAGATCAATCAACGTTAACGAAGGCATTCTCTTGAAAATGGAACTACTGTCGGCCAAACCTAGCATGATCAGCGCTAGAAAGCAGACGCAGACAGCTGTTTCGGGTTTGTTGGCGTGTGTCAGTGCCCCGTAGCTAAACACAATGAGCCTCAGTGACACTTCGCCTGTCTCATGTGTCTCTTGTCATTCTAGAAAGAGCTATAAGATCTGATTGCGCTATTGCCACCTCACAAACAGTTGCGACAAATGGCCAAAGGGCAACTCTCAACTGATCATGCCAGCGCCATTAAGAGAGAAACTATGGAATGGCCAATACCACCCTTCCCCTTCAGAAAAAAAGTTATTCTTCAAAAAAAAAATTAATAATAATAACCAGACATAACTAATCGATGATCAATGACATCAATTAGTAATCAATGAGTAATCAGTTGATTCACATGAAAGTGAGAAATTTCGAGGCAATGAAAGGTATAGGTATAGACTACGTTACAGAGACTAACACATACCGTGCATTTTACCTTTCGACACACCCATCCGAAAAATTGGTTTCTGCCCTGAGCGGGACTGGAACCCACGTCTCCCTGATTACTAGTCGGGCATGCTAAGCCACTACACCATCAAGGCCACCACGCTGGCAACGCATCAGATTAATGGGGCGACTTAGCAGCGTGGGGATCCCTAGGGCCCAACTTTTCTTCACTTGAGTGTATATCTTTGCCTCTATAACCCCAGACAGGGCTTAGAACACATGGGGTTATAGAGGCAAAGATATACACTCAAGTGAAGAAAAGTTGGGCCCTAGGGATCCCCACGCTGCTAAGTCGCCCCATAAATCTGCTGTGTTGCCAGCGTGGTGGCCTTGATGGTGTAGTGGCTTAGCATGCCCGACTAGTAATCAGGGAGACGTGGGTTCCAGTCCCGCTCAGGGCAGAAACCAATTTTTCGGATGGGTGTGTCGAAAGGTAAAATGCACGGTATGTGTTAGTCTCTGTAACGTAGTCTATACCTATACCTTTCATTGCCTCGAAATTTCTCACTTTCATGTGTTCTAAGCCCTGTCTGGGGTTATAGAGGCAAAGATATTCACTCAAGTGAAGAAAAGTTGGGCCCTAGGGATCCCCACGCTGCTAAGTCGCCCCATTAATCTGATGCGTTGCCAGCGTGGTGGCCTTGATGGTGTAGTGGCTTAGCATGCCCGACTAGTAATCAGGGAGACGTGGGTTCGAGTCCCGCTCAGGGCAGAAACCAATTTTTCGGATGGGTGTGTCGAAAGGTAAAATGCACGGTATGTGTTAGTCTCTGTAACGTAGTCTAATCAGTTGATTAGTCATTGATTATTGGCGATGATCAATGAGTAATCGATGAGTAATCGAAGCCCAAAAATTTTGTGGCCTATCGATTACTCATCGATGACATCGATTACTCATTGATGTAATTGATTACTCATCGATGACCCATCGATTACTCATCGACTATAATAATGCGCACAAAAGACACTTCTTGCTTTTTTGTACCATTTTTTTCGTTTGTGATTCTTTTAGCTGTGTTAGACGAAAATTTTCCTTGTATGTCAATGAAATTGCTGTCGACAATGTCGAGGCGCAAAGTGCTAATCACAAATACAGATGATTCTCAATTGTGCAATATTTAACTTAACCCAACTCTTTATGTAATAACAAAACAACTGAACAGTAACCAACCAGTCTGAAAATGAAGCTAACAAATTCGCTGACAAGAATCGACTACGTGGTTATCGATTTTTTTTGGTGGGTGTTTGTTAGCCAAGAAGCACTGCACCCTTTGCGACTGAACAAAATCCCCATAGCGCAGTTTGCAGCCCACGTGTTGGAAAGATCCCAAGGTAGAGGATCCGAAATTCTCAACAAACCTAAGACCTTTGAACAACTGTCAGAGGAAGGAAGAGAGCCCTACCGAAGAATAAAGAACTGGCTACAGCAAGAAGATCCCATTGGCGATCTGAGAGGAAAGATTCAAGGTACATGAATCACTTTTGAATACGTGTAATTTGATCAATTCACAAGACCTATTTCCGTTGCAAAGTCCATATGCCTTGTGAACCGCGCTGACATCGTTCATAGAAATGTTTTTTTTCATGACATGGGTGCTCCGTCGCTTTGCATATTAAAGTCGTTTTGTTTTTGTTTTAAAGGAAAAAGGAAGCGAGCTACTTCATCAACCGCAAATAGGAGGACGAAATTTTCGCATTTGTAGAAAATGGCCCTTGAGGCCTTGTACAAAGAGAGCAAGTATCCATCGCACGGAGTTATTGAAGAATTTGCAAATCTGAACAACCTTGACGGGGAACCGTTAAGGTGCGGTTCAACAAGAAACGGAAAAGAGTTATATAATGGAGAACCTTCTGAAGCTTAATTTCTACGTACTACTAGCTGAAAAGAATAAACCAGGAAACATCTGTTTACATTTAAGTTGTTTGAAGGTTTGTTTTTCTTCGCCAAATACCGTTTTACAGCCACGAGATAATATCGATGCGTAATGGATGAAAAACGATGACTAATCAATGCAATCAATGACTAATCGATGACCGACAATTTTGTGGCCTATCGATTAGTCATCGATTACTCATTGATCATCGGCAATAATCAATGACTAATCAACTGATTACCTATCGATTACCTATTGATTACTCATTGATTTCATTGATGTCATTGATGTCATCGATTAGTTATGTCTGGTAATAAAGAAATAAATAATGACGTCATAAGGCCCTCCTTTGATACACTTTTCAAAATATCACTTCAACTTTTTGTTCAAATAGAAATTTCATGCTACAGTTTACGAAAAATGATGGGACGGTTCCCATCCGGTGAAAAACCGCCTCTTCCTTAAAAGTTTTTACATCTTTTTCACTGAAACGCACGGCAGAGGACTGGGACAAGTTGCGCATGCGCCTTCTGATTGAATTGATGTCAGATTTCCATCGAAAAAGTTACTTCAAAGAACCATCCATGCAATCTTTTGTAGGGCTCTTGACTAAAAATGCTTCCTTAGCAACCAATGTCTTTCCGTAGTTAAGTGCCACGCCCCCTAACGAGTGGAGAGAGCTCTCCCCTCCCAACAATGTGGCCCGGGTTTGATTCCCAGACTCGAGGTTATATATGGCTTGAAATTGTTGGTTCTTTACTCTGCTCCGAGAGGTTTTACTCCGGGTACTGCAACTCTCCCCTCTTCTCAGAAACCAAACTATAATTTGATATGAGTTGATTTGATTTGATTTCTGTACAGCGGTGTCCCCATAATAAGTGCTTCGGGACTAAAATACACTTGACACGAAAAATAGGGTCCATTATTATTATTATTAGTATTCTTCACAATCTTGCTGATGATACAAACTTGTTTACTTCTCACAGTGACCCTTCTTACCTGATAGCTAATTTAAACGAGCAATTTCACAAATTGCCAACTTGCTTGGTATTCATAGCTTGGCAAAAACATAGCTTTGATGATTGATTATGAGGCGATCATAAACGCAAAGCCTATCCTTTTTCACTTAGTGTCCTTCTAGATGATAACCTAACCTGGAAACCTTGTATCTCTCTCGTAGCCATTACAATTTAGTGAAAACGTAGTTGCGGAGCCATTGTTTTGTTCATTACTCTTATCTGTTTGCGTTCTTGTAGGCGTAGCACGCTCAAAGACTTGAGCGAATAATTTCCAAATCCGACACAGGAAAAAGAATTTCTTACAGGCGAGAAACTTCATCTCCTTTGTCCAAGCTCAGTTTCGTTTTCGTTGTACAAGGTCAGTTTTTAAATGGTGAAAGACATGGCACTTTACAATCTAACAACTTTTTTTAGCCAGGATAGTATCGAGGAAGCACCTTAACAGTAGGGAGGTTTCGTTATTTTTGACCGTTTAGGGACTTTGAACGCTTTAAAGTCTAATCATTTTAGGCAGATGGAAGGAAGGGCAAGCTTAATTCTTTGCTAACTTCATCGGTTTTCTTTTAGGTCTCTTACTCTAATGCGTCTTATAGTGGCAATTTGAAAACTCGGATTTGTGCTTCCCCGCTTACGGAAGCCGTTTTTTAAAAGTCTTAAGATTCTTACTGCTGCTACGGCAGTCAACTCTTAATTTTACCCGGTGTTTTGCATTAATACATAATTTATTTATTTCACTCAAGTAAAGGAATGTCGAGTAAGGCCGGTTTATTACACACCGCAGGGTATAAACGGGGTCTGTGGAAATTTGCATTTTTCAATTTTAAGTCTTGCAGTCTTTTTTGAAAACGTCTCTGATTAATTAAGTTCAAACTGTTTTCGGCTTCCTTTGGTTCGGTTTTTAGCTGCAATACAATCATCCTTATTACATACTCGACAAAATATCGCGTTTCTGATCGGTCAATGACGAATGCATAAATAGGTTACAGAGTGCAAAAGAGGTTATAGAGTGCAATACGGAGGTTACTATGGAAACAAAGCGATGGAGCGATTTTGTTGAGTATACAATAAATAAAAATTCGTACGAACCTGCTCGTAATGTTTTGAAAGTTCTCAAATTTGAGAACTTTCAAAACATCACTCGTGTCCATAAATTACGAAATACTCTCGCGTTCATAAGATTTCCTATACTTTATATAACACGATGCGTCATATCGCTTGTGGCTACATTGACAAAATAACGGTGGAAATTCGTTCATTTTCTCAATTTTTTTTCTCTCGACTAAAATTGACTTCGGTATGTGGTAGAGCAGTTATCAATTGTTTTGGTAAATCACTAAAAATACAAGAAACCAAACGAACGAACTGTGACGCAACGGGATTGACATGCAGCTTACCTTAAAGCAGAGGAAACGCAAACGAGCAAATCTCAAAGAAGTTTTGTCATTTGTCTTTAATGGGATCAAAACTTGGAGGGTAAAAACACCGTTTTCTCCTTCTCATCGAATGATAGATATATCTTTATCGAAATCATGTCATAATGACCAATTGTTCACCATGGTGACTCGATCAGTCATAATTTAGCATTTTATCGAGCAACGGCCTCGTTTAATATACCGTCCTTCCCAAATAACCTTCGCGGTAACCATTTGAAGCGTTGCTTTCTTTAAGGTTACAAACAACCGTGTGGATTTCAATGCTTACATTGGATCTATAACGACAACGGTCAGAAATTCTGTTTGAAAACCAACATCGAGAGTTCGGTGTTCCATTTGTAAGTTGGGTTTCACCAAGATAACGTAAGGCAACAGAGCGAATCCCCCATATTTGGCCCTATTTTGATGAATTTTTTAAACAGCTATGAGTTTTGTCATACTGTGTCACGCTTCAAGGAATCCTGAGTTAGTGTGAAAGTGGAACGCCGTCCTGGAAACAACAGACAAAACGAGCCTTTGCAGCATGCGCGCAATCTTAAAATATCAAAAGAACGGATCAGTTTCTTTTTATCAGAAGCCCCAAGAGTGTCTGTGTTACCGTACAAAATCAATCCATGTGAGAAGCACGGAATTGAATTGTTGAACTGCGGGCACTGCTACATAGCCAATCACAGTTTATAATTTTCTTCCCATTCACCTTTGTCGGTTCTTAAACAAAAATATTTCAACAGAAAATTAAAAAAAACAACTGGAACTCAAAGTGATGAAAATATCGATGTTGATTATTCTCATTAGCACTTTGATCATTGATAGGGGGTTGGGGGATGGGGGGTGGGGGGGGGGGTGGTATTGTTAAGTATAACATTACTTTCCACATCACCTTTGGTCAGTGAATAGATGGTTTTCACCTAACATCACAGCAGCCATGTTGGTGCACAGAACAATAGAGGAAAAAGTCTCAGTTTGAGCCTTGAATTAGTCTCTATTATAATGCAAAACATGAGCCACAATTTGCTATTGTTTTGTGCACCAACATGACCATCTTATCACGTGATCGAAAACCATCCATAGCATCTCTTGTCCTTGTTGACTCTACAGTTGAGGCTGTTTCACAAACTGGGGTAAGTTGGCGCAGCATTTAAAATTTGGTTATAATCTGAAAATATGCTGAAATATATGCTATACTGTCAAAGTGGTTATTTTTGTCGTTTTTTGTATTTCAAATTTCATACATAGCTTTGCATAAAGGAGGTAAAGGCCGACGCTAAGCAGATCGTTTTATTTTTACATCGGAATATCATTGAAGTCAAGAGTTGTTTTCCAGGGCTTTCTTTTGTTTCTATGTTTCCAGACTACGTTGTCGCGGGAAAAGAGAGACACTTTTCACTTTGCCTTAAGCACTTATCTGCTACGTTCTCAGCATTTTTGCCATAACTAGGCTGTTTTTACTTCGTGATTTTTTTTTCAGTGCGTTTTAAATCACCTGCACAGAAATTTGAAATGAATCATTGGCCACAGTTATTAGCAATCATAAATAATGAATTTTTTTAAGACTCGCGGCTCTAATTATTGGTATTTGTTTTATCTAACACACTGGTTTCCTAGGGAGGTGAATAGATTTAAAAATCTTATGAATGCTAAAACCAATTAATTATATTTGTGAGAGGAAATGAAAAATAAGAATCCTTAAATCTTTTTACATCTCAAACATTTGGGAAAAAGTCGAAAAAGTATCTTGTATGCGTACAAGAATAGTGATAAAATAATGAGCTGCTCGTGCAGCGACGGGAGAATGTTCGGAAAAATAATTACATAAGTTACGAAAACGTCTACTTTCCATGCGTCTACCACTCAGCTACGTATCTAATGGTGCGTTCGATTGACCGTATTCCGGAATAGGAATACATAGAATAGAAGTCTAAAATCTTTGGTTTTTACGAAGATTCACATTAAAATTGTCAAAGACCTGCCAGAATGCTGTTTTAAACATATCTTTATTATCCTTGTCGCTTCAAAACGCCAGACATACCGTTTTAAATCATCACTCCACGTATTCTTATTCCGGAATAGGGTCAATCGAACGCACCCTAAGTTTGGTCATTTAGTATCATAGGGAGTAATATACCATACAGTAAATATTTCGAAAAACTCCTTATTATAAAAATCAGCAAAAAGTGCACTTAATTTAAACTATTTGGATGCTTCAAAACTTGCAACTGAATTTATAAAGAGGAGTCATTATTTGCTTGACGTCGGCTGGCGCACAGATTTGCCGCCGTTTCAAAGGTGCACGACCTGATCACGTGTGAGTCGAAAGTTCAAGTTGTTGTTGCCCTAGGGCGTCATGACGTTTTGTTCGCCCTAGGGCGTCATGAAGTTTTGACCAATGACACGTGACACGTTCTCCTCCAATCAGAAAACGTATTTGAGTTGGGAGGTATAACAAAATTATTTGATCCATAAACCAGCCCAGACACTATTCCCGTTATAGTCAGCTTAATTAATAAGAAAGTAGAAACGTAAAAAAGTTTTAAGTGTAGAATGTATACTTCGGAAAACATAACATTGAAAACATTTCCTTTTTCACTGACTGCTGACTTCTATACTCAGAATATTCTTGGTGTAGGGCGAGAAAATAACAATGCTAAACTACATTGCTGTATGCCGGCAGACAACGTGAAATCTCAAAAATTAAGCTTTTGACAACAAGGTGAGCACAAAACAGTGATCGTCTATTCTCTACCTTTACTTCAAATCCTTCCTTACCAATTCATTTACGGGATTTTACGCTCGTATTGAATAAAGTAAAGGAATGGAATTATCACGAAATTGTTAAGGTAATGTGCTAAGTGCTAAGTTATATTTTGAAGATAGGTTTTTGTTGACAGTGCACCTGTCGCAGCCAAAAATGTCCTCTTATGATCTTCGACGACCACGACCTTCACATTCATGTCTCCCAGACTTATTGCCATCACTAGCTACTCTTGCGATCATTCGACCAACCGATCAAGGAACTGAAAAGGGAAGAACGGCATTGAAAAGCGAAAGGTTTGCTGCCGTTTTCCATTTGAAGTAGCAGATTTTTTGAGAACGGGAGAGAAATGTATTTAAGTTCAAAACGTGCGTGTAAATATAATTGGCTTTGAAGAATTAACTACTAAATAGCTTAATGGCGTGCTAAGCTCCATTTTCGTTCTTGCCGACGACTGATGTCAGCAAAGATGTCGTTTCTTAGGGTCAATCAATCAATCTTTATTTAAACAGAAAATCTTATCACGACAAAAGTGGTCTTCCTAGGAGTCGTGTAAAAACATTACTCGCTAAAATACATCACATCGTATTACTTACAACTAATTAACTATCTGTAAAGCTACCTTAGTATGAAATTTAAAATTATTAAAAATATAACATGATTATAAATAATCTTTTGAATTCCCTCAGACTTGACAAGTAAAATTCTGTTCCATAAAACAGATCTTCAGTCTAGGGATATAAAAATTTGATTCTGAATCCCGTAGATTATATGAATGTACATTTGTTGTGTTAGTATGAAAATTTCTTTAGATATGGTGAGGAAAGATTATTATTCTCTGAAAAGCCTTTTTGGGACGAGAATAAAGATTGTATGTATGTATGTATGTATGTATGTATGTATGTATTATTATGTATTAGGGAGCTTAAGCAACGACAACGGCGACGGCATCGAGAACGTCACAAATTTGCATATTTAAGCCTGGTTCACACGTACAACGCAAAAGCAAACGCAAACGAAGTTCACATGTCCAACGCAAACGCAAGGGATGTAAGACATGCAGGCGCAGTTCAAGTCCTCTTTTCAAGAGGGTAGAGGGGAATGAACCTGTGTTTTTTTTGACCTTGCGTTTGCGTTTCCCCGGTTCACCCGTGTGAAATGCAAATGCGAGCGCAAATGTAACCGCACGAAAATGGAAAATTTTCCATTTCTTGCCCCTGCGCTTCTGTTTGCGTTTTCATTTGCGTTGAGATAGTTTACACGTGTATTTCCTTGAGTTTGCATTTGCGTTTGCTTCGTATGTTTGAACCAGGCTTTAGTGCGTTTTTCACTTTTCTCCATTTCTTTGCCGTCTTCTGCAAAACAACAACGTGAAATAGCCAAATTTGAGGTTTCAAGGCCCGGCCAAACTCTCGAAACATTTCAACGCAACATCTTGCAACATTGTTGCATGATTTTGCGACAGGTTTTGAACGGGCTGACCAAACGCACGCAGCATTTTCAACATTTTCATCGCAACATGTCGATGTTCATGTGCCCCAATGCCTGGCGCGCAACAAAGTGGACCAAACGCGCATGCCCTAGTGCAACAATGTTGCGTGAACGAGGCCAAATGAGTACAACATCATGCAACATCCAAAATGTTGCAAGAAAAATTTGACCGTATTCAAATTTGATCCAACATCATCCAACATGTTGCAACTCATCCCAACATATTGCAACATGTTGTGCCCAACAATGTTGCAAGATGTTGCTTTGAAATGTTGCGTGAGTTTGGCCAGGCCTTTATGAAGAACGTCAGCACTTGAGGACAAATTTTCATTTTCTCCCCTAAATTAAGCGCCGTTCCGACCAGTGTCATTGTTGTGAAATAGTCTCGAAGTGATTACAATAAAGTTAATTTATATTTTGAGATGACGTTCTCGTTGCCTCCGCCGTGGTCGTTGCTTAAGTTTCCTAATGGCTAACTTTTTACACCTTGTGTTTTCTAACCTTCTCTTTTTCTCTGTTGTTTGTTTCAACTCAGTGAGCGTGATGCGTCTTTCTAGAATCGCGGGTTTCCGTCTGAAATCCAATTTGTCCTATACAGGTGTGAGCAAAAGAAGATGACTCCCTTGTTGAGAACAGCACTTCTGAGATTTCTTGGTTTCGGTTTGTGGATTGCATTGAGTGCATGGCTGTTTGTCTTGTTTGAACATACTGGGAGAAACGAACGCCATGAAAAGTATCAGTTACTACGCTCGCTCTACGAGTCCATGGCATCTAAGTATAATATGAGCATCAGAGATTTCAACAATTTAACCAGTGCAGCTTACGAAGCCATGAGTGAGCCTGGGCTTGAGTGGACTTACCACAATGCGCTAGATTTTGTCATCCAGGCGTCAACTACCATTGGTAAGAAAACAAACTTTGTTATAAAACTATCAAAGTATCAAATTATCTTTTTACCTAACTTATATGTTAGGAAACAGGCAGTGACAATACTCTTTGTATTGGAATTGGGAAATATTCAGCCGGGGTGAAGGAATCGAAACTATCTCGTTAATCATCGAATGATTAAACATTGTGGAGTCATTAGCGGACCCAACAACATCTTACACGAGGTTTTCCCGCAAAACATTTGCCGTATGGACAAGAGCATATAACGTTATCGAGTAAAGCATAAATTACCATGAAATTATTGATATTGCTATCGCTCTTTCCCCCATCCCATAATACAATACATTTCGGAGGGCGGGGGGGGGGGAGTCTTTACGTAAAAACAATACAATTTGTTTACTCTGGGAACTGTATGATGCTTCAGTGAACTGGATTTCCATTGTTTTAATGCAAGTAACCCCCCCTCCAAATGAACTGTATTATGGGATTGGTGAAAATAACTAATAATAAGTTTGATAAACTCAAAGTCTTTTGCGTCTCTTCGTTTCTACTTCAGGTTATGGCTACATTACTCCTAAAACCCCAAAAGGCCAGGTAATGTGTATCTGTACGTCTTTGATCGGAATTCCAATCACAATGCTCGCTCTAAAATCCGTCGGTGAAGTCATTGTCTGTTTGGTAACCGCAATAATCCAAAAGTTCGAGAAGAAAGTTCTTAAGAGGCCGGAACCGAAAGGATTGCCAATCAAGAGTGCTGTGACTTTGTTTTCACTGATGGTGTTATTGATTATTGTAAATGGATTTCTCGTGGTTGGTACGATGCACTGGAGCCTTCTTGAAGGAGTTTATTTCTGGTTTGTAACCTTAACAACAATTGGCTTTGGAGACTACACGTTACAGCCCTCACGAAGGTTTACACATTTAGAAACGAATAGCTCTGTGGGTAACGAGAGTAAAGATGAATCTGAGCAATCTGTCACTTTTTCCATTCTTTTTGGAACACTTTCTTTATGTTACTTAATTTTATGTCTATGCATAGTTTCAAGTGTGCTAAATTCCTTCATGGCCGCCCTTGAAAGTCAGAGATGCCAACCTCGGTGTGCCGGATGTATACCTCGGAAGACTCGAAAGCAGATTGATTTTAATCAGAAAAATGATGATGAACGAGGCGAAACTAACATGGCATGTATAAATATGGAACAATATGGATTCCAGAAGGAAAATACCACATCACTTTCAGTAATCGACATTAAGAAAGCAGAGACATTGTCCTGGTAGAAATATTGGCGATTAAACCAATAGCTGATCTTATATAAATATGTAACTACGGCGTATCTCGATAAACATAGGTAAGACCCGACGTATAGAATCCAGCATGAAGCTTGAGGTCAGAGGCTCGACGGAATCACAACGGTAGACATGGTCTTTGCACTCTTATGGGGATTTTTCATGTTTAATATAGTTCTAAATTTAATCAAGCAAAAACATATTTTGAGGACCTGATATTTAAATGACTGTTTAAAGTTATGTGAAATGCAGTCTTAATGCACATTTTCCTCGCTGTTAAACTTAAATAAGAACCTATACATTGTCAGGGATTAACTCAACTTTGATGTTTTACCTTTTGTCTAACCTAGGTGTCGCGCTACAGTGCTTTGATTAATTAAATTCCCGGTTTTTCATCACGCAATCGCTACGCATGAAAAAGTAGAACCTGTACCCATCCTTACCTCGTTCCTCGTGTGGACGCGGGCTTGCGCATTGGTCATGAACCATACCTCCCACCTCTGTGATTGTATGCAGGCTGAGGATATTTTTGAATCCGCAACTTTTTCTTTCCGGATGCGCCTATCGTTCACACGTATCCGGCGAATTCGGAACTTTTTGAATACGCTTTCCAGAGTGGATATTTTAAAATCCGATATGAATCCGGAACCGTGTGGACGGTAAATCCGGAATTTTGTTTATCCGGATGACGTAACAAGATCGAACCCAGTTCGGCGTGAAATCAATTCCCAAGATGGCTTCCGAGGGCAAAATTATTTCTTTATTATTTCTTTATTATTTCTTTAAACATAGCTATGACCACTGTACACTTCAATTATGCCTTATTATTTCTTGAGGAGTCCTGAGTACTAGAGTGAATCCGGATACGTGTGGACTGGCAAATTCGATTTGAATAGGCTACGTGTGGATGGGAATATATATCTGAATGCGGAAAGGAAAACTTGCTGATACGTGTGGACGGCGCCACAGTCGATGTGACTGCAGCCTGTCACGCTGTCAGCGAAAAACTGTATAGGTAGCCGCGCCTTCGTATTGTAGCTAGCCGCCGTTTTGGTAGGCTATTTCAATCATGAAAGAAAGTCCCCGGTATGTTTGAGCTTCGTTATGTAGAAATCTGGTTTTTGGATGTTAACCGTGGCTTATTGTGCCGCCTAAACGTTAGGCAATATTGCAGGTACATTTTGTAAACCTTTTACGGATAATTCACTCCTTGGTTCAAGGTATTCACACTACCAGGTCGGGTATTTAGTTCATGTATGTTTTGTCACTAGATTGTTATCTCAGACTCAGAACAAGGAGTTCAAAAACACGTCTCTAAGAACAAGGGGTTCAGACTAAAGAAGTTGGAAGTTTAGCAAGTACAACTGGGATTTGTATGTCAGAACCTGTCTGTGAATAAACAACGTTTGGATGCAACTCCTTAAGTAATGTGCGTAAGGCCAGTCAAAGTCGATACCTTTTCTCCAGGTACCCCGGTTTTTCTCCATCGCCAAATTCGGCCCACAGATTTGACTCCATTGCCGTGAAAGGTGATCAATGATGGTCCGTATAACGGCTGCCTTAGGCGTCTTCTGTATGATTTCGACCCGATTTCGTGAGCAGCACCCTTCGAAATTCAGTCCTCAAGACTGCGTGATTATCCTCTTCTTTTGACCGTTGTATCAACGAGGTGTTGTTCTTCAGTCTTCAGTGGTTTTAATCGTCTTTCCATTCAATATCAAAATTTAGTATAATTACATAGGTGATTAGAGAAAATTCTCTGCGCTGATTGGTTGCACTTGAGGTGATAATTACACGATAATCACCTCAGCGACTTTTTCAAAATGGCCGCACGCCGTTTTGTCAAGTTGACACACCAAGAAATAAATTGTTTAAAGGAAGTCTCAAAGCCGAATTAAATACTTTAAGGGCATTTTCTAGCTCCAAAAATTAATCTACAATTCATTTTCAGTTTCAGTGCAATACAATACATACAATACATACTTAATTGACCGCTCCCCATACGGGCTTTTCAGGGCCAATAGAGAATTTAAGATCTACGACGGCGACGGTCGACGAAAATGTCACCTCAAAATATAACTTGGCTCTACCATAAGTCTTTCGCGATCATTCAGTCTCGTTCACGTGCTAAAATATGGGCGAAGAACCCCAAAAATAAATTGGTTCGAGCGGTTTCAGAGTGAAAACAGAGAATGAAAGATTCTCTGTTGCATGCTTACGTTGTCGTCAAAACCTCAAATTTGGTGATTTCTCGTCGTCGTCATGCAGAGGAACGCAAACATACTTGGTAAAATCCGCGCAGCACGTGCAGCACGATTATTTATGATCTTTTAACCAATGATGTTACTGTTTTGCGGCGATGTCGCAGTCGTAGCCATCGCCGTTTCTTAAATTAGAGAATTTAGTCAAGCCAAGTTATATCTTGAGGTGACGTTTTCGTCGACCGTCGCCGTCGTAGATCTGAAATTCTCTATTCCCCGATGAATCAACAGAACACAACAACTACAACTGTCCAGAATCCCAACTGGCCGGAGGCAAACCAGTTGGCTATTTACAAGTGCAGCAGAGAAATTGAACCAGGGACTAACAGGAACAAATTCAACGAGTGGTCAGAGCAGAGTCTCCGGATCTTAAGGCAATCGCCCTAACTACTGGGCCACACTGCCTCCAGTGGAGAAAGAAACTGCTTTACATCTTTAGATACTTGGTCATACATTTTGCAATGCAAAACACTAAGAAACTTCCATTTAGGAAAAAAATCCATTTGGTTTTACCTTATTTCATTGTGAAGCAAGTAAACTGCGCAATAACTGATTAGAGTGTAATGTGAAGTGCTGGGTTTCTACCCCATATAAACCATGTGAGCGTTAGCCCTACTAATGGAAATGGGCCCATAGAAGGGCAGAGAAAAAACTCTGACCAGGGTGGGAATAGTTTGCAAAAACATAAAAGAGCGCGGAAATGTGAATTAACCTCTCAGAGCATTTTTAAGCAAAACGCATCCATTTTTGCTCATATTGGCATCTTTTCTTTATCTTAATTGCCACAGTAAATTGAATGTGTTTCAAACATAAGAGTCGTAAGACAAATCGGAATATCTGCGAATTCCTTTGTATTTTTTAGTAATCTTCATTGACCTCCCGTAGTCTGCGCCCATTGTCGCCGTTCAAGTTGCGTGTTTTCGGGAGGCAATAATATTGATCTTAAAGCATAAGCGTCTGGAGGTTATTTTTAAACAACACACTTAGTTTTCTTTTTCTTCAGTGACATACGTTTTAGCTTGTTTTCGGGAATTAAACAGATTGAGTCATCCTTGCTGTACCACCTGCGCTACAAGGTCAGACGGCAGCAGACGGTGGGTATTTGAGATGTCATTCGAAGGCAATGATAAACTTGTGCGAGTAACGAGAAGGGGTACCTGTAGATCTCTCCGTTGAAATATAGGTGCTACACGGCCAACGTTTGAATAAACGTACCCCATCTAGAATTAACATTTGTTAAATATCTTGGATAGGTCAGAAACGGTAAGGTGATGTCCGACTAAAGATAAAAACGTTTGGTAGTTATTTAAAAAATTAGATTACAAAGACTGAAAGATTATTTTCTTTCCTTTTCTCAAAGCTTCACCCAAAGGGGCCCATTTTAAAATCGGTCCCCGGTAACTTATGAAATGGGCTCAAGAAAAGGTCTGGGCGCTGCAGTTGCATGTGGATGTCCAAGTTCCACAAAGTGAATTTGTTTTCGAAAGAACCGCATAAAACTCTTTGTAAATTGCCAACTTGTTATGTCCTGTCAGCTGGTTTTCTTCAAGCTGTTACTTTAAATTGAATTATTTCTTTTTACACATAGTTTCAGCTAAATGGCTCGAGCTCTATAATTGCTCCCGTCACAAATTCGTTCGTAATTATAACGAACGAATTTCTGACTTACGTGTGTTTTAGTTTGTGGACAGGACTTAAAGGAAAACACCATAAAAGCAGCTTTAAGAATTTCTTACCTGTTCACAGCATCAAACTACAATACAAAGATCCATGAGTTAAAAAAAAAACTTTTGTTGCATGTGTTTTGTCTTTTTATGAAGACCTGACACAAAAGCTCTCGTTAGTACTCTGGGTGCTTTCGATTGGGAAATCCGGATTTAGGTCTTAAAATCTGGGTCGTCGGATTTCCAATCGAACATAAAATCTGACAACGGATTTTGTCGCAGATTCACTAATTGAAAATCCATGTCGGGTAAGGATTTCAATTAACAAATCCGTCGCGAAATCCGTTTTCGGATTTTGTGTTTGATTGGAAATCCGACGATTCAGATTTTAAGATCTAAATCCAGATTTCCCAATCGAGCGCACCCTTAAGCAATCTTTTCTTGGCACATTTGCTCATCACACAATAAAACAGCATTGTTAATTTCTTGCTCAAAATATTGGTATGAAATATATTTATACGATTTAGCAATTATTGAATGAGGCTGAATAGGATATGAAGAATTCTGCAGGTCGAGGAGGGTGTTATCCACCAAGGCCGAAGGCCGAGGTGGATAACATCCTCCGAGATTTGCAGAATTCTTCATATCTACGAAAGCCGAATTCAATAATTGCTTTATTATTCATTGAAAATATTTTCTTCGCTCAAACTTCTAAACCTACTCGCAGCCATTTTTCTGCTCAACAAAAATAATACAATCTCGTCCCCAGCGTTTTTCGGTCAACGGTTCAATAATTTGCAGCGGGCTGCACTTTTGACGTCATTTTGACGTCATAGGTTCAATAATATGCAGTGGGCTGCGCTTTTGACGTCATTGATTCAATATGACGAAGTTTCTTTCCAAATTTGGTGAACAGCAGCTGGTTATGGTGAATTATGCGTGTGGTTTTAACCAATCAGAAACGGGGAAATATTTTGAATGAATAATAATAATATGTATACCGAGGGAAAGTGACCTATTATTTGCTTCAATTTCTCAACCGCTGTTACGCCATTTCAGTAATGAAGGCCATGAGAGCAAATCAAATTTTAGTCCGAAATTTCCGTTTGAGTTGTCATTATATCGACGTATTGATCTAACCTATCTACCTATGGATCTACTGCCTACTCTCTTATCAGTTTGACCACGCAAACAGCTCCTGCAAATTCCCCAAAATAACTGGAATTTATTAAAGAATATATTATTATTGATCCCAGGCCACTCCCGGTCCAACTTTGATTTATTCACGTATGCACAATATGTCACCAGAGCCACATGTGGTAAATCTAGCAGTGATAGAATTAATTATACATCGATTTCTATAGAGAAATAGAGGAATTGGAAAGCCATCTAAAGAGAAAAGACTTGAGCACATATAACGGCAAACCTTTACAGGAAACAACAAGCGCTGGTTTTAATCGCGAATCGACAAGGTTTCCTTAATTTTACAATGTATATCAGACTGTCTAGTGGCTAAAATGTCAAAGTGATAAAACCAGCGCTTAATGAAAATGTTAGCAGTGAGAAACTTCTTCTCTGCTAGCCATTTATATTTTTTCATTGTCGTTACTTTCCTTATTTGATTAGCCTTCGTGTTTAAATTCAAGTGTAATTTAGGTGACCGTTACTTCTGAAGATGTATGTTGGAGCGTTCATAAAAGGTTTTACAACATGCATTGTCTCGTTATGGTTATAACCGCAACAAGAAAGTAGTTCCAAAAGGGGAACTGTTTCAAGTCTTGTCCCAAGTACACATTCGAATTTGTCATAGGACACAATTACGGAAATTTACGCAGGAATCAGCCGGAAAGTTGTTAACACATTAGTCAAATTGTGCTCATTCCGTGAACAAAAAATGCCCAACAACCAATGGCAGCTCCAGCAGTCCTCTCTTTGATAGAAATCGACTGAATGGTAAAAGGTCACCATTGTACCTCCAATATGCCTTTAGGAAAAATAACTGAGATCGAAGACCATTATAAATGCTCAAGTCAGACCACGTTTGGAAAAACCCAATCATTTATCTCTCCTACAAGATTAAATCTGTGCAGTGCTACTTTCAATTATTCAAAAGAAATTTCCTTAATTAACGCTAATTACTAAAATGCAGGCAGTGCCCTTGACCCTTATCACTAAAATGTATTGTTCACATACAGTAATTATTATCTTTGATGGCATCAGAGACAACAATCCATCATAATAATCTCAAAATGATCTCTCTGGTTTATTTGGTACATATTCCATAAAGAGTTGTAATTCGTTACAGAACGATGTACAAATATGTCAAAATGGGCGGTGTTATAAAAAAATTAAACTGGTTTGATAAAATCCAAACCAAAAACAAAATTAAACCACACCATATGCACGATACGTGGCATAGTTGCCATGTTTATTGACACAAACAACCAATCACTCACTCCTAAGCTTGTTCTTCTACATTACACCATTGTTATATGCATCATCAGAGATTCTTTGACGGATTACACTCACGTGATAAGACGGCCATGTTGGTTGGAAAGCAATAGAAAAATGTCGCTTAAGCTTTGCATAATAAGAGTCAAATTCCCAGAAGACGTTTTCGCTATTGTTCTTTCCACCAACATGACCGACGTGACGTCAGGTACAATCAAAGAATTCCGAGTTCATGTCTGCCTCCTCTTCAAAGCGAGTCTAAGTGCGAAGTTTTTCTTATGAAAATTAGTTTTCATTCATATGTAAAGTAGAACTAATTACCATCACAAAAACTTCGCACTTAGACTCGCTTTGAAGAGGAGGCAGACATGAACTCGGAAATGGCGTGTTGGTTGCAAAGCTCCTATAAGAAACTAGCGATACAAACCGGAGGCTCATAATGATTCCATAATCAAGGAGCACTCTGATAAATGATTATACGAGTACTAGTGAGGTACAGGAATAACTTACTCAGGAACACCTTTGCTCCAATCGAATCTGGCTGTACCTTAAGAGTTGGTAATTATAACTTCTCTTATCAACAACATTCCGTATACTATGCAATCCTCTTTGCTCTTAAAATAGAAGCCTGAAACTGCGGTTTTTCATTGCTTGTGCTAAATTCGCATATAAAAATCTTAACATGATGCAAGCCTTATAATCATTAGATAATGTCAAGAGATTGCCTTTCAACGAAATGTCTTTTCCTCTCAGTTACTAGCTTAGTTTAGTATCACCCAACTAGTAGACTAATGCTAATCCTGCATTCTGATTGGCTACGCTAGTAGAGTACTATTAGTAATAGTCCTCGAGTAGAGAAAAGCGTGACGCTTTTTTTCGTTTTATTCCCAAATAAATATTTCCTTAACTTGCATTTGCTAACTTTATTATTGCCTTTTCTCTCCGGATAGTTGGGTGATACTGAAACAATTAGACTCCTTCGCCCTCAAGGGCCATGGGTCAATAGCCCATTCGGCTTCGCCTCATGGGCTTCGCCGCAAGGGCTACGGGTCTAATTGTTAAATATTCTGTTCTATTCGTTTGTCTTCACTTTATTCAATATCCGTCTTGTCTGTTTGTTTTTCCGGCGTTGGGAATCTACTGATATGACAAAAAACAATTACAAAGTGTGGTGCAGTTTGCCACAACTTTTTCCCTTAGTTCTTTAATTCTCCAGCAGTAAAGAACTGGATTGAATGCGGAATTAAAATAAACTGCTATGGCACTAAATTGTACAGCAAAGCGCGTCGAACTTGTAAGCCCCAAGATAAGAATGGCCATCAGGGCGGAAAAGAATGGAGTGTAACAGATAAGGAGAAATCCATATACCCACATCATGTTGCTAACAGTTCTCCTATAGTAAGCCATTTCATCGTTGGCTGCATCGAGTCCGTTGAGGTGTGGACGGATTTGTGTAACCTGACTTCGGAGACCTTGATGGATAATTAGATAACACAAAAAAGCTACTAAGAAACAAGTGATCAAGGTTACTGCACCAAAAATCATGCTTAACCTTTGACTCCAGAACCATGAACCCGACCATAGAGCTGCAAGGATCCATTCCGAGGCCAGGATTGAAACAACTCGTTTGAATGTTACAACCACTCGGTATCTTAAGCGGAGGCGAAAGGCCAAAAACCTGTCTATAGCAATTGTTACTATAGTAAACAGCGATGCACAGGAAATGAAAGTCGCTGTCCTTCCGTATACCACAGCTACCACACAGTAGTACGTTGACATCTCCAATATGATCATCAAATGGTAAGTTATGAAGAGCGGCAGAACAACAAGT
Organism: Montipora capitata; assembly: GCA_949126865.1. Classification (NCBI taxonomy): domain Eukaryota; kingdom Metazoa; phylum Cnidaria; class Anthozoa; order Scleractinia; family Acroporidae; genus Montipora; species Montipora capitata. The sequence continues at coordinate 36,176,268 of OX421445.1, read as the reverse complement.
CCGACAAAAACATCGGTTAATGCCAAACTGCAAAGAAGGGTTTTTGACGGTGCGTGCAGAGATATACATTTTCGAAGAGCCGAAAGAATAATTATGTTTCCCAGAACTGAAAAAACTGAAGTAGTCATGTTGATAACACAGGCGAAGATGTAAAACGCTTTCGTGAAGTCTTGTGTCGCATTGTAGTGCAAAGTGCTGTTGGGACCGCAAAAGGATCTACTTGAATCCATCATATCGTGTATTTGGAGGATGTCCTTTTTCTGCAAGAGCGCGCTGAAACACAATAAAGAATGTCAGCCTTGAATAAATTGCGTTTTGTCCTGCAAGCTATGATAAAATTAAAAGAATTAAAAGCGCAAGTCCGTTCAGTACATTACTTGTTTGTACAACAAAAGCGGCCTCTTTGAATCGCCTTAGCTTTTGAGGAAATCCAGTGCTGGTGTGGTTTGTCTTCGAAATTCTTCGAAGCGAGAGTTCTGTAACCTACTTGGAAAAATCTCTCACGTTTAACAGCAATATAGAGCCTTACATGTCTTCATGACCCCGTTCAATGATTCCGGGGATATGATTGTAAATTAACGTGTCGCAGATTTTCCTTAATTGAATCAGTCGTCATTTTTTTTTAGCACGTTCCCGGAATCTTCTCACTCTTTTTCCTCACTAGATGAGAAGGAGACTATCAGTAAAAGATTAGAGTTGATATTAGAAGCACGTAACCTTGATCATGTAAAACGGCTTTGCTCAATTATACGCAAGTTCTTAATTCTTATGACACTGGTTATGAAATGAATTACGAGAGAGATCTTTCATTCGATGAAAAAGGTTCTTGTTTAAACAGGGAACACCTCGTTATGATTAAGCATACTTTAAAGTAAATAAGGTTTCCTTAGTTGATCCAACTAGAGCAATACTGTTGCTTCATGATGAGAAAACCTCATTTACATAGATAGCTTCTTCCATTTTCTTTCCTACGCATATTACTTTGTCGTCTGGAAAATTTGTTGAGCTAAATTTAAAACTATCTGTTAGACAAGAAAACTGGTTTGTTCTCGGTGTAAAAAGCTACGACACTCAGATATTACTTAAAAAGGAACCGGCTGAAAAAAGGTCAATGAACGATCTAAAAAATAAAAACAACAAACAAAGAAACCGAAGAGCTTATCACGTTTTTTCATAGCCGAGGTTATCCTCTGGGACCGCTCTGCAGCAACGAAAATAATCTTATAGATGTAAGATAAATCAAGTTCTTAAAATATAAAGCCGCTCATAAATTTATTGTCACTTTGCGCTTTGCGAATTGGAAAAATCTGAAGTGACCTTAACTTGAACATAGGCCTTTTGTTTCCATTTTATTCTGAAATGGGATTGAGACTGCGATATAAAATCGTAGTTTTTTATTGAATATCTTTTTCTCCTCCATATTTTTAAACAGATGTAGATGGAAAAAAAAAAGCTCAAAAAACGTGCGTGTTCATGAGGTCGCAGCTTTTCCGGTTTAAATATCTTTTCACAACATTTACTTTCTGAAAGTAGCCTCATTCTTAGCGTAAAAGATGGCTGGCAACGAGCTGTCACCTCTAGAGAGAATATCAAAAATTTCACTTTTTTTCTATTTGATGGCTCACTAAAAGTTTTAATTCATACTCTTTTATTATTGTTTAACTTCTGTCTTCAACTTCGACGAACAAAAGGCTATTTACCTCATTTCCTTGATGCCACATTACTAATGCACTTACGTATTGTCCTTCATTGGGACCCGACAGCTCGGTTTGAGTCTTCCTGGTGAACGGCAGAAGTACTCATTACATAGGCCTTATCACGGTTTTGGAAGCCATTTTGACGGGTAGGCAAACCTGTCCGAAATAACAGTGTTTCTATGGGAATCTGTGTTAAAATAACTTGAGATAGCCTTGAATGTAGAAAACTTGATTTGTGAATGGTAAACTTTAGTTGCTAACCAAAGGATTTTATTGACAAAATTTGAGGATCCTATCTGCTCTTGGGATTTGCCCAGCGGAATT